>CM022400.1:73576158-74262102 GCA_011833715.1 Carcinoscorpius rotundicauda | reverse complement strand
CCAGTGAGAGTAAACTGTTTGTAGAAACAGGTGTAATGAATGATAACATATTATTGACATTTTAAAACCAGTGAGTGTAAAACTTGTTTGTAGAAACAGGTGTAAATGATGATAACATATTGTTGACATTTTAAAACCAGTGAGTGTAAAACTTGTTGTAGAAACAGGTGTAAATGATGATAACATATTATTGACATTTTAAAACCAGTGGAGTAAAATTGTTTGTAGAAACAGGTGTAAATATGATAACATATTATTGACATTTTAAAACCAGTGAGTGTAAAACTTGTTTGTAGAAACAGGTGTAAATGATGATAACATATTATTGACATTTTAAAACCAGTGAGGTAAAACTTGTTTGTAGAAACAGGTGTAAATGATGATAACATATTATTGACATTTTAAAACCAGTGAGTGTAAAACTTGTTTGTAGAAACAGGTGTAAATGATGATAACATATTTTGACATTTTAAAACCAGTGAGTGTAAAACTTGTTTGTAGAAACAGGTGTAAATGATGATAACATATTATTGACATTTTAAAACCAGTGAGTAAAACTTGTTTGTAGAAACAGGTGTAAATGATGATAACATATTATTGACATTTTAAAACCAGTGAGTGTAAAACTTTTTGTAGAAACAGGTGTAAATGATGATAACATATTATTGACATTTTAAAACCAGTGAGTGTAAAACTTGTTTGTAAAAGGTGTAAATGATAACATATTATTGACATTTTAAAACCAGTGAGGTAAAACTTGTTTGTAGAAACAGGTGTAAATGATGATAACATATTATTGACATTTTAAAACCAGTGAGTGTAAAACTGTTTGTAGAAACAGGTGTAAATGATGATAACATATTATTGACATTTTAAAACCAGTGAGTGTAAAACTTGTTTGTAGAAACAGGTGTAAATGATGATAACATATTATTGACATTTTAAAACCAGTGAGTGTAAAACTTGTTTGTAGAAACAGGTGTAAATGATGATAACATATTGACATTTTAAAACCAGTGAGTGTAAAACTTTTTTGTAGAAACAGTTGTAAATGATAACATATTATTGACATTTTAAAACCAGTGAGAGTAAAACTTATTTGTAGAAACAGGTGTAAATGATGATGACATATTATTGACATTTTAAAACCAGTGAGAGTAAAACTTGTTTGTAGAAACAGGTGTAAATGATGATAACATATTATTGACATTTTAAAACCAGTGAGTGTAAAACTTGTTTGTAGAAACAGGTGTAAATGATGATAACATATTGTTGACATTTTAAAACCAGTGAGAGTAAAACTTGTTTGTAGAAACAGGTGTAAATTATGATAACATATTATTGACATTTTAAAACCAGTGAGTGTAAAACTTGTTTGTAGAAACAGGTGTAAATGATGGTAACATATTATTGACATTTTAAAACCAGTGAGTGTAAAACTTGTTTGTAGAAACAGGTGTAAATGATAACATATTGTTGACATTTTAAAACCAGTGAGTGTAAAATTTATTTGTAGAAACAGGTGTAAATTATGATAACATATTATTGACATTTTAAAACCAGTGAGTGTAAAACTTGTTTGTAGAAACAGGTGTAAATGATGGTAACATATTATTGACATTTTAAAACCAGTGAGTGTAAAACTTGTTTGTAGAAACAGGTGTAAATGATGATAACTATTATTGACATTTTAAAACCAGTGAGTGTAAAACTTGTTTTAGAAACAGGTGTAAATGATGATAACATATTGTTGACATTTTAAAACCAGTGAGTGTAAAACTTGTTTGTAGAAACAGGTGTAAATGATGATAACATATTATTGACATTTTAAAACCAGTGAGAGTAAAACTTGTTTGTAGAAACAGGTGTAAATTATGATAACATATTATTGACATTTTAAAACCAGTGAGTGTAAAACTTGTTTGTAGAAACAGGTGTAAATGATGATAACATATTATTGACATTTTAAAACCAGTGAGTGTAAAACTTGTTTGTAGAAACAGGTGTAAATGATGATAACATATTGTTGACATTTTAAAACCAGTGAGTGTAAAACTTGTTTGTAGAAACAGGTGTAAATGATGATAACATATTATTGACATTTTAAAACCAGTGAGAGTAAAACTTGTTTGTAGAAACAGGTGTAAATTATGATAACATATTATTGACATTTTAAAACCAGTGAGTGTAAAACTTGTTTGTAGAAACAGGTGTAAATGATGATAACATATTATTGACATTTTAAAACCAGTGAGTGTAAAACTTGTTTGTAGAAACAGGTGTAAATATGATAAATATTTTGACATTTTAAAACCAGTGAGTGTAAAACTTTTTTGTAGAAACAGTTGTAAATGATAACATATTATTGACATTTTAAAACCAGTGAGAGTAAAACTTGTTTGTAGAAACAGGTGTAAATGATGATAACATATTATTGACATTTTAAAACCAGTGAGTGTAAAACTTGTTTGTAGAAACAGGTGTAAATGATGATAACATATTGTTGACATTTTAAAACCAGTGAGAGTAAAACTTGTTTGTAGAAACAGGTGTAAATGATGATAACATATTATTGACATTTTAAAACCAGTGAGTGTAAAACTTGTTTGTAGAAACAGGTGTAAATGATGGTAACATATTATTCACATTTTAAAACCAGTGAGTGTAAAACTTGTTTGTAGAAACAGGTGTAAATGATGATGACATATTATTGACATTTTAAAACCAGTGAGAGTAAAACTTGTTTGTAGAAACAGGTGTAAATGATGATAACATATTATTGACATTTTAAAACCAGTGAGTGTAAAACTTGTTTGTAGAAACAGGTGTAAATGATGATAACATATTATTGACATTTTAAAACCAGTGAGTGTAAAACTTGTTTGTAGAAACAGGTGTAAATGATAACATATTATTCACATTTTAAAACCAGTGAGTGAAAAACTTGTTTGTAGAAACAGGTGTAAATGATGATAACATATTGTTGACATTTTAAAACCAGTGAGTGTAAAACTTGTTTGTGGAAACAGGTGTAAATGATGATAACATATTATTGACATTTTAAAACCAGTGAGTGTAAAACTTGTTTGTAGAAACAGTTGTAAATGATAACATATTATTGACATTTTAAAACCAGTGAGTGTAAAACTTGTTTGTAGAAACAGGTGTAAATGATGATAACATATTATTGACATTTTAAAACCAGTGAGTGTAAAACTTGTTTGTAGAAACAGGTGTAAATGATGATAACATATTGTTGACATTTTAAAACCAGTGAGAGTAAAACTTGTTTGTAGAAACAGGTGTAAATGATGATAACATATTGTTGACATTTTAAAACCAGTGAGAGTAAAACTTGTTTGTAGAAACAGGTGTAAATGATGATAACATATCATTGACATTTTAAAACCAGTGAGTGTAAAACTTGTTCGTAGAAACAGGTGTAGATGATGATAACATATTATTGACATCTTAAAACCAGTGAGTGTAAAACTTGTTTGTAGAAACAGGTGTAAAGGATGATAACATATTATTGACATTTTAAAACCAGTGAGTGTAAAACTTGTTTGTAGAAACAGGTGTAAATGATGATAACATATTGTTGACATTTTAAAACCAGTGAGTGTAAAACTTGTTTGTAGAAACAGGTGTAAATGATGATAACATATTGTTGACATTTTAAAACCAGTGAGTGTAAAACTTGTTTGTAGAAACAGGTGTAAATGATGATAACATATTATTGACATTTTAAAACCAGCGAGTGTAAAACTTGTTTGTAGAAACAGGTGTAAATGATGGTAACATATTATTGACATTTTAAAACCAGTGAGTGTAAAACTTGTTTGTAGAAACAGGTGTACATGATGATAACATTATTGACATTTTAAAACCAGTGAGTGTAAAACTTGTTTGTAGAAACAGGTGTAAATGATGATAAAATATTGTTGACATTTTAAAACCAGTGAGTGTAAAACTTGTTAGTAGAAACAGGTGTAAATGATGATAACATATTATTGACATTTTAAAACCAGTGAGAGTAAAACTGGTTTGTAGAAACAGGTGTAAATTATGATAACATATTATTGACATTTTAAAACCAGTGAGAGTAAAACTTGTTTGTAGAAACAGGTGTAAATTATGATAACATATTATTGACATTTTAAATCCAGTGAGTGTAAAACTGGTTTGTAGAAACAGGTGTAAAGATGATAACATATTATTGACATTTTAAAACCAGTGAGAGTAAAACTGGTTTGTAGAAACAGGTGTAAATTATGATAACATATTATTGACATTTTAAAACCAGTGAGTGTAAAACTTGTTTGTAGAAACAGGTGTAAATGATGATAACATATTATTGACATTTTAAAACCAGTGAGAGTAAAACTTGTTTGTAGAAACAGGTGTAAATGATGATAACATATTGTTGACATTTTAAAACCAGTGAGTGTAAAACTTGTTAGTAGAAACAGGTGTAAATGATGATAACATATTATTGACATTTTAAAACCAGTGAGAGTAAAACTGGTTTGTAGAAACAGGTGTAAATTATGATAACATATTATTGACATTTTAAAACCAGTGAGTGTAAAACTGGTTTGTAGAAACAGGTGTAAATGATGATAACATATTATTGACATTTTAAAACCAGTGAGAGTAAAACTTGTTTGTAGAAACAGGTGTAAATGATGATAACATATTATTGACATTTTAAAACCAGTGAGTGTAAAACTTGTTAGTAGAAACAGGTGTAAATGATGATAACATATTATTGACATTTTAAAACCAGTGAGAGTAAAACTGGTTTGTAGAAACAGGTGTAAATTATGATAACATATTATTGACATTTTAAAACCAGTGAGTGTAAAACTGGTTTGTAGAAACAGGTGTAAATGATGATAACATATTATTGACATTTTAAAACCAGTGAGAGTAAAACTGGTTTGTAGAAACAGGTGTAAATTATGATAACATATTATTGACATTTTAAAACCAGTGAGTGTAAAACTTGTTTGTAGAAACAGGTGTAAATGATGATAACATATTATTGACATTTTAAAACCAGTGAGAGTAAAACTTGTTTGTAGAAACAGGTGTAAATGATGATAACATATTATTGACATTTTAAAACCAGTGAGTGTAAAACTTCTTTGTAGAAACAGGTGTAAATGATGATAACATATTGTTGACATTTTAAAACCAGTGAGAGTAAAACTTGTTTGTAGAAACAGGTGTAAATGATGATAACATATTGTTGACATTTTAAAACCAGTGAGAGTAAAACTTGTTTGTAGAAACAGGTGTAAATGATGATAACATATCATTGACATTTTAAAACCAGTGAGTGTAAAACTTGTTTGCAGAAACAGGTGTAAATGATGATAACATATTGTTGACATTTTAAAACCAGTGAGAGTAAAACTTGTTTGTAGAAACAGGTGTAAATTATGATAACATATTATTGACATTTTAAAACCAGTGAGAGTAAAACTTGTTTGTAGAAACAGGTGTAAATGATGGTAACATATTATTGACATTTTAAAACCAGTGAGTGTAAAACTTGTTTGTAGAAACAGGTGTAAATGATGGTAACATATTATTGACATTTGAAAACCAGTGAGTGTAAAACTTGTTTGTAGAAACAGGTGTAAATGATGATAACATATTGTTGACATTTTAAAACCAGTGAGTGTAAAATTTGTTTGTAGAAACAGGTGTAAATTATGATAACATATTATTGACATTTTAAAACCAGTGAGTGTAAAACTTGTTTGTAGAAACAGGTGTAAATGATGGTAACATATTATTGACATTTTAAAACCAGTGAGTGTAAAACTTGTTTGTAGAAACAGGTGTAAATGATGATAACGTATTATTGACATTTTAAAACCAGTGAGTGTAAAACTTGTTTCTAGAAACAGGTGTAAATGATGATAACATATTGTTGACATTTTAAAACCAGTGAGTGTAAAACTTGTTAGTAGAAACAGGTGTAAATGATGATAACATATTATTGACATTTTAAAACCAGTGAGAGTAAAACTGGTTTGTAGAAACAGGTGTAAATGATGATAACATATTATTGACATTTTAAAATTAGTGAGTGTAAAACTTGTTTGTAGAAACAGGTGTAAATGATGATAACATATTGTTGACATTTTAAAACCAGTGAGAGTAAAACTTGTTTGTAGAAACAGGTGTAAATGATGATGACATATTATTGACATTTTAAAACCAGTGAGAGTAAAACTTGTTTGCAGAAACAGGTGTAAATGATGATAACATATTATTGACATTTTAAAACCAGTGAGAGTAAAACTTGTTTGTAGAAACAGGTGTAAATGATGATAACATATTGTTGACATTTTAAAACCAGTGAGTGTAAAACTTGTTAGTAGAAACAGGTGTAAATGATGATAACATATTATTGACATTTTAAAACCAGTGAGAGTAAAACTGGTTTGTAGAAACAGGTGTAAATTATGATAACATATTATTGACATTTTAAAACCAGTGAGTGTAAAACTTGTTTGTAGAAACAGGTGTAAATGATGATAACATGTTATTGACATTTTAAAACCAGTGAGTGTAAAACTTGTTTGTAGAAACAGGTGTAAATGATGATATTATATTATTGACATTTTAAAACCAGTGAGTGTAAAACTTTTTTGAAGAAACAGTTGTAAATGATCACATATTATTGACATTTTAAAACCAGTGAGAGTAAAACTTGTTTGTAGAAACAGGTGTAAATGATGATAACATATTATTGACATTTTAAAACCAGTGAGTGTAAAACTTGTTTGTAGAAACAGGTGTAAATGATGATGACATATTATTGACATTTTAAAACCAGTGAGAGTAAAACTTGTTTGTAGAATCAGGTGTAAATGATGATAACATATTATTGACATTTTAAAACCAGTGAGTGTAAAACTTGTTTGTAGAAACAGGTGTAAATGATGGTAACATATTATTGACATTTTAAAACCAGTGAGTGTAAAACTTGTTTGTAGAAACAGGTGTAAATGATAACATATTATTCACATTTTAAAACCAGTGAGAGTAAAACTGGTTTGTAGAAACAGGTGTAAATGATGATAACATATTGTTGACATTTTAAAACCAGTGAGTGTAAAACTTGTTTGTGGAAACAGGTGTAAATGATGATAACATATTATTGACATTTTAAAACCAGTGAGTGTAAAACTTGTTTGTAGAAACAGTTTTAAATGATAACATATTATTGACATTTTAAAACCTGTGAGTGTAAAACTTGTTTGTAGAAACAGGTGTAAATGATGATAACATATTATTGACATTTTAAAACCAGTGAGTGTAAAATTTGTTTGTAGAAACAGGTGTAAATGATGATAACATATTGTTGACATTTTAAAACCAGTGAGAGTAAAACTTGTTTGTAGAAACAGGTGTAAATGATGATAACATATTGTTGACATTTTAAAACCAGTGAGAGTAAAACTTGTTTGTAGAAACAGGTGTAAATGATGATAACATATCATTGACATTTTAAAACCAGTGAGTGTAAAACTTGTTCGTAGAAACAGGTGTAGATGATGATAACATATTATTGACATCTTAAAACCAGTGAGTGTAAAACTTGTTTGTAGAAACAGGTGTAAAGGATGATAACATATTATTGACATTTTAAAACCAGTGAGTGTAAAACTTGTTTGTAGAAACAGGTGTAAATGATGATAACATATTGTTGACATTTTAAAACCAGTGAGTGTAAAACTTGTTTGTAGAAACAGGTGTAAATGATGATAACATATTGTTGACATTTTAAAACCAGTGAGTGTAAAACTTGTTTGTAGAAACAGGTGTAAATGATGATAACATATTATTGACATTTTAAAACCAGCGAGTGTAAAACTTGTTTGTAGAAACAGGTGTAAATGATGATAACATATTATTGACATTTTAAAACCAGTGAGTGTAAAACTTGTTTGTAGAAACAGGTGTACATGATGATAACATTATTGACATTTTAAAACCAGTGAGTGTAAAACTTGTTTGTAGAAACAGGTGTAAATGATGATAACATATTGTTGACATTTTAAAACCAGTGAGTGTAAAACTTGTTTGTAGAAACAGGTGTAAATGATGATAACATATTGTTGACATTTTAAAACCAGTGAGTGTAAAACTTGTTTGTAGAAACAGGTGTAAATGATGATAACATATTATTGACATTTTAAAACCAATGAGTGTAAAACTTGTTTGTAGAAACAGGTGTAAATGATGATAACATATTATTGACATTTTAAAACCAGTGAGTGTAAAACTTGTTTGTAGAAACAGTTGTAAATGATAACATATTATTGACATTGTAAAACCAGTGAGTGTAAAACTTGTTTGTAGAAACAGGTGTAAATTATGATAACATATTATTGACATTTTAAAACCAGTGAGTGTAAAACTTGTTTGTAGAAACAGGTGTAAATGATGATAACGTATTATTGACACTTGGTGAAAACAGTGTCTTACTTTTAAGTTTCACGGATTTTTTTATATTTGACAATTTGTCCTGTATCTTGAGTGAGACTTTATTTGAAGTATTTAAAGTAGCCAAACTTATCAAGTATATCGTGAGATGTTTTTAAACTAATGAAAGTTGTATAATATTTACAGTAGTACCAAACAATATTGCTTTGTGTATAAATGTTAGCTGTTGGAGCACCAATGACCTTTAGGTTTATAAAACTATATGACTTGTTTACAGGGCTCATAATAAGCCAAACACAAAATGCTTAAAAATATACCATGAATATCTGAATTAATCCAATTTATGCATGTAGAATATGTAATGTTTTGATAATTTCTTAACAGTGGGTGTTGTAGAGTTATTTGTGTATTATAATGTTAATACAGTGAAAATGTCTGTGTCCAAGAATCCTTATAAACCTGTTTTGAAACAGGTTAAATTTTTTTGCAGGTAAATAGTACTTGTTTAAACAGATGTTGCTAAATGTTGAAGTTCATTGTTTGGATGGTATCGGTACAAACTGTGTGGATGTACCACTACCATTTAACTTGTTTCTTTGTTTGGAAGGTATCAGTGAAAACTGTGTGGATGTACCACTACCATTTAACTTGTTTCTTTGTTTGGAAGGTATTGGTACAAACTGTGTGGATGTACCACTACCATTTAACTTGTTTCTTTGTTTGGAAGGTATTGGTACAAACTGTGTGGATGTACCACTACCATTTAACTTGTTTCTTTGTTTGGAAGGTATTGGTACAAACTGTGTGGATGTACCACTACCATTTAACTTGTTTCTTGTTTGGAAGGTATTGGTACAAACTGTGTGGATGTACCACTACCATTTAACTTGTTTCTTTGTTTGGAAGGTATCAGTGAAAACTGTGTGGATGTACCACTACCATTTAACTTGTTTCTTTGTTTGGAAGGTATTGGTACAAACTGTGTGGATGTACCACTACCATTTAACTTGTTTCTTTGAAGTTTATCAATTTAGGAAAATAAATTTCATGTTTCACATTGAACATAAGAATGTGAACTAATGTGTTTTTAGTCATTGTACACACATGAAATATCTTAGTCATAAATTAATGATTGTTTTGTTGTCTTTTAATTTATAGAATCATCACCATATGAATTCATTTGTAAATTTACATAAATTTATTTTATAATTAAAAACAAAATTCAACATTAATTTTTAATGATGTCTATTTCCTCAGGATTGTCGTGGGACTTTTCCATTGGTTAAATGTACCTATTGCAGGACTGAATTTCAGCAGGATAGGTGAGATGAATACTTTGTAAGATGCGTGAGTGTATTTTTATTACATTGTTAAATCCTCTTAAGTAATAGAATGTTCAGCAAATTTTTTTTTACTTAAGTACCTCACATACAACTATTTCTAACTAGTTTATATTTGGTATATTTATAACTTAAGAATTATTGCATGTACTTACATTTTTGTACTTGGTGTATTAAAATTCTGCTAACAGTTTGGTTTTTTTGGTAACAGCAAAGGAAGTACAACATCTGTGTGCAAGAAATGTGAACAGAATGTGAAACTATACGGGAAGGTATCAACACTCAATAACAGTTATTTGTGTTAAAAATGTTTATCAGTGAAACAACATTTTATATTTTAAGCATATGTAATTGTAATAGTTTGATATCCTGTTAAAAATTAAATTGTAATAATGTTAGGGATGTAACAAAAAATATGGCCACTATTTAAAATTAATAGTAACAGTGTATGTTTGTAGAAGATTTCTTAAGATGATTTTGGTTATTCATTTATTTCTGCCTGTACTTTGAGTGTATCTCATTAGATATTATTTGTTCTATGGCCCTCAATCTGTAAGATGACTTTGGTTATTTTATTTCTGTCTGTACATTGAGTGTACTTTATTAGTTATTATTTGTTTTATAGCCCTCAGCCTGTGAGTACTGTAATATTATCGCTGCTTTTATTGGTACAAAATGTCAACGCTGTACGAACTCAGAAAAGAAATATGGACCTCCGATGACTTGTGAACAGTGTAAACAAAGATGTGCATTTGATCGCAAGGACGAGAGCCGGAAAAAGGTATTGTCACTAATAAACAGATGTTTTTAAACAGTAAGTGATACTCAGACTGTCTAGTTATGATCAGTGTTTGCTAGTTGATTGTTGAAATCAGTTATTTGTGTGATTTCTTCCACCTGTTATAGGTTGATGGAAAACTTCTCTGCTGGTTGTGTACTCTTTCTTACAAGAGAGCTTTGGCTAAAGCCAAACAAAATGATCATGCAAGACACTCAAGAAGTTCTATTCACAAGAGTCATCGCCGTTCAAGCTCAAGTTCTCATAACCGCAAACACAATTTAACTCGTACGTCCAACACCAAGTAAGGTTTGGGTCAGATGTTTTGCAGCATAAATTTAAATTTCTGTTGAATTTTTACTTGCAGTTTGCAGTTGTTTTAAGAAATTCTGACGTAAATTCAGGTATTAGAGACGTGTTCAGAAACATCTCTGTTTCTTCAACCATGTCTTTTAAGCTTGCTGTTTGTGGTTTACCAGTGAAAAATGTGTTGTCTACAAGTTTGAATTGTGTCACAAACAAGTAAAAATACTGAATTTTTTTTTTAATGCTGCAGGATTGTTGTGACCATTTTTAATTTTTAAATATTTTACTTTCAGAAGCTCAGATAATTCGAGTTCAAAAAAACAAAGATTGGACTTGAAAAAATCTGCCAATGGTACACTTCCTCCAAGGTATTTCTTACCAAACATGTTTATTAGCTGTTGAAAGAACCGTCAACCTGTATTTTTATAGTTCCTTATAAGAATTATTTTTAAATAGTACGTTTGTTGTCAGCGTTAAAGTCAAATTAATGGAGAATCGGTTGTTAGATGTGTTACTTGTAGAAAAGGATCATTTTCATTAAACAAAAACTGGCTTGTTACTTGTGAGCTTAAAAACAGTTTATAATTTCAGACAAAAAGTAACTTGTACGTATATCACATTCACTCATAAGTACTTTCTTAAACATTAGATTGTCTATTTCCGTAAATTAATCTGGTACAAAATGATTACAACAATGTTTTTAGTGCCACCGAAAGTGCCCTGCTGGATCCTAATAGCAGTGACCATGTGGTTGCCATCACCCAGTTAAAGGAACAAGTAGCCATGCTTCAGAAACAGCTGTTGCAGAAAGATCAGCTACTTCTAAACAAAGAAAAACAGGTATGTACATACTTATGTGTTTATGTGGGAGGTGTACGTGCTTGTGTGTTTATGAGATAGATATACAGGAATGTACATGTGTATTTATGTCGGTTTGCTGAAATTGTAAAGAAATGAATCTCTGATATATGATGTACTTTTATGGATGTTACAAGTTTACTCTTTAGAATCTCATATAGAATCTTTATGGATAATACACTGTTTACCATGTAGCATCTGGTATAGAATCTTTGTGGATAATACACTATTTACCATGTAGCATCTGGTATAGAATATTTGTGGATAATACACTATTTACCATGTAGCATCTGGTATAGAATCTTTGTGGATAATACACTATTTACCATGTAGCATCTGGTATAGAATCTTTGTGGATAATACACTATTTACCATGTAGCATCTGGTATAGAATCTTTGTGGATAATACACTATTTACCATGTAGCATCTGGTATAGAATCTTTGTGGATAATACACTATTTACCATGTAGCATCTGGTATAGAATCTTTGTGGATAATACACTATTTACCATGTAGCATCTGGTATAGAATCTTTGTGGATAATACACTATTTACCATGTAGCATCTGGTATAGAATCTTTGTGGATAATACACTATTTACCATGTAGCATCTGGTATAGAATCTTTGTGGATAATACACTATTTACCATGTAGCATCTGGTATAGAATCTTTGTGGATAATACACTATTTACCATGTAGCATCTGGTATGGTATTTATGTTGAATCCCTTCTCAGTTGGTGGGAGACTATGTATGCCATGGTCTTTTGGGGATTTTTTTCAACTTTAATAAAAAACTATTACTTATATATATATATATATAACAATGAAATTGCTATCAAAAATGGTTTATACTTGAAATTCTAATATTGTGTGTTTTACTTTTTTTAATATTTAAGGATGTGTGTTTTGTATAAAAAGCAAAATATCAGTATGTGCATGTTACATAACACTCGTGTCTTGATGCTCTGTGTACATGTTACATAACACTCGTGTCTTGATGCACTGTGTACATGTTACATAACACTCGTGTCTTGATGCACTGTGTACATGTTACATAACACTCGTGTCTTGATGCACTGTGTACATGTTACATAACACTCGTGTCTTGATGCACTGTGTGCATGTTACATAACACTCGTGTCTTGATGCACTGTGTACATGTTACATAACACTCGTGTCTTGATGCACTGTGTACATGTTACATAACACTCGTGTCTTGATGCACTGTGTACATGTTACATAACACTCGTGTCTTGATGCACTGTGTACATGTTACATAACACTCGTGTCTTGATGCACTGTGTACATGTTACATAACACTCGTGTCTTGATGCACTGTGTACATGTTACATAACACTCGTGTCTTGATGCACTGTGTACATGTTACATAACACTCGTGTCTTGATGCACTGTGTACATGTTACATAACACTCGTGTCTTGATGCACTGTGTACATGTTACATAACACTCGTGTCTTGATGCACTGTGTACATGTTACATAACACTTGTGTCTTGATGCACTGTGTGCATGTTACATAACACTCGTGTCTTGATGCACTATGTGCATGTTACATAACACTCGTGTCTTGATGCACTATGTACATGTTACATAACACTCGTGTCTTGATGCACTGTGTACATGTTACATAACACTCGTGTCTTGATGCACTGTGTGCATGTTACATAACACTCGTGTCTTGATGCACTGTGTACATGTTACATAACACTCGTGTCTTGATGCACTGTGTACATGTTACATAACACTCGTGTCTTGATGCACTGTGTACATGTTACATAACACTCGTGTCTTGATGCACTATGTGCATGTTACATAACACTCGTGTCTTGATGCACTATGTACATGTTACATAACACTCGTGTCTTGATGCACTATGTGCATGTTACATAACACTCGTGTCTTGATGCACTGTGTACATTTGTAAACATCTACACAAAAGTTATAATATAAATTTAGATTCTGTCATTGTGTTTGTTTATCAAATCAACCAGTTCAGTGCTTTCTTTTGCTTCAGTCCTTATGTGCCTCTTCTGTAGTGTTACTTACTTTTATTAATCAGTCATATTGACCTATTTCATTTTATTAATTTAGATTTTGCAGTTATGAAGTCGGTTATATTGACCTATTTTATTTTATTAATTTAGATTTTGTTGTTATGAAGTCAGTCAAGTTGACCTATTTCATTTTATTAATTTAGATTTTGTAGTTATGAAGTCAGTCAAGTTGACCTATTTCATTTTATTAATTTTGGTTTCATTGTTATGAAGTCAGTCAAATTGATCTATTTCATTTTGAGATAGACTATAGAAAATAAAATTTCATTGAAAAAAACATTTGAAATACATTTAGGAGTTCTAAGGAAAAGTATTTTTAAATTTAACATGAAAATTATTGTGGAAATGGACTGTAGAAAACAAATGCTCAATATATTTGTGGACAAATCATTATTTTATTAAAATATTTCACTAAAAATATGACTTTCTGTATGTTAATAACATATTAACTGAAAGATTGCCAAATTTTGTGAAGATGATATATATATATACACTGTGTTTAAAAGGATTACTGTTAATGCAAGGTATGTGTATTCATTAAAGTTACAATAAATCACCATAATGTAATATAGTATATTTCATATGTTTGAGGACATCAAGATTCTCAGTAGATTGTCTTTTTTTTAATACAGTAATTGTTATATATTATGGTAAAAACAATTTTTTCATCATATTTTCCTTGGAAAAAACCATTTAATAACATGTGTTGATGTAGTAATAGTAATTATGAAACACAGGAAATATGATAATGTGAAAATGATCTCAGAGGTGATTTCACTTAAAAGTTCTATCATTTTTTTGAAGAAGTTTTTTGTGTATCTTTTATATTTTAGATTACAGAACTAAAGGCCAAGCAGTCGACTTCTGAGAAAGAAGCACGAACAAGAGTACAGACGCTCCAGAAGAAAAATAATGAACAAATTCAAGAATTACAGGTAAAAACTTAACTTTGTTCTGATGGCACATTTATAACTTGCAAAATAACTCAGAATCTCGTTATTATGTAGTATCTTCTGTTCTGATGGCACATTTATAACTTGAGAAATATACTCAGAATCTCGTTATTACATTGTATCTTCTGCTCTGATGGCACATTTATAACTTGCAAAATAACTCAGAATCTCGTTATTACATAGTATCTTCTTTTCTGATGGCACATTTATAACTTGAGAAATATACTCAGAATCTCGTTATTATGTAGTATCTTCTGTTCTGATGGCACATTTATAACTTCAGAAATATACTCAGAATCTTGTTATTATGTAGTATCTTCTGTTCTGATGGCACATTTATAACTTGAGAAATATACTCAGAATCTTGTTATTATGTAGTATCTTCTGTTCTGATGGCACATTTATAACTTGAGAAATATACTCAGAATCTTGTTATTACATTGTATCTTCTGTTCTGATGGCACATTTATAACTAGAGAAATATACTCAGAATCTTGTTATTACATAGTATCTTCTGTTCTGATGGCACATTTATAACTTGAGAAATATACTCAGAATCTTGTTATTACATTGTATCTTCTGTTCTGATGGCACATTTATAACTTGAGAAATATACTCAGAATCTTGTTATTACATAGTATCTTCTGTTCTGATGGCACATTTATAACTTGAGAAATATACTCAGAATCTTGTTATTACATAGTATCTTCTGTTCTGATGGCACATTTATAACTTGAGAAATATACTCAGAATCTTGTTATTATGTAGTATCTTCTTTGTGGTTAAACATGTTGTGACTTTCATTTCTGCTCCTCTTTGTAAGCAATCCATTTGTCAGATTGAATTGCTTTTCTGTCTATTTTGAAGTATTGGTTGCTATTTAACTTTTCTTATACATTAATGATATGTTGGTACAACTTTACCTTGACATGGTAATTACTAGTGAAGACAAGCTTTAAATATAAACCTAATATCACTGATGGGAAGTAGTGAGTTTTTGTTTCTCAAGATTACGACTCCGTGTATTTACGAACAAAACTTTAGTACTAATACTTCCTACAAAATACACATGGAGTTGTCAGTATTGCGATATATTCATGAACATAACTTTAGTACTAATACTTCCTACAAAAATCAGGTTTTTTTTGATGTTCAAAAGATCTGTTTTACTGGAGTATTTCCAAACTTTATGAAAATGCAGATAAGATTTTGAAAGTATTAGTGTGGAAACTGATTTGCTTTGGGGTCACAAGGTTGGAAGAATTCATTAAGCCTGTAGTAAGATAGTTAATAAGTTTCATGGAATATAAGAAGAAATCGGGGGATATTAGTGATTCCTTTCTGGTTTGGAAGAAGTTAAAGGTAAAATCTGTAAATGTAACAAAGTGTTTGATTAAGTTATTGTAAGGTTTGTGTGAAGACTATTCTAATAATTAACGTTTTTAACCTTCCCGTTGAAATTGTTAAACCTTATTTGCTTTAGAAGTATTTACTTTTGTGAGTAATTTTTAATGTCTGTAATAATATTTTTGATAGTGTGTAATATAATTTATTTCAGACCAAGCTAAGGTTCTTCCAAAAACAAGTGGTTATCCTTACAAAGGCAAACAAGAAAGGGAACACTGATAGTCCACAGACATCCTGATGAAAATTGGAGTTAAAAGAAGTTGAAATAAATTAATTGGAATAATAAACCACGTGAATGGTACCTTTGTACAACTTTAGTTGTGCATGTATTTGTTATTTCATAAGAAAAAAAAGTTAATTATGGTACTGTGTGTGAGAATACATACTGTAATGGGTTATTGGAAGAAAATAATTTTAGATATTTGTAAAATTGTGAAAGGAAACGTGTCCTGACATAAATCATCACCACACTTTAATATGTACGTATAGACAGGCAGACTTTGCAAACAGTGTTTACAATGACGTACATTATTAAGGTCTGAAACCTTTGTAAATCTGATTGTTTTAACTGTAAGTTTTTGACATGAATGTTGTAAGTCACTTTAAAAAAGGTTTTGTTAGCTACATTTTGTCTTTCTTTTTGATATTACTTCAATATTACAAAGCTTCGTGTAAATATGTTTAAATTCATCTTACATTTCACAGTTAATAAATATAGTTTCTCCCATTCATTGTAGACATTAAAATGTCCAGTTTTCTAATCTGTAATAAAAACTTTTTAATTATTTTAAACATTTCCACACTTGTGCATTTTTAACAGTTTTACCACAGGTGTTGAATAATCTGTAGTTATTTGTAATAAGATGAGCTCTGGCAGTGAGTGATTGTAATGGAAAAGATGGACACCTTTCTTGGAATATTTAAGTTGTGAGTATTTACTGTAGATCAGACAAAAGTACAGAGAGCGAAATGTTCTTAATACTGTATGATTCATGACTAAATTGGGAAAAACTTAACCAGATTGACCTTCAGATATTGTTTTTAGCCATATGTAAGACAAAGTGTTTTGTAAATCAGACATTTCTTAGTGTAAACTATTTTTAACACTTAATATTATTATCCCTATTCATACTTTTTTAGATTTTAAACTAATTATGAAAAAATAAAATATCCGTCAGTTTTTATCATCTCGTGTTTGTCTTGTGAATATTCCACTATTAGATACCTCAGAACATACAAAACAGTTCATTACATTCATTGATTGTATGAAAAATTGGTTATAAGAATGTTCACAAACAATCTTTATGATATATTCAGTACTGTAAATTTATAGTAAGAAACTTACCTTTTTCTCATACGTATTAAGTTTTTCACAATAATGAATTAGGCACATCACCACAGAATCAAAATCTTGACCATGGTAAATGTTTAATCTGTCAGCAACTTATCATGGAAACATTCAATAATTGACACTTTCATGGGTCTACTTTAATAATATTTATGTTGCAAAATAATAACTGGTTATAGTGTAGTTACACGTAACCAGTTGTCATCATCCATTGTTTTATAATCATTTCCTGCTACCACTGACTGCAAGTGTTAAAATATTTGGATACAAGCACACATCACAGGTTAAAATCCTTTTAGTTCTTTACGTATCGATGTATTGTTTACAGCTTGTTTAAATTCCTTTCAGTTCTTAACATATTGATGTATTGTTTACAGCATGTTTAAAATCCTTTGTTTTTTTAGGTATGGATGTATTATTTACAAGATGTTTCAAATTCAGTTTTTTAGGTGTGGATATATTACTTATAAACAGTTGACGTTTATGTACTACAATAACTTTCAAATGGAATTTAAGGTTAATTACAGAGTGACCTAAGGTTTGGTCTCGTGTGTTATCTACAGTGAGTACATCCTAAGATCATGTATTACTTTGGAAAAGCAGATATTTTACACCAAAGTTGTTACGTATATATGCATTAGTTCTTTATGCGAGATTACTTCATTACAAATTATTACTGAGAGAAAACCTACTACCTGTTCAATAATAAATGGTTAATTTTATTATTAGTAGCTTTACACTAACCATGAAAATGTTTTTTTGCATGTTAAAGTTTTTATAAAAGTAATTTATTTTTAAATGTTAAATTTTTAAAGTATCAACGGTCACTGGATATCAGTATTATTTGTGTACTTAATAAATACACAGAGGTTGTCTCAATATGTAAACACACACAGAAGTATCTCTCAGTTTTTCTATAATTGGGTATTAACAGTATTTTGTGTTACTGTTGAAGAATGACTTTATCCTGAATGATATTTAATCATTATCAAACGATACCTGATTATAAACATTTTACTGGTGAAATATTGCTTACTGAAACGTGTAAATTTATAAAACATTTGGTGGCACACTGAAGTGTGCAATAACATTAATCCTCTCTTAATGGGCATCTTTTTCTTTGTATGTCATGAAGTTTGGATTACATTTGAAATTTAATATCTTCTTTTCATGATATAAATAAAACAGAGTTAATAATTCATATTTTAACACAAGTTTTCTGAGGCAGTATTTCACCTTACTTTTGAGAATGGTGACATTTTCTCTCCTCTACAAAACCTTGCTCAGACAAAGCACAATTTTCATAGCCTTCAATCTTCTTGGGTCAGTGACATTAAATATACTCTTGCCACACTCATTTTGATCATTCTTTTCCCAGTTCTCTAGTATTGAAATTATGTTTATAACCTACAGGAAGTCAAGGTTTTGAATTACCAACTGATGTGTTGTTGTTGTAAAGAGAACAGTCACTTTCGGTTTAAGCTTGTTTCCCACAGGAAATGCACCATGAGTTTATATGAAAATTTAACAGCACTAGTCTATAGTTAGAAAGTCAAACAAACTGAGGCATTGTTTAAATGGAAAATTGTAGTGCAGTATTACAATCAGTATCAAAACGAGAAATAAGCATCATTAACGTGACCCACATAACTCATTACTGGTTTTTATCAAAGTAACTAAAATATAAATATTTTTCATGCAGGAAACTGCACATTCATTAACTTGTAATAGTGTGAATACTAGAGTTCATAGCAATATTCAACAGATAAATATTGTGTATAACAAAGCTATTTAGGGTAAATGTTTCACATTACAAGTTGATGTCCTAAAAAGGGTATGTAGATTTATTTTTGGTGGTTACAAGGTAATCAAACTGACCAACCCTTTATAAAGTTAGGAAAAACAAAGTTTGGAATTTACATAATTTATAAAATCCATGTAAATACAATGAGATATTGGAGACTTTTTACTTATAATGTGGAAATCACTTATTCTTATCATACACATGGACAAATCCCAGTTAAATTAAAATTTGTGTTCTAAAAAAAATTTACGAAGTGTTAGAGATACTAATTTATTAAATTGAAGATCACTCTAGTGGAGAAATCTAAAAGAATTAAACATTTTCATAAAGATGTTGTAATGATTCTTTGATAGATTGTTTAAGTAGAGTATTCATGATGAAAGTTTGTAGAATGGACAGCAATTTTTCATCTCCACAACAGGCAGTTGCCATCCCTTCTACACAGATTCATTATGCTGCAGTGAAAGACACAAACAACAAATTCTCAGTCAAAGAACTTGTGTGTAGTTCTTAATAAATTGTAAACGTGATGATTAATAACAAAGTTGTACAGAGGTGAAAGGTTCCAAAGAAATTCCATCTTTCATTTTAAAACATTCTTTATGCTGCATAAATGGTTCACTTCTATTTAAGTATCAGTTATTGAAGTTTATTTTTATTTAAGAGTTGATACAAGGTAAAAGTATACATTTTTATTGGTAATTTTGTTGAAATACAGACAATAAAATCTCTGTTTCACAATAAAGAAGTGGGTTACTGTTCAAGTTTGTTTGTTACACATTTATTACAAGTTTCTCTGAACAGCTAGCTTGAAAACAGGAAGTTGTCTTTAATACCAGTTAACCATGAAATAAATTATGTTTCTTGAGTATATTCATCTCATACATATCTACACAAATATCAACACCTTAAAGCTTAGTGTACTAGAAAATACGAAACTTTCCTCTTTGCAAGTCAGAAGTGCATGAAGTACAATTTTTGTATGATTTAATAGAACCCTTGCTTAGCTATCAATACACACAGGTTTCATGAAGTCTTTCTTCATCGCATAATGGCACAAGTCTTCTGTTTGGTCAATAAACCTTATCAATTACTAACCAGCCATGGTTAAGATAAGTCTGGAAAAAAAAACAAAGATATTGAAACTTACAGCCTGTTACATTACTAAAAGTGAACAGTTGAAACAAAAACAACTCTACAGGTAAAGAACATATCATTAACTAATATCAACAATCATCTGATTTCTGCCTATCTGTGTGCACGTACATATCAGATACAAGTGAAGACATTTTAAATTACGAGTTACACCATATAAAATTAACACACAGTTGTGAATAATTATATATGTTTAGATGTTGTTTCTATATTACAACAAATGTTTATAAAACCATTTAACTTTTTCAGAACAGGTCAGGGTTCAAAGGTCATGTCATCATGTTTGTTGATTTGCATTCAAACTTTTATTGAACTAATGTCAGTAAGTTTGGAATCAAATTGTAGATTGTAGTTCAAACATTAATACTGTATATTACCGTATTTTCTGCCAAATAAGCCAAATTTCTGGCCCTAAATTTTGGGGGTTGGCTTATTTGGCTGATCACCAGCTTTGGACCAAAAAATACCGAAGACCAAAATCATACATTTGATCTCATAGTTACGGCAGAGATGTTTCAGTTGAATAAACTTTATTTATTAATAGAAAAAGGTCTACACATTACGAATGACATGTATTCATAGAAATAACAAAATTTATAAAAAATAATACACTTTAATCTCAGAAATTTATTAAAATCCATCAAATTCATCATCTTCAGAAGCACCAAATAATAGATTCCAATCCTCGGCAGAGACCTGGTCGTCGTATGGGTCATTCTCTGGTGTTATTAGCTAAGTGAGTGGAATGTTGTCTTCCTCGCCGTCGTCCAACCACAACATATCATCTTCCGTTCCATCCACTGCGTTTGAGATGCTGCATTTTTTAAATAACTTCTCTACAGTTTCAACACTGATATCTTCCCACGATTTCACGACCCACTCACAGACGGTAGCGAGTGATGCAGCGCGCAAATTTCCGGCAGCAGTAAAACTTTGATTGCCGGAAACCATCCACTCATTCCAGCATTGACGGAGCCTGTCTTTAAAATGTTTATTTAAACACACATCTAAGGGCTGTATTACAGATGTCAGCCCACCGAGAATAACTGCAATATCGGTATTGCATCTTTTGATTGCGGCTTTAATGTTTTTACCTCAGCTTATTGGGCGGTAATAAGAAAAAACCCTCATTTTCAGAGCTGAAAATTGGCCTTGGCGATTCGGTTTATTAACCGGAAAATACAGTAGTTAATTTCTTAATTTAAAAGTAAATATTAAAATAAATATATATAAGTGAGTCACATGGTATGTTGAATGTAGCAATGTTTAAAAATTAAATGTTTCTGATGTCAGAATACTGAGTCTATAGTTTCATACAAATTAGGAACTCAACTTACAAATATTAACAACCTAAACTGTGAAAAAGGAACTTGGTATCTTTATATTTGTTGAGATATGGCTTATGTACTAAATGAAACACAATGGTCCTGTTCACGTCTTCCCATCTTTTGAAATGGTCCCCTACATACACTTACTTCAATAACATATGTGAATAACGAATCAACAGTTTAAAATGTCTCCACAGTGGTTTTTCCCACCATTTTAATCTATGAAAATGCTACATTGGTCTTTTAATCCAAGATGTCAGTGGGATAAATTGGGTCTTTAACCTGCTCAAACGTTCATATTTTTAAAATCTAAATAAATCTTAGTTACGAAGTGAGGTTAATAAAATAGTGGACTTTATGATATCAGATAGCCGCCCCCCCAAAAAAAACACATTATAATCCTCTATGTACAACATTTTAAAAGGCTAAGCAACTTATGTCCAGTTACAAAAGAGGTTGTAGCAAGAAGTGATAATTGTTTGATTCTTGTTCTATTGTTCTATATTGTAAGAAACAATTTCAATTTACTTCTAAATAGTGGTGATACACAATGTATAATAATTGAAATGTGACTGTACATTACCAAATACTAGTCCACTAAAACAGCCAAGACAAGGAAGACCAAAGGTCAGTTTTGTATTACTGGATACATAACATCATTAGTGCACATTCACTGCCATCAATCCAAGTTATGTAATGCTAAGTAAACATGACTTGAAGGTCAATAGAATAATAATAAAGAAAAAACGTTCATATACAGTGTTCGAGGCTTAAGCTATTTAAACTAAACACCTGTGTTACATGATCATTTTAGTACAAGAAACAATTTATATTTCCTAATTTACACGTGATGGGTACGAGATTGGTTAAGCAACAAACCCCACACAGTATAGAAAATAAAGTTTTGGTGAAACAAACATTTGAAATATATTTAGGAGGTTTTACAGTTTACACAGGTAATACATGAAAGATTGGTTTTTAATCACAGCATGAAATCACTTTGCACTCCAACTAGTACTCAAATTAGGTTATTTTTATGAACAAATCTCTACTAAAAGTATTTAATTAAAACATCTGATTTTTTTAATATACAAAGTACTTGTAATCTTTATCAAATTTTGTGAAGATGCACGTTGTATCAAACGTTATAGTACAAATACTTAATGTGTACACGGACTTGTGTATATTATACCAAGTGCATCAAGCCTGTTCTCAGAAGATTTAGTTAGCACAACAGAGGTTAACAGCTGGTACAGAGTAAGATTTACTACACTAGTTTGTAATGAGTGTGAAAGACATGATGGTAAGGTGAAACTATAAATTCTGTAGTCAAAAACAAGAGACCAGCTATGTAACATTAATTATGTATGTGTGTGAAAAAGAGATTCATTACATAACGTGGTACAAGACTGTCCCATTCCAAGATCGCTCCATTGTGTTGGTATGCAACATTGTCCTGGAATGGAGGATAATCCACATTTGTTAGAACATTTATATTTATTATATTCATAAATAAACTATTTCCTATTACTCTTGTTGGATCTGAAGACTTATAGTAGTCATATGTACTATAACTAATTCTGCCTTAACTGGGGACAGTAGTAGTTAGACCACTGTTACTTACAACTAGGTACTCCACTCTCAAATTTCTTCTGTATCTGATCATAAGTAAACTTCACAAAAGTGTCATACTGTTCTGGAGGAAGGAGAAAGATATTGAAACATTATCAATAAACTGGTGGGAAAATTTCAATACACAATAATGCAGCTGTTAAACTGGAAATGAATAATAGTACAATGTATAAAGTATCAATGTTACAATCGCCAGTAAACAACGTATAACTTACTAAGCTACACTGAAAGCTAGCCCTGACAATTCAAATATTCAAACATTTCCTTAAACTTTAATCCACTTTGTTGTATACACAACTTCTCAACACAACCAAAGTCTAACAATCAGTTATAAATATATTACTTTCTTAGCTAAATAGTTCTGCTACTTTTAACCAGTATGAATAATCTTTAATGCTTCAATCAAATCACTTTTTGTTTTCAAGATTAACAATTTGAGATGTTAACCTGTCCTAGTTCCTTTTCATCCAAGGAACTATTCTGAATGTTTGGAGCCCAAGACTGAATACAGTACTCCAAGTATTGTTTAACCAATAACCTATACAGTGAAGTTACAATTTCAATAAAACATTTATTCTACATTTCTGTACCAGATTTTCACAAACCAAAATCTGAAATCCTTTATGAATACAAACAGCTCCACAAAGCTAGGTAATAAAATTAATTAGTTATAGTCATTTATCACATCATTAATACAATCAAAACAGATATTTATAAGTATTCACACAATCACAGAGCCAAGGGAGAACTGATTAAGGAGTCTCTTGATTAACTGAGAAGCCAAATGTTGTAATTATACAACTCTAATCATTTCTTAAATAGGTGTTGACCCTAACCCCTTTTTACCTGCAAGTTTTGTGGTCATGACACGATCATACTGCTCTCTAATGTGATGTTCTCTATCTGCTAAGAGTCTCTCACAGATAATGCCAACCTGACGGAAGGTAAATAAAGGTTGGTCCTTGTGGTTGGACGTGGAACCATAACTTATGGACATGTCGGGGAACTGAGACTCTGACACCTGACTTTCGGAATGTGAAAAATGGAGTTGTTTCCTGTGCTGAAGTTTCTTCATCTCATTTCGAATGTTTGAAACAATTTGCTCTATACAGGAACATGTCAAACTGTTACATACTGGCTAATTAATTGCATGTTTTATAGTGTGTTAAAGAACATTCTTACTTTAAAAACTACACTTTTAAAACAATATCTAACTAAAATTAAACTTGTACAATTGTTATTTATTACAGAAAATACAAGTTTTTAACAATTCATTGTCTTTTAATGTGTTCTTGATTACCAATGTCCAGAAATTATATGAATTAATGTCAGTAGAAATATTACATAATGAAAGTCAGTTTTATTAAAAATGTTGTAATAACTATTTCTCATCATCAGTTACAATTAATTAGATTTGTTCTGCCTCATGGTTCTAGGGGTCTGGGTTTTAATTCTTAGTACCAGAAAACATGCTTCCCTTTTAGCTAGAGGACTCTTATTCTATTATCATCTTTAGGTTTTAAATTTCCAACCAGAAATAATACAATTGGTCCAAACTACCTACTACCACTAGTGGAAAGGTAGGTTTTAACCTTAAATGGTTCCAGTTTGTATTCTTTATTCATGATGCTTTCTGCAACTATTCAAGTTGTAACAAAAGGCAAATTTGAGACTTAAGGTTTTAGTTCACATGATTTACTAATGATTTCTTCTACTTTTTGAATTTTAACAAAGAATATATTTTTAAGTTTTCATTATTAAACTTGAATAATTTATTGATGATGTCACAATATTTAATGATAGCATCAATCAGATGTTTACACCAGTTCAACAAATGTGGTCCAGGTTTCTAATCAATGAATAGACTATAAAATTGTCATCAATACTATAAGTGTAGCTACCTGTTTGGCCATCAGTTATGATTTACTTTAAGTCTCATACTGAATCCTTATATTCACACCTAGTGTTTTTGTTTGGATAAAGATTCTCGTCTATACACACCAACAAAAAACAGACACTCAATCACAAACCTATTATTTGAAGCAGACCAAAACTTTACAGGAACAACCAGATTCTTTAAAATAAATGGAGATAATTTTCCTCTCTAAAATAATATTAACAGCTTCCTTTATACTTATGCCATGGAATTCAGATTAACAGTTTCTTGTCATCACCCTCATTACAGCCATATCAAGCTAACTTCTTAAGTTAACATCACATGACACTAACAATTTTTTTTAATTAGGATAATTTATAAAATTTAACAAACTTGTGCTTAAAAGTTGATGAGTAATAGCTGTCCATCCATGTGATTTTAAACATCTGACTTAGACAATGGTCATCTTGTTTATTTGACCTGATTAAAACTTGTGTATCTGCATGCCTTTCACCTTATAGTTTTATTACTCTTAAATCAACCATATTTAGTCTAAATGACAATTAAACAGCTGTCTACTTCTACTCATATGTGAAGATGTAGTAAAAATGGTAGTCCAATAGCTTACAGCTTTTTGCACAGGCAAAAATTTGTCAAACCTGGTTAGTTTTCTGTTGAGCAGCTTTGCCCAAGTGGTTTATATTTACACCAAATGAAACTCCTAATTATAGGTTAAAAAGATCTAACAGTGAATTAAAGTTGAAAAATGTTTCCATACTCACTGTTGGTGGAAAGTAAGAAATTCAATCAGAATTACAGACAGGTATGACTTACAATCTGGTATGTTAAGTAATAGTCATGTAGGACATGTCTACAGAATATATACAATAATTTGGATTACCACTGACACAGAAGGTGAAAAACCTACTCAATTATCACTCCTGTTAATACAAACAGTGTGTCCCGTAAGTTCTTTTGGCCACACAACACACTAATGTCTCTTTTGGAAAGTATGCACTACAATAACACCTTTAACTTGCTTACAGCTGTATTAGAAAGCCAGTTATATATATATTTTACTCTAAGATAGATAGATGTAAACTACATGTATTTTATCAAAGCACCCACACTTTTGAAACTTAGATTAATAGAAGATAAATTTTTTACTCAAGTCAAAAACCTATCCAGTACAAAGTAAAAACTAGAATTATTTTATGTGTAATTACAAACTTGTTAGCAGTGTAACAAAACACTCCTTCAAACACTGCATGTTCTTTAGGTCAGCTCTATGGGAAACAGATAATGGGTTTTGCTGTGGTTTATTGCTTTTCATGCACAGATTACTGATACAGAGTACAGCAGAGAAACCAAGGTTTACTTGTTCAGTAGGTATAAAGTACAGCAGAGAAACCAAGGTTTACTTGTTCAGTAGGTATAAAGTACAGCAGTGAAACCAAGGTTTACTTGTTCAGTAGGTATAAAGTACAGCAGAGAAACCAAGGTTTACTTGTTCAGTAGGTATAAAGTAGAGGAGTGAAACCAAGGTTTACTTGTTCAGTAGGTATAAAGTACAGCAGTGAAACCAAGGTTTACTTGTTCAGTAGGTATAAAGTACAGCAGAGAAACCAAGGTTTACTTGTTCAGTAGGTATAAAGTAGAGGAGAGAAACCAAGGTTTACTTGTTCAGTAGGTATAAAGTAGAGGAGTGAAACCAAGGTTTACTTGTTCAGTAGGTATAAAGTACAGCAGTGAAACCAAGGTTTACTTGTTCAGTAGGTATAAAGTACAGCAGAGAAACCAAGGTTTACTTGTTCAGTAGGTATAAAGTAGAGGAGTGAAACCAAGGTTTACTTGTTCAGTAGGTATAAAGTACAGCAGAGAAACCAAGGTTTACTTGTTTAGTAGGTATAAAGTACAGAAGTGAAACCAAGGTTTACTTGTTCAGTAGGTATAAAGTACAGCAGTGAAACCAAGGTTTACTTGTTCAGTAGGTATAAAGTACAGCAGTGAAACCAAGGTTTACTTGTTTAGTAGGTATAAAGTACAGAAGTGAAACCAAGGTTTACTTGTTCAGTAGGTATAAAGTACAGCAGTGAAACCAAGGTTTACTTGTTCAGTAAATATAAAGTACAGCAGTGAAACCAAGGTTTACTTGTTCAGTAGGTATAAAGTACAGCAGTGAAACCAAGGTTTACTTGTTCAGTAGATATAAAGTAGAGGAGTGAAACCAAGGTTTACTTGTTCAGTAGGTATAAAGTACAGCAGAGAAACCAAGGTTTACTTGTTCAGTAGGTATAAAGTACAGCAGAGAAACCAAGGTTTACTTGTTCAGTAGGTATAAAGTAGAGGAGAGAAACCAAGGTTTACTTGTTCAGTAGGTATAAAGTAGAGGAGTGAAACCAAGGTTTACTTGTTCAGTAGGTATAAAGTACAGCAGTGAAACCAAGGTTTACTTGTTCAGTAGGTATAAAGTACAGCAGAGAAACCAAGGTTTACTTGTTCAGTAGGTATAAAGTAGAGGAGTGAAACCAAGGTTTACTTGTTCAGTAGGTATAAAGTACAGCAGAGAAACCAAGGTTTACTTGTTTAGTAGGTATAAAGTACAGAAGTGAAACCAAGGTTTACTTGTTCAGTAGGTATAAAGTACAGCAGTGAAACCAAGGTTTACTTGTTCAGTAGGTATAAAGTACAGCAGTGAAACCAAGGTTTACTTGTTTAGTAGGTATAAAGTACAGAAGTGAAACCAAGGTTTACTTGTTCAGTAGGTATAAAGTACAGCAGTGAAACCAAGGTTTACTTGTTCAGTAGGTATAAAGTACAGCAGTGAAACCAAGGTTTACTTGTTCAGTAGATATAAAGTAGAGGAGTGAAACCAAGGTTTACTTGTTCAGTAGGTATAAAGTACAGCAGAGAAACCAAGGTTTACTTGTTCAGTAGGTATAAAGTACAGCAGAGAAACCAAGGTTTACTTGTTCAGTAGGTATAAAGTACAGAAGTGAAACCAAGGTTTACTTGTTCAGCAGTGAAACCATAAAAATGAAATAAAATATACAAAAATCTTTTGATATTCACTTATAAATTTGTAGATATTATCAGATGAAATATGAAAACTCTAATATGAAATTTATATTTCTAGCATGAAAAACATGTTTCACTCACTCAGCATATTGTTCAGAAAACCACAAACATTCTGTAGAAATAGTTTACTAAAAATCACCAGCTACATTTTCTGAAGGCACATGGAGTTCAGTATACTGTGGTCAACTAAAGAATTACTCTCATTAGACTTGGATTAACTGAAACACTAGTTCAAGAAGGTTATGACTGTGGTATCAACTGAAGTCAAGAAATCTGAATTAATCAAAAAATAACAAAATCATAATGGAAGTATTTCAATAACTTAGATAGAGTAACTTACATCAATAATAATGGGAAAGCAATTTTAGTTATTTTCATGGCACTATGATGGTTAGAACTGGATGAACAAAAGAATATCTTATAAGCCAGTTAAACCATAGGCTCAATAACCGATTTCACTATTATTATACAAAACTTTAATAAGTGGAATAATTAAAATTGCTTGAACTGATTAGTTATTGTTGTGACATTAAACAATTTTATCATGCTATGTTAATCTATTACCAGTCAATCACTCCCCAGATACAATGTTATATTTGACTGTGTTTTAAAGTCTCAATGTTGAAACCTTATCAGTATCTTGGTTTAAGACTTGCAACACATCTGCAGTTAACATTTTCACTATCATACATCAATGAAAGCATTTAATCATGTACAATTTAACCACAGTTACGATGTAGGATTTAGGCCTAATCTTCCTGTAGAATTACCTGAAGAAAGAGTTGGGGTTGCCTCTTCAAATGGTGACAACCGTGTTTCACCAAACGTTGCTGTTTTTGGTAGAGCTGTTGGACTTGTTAATGGTATACACCTTCTTCTTTTAGGAGCTTTGCTGTTTCTCGGACTTAAGATGGGATCCCACTCGTACGGCCTCTTCAAGGTAACACACGCCATAATAGCTTGAAACTTGGAAGTGTGGAAACTACCCAAACAGTGTATGGAACCTTATAATGGAAAAATTTAACACTGAGCAACTAATCAAATGTTGTAATGGTTAATATCAACTCAACAGCAGACAACTATGTACTTATAGAACACCTCAAACTGAACCTAGCCATCAGTAGAGACAATTAAATAGTTTTCTCATATTTCTACTTACAAAAATTAGAACAAATTTTGTCAGGTATTTTCAGCCATAATCCCAACAGTACTTCATGAAGTTTAACAAATTTAAGAAACTAGTTTATTAAATACAAATCCCAATTCATCCATATTTTACTGAAAACAGGTTTGACTGTAAGCAGCTAACCTTTAAAGCCAACATAGAAAAATGTGAAAGTTATTAAACTATCAATTCATAGACTAATGTGTCGATTCTAAATAACATGACAACATAAAAATTGAAATGTTACAGAGTTACAGAAAACAAATTTATCTTTTGGTTTATAGGACATGATGTCATGTATATTTGAAAGGAACTTTCAGTTTCCGATTCCATGATGTGCCATTTATATATCACTATATTTATAATAAAGAAATGTTTAATACATAATGAAAGAAGACAGTACACAATTGTTCCTGTGCATTGGTTATCATATTAACATTAGATCTCATTATTACTGAAGAACTCCCAACAACTGTGCTAAATCACAACCACACATATCCAACAATGATCTTCATGACATAAGGACAACAAAGAATCTGTCATTCCATCCTAATTAAAGAAATAAAAAAAATCCAGCCCTTATCATTCAATGTCTATCAAATCTTTTCATTAACCCACTTAAATTTATTGTGTGTACAATATCTCAAGACAACCCTTTCCAAAGATCAGCAATCCTGATAGAAGAATAAAACTGTTTTCACTGAAGCTCTTAACCTGCCAAAGTTTGTACGTATCCTCTGGTCCATCAGATACAAAAAGTTATACAATATATTTCCTTAGTAACCTGAAATCCTCTCCAAATCTTTTTTACAAGAGAAAACTTCAGAGAGAGAGATCTTAACCTGCCAAAGTTTGTACGTATCCTCTAGTCCATCAGATACAAAAAGTTATACAATATATTTCCTTAGTAACCTGAAATCCTCTCCAAATCTTTTTTACAAGAGAAAACTTCAGAGAGAGAGATCTTAACCTGCCAAAGTTTGTACGTATCCTCTAGTCCATCAGATACAAAAAGTTATACAATATATTTCCTTAGTAACCTGAAATCCTCTCCAAATCTTTTTTACAAGAGAAAACTTCAGAGAGAGAGATCTTAACCTGCCCTTATATGATGATAGTTCACTCCCATGTGTCATCCTAGTAACTTCTTCCAACAGCACAATAAACAATACTGCTTGCATGATCTAACCTATACACTAGCAATAGTGTGACTATCTCATAACAAGCCTAATCAAGTATGAATTGTAATGATCACAAGAGTAACCCATAACATTCTGTAGCAATTTACTGTCAGTGGCCCTGTAAATATTTGGGGCTTTCAGCTAGAATAATAATTCCTTAAAATGCTCAGAATATATCAGTATCATTTGTTAAACTTGTACAAATCCCAGGTAGCAGCAAACACACATGTGGATAAAACTAGACAGAGTAAACCACCCTGGAACACATGTCAAAAGTGTCGGTTATGACAACATTTATTATACAGTGGAGTTTGTCTAGCTTTAACAAGGTGCTCAATTTTCCTACTGAAATAGAAGGTAGTCTCAAGTAATCCATAGTATTTAAATATGAACAAATACAAAGTTCCCAACAGAGGTGGATAGCTATATTTTGATATGTATATATTTAGAAAAAAAAAACATTGTTAAAATGAAGGCCTACATGCAGCTTGCTCATCAACCATGGAATGTTATTATTACAGAAATCTATAACTTTGTCATCATACTAGTACAATAATATAATCAACCACTGATGATGAATATAGCAGAAACTCGCATATTCCGGAATCCCACATTATACACTAATAATACACACAACCAGTAAATAGTGTAGAATTGTAAGACACTCAGAAAAATTAATTTTTTCCACAATTTTCCAGGTAATTCAATACCCAACAGGATGTAATATCTATAAATTACAGTAAACTTTGGTTTAATTCTTACACTAGTTTACAATATTCACCAATACATGACTATTTTACTGAGAATGAAAATACACGTTACATTGACATATAAATAATACATAATAATGTTAGAATTGGCTATTTTTTTCTTTTATGAAAGTGGTAAAAGTACAACAAGTTTGTGCAATGAAATGTACAATAGTTAAAGATATCTAAATGTGCAATGAAAGGTACAATAGTTAAAAATATCCAAATGTGCAATGAAAGGTACAATAGTTAAAGATATCTAAAGGGCAGAACTAGACTTAATAGTTCAGGGTGTATTTTAAAGTCTTAAAAGAAATTACTGTAATATTTCAGAGTGAAAAGTATTATACGAAACTTGAGTACATTCTGTATAGTGTATGTAACAATGATGGGAAAGAAACAACTTCCATGTTCATGACCTGTTTTACAGTTCTCCTTTGGACTTTGTTTATTGTATGAATAATGTAGATTACTGAGCCACAATTGTATGGTACTATTAAGTGTCAAGTTATTCAAATTTATTAGGTTAATAAATAGTAGCATAAATAAGTGACAAAGTTAAACTTCAACAATAAGGATCTGTTAAACTTGTATAGTCTGTTAAAATAAAAACAATGATAGCTGGGTTGTAGAAAGTGCACGAAGTACACGATGAAATTTATTAATATTAATTTAGAAATAAAATATATCTACACATTTATAATTATTGATGTTTGGCTGGTGTTGTACTAAGACCTCTACCATGTAAAATTTTAAATGTTATAAAAAATTATAGTGCTACAATACTGTTTCAGTAAACCCAACTAACATTAACTTTAAGCTTTCAAAACTCTATTAATGATAATAATTATTTTTAAAGCTTCACAATCTCATTTTTCATAGATGCAATTTAGACTAATACTAACAAATAACGTTTGTCGTTAAATACCAATAATATGATTCTGTCTTTGTTACATTTGAGTAGTGAAAGTGAACAAATAACTCGCCACGAGACCAAAATAACTTCAGATACTTTCAATAAAACACATAACACTGTTTTTTTAAAGCTTCTTAAATTTTTGGACAAGTACTGAAGTGGTCCGTAATTAATATTCACAAAATCTCAAACAAGAAAATACACTCTTAGTAAGAAGAGTTTCTTCCTAAGCCTAACGTAACAAGCATTCAAATCTAATTTATTTTTCTTTCTTAAATTTTGGTAAGCAACTGGTTTTAAAATAAATGAAAAATTTATTCGTACCTGTTACCTTAAACACAAATAAAAAAATTATAAAAATTTGTAATAAAATAAATAAAAAGTACACAAATTTTACCAGCGTATTTTCAGTTTATCAACGAACAACGTCCAAACACGCTTAAGACTACAGTTTAGATTACATACCATACCTAACGCTCTCAGTTAGAATAAGCATAAACGTACAGCGCACGCGCTCATCGTTTTCATAAGTTATAGATGACAGTAATAAAATTTGTAAAACATACACATAAATAAAACTTCACTGCTACAAACAATCTGATTTCAGTGTTTAAATTATAATTAAACTATTTGATCAACCATAAATACTAATTTTAAATTTGATGTTTATCTGTCTAACATAAACAATAAGCCATTTGTTTTACTGATTATATTACATTACTTTTTTCCTGACTGCTATATAGTTAATAATACAAAGAAAATGACGCCCGTTAAACTCACCAAATATCTTAACCTTTGTGTCACAGGATCGTAAAACTATGCTATAGGATATATGCTTTCTGCCCACTATGTGTATCTGAACTCCAAATTATACTGTTATATAAGTCATTAACCTACTGTTGGTCCACTGGATAGAATATCCATATCCTGTCATGCAGTTTTAAGCAAAAAGAACCAAACTGTAATCATAATGCAAATATTTGTGATATAGTTTATCGTCAAAAAATCATTAAATATCGATAAAAACTAAGAAATGATGATGCAATTTATTTTAATTATCATAAACTTTTATGGCATTTCCTGTTCCTAGTTAGACGTGCATACAGGGTCATTCTAATGTCCTTGTGCAGTTTTGAATTTTCATAACTTCAGTTCTATACATGATAAATTTCACGTAAAGCTGCACGAGGGTTATCTACGCTAGCCGTCCCTAATTTAGCAATGTAAGACTAGAGGGAAAGCAGCTAATTATCATCACCCACCGCCAACTCTTGGGTTACTCTTTTACAAACGAATAGTGGGATTAACCGTAATATTATAACGCCCTCATGGCTGAAAGGGCGAGCTTGTTTGGTGCGACGAGGATTCGAACCTGCGACCCTCAGACTACGAGTCGAATACCTTAACCCAACTGGCCACGTCGGGCCAAAGAGCATTGAGAAGTGTGATGCATTTATTTTATCATGATCTAGCAATAAATTAGTTATTATTTTTATTTTATTAATTTGTTCATTATTTTGTTTGCAGAAATAGAATTGACCCACGGCATCAGCATAAGAGAAAGAGTATTGTATCCCGTTGTTAGCCGACGTAAAATCTGTCATCGCGGTCCAAAGAAGATTTAGAACCAATTATACTAAAGATGTACCACATAGGAATTCCATAACTAACTGGATAAATATGTTCAAATAAATAGGTTCTGTCAATGATAAGTCATGATCTGGAAGGCCAAGTGTAAGTGAGGAAAATGTAGCAGTTATAGAACAAACCTTTATTTAAAGTCCACGGAAATCAGTAAAGCAGGCATCTTTGGAGCTGGGTATTCCAGACTTAACAGTGCGTAAAATTCTTAGAACAAAACTTCACATGAAAGCTTACAAAATTCAAGTCCCCAAATGTTGCTAGAAGACGATTATCACGCACGACTGACCTTCTGTCATCAATTTAATGAAAAATTTGTCAGTAATGCCTCATTTTTGGACCATAAGTTTTATATTGTTTTTTTGTTGTTGTTTTTGGAAATTCGCACAAAGCTACTCGAGGGCTATCTGTGCTAGCCGTCCCTAATTTTGCAGTGTAAGACTAGAGGGAAGGCAGCTAGTCATCACCACCCACCGCCAACTCTTGGGCTACTCTTTTACCAACGAATAGTGGGATTGACCGTCACATTATACACCCCCACGGCTGGGAGGGCGAGCATGTTTAGCGCGACGCGGGCGCGAACCCGCGACCCTCGGATTACGAGTGCACGCCTTAACGCGCTCGGCCATGCCAGGCACATAAGTTTTATAACGAAGCAACATTTCACAATAGTAGTAAAGTCAACAGGCATAACTGACGCATATGGGACACTGAAAAGCCACATGAATTTGAGGAACACAAGAAAGATTTATTCTAAGATCAATATCTGGAGTCCATTAGGAAAAGACCGCATGATTGATCCATTGTTTTTTGAAGGACTGGTTGTTAATGGTAAGCGCTATTTACAAATGCTGCAAAATTACCTTATTCCTGAACTTACATGATTAGAACTGAAATCAAGTAATTTCATAAGATGGTGCACTTTGTCCCTTTGCTCTCAGAGTTGTCAGTTTTTAAATGAAAATATTTCTAATAGATGGATTGCTTGGAGGAGATTGACCACTCCCCTGGCCATCACGATCACCAGATTTGAGCCAATTGGAATTTGTGTTTATTCAACAAAACTTCTCTCTTTAGATGACCTGCGGACTAGAACAACCAATGTGATTCGGGATATTACAAACATTCAGCTGCAAAACGTATTTGTAAAACTTCGGAATCGCATTACGGTTTGTATACGTAATGATGATGATGGACATGTTGAAAATTAAACTCTCAAAAATAAATGTATGTAAAAATGTAATAAGCTTTTCGTTAATCCTTTTTGCATGTTAATTATATCATGTATCGAACTGAGGTTATGAAAATTTAAAACTGCACAAGGACTTTATTGTGATCCTGTATTTATATCAACCGCATTATTTACTAAGGTATTGATAGTTATATTAATATGTAGTTACCTTGCTACGTGTAATAACACAGATAAGAAATGAGAGGTAAGGACAGTGGGGTATTATGGTATGGGCTAGAGGGAGGTAATTCCGAGGAAACGTGCTCTTAATGGGGTCTGTTTATAATTTTATTCTATGTAAAATTACGTGAGGTGCAGAGCCCACAAAATTTTTGCCCCTTGGTCCACACAACATGGAATCCGCCACTGGTTAAGAAACCAAACAGCAATAGCACAAAAGTAAAGATAATTTGTGTTAATACCTTTGAGTATCTGCATGGCCAGGTGATTAGATTCACAATCTAAGGGACGCGTATTCCCACCTCCCACATTATAAAGTTATGTTCAATCCCACTATTTATTAGTAAAAGAGAAGTGCATGAGTGAATGGAGAGCAGTGACCAGTAGCTGTCTTTCTTGTGGTCTTTTACTGTTAAATTAGGGATAACTAGGGCAGATAATCCTCGTTCAGCTTTTCTCAAAACATAAAGCTAATCCACATAATTTTACTTTAGTGTTCCACTAATTGTTGTATGGACGGAGGAAATAAAGCGGAACTAAGTGTGGTTTTATTTATGTTTTGTAATGTAAACAACACCAAAGTAATTATTTGTTACTCTGTTAATCATGTCTGTTGGTGGGTCAGCGTTAAGTTTTGCTTTGTTTGTTTGTTATGAGGCACAACGCCATACAACCGCCATCTGTGCTCCACCAATCACAGGTATCTAAATCCAGTACTTAGCATTATAAGCCAATGCATTTATAACAATAAACTCCAAAGTGTGATTCCACGGTGGACAAAAGGTGTATAATTGGCTAAATCAGAACTTGGAATGCTTGACATACTTTGTTAACATATTCAGACATATTGATACCCAAACTGGTACAGAGTTTCGTGGTTGTATGACTATTCCTCTATGTTGTTTTTAACATATATAATGTGTCACTATTTTGGGTAAACAATATTCAGGTATGCTGATGTCTAACAAACGTATAACCATAAACCAATACTTGCAGGCGAATGCAACATGCAATCTCAACATTACCAATCTTGAGAAAGTATTAAAAATACAGAAACTTAAAAAAAATTGTCTATATTACTCTTTGAAACTATAAAAACGTATAACTAGACTAAATTAATTTTCTTGAAATGATTGGTTTACATTGAAGTAAGATAGGAGCTGGCTTGTTTCTTATGCCTATTAACTCATGGAAATTCAAAACAAAGATTAGACAAAGGTGAGAGCCAGGAAAAACTAAATACAAAAAGAATAAGAGGCGTGGTTTGTTTGGTTTATTTTGAACTTTGCGCAAAGCTACGCGAGGGCTATCTGCGCTACCCGTCCCTAATTTAGCAGTGTAAGACTATAGGGAAGGCACTTAGCTAGTCATCACTACCCACCACTAACTCTTGGGTTACTCTTTTACCAACGAATAGTGAGACTGACCGTCACATTATAACGCCCCCCAGCTGAAATGGTGAGCAGGTTTGGTGCAACGGGGATTCAAACCCACAACCCTCAGATTTTGAAAGAATAAGAGACAGAGAAAAGTTTAGTATAGGAAATAAGTACAGGGCTTCCGTAGCGCGTTAAGGCGTGCGCTCGTAATTCGAGGGTCGCGGGTTCGCGCCCGCGTCGCGCTAAACATGCTCGCCCTCCCAGCCGTGGGGGTGTATAATGTGACGGTCAATCCCACTATTCGTTGGTAAAAGAGTAGCCCAAGAGTTGGCGGTGGGTGGTGATGACTAGCTGCCTTCCCTCTAGTCTTACACTGCTAAATTAGGGACGGCTAGCACAGATAGCCCTCTAGTAGCTTTGTGCGAAATTCCAAAACAAACAAACAAACCGTGGTGCAGTCGAAGTAGTTAAAGAGATAGCGTAAATCGTGATGACGAGAAACCCACTTGAAGTGAAAATATATTCTGAAGACGGCTGGTATAGGTATTAGCACTTTAAAATAAAGTAGTGAAAAACGTTTCGACCTTCTAGATAGTTTTCAGGTTAAGAAAGAGAGAGTTTGCAACTGACCGTTGCCAGGTGCATGTCTTAGGGACGAGAGTATAAAAGAATACAGGATTGTAGGTGGCGTTCCAGGTGTATGTCAGGTTATTAATTAGTATAGGTTTAATTTTGGTTTTAGCTGCTGTATAAGTAGGGCTTCTTTGATTTTGCATTTGTTTATGTTTCCCTTCACAGTATTTAGGGCTCCCCGCTAGTACAGCGGTATGTCTACGGATCTACAACTCTAAAATCAGGGGTTCGATTATCCTTGGGAGGCTAAGCAGATAGCCCGATGTGGCTTTGCTATAAGAAAACACACTCATAGAATTTGGGTGTTTACTGAGGTTATGTTGTGTTTATTTGATTTGCATTGTTGAAAAATGGTGAAGGTGTTTTTTCTTTGTGTTATTTGAATCTAGTTTCCATTTTGCTGCTTGTTTCTCCAGTTGTTGTATTGTATTTTATAAATTATGTTGGTGATGTGTTTGTAGGTGTAGTCTCTACATAGTATGGACTTTAGTTTTGAACTTGGTTTTTGAATACATTTGGTGGTTACTGGAAGGTCTAAGCGTTGTTCTGTACTTTGTTTTTATAAATGTGGTGATACTCGTACCAACCGTTATGATAGGCTTAATTGTTACTATTGTTATGCCGGAAGTATAAGAAAACTTTGAAGCACTGGTAGGAACAGAAGACTGAGATAATGGTAATAACTAAAACAGTTAAATGATTTCATGACACGTTTCTTTGAAAAATATATTACAGGCTATTTAATATGGATAGAATATTAAAGAAGCGCCCCCACAGTGGCTCAGCGGTATGTCTGCGGACTTACACGCTAAAATCCGGGTTTCAATATCCGTGGTGGGCAGAGCACAGATAGCCCATTGTGTAGCATTGTGCTTAATTCAAAACAACAACAACAATATTAAAGAAGGGAAGAAAAGTGGCTTCATAAGTAAAATGCGAGTTAGATGAAATTAAGGGTATCTAAAGATAACAGCAAGGAGACTGAACCCATTTGGGTTTATGTTAATGGATATATAGATAAAATATAATATTTCAGCTGTTACAAAAGTCATAATCATAGATAATTTTAATTTCTGACATATGGATTGGGAGATACTAGAGTCAAACTGTGAGAGTAAAAAGTTTTTGGAAACTGTTCGATATGAATTTCTTCACTAATTAGTTAAGAAACCTACTAAAACAATGCTACTTTATATTTATTGTAAACTTCGCACATAGAAATGATGAAGACGGTAAAAACTGAAAACAAGCGATCATTGTTTTATTTAGTTCGTTATTTTGTAGCATATGAAAATAAGGAATAATGATACTTTGATGACATGTTTTCAAAACAATTTAAGGAGTGCGACAAGACTTATCCTCGTGAATTTGGCAGACGAGTTATTCGGAAACACTGATCAGAAGTGTAAAACATTTAAAAAGACAATCTCTAAATATTCAATGGAAACATGTTCCTTATGGAAATAAAAGACTAGCTTCAAGTAACAAAAAATCACATCGGTTCACAGAGAGCTTAAAACATAATATTAAGGGAAAGCATCACAAATTTAAGAAACTTTAAACTGACTTGTGAGCCAGGAGGTTTAGAAGATTGTAGAATACCAATACAGTTGCTGAAATAGGATATTAGGACATCAAAAAGGATGTATGTTGGCTGAAAATGTAAACAATAAATGTTTCTTTAAATACATTAAAGCTAAACAAAATGTTAGGATGAGGGTAGAACCCTTGGGGAATGGTGAAGACTTGTATCTTATGGTTACGAGAATGGCTGGGTTATTAAATTTAGCTTTTATTCAGTTTTTACTAACTAAACAGTATTCTAGATCTTGAATAGTTGATGGATGGAAAAGAAATCAAACAAGATGATTGCATTAATTCTGGGCTTATTAAGAAACATTAAGAAGTTTAAACAACGATAAGACTCCTGGGCCAGATAGTATTTCCCCAAGGGCTCTGAAGGATGTTAAATATCAGATATGTTTTGTCAGTTCTTAAATAGTGGGCAGGTACAAGAGGACTGAAAGCTAGTTATTGAAGCTATTCCTTTTAAGAGAGGTGATTAAAAATCGTGTCGGTATGTAGCCTTACGTCATTTGTGGGAAAAGTCCTGGAAAGTCTGATAAGTGATTTTTTGACAAGTCATTTAACAAAGTTTAGAGTTTTATTGGATAGTCAACATGGTTTAACTAAAGAAATTTCCCTCCTTAAAAATCCTTTAACATTCTTGTAAAGGCTATTTCCTATGTAAATGAGGGTAAGAGTGAATATTTGATGTATCTGGATTTCCAGAAAGCATTTGAAAAAGTACCACACAAAAGGCTTATAAAGAATTATCTTTATAGGTGTAAGGGATAAGTTGGGTGGGAGAGTAGCTTGATGGAAGAAAGCATAAGCTTGTCACAAATGAAGTTCAGTCAAACTGGATTAATGGGGAACCTCAGGGATCACTCTTAGGATCATTACTGTGTTTAATTTACATCAATGATATAGATGAAGGAAGGATATTACTTAATATCTTAATAATTACTTAAATTTGCAGATGATTTTAAAGTCTTGGATGTTGTTAGTTTAAAGATGATGTTGCTGCTTTACAAAAGGGTTTAGATGATTTAGTGAGTTGGTGAAATAAATAGCAGATGGGTTTAGTTGTAATAATTGCAAGATAATTCATGTGTCATGTGGGGTATCATGATTTTAATTATAATTTCGATTGCAATAACCTTAACAGCGTTGTGAGAGAAAGGGATCTTGGTGTAATGGTTAATCAGTCTCTAAAGCCATCCAATCTAATGGTGGAGAAAATAAAATTTTAGGTTGTATCTACAGAAATACTGAATACAAGTCCAAGAAGGATATAATCTAATAGTATAGGGGCCATTGGTTAGGCCACAATTGAAATATTGTGTTCAATACTGGCTCTTTAGTTTATAAAACACATTGAAATGTTGAAAGGGGGTTCAGAAAAGGATTATTAAAATAGTGCCTGAGATGTAGGGGACAGTTACATGGGGAGGGAGTAAAATCTCTCAAATTGTTTCCTCTTGGAAAAGGTAGAGCTAGAGAAGATCTGTCTGAGGTGTTTAATGGGAATTATTACTATTAATAGTGTCGTTCATATTTAACAGTGACAATAGTATGACTAGAGTACACAAGTATAAAGTTTGTTTGGAGTCACATTTAGTTTTATTTTACTAACAGGATGTTTGGCCTTTGGATATTGTGCAGGCACTAAATTTAAATGAGTTTAAGAGAAAGCTAAATAAAAATATGAATGACAAACACTCGGTTTGAGATTTTTTAAAGTTTTTAAACAATTGTTTAGATTTAATTTATAGAATGGAACAACCAAGATAGACAAGTAGGTTTTACAGAAATGTTTTGCTAAGTTGGTTGACGGTAGGCCCCATGTTTTACAGAAATGTTTTGTTAAGTTGGTTGACGGTAGGCCCCATGTTTTACAGAAATGTTTTGTTAAGTTGGTTGACGGTAGGCTCCATGTTTTACAGAAATGTTTTGTTAAGTTGGTTGACGGTAGGCCCCATGTTTTACAGAAATGTTTTGTTAAGTTGGTTGACGGTAGGCCCCATGTTTTACAGAAATGTTTTGTTAAGTTGGTTGACATATACATAAATTGTTGAGGAAACTTCAAATTGTGTCTTCCTCGCTGAAACATTGAAGAAGAGATAAAAATATATTTATATGAAATTCCATGTAATTTAGTCGAAATAAGACCAAGTAATTGACGACGTCTCTAAAATTATGGGCTTGTTCAATCATTTGATCTCCTAAAATGGCCATATATTGGCATATCCCATATTTTTGTGTGTATATGAGTAGGGTCTGTATATGTTTACCAACTTTTACGTGTAATCTTGACCTGCTATAATTTTTAAAACTACAACATTTTTGTTAGTCAATGTGTAGAATCGGTAAAAAAGTATCTATGTACAAATTACATGCAAGTTGGTGGAAATATGGCCGAGTGATTGAACAAAATCGGCCCGGCATGGCCAATCGTGTTAAGACGTGCGACTCGCAATCTGAGGGTCGCGGGTTCGCATCCCCGTCGCGCCAAACATGCTCGCCCTTTCCGCCGTGGGGGCGTTATAATGTTTGAGTCAATCACACTATTCGTTAGTAAAATAGTAGCCTAAGAGTTGGTTGTGGGTGGGGATGACTAGCTGCCTTCCCTCTAGTCTTACACTACTAAATTAAGGACGGCTAGCATAGGTAGCTCTCGAGTAGCTTTGTGCAAAATTCAAAAAACAAAAACAATTGAACAAAATCTACAGAATTGTTATTTGTTGTGTCATGTAGCTCCCTTCAAAGGTCTCAAAATGGGTAAATCCAAGTTTTGATATTATAACGTTTTGGGTGCTAGCTGCAAATATGACGTCACAGATGCCAAAATTTATACATTTTCGATTGTCAAATAGGCCTAAATAAGGAAAACGAGAAAGGTGTCTAAGCATTTTGTACAAAGCTATAACGAGTTTCAAATCATTACAAAAATCGAAGGAATATCGGTCATTTGCTGGACAATCTTTAAACTAAAATACAATAGTATTTATTCATCAACGGGTGTTTCTCATCATATTGAATGTGTTATTGTTGTAACTCTATTTGTATTTCCGCAGAGAAAATGTTTTATTTTTCAGTTGTTTCTTCTTTTCAGTTCATCACCAAAGACATTTTTTTTTCATTTTTTATTTAGTATTCTTAAAAGATTTTATGGGGTCAACGGTAAAAAAATCCGAAATGTATATTTGGACCACCCGTGCGGTCATATTTGGGTCACCTGTACGGTCATATTTGGGCCAACTGTGCTGCCATATTTGCTATAAGAAACACACATATTTACTGGAAAATGGGTTAAATGGAAGACTTGATGCACCTGATACATTGAACTATTTGTTTGTCTTGTTTTGAATTTCGTGCAAAGCTACACGAGGGCTACCTGCATTAGCCGTCCCTAGTTTAGTAGTGTAAGAATATAGGGAAGGCAGCAACTCATCACCACCCAACGCCAACTCTTGGACAACTCTTTTACAAACGAATAGTGAGATTGACCGTTACATTATAACGCCCCCACGGTTGAAAGGGCGAGCATATTTGGAGTTATGGAGATTCGAACCTGCAACTCTCAGGTTATGAGTCGAGTGCCCTAACCAGCTGTACATGACGTGCCTCACACTGAGTAAAAAGCTGGATTTGCCCATTTTGATTCTTTTTAATCGAGTTAGAGCCTACAAAAAACATAATTTTGTGGGTTTTGGTCAATTACTGGTGATATGTTGACAAATTTATAAGAGATTTTGTACAAAATTAGTTTTCTATAGGTCTCCCTCATCGATAAACAAGAATGGCGGACTTGTCCATGTTTAATAATTTTTAATAGTCAAGATGCCACAAGCTTAATTTTAACATTTATTCTGGCATTTTCGGGAATTTAGATGGAATTTGATACAATGTTATCTATTTACGGGTTTCTCACACATACATATAAAAATGTGAAATATGACACTTTTAGAGAGATAAAAAATTTAATAATTCCATTAGTTTAAGGGTTTTGGTCAAATAATTAGTCTTGTTTCAACCAATTTACACGGAATTTGTTTAAAAGTTGATATTCTTTCCAGGTACAAAATCGAGATATATAAACAATTTAATCTTTTATGTTTTTGTCCCCAGTGTTTTAGCAAGAAAAGCACAACTTGGGGTTTTAGCGATCTGATGACGTGTATATCAATCAACTTTAATGGGATTTGGATTTGGTACATTTTTTATTGGTCCAAAACAGTGATATAGACAGATTTTTATTTTTCTGTGTTTTTTACGATTTCTCTGCTGTCAAACTTTGTCTTGTTGGGATTGTGTGGCAAAGATATATTACATTCATGAATAATGGCCACCCACGTTAATGTTGTACTTTTATGACTGAAGGGAGACACGTGTCTTTATGATGAGGGTAATATTATCTATTTTCAATTTAGCACGAGATTACATGATGGGCTATCAGTGCTCTAACTGGTTTATAGCGTTGTAAATCCGCAGACGTATAGCTGTGCCACTGGGGAACGTCCAGTATGGCCAAATGGTTAAGGCACTCGACTCGTAATCCGAGGGTCACAAATTCGAATCATCGTCACATCAAACATGCTCACCCTTTCAGCCGTAAGGGGCATTCTAATGTGACGGTCAATCCAATTATTCGTTGGTAAAAGAGTAGCCCAAGAGCTGGCGGTGGGTGGTGATGACTAGCTGTCTACTTTGTAGCCCTACAATTTAAGGACGGTTTGCGAACATAGCCATCGTGTAGCTTTGCGCGAAATTCAAACAACCAAAAATAATGATAACAATTTTTAATACTGTCGGCCTGGCATGACCAAGCGCGTAAGGCGTGCGACTCGTAATCTGAGGGTCGCGGGTTCGCATCCCAATCGCGCCAAACATGCTTGCCCTTTTAGCCGTGGGGGCGTTATAACGTGACGCTCAACCCCACTATTCGTTGGTAAAAGAGTAGCCCAAGAGTTGGCGGTGGGTGGCGATGACTAGCTGCCTTCCCTCTAGTCTTACACTGCTAAATTAGGGACGGCTAGCACAGATGGCCCTCGAGTAGCTTTGTGCGAAATTCCAAAACAGTTATATCTTATGGCAATGATAGCTTTAATCATACATCATGTGAATCATATCTTTAACTGTACCTTATACCAATCATATGTACAATTATACTTTAGGTCACCTACGTCTTTAATTATACCTTAAACCAATCATGTCTCCAAGTGTGCCTTATGCTAATAAGATCTATAATTAGCCTTATGTCAATCAGATCTTTAATTATATCTTACGTAAATCATATATTTAATTAACATTATGGTAATCATATTTTTCATGTTTATGTTAATCAAATCTATAATTATACTTTATGTCAGTAACATCTTTAATTATAACTTATGTGAATTATATTTTTAGCTATACATTATGTCAATCACATCTTCAATTATACATTATGTTAATCACACCTTTAATTGTATTATACCACGTGTCTATCATATCTTTAGTTATACCTTATATCAGCTATATCTTTAATTATGCCTTATACACTTCAGACTTCTGCATGTAACAATAAAATGTACAATGTCTACTGGTATTTAAAGAAAATTTACTACGAGTATCCGCCACCGTCCCTTTTCTTAAAGTTCTTTCATGCAGCGGCATCCTACACGTCAATGGATTGACTGCCACTCCTATAACTCATTCACATTAAGGGGAATATTTTGTAGCCTTGAACAAATTCAAAATTCAGTGATCCAGTTTCAGAATTCACAGGTTACTATATACAAGCGCATTATACACGTTTATTCAACAATATACGTGTATCCAACACTGTATATTATTGTTGTAAACATCAAACATTTTCGACCGTGTTTATACATCAACCGATATTCCTTTTATGCTTTCATCTTTTGTAGCAATCAAGCGACATCTGACCTACGTAAATAAAGCCAGACACGCCTTTAGGTTAGTAATTTCTATTTCTGGAGTAACTAAACTCATAAACTCCGACCAGATGAATAAGTTACAAAGAAACACAAACCTTCTTCATCACTGTCTACTTAATGAGGGTATTGCATGTCTAAAAATGTGAAATCTAAATTACTTTTTGATTATTAAAAGATATAGAATATTAAAAAATATATTGAACAACTTCTGGGTGTGATAAGATACCTTAGTGAAATTTCCCAGATGCCAGCATGTCCAATCATTTGTCACCTGTGTAGATGAAGAATATTTTATTTCATATCAAGTGGCTAAGCATGGCTACATGATGTATGAAAGTCGCAGGTTCGAATCTCTGTCACACTAAAACTTTCAACCTTTCAGCCATGGGGACGTTATGATACGACGGTCAATCTCATTATCTGTTGGTTGAAAGAGTGGCCCAAGAGTAGGCGGTGAAGAGTAGTGACTAGTTTCTTATTACACTGATTACTGAACTCAGCATTAAGAGGGCAGATAATCATTGTTTAGATTTTCACGAAATTCAAAACAAAGAAAATCTTACATAATCAAGAACAATAGATACACGGGCAACAGTGAAACAAAACCCGTGACTCTATAGAGGGTTTTAACTATGTGATAACTCCCCATGAATCTATAGTGAGAATAGAAGGTTTCAACTGTGTGATAACTCCCCATGACTCTATCGTGAGAATAGAGGGTTTTAACTGTGTGATAACTCCCCATGACTCTATCGTGAGAATAGAAGGTTTTAACTATGTGATAACTCCCCATGACTCTATAGTGAGAATAGAAGGTTTTAACTGTGTGATAACTCCCCATGACTCTATCGTAAGAATAGCAGTTTTTAACTGTGTGATAACTCCCCATGACTCTATCGTGAGAATAGAGGGTTTCAACTGTGTGATAACTCCCCATGACTCTATCGTGAGAATAGAGGGTTTTAACTGTGTGATAACTCCCTATGACTCTATCGTGAGAATAGAGGGTTTTAACTGTGTGATAGCTCCTCATGACTCTATCGTGAGAATAGAGGGTTTCAACTGTGTGATAACTCCCCATGACTCTATCGTGAGAATAGAAGGTTTTAACTGTGTGATAACTCCCCATGACTCTATCGTGATAATAGAGGGTTTTAACTGTGTGATAACTCCCCATGACTCTATCGTGAGAATAGAGGGTTTCAACTGTGTGATAACTCCCCATGACTCTATCGTGAGAATAGAAGGTTTTAATTGTGTGATAACTCGGGAGCGTAAACAAAAAACAAGAATTGTAGTTCACAGTAAAAATAGTAGAAATGTAAATAATGCGTTGAAATAAATATTTATTTCATTGTCTTCAAACTCCTGGCATGGCCGACCGCGTTAAGGCGTGGGCTCGTAATCCGAAGGTCGCGGATTCGCGCTAAACATGGGGGGGTGTATAATGTGACGGTCAATCCCACTTTTCGTTGGTAAAAGAGTAGCCCAAGAGTTGGCGGTGGGTGGTGATGACTAGCTGCCTTCCCTCTAGTCTTACACTGCTAAATTAGGGACGGCTAGCACAGATAGCCCTCGAGTAGCTTTGTGCGAAATTTCAAAACAAACAAAACAAACTTGTTTAAAATGAATTGAATGTTTTAATGTGAGTAGAAAGTGTAAACCAAAGTTAGGAAAACACTGTCAAAAACGTGGTTATAAACCAAACTTATGAAAACACTGTCAAAAACATGGTTATAAACCAAACTTATGAAAACACTGTCGAAAACATGGTTATAAACCAAACTTATGATAACGTGTTTATAAATTCCAAAAGTTGGGTTGTGATAGGAGCATGAAAATTTATTTTTCACAAGCACTCATTGACTATTTACTTGAAAATTTTGTCAGCAAATAACAAGGAGAAATGTTTCATCAAGACATCAGGGAATGAAATGACCAGCATGACAGCTGGTCACTGCTGGTCATTGAAATGAGGTGCTCCAGACACAATAGTAAGAGAAAGACCACAACACACAGTTTTGACACTAAAGACGCAGTATACGACAAAAACCAGTATAAATGATGACATTCTGTCATTTTCTTTTGTTTGTATGTTTGTCAACAAGCGAGGCCTGGCATGGCCGAGCGCGTTAAGGCGTGCACTCATAATCCGAGGGTCGCGGGTTCGCGCCCGCGTCGCGCTAAACATGCTCACCCTCCCAGCCGTGGGGGTGTATAATGTGACGGTCAATCCCACTATTCGTTGGTAAAAGAGTAGCCCAAGAGTTGGCGGTGGGTGGTGATGACTAGCTGCCTTCCCTCTAGTCTTACACTGCAAAATTAGGGACGGCTAGCACAGATAGCCCTCGAGTAGCTTTGTGCGAAATTTCAAAACAAACAAACAAGTCAACAAGCATAATTATAAAAATAAATATTTATTGTGATATAAACAAACTATTTTATCTGTGTTAGAGTTTTCTTCCAGATTTACAAAAAAATCATTTTGTGATAGACAGAAATGAACACTGGAGGTGTTCACAGATGAATTATAGAGCTACTATTTTATCTGTGTTAGAGTTTTCTTCCAGATTTACAAAAACATCATTTTGTGACAGATAGAAATGAACGCTGGAGGTGTTCACAGATGAATTATGGAGCTGGCCCGACACGGCCAAGCGTGTTAAGGCATGCGAGTCGTAATCTGAGGGTCGCGGGTTTGCATCCCCGTTGCGCCATAAATGCTCGCCCTTTCAGTCGTGAGGACGTTATAATGTGGCAGTCAATCCCGCTATTCGTTGGTAAAAGAGTAGCCCAAGAGTTGGCGGTGGGTGTGATGACTAGCTACCTTCCCTCTAGTCTTACACTGCAAAATTAGGGACGACTAGTACAGATAGCCTTCGAGTAAAATTTGGAGTGAAATTCAAAAGAAACGAAACAAACCGTTATTATTTGATGAAGAATAAATTCGCAGGCCGAGGTAATTAATCAATCTTGCTTATTTACTAATAATTAATGTGATATCTTGGTATCGGTAACTAGCTTATTCATTATTAATGAGTGACTCCACATCTGGATGTTTTCACTTGCAGTTTCAGGCACGTTTTCTGATACTGAAACCTATGCTTGTCATTCAAACACACAACAAACAATGTTCTTCGGCAGTACTGTTTGTCTTTTGTTACTGCATCTAACTTTCAGTTCACAGAGCTTACATGTCCGACACTTCGTAAAATTTGGTCATTCAAAAACAGCTACAAGTGGTCACCTTGAAGAACAATATAAGGTGTCCAGTCTTTCACAGTGTAGTGGTCTTTGCTTGAACAATGACCAGTGCCAAGGGCTAACCTATAGCAAAACGTATGACAGCTGTCAGCTTCTACAAGTCATATCAGAAGACCTTCTTATGACGAATGCAGAATACAGTGTGTGGGCGAAGAAGGTAAATATCAACTGTGGCACAAGCCTCTTCACAACTGTAGCTCTAGTTTTTTTTCTATTATAGTTCTAGTATCTATACACTGTCGCTCTACCACCTTTACAACTCCAGCTCTAGTCTCTTCACAACTGTAGCTCTAGTTTCTTTTCTATTACACTCTAGTATCTATACACTGTCGCTTTACAACTCCAGCTCTAGTCTCTTCACAACTGATGCTCCACTTTTTTTACACCTCTAACTCTATTCTTTTTACAACTTAAGGTTAAGTTTCTTTTCAACTGTAACTCAAGCATCATCGCAACTGTAACTCTTGTATTTTTACAATTGTAATTCCAGTATATTTGCAACTCTAGCTCAGGCCCTTTTACAATTCAAGCTCAAAATTCTTTACAACTCTAGCTTTGGTCTCTTTACAACTCAATCTGAAGTTTCTTTACAACTCTAGCTCTTGCTCTTCACAACTGTAGCTCTAGCATCTTTACAACTGTGGCACAAACCAACATCTTTACAAGCTCTTTACTACTGAAGCTCCAGCATCTTTACAACTGTAGCTACAATATCTTTACAACTGTAATTCTAATATATTTACAACTCTAGCTCTAGTCTTTTTACAAATGAAGCTCCAGCATCTTTACCACTGTAGCTCTAATATCTTTACAACTATAATTCTATTATCTTTACAACGATTGTTCTAGTCTTTCTACAACTGAAACTATATCATCTTTATAACTCTAGCTCTAGTCTTACTGAAATTCTAGTATCTTTACAGATCTAGCTCTAGTCTCTTTATAACTCTAGCTCTAGTGTCTTTATAACTCTAGCTCTAGTGTCTTTATAACTCTAGCTCTAGTCTCTTTATAACTCTAGCTCTAGTCTCTTTATAACTCTAGCTCTAGTGTCTTTATAACTCTAGCTCTAGTGTACTTACAACTCAAGCTGGTTTCTTTACAACTCTAGCCCCAGTATCTTTAAAACTAAAACTAATATCTTTACAAGGATTGTTCTAGTCTTTATACAACTGAAACTATAGAATCTTTAAAACTGTAACTCTAGTATCTTTACAACTTGGGCCCGGCATGGCGAAGCGTGTTGAGGCGTGCGTCTCGTAATCTGAGGGTCACGGGTTCGCATCCCGGTCGCGCCAAACATGCTCACCTCCCAGCCGTGGGGGTGTATAATATAACGGCCAATCCCACAGTTCGTGGGTAAAAGAGTAGCCCAAGAGTTGGCGGTGGGTTGTGATGACTAGCTGCCTTCCCTCTAGTCTTACACTGCTAAATTAGGGACGGCTAGCACAGATAGCCCTCGAGTAGCTTTGTGTAAAATCCAAAAACAAACAAACTTTACAACTCTGAATTTAATCTTTTTACAGCGCAAACTCAACTTACTTTACAACTCTAGCTCTAGTCTCTTCAGAAATCAAAATGAAGTTACTTTAGAACTCCAGCTCAATTTTCTTTACAACTATAATTCTGGTGTCTTTTCAAATCTTGCTCTTGTCTCTTTACAACTCAAGTTCTAGTCTCTTTTAAATCTTGTTTCTTCACAACTGAAACTCTAGTATTTTTACAACTGTTGATACAGTACCTGTACAACATTAGCTCGTTCTTTTAAAACATAAGTTCTACTCTAATTATTAGTTGTTCGTACAGGAAAAAACAGAAATCTTATCATTACCCACTAGTGATAAGTAGCGAGTTCTGGCAGTTAAATGTTTGTACAGAAGTAAAGGAATATGAAGTTTTTCATTGTCGATAAATAATGAAGAATGTTTACTTAAAATTTACACTTACACACTGAACTGTGTTAATTTATAGCTTGTGTTTTAGTTACACACTGAACTGTTTATTTATAGCTAGGGTTTTAGTTACACACTGAACTGTGTTTATTTATAGCTAGTGTTTTAGTCACACACTGAACTGTGCTTATTTATAGCTAGTCTTTTAGTTACACACTGAACTATTTATAGCTAGTGTTTTAGTTACACACTGAACTGTGTTTATTTATAGCTAGTGTTTTAGTCACACACTGAACTGTGCTTATTTATAGCTAGTTTTTTAGTTACACACTGAACTGTGTTTATTTATAGCTAGTGTTATAGTTACACACTGAACTGTTTATTTATAGTTAGTGTTTTAGTTACACACTGAATGTTTATTTATAGTTAGTGTTTTAGTTACACACTGAACTGTTTATTTATAGTTAGTGTTTTAGTTACACACTGAACTGTGCTTATTCATAGCTAGTTTTTAGTTAAACACTGAACTGTGTTTATTTAAAGCTAGTGTTTTAGTTACACACTGAAATGGGCTTATTTATAGCTAGTGTTTTAGCTACACACTGAACTGTGCATATTCATAGCTTGTGTTTTAGTTACACCCTGAATGTTTATTTATAGCTTGTGTTTATTTACACACTGAACAGTGTTTATTTATAGCTATTGTTTTAGTTACAACCTGAACTGTGTTTATTTATAGCTAGTGTTTTAGTTACACACTAAACTGTGTTTATTTATAGCTAGTGTTTTAGTCACAAACTGAACTGTTTATTTATAGCTAGTGTTTTAGTTACACACTGAACTGTGTTTTTTATAGCTAGTTTTTAGTTACACACTGAACTGTTTATTTATAGCTAGTGTTTTAGTTACACTCTGAGCTGCGCTTATTTATAGCTAGTGTTTTAGTCACACACTGAACTGTTTATTGATAGATAGTGTTTTAGTTACACACTGAACTGTGCTTATTTATAGCTAGTGTTTTAGTTACACACTGAACTGTGTTTATTTATAGCTAGTGTTTTAGTTACACACAGAACTGTGCTTATTTATAGCTAATGTTTTAGTTACACACTGAACTGTGTTTATTTATAGCTAGTGTTTTAGTTACACACTGAACTGTGTTTATCAATAGCTAGTGTTTTAGTTACATCCTGAATGTCTATTTACAGCTTGTGTTTTAGTTACACCCTTAATGTTTATTTATAACTTGTGTTTTAGTTACACCCTTAATGTTTATTTATAACTTGTGTTTTAGTTACACACTGAACTGTATTTATTTATAGCTAGTGTTTTAGTTACACACTGAACTGTGTTAATTTATAACTAGTATTTAGTTACACACTGAACTGTTTATTTATAGTTAGTGTTTTAGTTACACACTGAACCGTGCTTATTTATAGCTAGTGTTTTAGTTACACACTGAATGTTTATTTATAGCTTGTGTTTTAGTTACACACTGAACTGTGTTTATTTATAGCTAGTGTTTTAGTTACACACTGAACTGTGTTTATTTATAGCTAGTGTTTTAGTTACACACTGAACTGTGCTTATTTATAGCTAGTTTTTAGTTACACACTGAACTGTGTTTATTTATAGCTAGTGTTTTAGTTACACACAGAACTGTGCTTATTTATAGCTAATGTTTTAGTTACACACTGAACTGTGTTTATTTATAGCTAGTGTTTTAGTTACACACTGAACTGTGTTTATTTATAACTAGTGTTTTAGTTACACACTGAACTGTTTATTTATAGTTAGTGTTTTAGTTACACACTGAATGTTTATTTATAGCTAGTTTTTAGTTACACACTGAACTGTGTTTATTTATAGCTAGTGTTTTAGTTACACACTGAACTGTTTATTTATAGTTAGTGTTTTAGTTACACACTGAGCTGTGCTTATTTATAGCTAGTGTTTTAGTTACACACTGAACTGTGCTTATTTATAGCTAGTGTTTTAGTCACACACTGAACTGTTTATTGATAGCTAGTGTTTTAGTTACACACTGAACTGTTAATTTATAGCTAGTGTTTTAGTTACACACTGAACTGTGCTTATTTATAGCTAGTGTTTTAGTTACACACTGAACCGTGCTTATTTATAGCTAGTGTTTTAGTTACACACTGAACCGTGGTTATTTATAGCTAGTGTTTTAGTTACCCACTGAATGTTTATTTATAGCTTGTGTTTAATTACACACTGAACTGTTTATTTATAGCTAGTGTTTTAGTTACACACTGAACTGTGCTTATTTATAGCTAGTTTTTAGTTACACACTGAACTGTGTTTATTTATAGCTAGTGTTTTAGTTACACACTGAACTGTTTATTTATAGCTAGTGTTTTAGTAACACACTGAACTGTGTTTATTTATAGTTAGTGTTTTAGTTACACACTGAACCGTGCTTATTTATAGCTAGTGTTTTAGTTACACACTGAATGTTTATTTATAGCTTGTGTTTTAGTTACACTCTGAATGTTTATTTATAGCTATTGTTTTAGTTACACACTGAACTATGTTATTTATAGCTAGTTTTTAGTTACACACTGAACTGTGTTTATTTATAGCTAGTGTTTTAGTTACACCCTGAACTGTTTTTTATAGCTAGTTTTTAGTTACACACTGAACTGTGTTTATTTATAGCTAGTGTTTTAGTTACACACTGAACTGTGTTTATTTATAGTTAGTGTTTTAGTTACACACTGAACTGTGCTTATTTATAGCTAGTGTTTTAGTTACACACTGAATGTTTATTTATAGCTTGTGTTTTAGTTACACCCTGAATGTTTATTTATAGCTAGTGTTTTAGTTACACACTGAACTGTTTATTTATAGCTAGTGTTTTAGTAACACACTGAACTGTTTATTTATAGCTAGTGTTTTAGTTACACACTGAACTGTGTTTATTTATAGCTAGTGTTTTAGTTACACACTGAACCGTGCTTATTTATAGCTAGTGTTTTAGTTACACACTGAATGTTTATTTATAGCTTGTGTTTTAGTTACACACTGAATGTTTATTTATAGCTTGTGTTTTAGTTACACCCTAAATGTTTATTTATAGCTTGTGTTTTAGTTACACCCTGAATGTTTATTTATAGCTATTGTTTTAGTTACACACTGAACTGTGTTTTTTATAGCTAGTTTTTAGTTACACACTGAACTGTGTTTTTTATAGCTAGTTTTTAGTTACACACTGAACTGTGTTTATTTATAGCTAGTGTTTTAGTTACACACTGAGCTGTGCTTATTTATAGCTAGTGTTTTAGTTACACACTGAACCGTGCTTATTTATAGCTAGTGTTTTAGTTACACACTGAACCGTGCTTATTTATAGCTAGTGTTTTAGTTACACACTGAACCGTGCTTATTTATAGCTAGTGTTTTAGTTACACACTGAATGTTTATTTATAGCTAGTGTTTAAGTTACACACTGAATGTTTATTTATAGCTAGTGTTTTAGTTACACACTGAACTGTATTTATAGCTAGTGTTTTAGTTACACACTGAACTGTATTTATAGCTAGTGTTTTAGTTACACACTGAACTGTGGTTATTCGTAGCTTGTGTTTTAGTTACACACTGAACTGTGGTTATTCATAGCTTGTGTTTTAGTTACACACTGAACTGTGGTTATTCATAGCTTGTGTTTTAGTTACACACTGAACTGTGGTTATTCATAGCTTGTGTTTTAGTTACACCTTGAATGTTTATTTATAGCTTGTGTTTAATTACACACTGAACTGTGTTTATTTATAGCTATTGTTTTAGTTACACACTGAACTGTATTTATAGCTAGTGTTTTAGTTACACACTGAACTGTGTTTATTTATAGCTAGTGTTTTAGTTACACACTGAACTGTTTATTTATAGCTAGTTTTAGTTACACACTGAACAGTATTTATAGCTAGTTTTAGTTACACACTGAACAGTGTTTATTTATAGCTAGTTTTAGTTACACACTGAACTGTTTATTTATAGCTAGTGTTTTAGTTACACACTGAACTGTGTTTATTTATAGCTAGTGTTTTAGTTACACACTGAACTGTGTTTATTTATAGCTAGTGTTTTAGTTACACACTGAACTGTGTTTATTTATAGCTAGTGTTTTAGTTACACACTGAACTGTGTTTATTTATAGCTAGTGTTTTAGTTACACACTGAACTGTTTATTTATAGCTAGTTTTAGTTACACACTGAACAGTGTTTATTTATAGCTAGTTTTAGTTACACACTGAACAGTGTTTATTTATAGCTAGTGTTTTAGTTACACACTGAACTGTGTTTATTTATAGCTAGTTTTAGTTACACACTGAACCGTGCTTATTTATAGCTAGTGTTTTAGTTACACACTGAACCGTGCTTATTTATAGCTAGTGTTTTAGTTACACACTGTATGTTTATTTATAGCTTGTGTTTTAGTTACACACTGAATGTTTATTTATAGCTTGTGTTTTAGTTACACCCTAAATGTTTATTTATAGCTTGTGTTTTAGTTACACCCTGAATGTTTATTTATAGCTATTGTTTTAGTTACACACTGAACTGTGTTTTTTATAGCTAGTTTTTAGTTACACACTGAACTGTGTTTTTTATAGCTAGTTTTTAGTTACACACTGAACTGTGTTTATTTATAGCTAGTTTTAGTTACACACTGAACTGTGTTTATTTATAGCTAGTTTTAGTTACACACTGAACTGTGTTTACTTATAGCTAGTGTTTTTACCTACACACCAATGTGTGATAATTTATAGTACTAATAAACATTCAATTATTGACGTTTCTTGTTTTGTTAAAGTTAGGTGAATGTAACAATATTAGTAAACACTCAATTGTTGTTGGTTATTGTTACGTTAAAGTTTTTTTAATGTAACACAGTACAAGTAAACACTTAATTGTTCACGATTCTTGTTTTGTTGAATGCAACACATTTCTAGTAAACACTCAATTGTTGATTGTTCTTTTGTTAAAGTTTGTTAAATGTAACAGGATACTAGTAAACTCTTCATTGTTGATGGTTTCTGTTTTGTCAAGTGTGACACTGTACTAGTAAACACCGATTTGTTGACGATTCTAGTTTTATTAAAGTTTAGTGAATATAATACAGTAGCAGTAAACACTCAAAGGTTGACGGTTCTTGTTTTGTGAAGTTCGTTTAATGTAACACAATACTAATATACACTTACCTGTTACTATTCTTGTTTTGTTAAAGCTTGGTGAATGTAACACAGTACTAGTAAACATTAGTGTTGATGGTTCTTATTTTTTTAACGTTTGGTGAATGTAACACAGTACTAGTAAACACTCAGTTGTTGACAGTTCTTGAGGATTCTTATTATGTTGAAGTTTGGCTGTGAAGAGGATTTGTGTACTAATGGAGGTACCTGCCAGAACAACTCCACGGGTTTGAACAGCTGCTATTGTCTGGTTGGGTTCACAGGAAGGAGATGCGAGACACGTAAGCGAAACTTAAATACGGTTTCTCTTTTTATATTTCAAACTTATGTACGACTGAATTTGCAGGATAGATGCAAGAGAAACAACTATTTAAATCAGTCAGTAATGGATAGTTTATTGTTTTGATATGTATTTATTTATAAACTGTTAATATAATTCCCAGTTAATCATTAATTTTAAATTAACTTTCACCTTCTCCTAATGTTAATTATTTCATTTATATTGGTCCTGTAAAGATGTGTTTAATATAGTGGATATTATGATACATTTACCTGATGACACAAATTGTTGTGTAAATAGACCAAAAGTTCTTTCGTGTTTCCATAGCTCCAGCAGGATATTCGTTTTATGGTGGTTCCTTCTTCAAGCACTATCGAGTCAGTAAAACTGAATCACAGGCCGTTGTTGCCTGTGCTTTAGATGGCGCTCGCTTAGCTCGAGTTCCAGATCTCGCTACCCACAACTTTCTTAAGACTTTGATTTTGCCTGCTTCCAACACGTGGGTTGATGTCCATAAAGTAAATGGTGTATGGCAGTATGAAAATGGATTCACTTCCTGGCACACAGGGGAGCCAAGAACTGATGGAGACTGTGCCCATATGTGGGTAGATTACAACATGAACTGGAATGACATCTGGTGTACAGAAAATCTTCATTACATATGTGAAATTGTTATTCATTAATACACCTTACTAAATGAGATATATACAAACATTAAGTTTTACACTTTATCACCACAGTTCAGAAAATATTCACCACGGATTAAATGTCGATATGTGATCAAATTATTTATATTTGCCAACAAGATTTATACACAGAAGTTTCTTTGTAACACAAGTAAATTTAATATAAAAATAATAATACAATTAATAATAGTTATTACAAATAATGATTTACTTTCAAATGTTTTAGAAACTTACAAACAATATTGAGGCTTCTATCTGATCCGGAACGTACTTGATATTCTATTGAGGTTTCACAAATTAATTTTAAGCTGAAATAGGTACAATTCACTTAACGGGGAGCTAGCTAGTTCTTCGCTGATCACATGCGAGTTTTTTACAGTTTAAGTTATATAACGTCTTCTTGTTCAGCGCTAATGCACTGAAGTTAAGCGACTTCAAATTATCAAAATTTATAAATGTTCCTGATCAAATATCTGAAGTTTTCTATTAATAAGCATCAATTGCAGTTACGAGTTTTGAGATTTACAGAATACCAACTATGACAAACCAATAATATACACTGTCTCTTAACGTATGGCATTGGTTACGTTTATAAATGTGAAGTTTCTAGACATTTGAGCTTGCACAACACACTTGAGAATTTTCTATAACTTTAGTGAATAATACAGATTGACCATTCTTTTAATTTGTGAAAATAAAGATGTCCACGCTGTAAAGAGTTTGTTTCTTAAGGACAATTATTTTACTTTGCAGAAAAATTAAATGTTGTGATACCTCATCAGGCCCGTCTTGTTTCAGTACAGGCCACAAATGATTGTTTAAATCACGTTCTAGATGATCCAGTAACACAGATGAAACAGTTGTTAAAGAACACAGCAATACTGTAATTGGATTGAAGATGTTAAACAAAAATATCTTTGAAAGAGCTGGACTGATGCAGTTGTTTAGCAGAGAAATACTGTTAAACAGATCTGGATAATTTCAATATTCTTGTACAACATAGATAAACAGAATTTAAAACTGTTGTTCAACTGAGGTACAGTTTTGATACAAAATCCCAAGTTTGGTTCTTGTATCTGATTATTCTACAAAATGTACATGGAAAGAGTGAGAAGACCTGACAGTATGTTTTTATAAAGGTAAGTGAACTGTATCATTAATACTAACCTCTCACAATGAGAAACTTGATACTGTAAGGAGATGAAAACTTTAGAAATTACTGATGGACAACTTTATGCAGACATTTGTGTGCTAAAGGTGACAGAGTTGTATACGAGTACAAACCAAACGTAAGCCTATTTTTTAACAGTCTATACTGGTGTGTGGAATGGTGAACACAGTAAGCCTTATTTACACAATATTGCACATTTATTAACAACTCAGGAAAGACAATGTACATGAGCACCAGGGTAAGTACATTTACTGTTCATATAACTTCTTTGAATAAATCCAACTTTCAAGAAGGCCACATGATTAAAACCATTCCATGGAAACAGACCAAAGGTGTGATTGAAACAATGCAAAAAACAAACTAGTGTAGTTAACAGTAATAAGTCCGTGAAAATGGAAAACCTGGTTAGTTCATCTTATATATATAAATACATCTTTCTAGGCAGAAAAATATATAGTAACAACTTCTTAACAGGTTGAGTATGAAAACATTCTGGTGGTAACTGTTGTAGGATACAGTTTAGTCCTTGTGGTTCAACTGTAGTTTTTACAGCGATCTTAGACCACCTAGTGGATGAGATCACCCCTGGCTTACATAACTGTGTTGAGCACAAGAACAGGTATTAGAGACTGAGAAGTTCATCACTCACCCCTGGCTTACATTACTGTGTCGAGCACAAGAACAGGTATTAGAGACTGAGAAGTTCATCACTATGATCATTCAGAAAACATTCTTTCTCTGAAGACTTTTCTGCATTCTGTACAAAATTAGTAAGTTTGATAATTTCTTCAGGTTTGAAGTTTGTTGAAAACATTGGGTGTGTGCGTGATTCTGCCAATCTAGAGAAAATACATAAATTAATTTAATAAAAATTTAATACAGAGAAAACATGTTGAGACACATAATAATGTTAAAAACTATTCACAGAAAACTTGTACATGCCACTGACTTTAAGAACTAACAGCTGTATTTTTAAAACAATTTCTGAAAATACTTTATTAGTTTATTTAAATCTTACAATATAATTAACTTTATTACACCTTCTGATAATTACTATTTCAATTATTCCAACTATCAAAGTAATAATAATTATTTTTGCTATTATATTTGTTTAGAAACTACTTGTCGGCTGTGTACAGTTTAACATTTATAACGTTCTAGGACCCATGCTTCCCTATCAGCTGTTTAATATACTGTTGGCTAATCAAAATCGGGTGGCCAAACTGGAAGCAACACTTATAACACAGATAATGAGTTTCCAATAAATATTTATTCATTAGTTAGCCAGACTGAGGATTTTGTTTAACATACAGTACGACGGCGAGTAAAACTAAATATCCAACCTAGCTAAGCGATGTAAGGTTGTTATCAATGATACAAGTGCAGCTACCATTCCGATTTCATTACTTTAAATCAAACTCTTAAATCAGCTGTATCGTTCATTGACACACAAGGTGTTTCACATTAGATACTGGGAATCTTTGTCAACACATACTACCAACTCACAGTGAGCAAGACAGTAACTTTCAACAGTAGCAGGATCACAACCCTCTTATTCAAAATAGACCTTTACCCTACAGAACCAATCAGGTTCATTAAAATATATGGTAGCAGTTTTTCCTCACAAAAACAGTGTCAATAACCTCATAATAACAGAATCTAAAATAATGGTTTCTTATCTTCACCCTCACACACTTGGTTACAACTGTTACAAGATCATTATGTATACTAATTGGTTAAGTCAATATCACATGATGTTAAACTCTACTTAACCAAAATAATTTCATGAAATTTAGCAAATCTGGCAATGAATAAGGAGTAATAACATCCACCTGAGTGATTCTTTGAAAATTTGAGGTAGAAACTGATAACCTAGTTTGCTTGGCCTGACCGATACTCGTGTATCTCTACACGTCCTTTCACCATAAACTGATAACCTAGTTTGCTTGGCCTGACCGATACTCGTGTATCTCTACACGTCCTTTCACCATAAACTGATAACCTAGTTTGCTTGGCCTGACCGATACTCGTGTATCTCTACACGTCCTTTCACCATAAACTGATAACCTAGTTTGCTTGGCCTGACCGATACTCGTGTATCTCTACACATCCTTTCACCTTACTCTTCTGCTGGTCTAAATCAGTTGTCTTTAAACTGAATGACAAAACTGGTCCACTTTTACCCTTGGGTGTAACTGTAATAAAAACGTTTGACTGATAGAACACGTGATAATTGTATGTAGAAGTGAACAAAATTTTTTATAAAATGTGAATGTTGAATAACTTGCACATATTAACATGAAATGAGACCCTAGTTGTAGGTTGAAAAAATCTGCCAGTGTACCCAGTTTGGGAAAAAAAAGTTAAATATGGTTTTCTATCATATAGTTTCTATACTTCTGGTTGAAGTGAAAATGGAAAGTTAATGAGAATTGGAAGTGTTATATTTTATATATTTCTTCAAGAATTACCCTGAAATTTGGTAAGTGAAGTCCACTTGGTCACACTCACTGAGAAATTGTGATGGTTTGGATTATTACAGTCCAAGCAACAGAAGGTGGGAAAACTGTCAGTTCTGTTCATAACGCAGTGTGTTTAGCATGTTGTTCACAGAAGTCACTGTTTTTATTAACATTAGAAACAATTAATGAATTTGTCTATAACTGATTCAAAACTACACTTACCTTGAAAAACTGTCATCCAGGTCAACATCTCCATCAAATCCCTAAAATACATTTTGATAGAAAAAAATACCAGAAAAACTTCATGGTTTTGGCTTCTTAAATGTTTACAGCCGTTTCAAATTACCCGACTCATAGGATTAATACAAATACATTCACTGTGGTCACCCTTAACTAATATTTATAGATTTTATTAAAAACAACCACCTAAACCCCTTCACTGGGTAATTAGTCTTCAAGCTGTTTCTTGAAAGGTGAATATTATCCACCAAAAATATAAACACGGATATGACCCTTTGTTTTACTATTTTAATGTTGAAAGAAACTGTTTTCTATGTCTTATGGTAATATTCCTCAAAAACTATACTGGATAGTGAAAAATAATGGATTTAAAGAAACAATTGAGAAAAATTAGAAAAAGTGTTCTGCAGTAAATGGCATAAACAAAGGTAAACCTGAGACATCAAAATCATTATAAAATATGTTAATTAGATAACAGGATATAAAAAAGTTGTTTTTATACAGAATCTACACAGTCAGCAGTTTTCAATGAGGCACCTAAATATTCAAATTTCACAACACAGAAGACATGTGACAGTACACATGCATATTTTGCGACTGTTTCAAGCAAAGGGGGATATTACCCCATGCTACAGTACAGGCAGATGTTTTTGGTAACTGTGGAAAACTCCAACTTGGACATTCAGTGGGTATAAAATGTTTACTTGGATATAACCAAACTATGCAGTAAAATGCCAGCCTTAAATAAATGAGTTTATGTGATCTTATACAAGTAAGATAAAATATTCCAAATTATTAAGTTGTGTAAAATATCACTGTTTTATATTATCAATAAGGCTAATATAGAACTAATATCACAACATATTTCTAAAAATGTTGTTTGGATATTTCTATTTTATCAGAACAGTAAAACAGTGTAAAAAGAACAATTTTACAATATGATGCATAACCCACAATAATACATTAAACCATTTGAATATAACCTTTGGAATAATAAAGTAACACACTGGCAACACCAACTATGGATGACGAGCATCAACAGAATAATCAATTGCATAACACACTGGTAACACAGACTATGAATGACAAGTATGAACACAGTAATTAACTGTATGACACACTGGTAACACAGACTATGAATGACAAGTATGAACACTAATTAACTGTATGACACACTGGTAACACAGACTATGAATGACAAGTATGAACACAGTAATTAACTGTATGACACACTGGTAACACAGACTATGAATGACAAGTATGAACACAGTAATTAACTGTATGACACACTGGTAACACAGACTATGAATGACAAGTATGAACACAGTAATTAACTGTATGACACACTGGTAACACAGACTATGAATGACAAGTATGAACACAGTAATTAACTGTATGACACACTGGTAACACAGACTATGAATGACAATTATGAACACAGTAATTAACTGTATGACACACTGGTAACACCAACTATGAATGACAAGTATGAACACAGTAATTAACTGTATGACACACTGGTAACACAGACTATGAATGACAAGTATGAACACAGTAATTAACTGTATGACACACTGGTAACACAGACTATGAATGACAAGTATGAACACAGTAATTAACTGTATGACACACTGGTAACACAGACTATGAATGACAAGTATGAACATAGTAATTAACTGTATAATATAATGGTGAGTGTACCAACAATAGTTTATTGTAAAAAATAGCAAAATTGACCATTTTATGAGACATCTGGAAGGTGAAGACAGACGTTAATTGCTATGTACAGTGAGTTACATATAGATGTGGTGTGTTAAGGACCTACCAGTTTTCTAACAGTTGTGGAAGCAGATTCCTCTGTAGTAAAATCAATGAGAGTCGTGTGGTTTTCTAATTCAGAGGAGGAATTACTTTTATATCCTGAAGTGAAGTCTTCAGATTTGGAATCACTGCTACTAATGTGCTCCTGCCAACAGAAGAGACAACATTACCATACATCATTCTATTTTCTTTGTTTCAGTCAGAAATAGAATTTTAAGAATGAGTAAAATAAGATATACAATTTTATTTAAATTATGCATAACAATTTCATGGTGCTTTTAATAGCAAGATACTTTATAAACCAATAATAAAGACAGAAGTTAATATTTCATGATAACAACAGATGTTCAGTCTTTCCATATTGATCAGAAGCCATTTTGTTGAACTTGTATTTAAAAACGTTATTGATGTCAGTAAGTCTGGAATCAAATTGTAAACTATAATTGAAACATTAATATTATATATTAATTAATTTCTTAATTCTAAAAGTAAATATTAAACTAACACACCTAAATACAAATTTCAGTGAGGCATGTGGGATGCTGAATATAGCACTGGAGTTATTTGTAATGTCAAAAAATAAAAGCTGTAATTTTGTACAAAGTACGAACTAAAGTTACTGGTATTGAAAAGCTATTATGTGAACTTTGAAAACTTTCTTATGCATAAAAGTATTTGGAATTCTAAAATAAAAATTTCTCTGTATGCTAACACTTAAAAAACCTGACATTTTGTGTATGAAAACCTTGTAATGTTTACCAATAATCTGAAAAAAATTGTAAATATATGCACACAAAAAACCATAGTGTATTACTATAACGAATACATTTGTGGTTACAAGCAGAGTGAATTTTACTCAACTCAATGAAAAGGGTTAATAACATAATTCCATATGTTTTGGGACAATACAGAATATACCAGTCCATCTCAGCTGTTTCATCCTATAAGCTAAATTAAAGCTATCAATAAATAAATAAACAACAAAAATTCTTAGAGCCAGCCATTATTATTTATATACTTATTCAGCTCTCTCTCACTTACTGCCTACATAACAGCTGAGGGCAACTTTTTCCAAAAGCTGACCACTGTGTTAGTAAAATAAAACTGTTTCAGGTGAAAATGACTCCTATCCTGTCAAAATCTACATTTATTTACATTAGTCCTAACTATCCTCACTGTTTACTAAAAAAAATGGATGATGCATCAATACCACTACTTCTATTTAAAATATTAAACACTTCAGTCAGAGAAACAATTTGAGATTCCAGCCTCTCCTCACATGACAATTCATCCATCCCAGACAACACTCTTGTAAGCCTTCTACGAACACTTTCCAACAATTCCATGTCTTTCTTAAGGTAACATGCCCAAGACTGAACATAATACTCCAAATGTTGCTTAACCAGTGACCTATGTGATGAAAATACACCCTTTTCAGACCCACATCCAATATATCTATAGATACAACCTAAATCAGCCTTGCACTACCACTAGCAACAGTCCACTGCACAGATGGCTTAGAGACTGATTAACCATTACACCAATGTCCCTTTCTTTCATAACACTGTTAAGATTATTCCAATACAAATTATGACAACTCACATGCATCATCTTGCACTTATTACATTTACAGAGTTTGGCAAATAAATGAATTAATCATTTTTGAGAATCAGCAGTATCCTCTTCACAGCCAGCAGCACCAAAATCCATCTCTAAATTTAAGTAATTTATTGACCATTTCTTCATCTGTGTCATTGATGCAAATAAAACCCTTATGAATGAGCCCTGAAGTAGCCCACATGTAGCATTAACCCAGTTTGACTGAACTCCCTTTGTAACAACCCTCTACTTTCTTACATCTATCCATTCTTCTATACAATTTGATAACTCATCAGTTTCCTTTCAAAACTTTTGTAGATACATTCAGAAAATCCAGATACACGAAATCTACATCTTTATCCTTGTCTAGATAAACAGAAACCATTACAAACAATGTCAAAAGATTTGCAAGATAAAACTTTCTTTGCTCTTAATGAAACTATGATGATTATCCAATAGAGCAGTGGTTCCCAAACTGGGGGTAAATTACTCCCTGGGGGTAATTTAACAATTTATTGGGGGTAATGGAAGGGTGACAGAAAAAAAGTTAAAATTCTGAAAATCAAGAAGACATTGAGGTAGCTGGTATTAGGATTAATGTTAACTTAGTCTTAGTATGTAAAGTTGTAAATTAAACCTATTTTAAGTATGTAATAAAGTTAAACCAAACAACAAACATCAAAAACTAATATACAGTAGTAGAAAAGAAAAAATATGTATCTAAGTGTGTGGTAACCTAAAAAGTATTTTGACAAGTATGCTTCAGAACACAAGTCACTCAGTAACCTTGATGACTCATCGACGTGTCCAGTACGCGTCACTCACTGCCTGAGGTAGCCTCTATTTCACACTGTCAGTTTCTATGTGAGCATCAGCCGAGGTAGACAAAACCTGGTATGTATGTGTACTGCCCTGTGCAGTATAGTTAGTATTACATCATTCCTGTGCTGAATAAGCTCTTTTAATGCTATGTAGAATGCCATGAAAAAATAAATAATAAGTTCACATTGTTCACACATTTTTATGCAGTTTTTCTTTTTCTGTAGATTAAACAATAAAATGTCTAAAAAGTGCACCTACTCTGATGCCTTTCTTCGCTATGGCTTTGTGAATTTACCTTCGGTGGAGAGGATCGGCCACAATGTGTAGTATGTCACAAAGTGTTGACAAATGAAAGCCTCAAACTCTCAGCTCACCTCCAGAAGTGCCATCCAAATCTTCAAAATGAGGATCAGGCTTATTTTCAGCACCAGGCTGTAGCACTGAAGAATATCCAGTTCGGTTCATCTGGAATTCGAGCCCAAAAGCTTCAAGCTGTGGTCAAAACATCTTACTTTGTTGCATATAAAGTTGCCGAACAACAAAAATGCCACACCATTGCAGAGAATCTGATTATGCCTTGTGCATATGAGATAGTAAGCAATGTATGTGGGGAGGATCAAGCAAAGAAACTGAGTGTCATATCTCTGTCAAACAACACAATCCGCCGACGAGTCGATGACATGGCATCAGATATTCTGTCCCAAGTTACAACAGAGATCAAGGAAAGCTCATATGGCAAATTCTCCTTGCAATTTGATGAATTGTGTGACATAGCCAGTTGTGCTGTTCTCCTTGGGTTTGTTCATTACATCCACCAGAACAAGATTAAAGAAGAGTTCCTATTATGCGAAGATCTGCTGACAACCACGAAGGGAGAAGATATCTTCAATATCATCAACAGTTTCTTTACCACGAATGGATTGGACTGAAACAGCGTTCAACAGGTAGGGAGAGATGTTTATATAAAGTCTAGATTAGTATAAATACAATGAATTACATGGCAAATAGTCATAAAGTTTTATTTATTGTACAAGTAGCCCTAGTGAAGCTAATATTTTATACATAATTCACAAAAAAGTATCGTGCCTGTCGTACTGAAATACTAAAGTACCAAAATAAATCAAATTAAATTAAAACCATATAATTATAATGCAAAAGATAAGTAAGAATGACTAACTGACTCAATCTATAATAGTTTTTCCTTTTTAATCTAGGTCTCCGTCGATGATGGGTCATAATCGTGGAGTACAGGGCCTCATACAAGCTGTGAATCCAGAAATTTCTGTAAATCATTGCATCGTTCATTGGTACTCTCTTGGATCAAAAAGCCTACCTGGTAATCTGAAATTAGTGTTTGAAGATGTGTTGAAAATCGTCAATTTCATCAAGTCCAGGGATGTGAATTCTCGCATATTCAGGGAGCTGTGCAAGGAAATGGGAGAGCAGTATCAAGTTCTGCTCCATCACACTGATGTTTGCTGGTTGTCACAAGGCAAGGTTGTACGTCGAGTCATTGAGCTCCTACCGGCTCTTCAGGAATTTCTGAAACAAGAAGAATCTCCTTTTGCTACCAAGTTCGCTGATAAGGAGTGGCTTGTTCGACTTTATTACTTGGCTGGCATATTTGCGGAGCTGAACAGTGATAATCTGCAACTCCAGGGCCAAAACACGTCTGTCATTGATGCCCATCACACTGTGACTGCATTTCTTGGAAAACTGAGACTCTGGATTCGATGCTTGGAGAAAGGAGTGATTGTTCAATTTGTTGAGGAGAATAGTTATGATACTGGATCACTTTTACAGACCATCAACAAAGAGATGAGCGACCATTTGAAGATGCTTGAAACAAGCATGCAGCACTACTTTCCAGAGAGTGACCTAAAAACAGCCAATCTTCAGTGGATCATTCATCCCTTTTCTGTACCTGATGAGGCCATTCATGATGATGATTTCCCTGCAAAGGAGGAGTGGATCACAATGCGAGCAAATGAAGCCTTGAAAGTCAAATTCCAAAACCAAAATGCAGATTCCTTTTGGATTTCACAACTAGCTGACTCGCCAACTCTGTCCAAGAGAGCCTTGAAGTTGTTGGTATCATTCTCAACAACATATCTGTGTGAGAAGGGGTTCTCAACCATGCTGGGGATGAAAACAAAAAAGAGGACTCACTTGAATGTTGCAAACAATGCCAGGCTGGCACTTTCAACCACAAAGCCAAGAATTCCTGAACGAGCTTCAAGTATGCAACTCCATCCATCCCACTGATGTTCTTGACATCTTTGGCAATATTCATTAGAAATGCACAATGATCAAATACAATAATTAAAAGTGTAATTCACTGGAAATAAATTATATAAATAAATTGTAATAAATAAAGTGCAATATATCTCTAGTTTAATTTAGCCATATATATATCAATGTCGAAAACATTTTGTGGAAGGGGTAATATGCTTAATGTGGCATGTTAAATTGGGTAACAAGCTGAAAAAGTTTGGGAGCCACTGCAATAGAGGTTAATAAGATACCTTATAGTATTTAATAATAACCTAAAGTAACTGATAAGATATAATGTGGAAAAGCATAATTACATTATATAAAAGAACCATTATACTGTAGAAAATTGTAATTACATTATAAACAAGTAGTTTCTTTGTAAAATCTAAATAAGCACAAATTTATTTATAAAAGTGATTCTTACATTCAACATGAACAAGGCTATTGTTTCATTTTAAATCCATACATCTTCATTGGATAGGTAAGAAAAGTTTCACTTTGAGAAAGAACAGTTTCATTTCAAAAGTATCTCTTTCTGCACACAAAAAAATTTTGTTAGAAAAATAATACATTTTAAACATGTTTTGTAGGTTTCGCAGAATATCCAAATACTTGAAGATCTGTTTCTATATAATTTATAAATATGATATTACTGTAAATGTATTTTTTTATTTGGATAAATGTTCTTTAACTCTTACATTTATCTCAAAACTAATGTTTAAATTTTGTGCTATTTTTAAAATATTTTTAAATAACTAATTTTATTCTTTGAATCACTTATTTAATTTTTCCAAAGTGAAAATTTCCTTACATTGAAAATATATTTGTAATTGGTTCTCCTGTTCAGTACTGCCCTCTACATACACACGTTTTTGGTTCACTAGTAGCCCTACGTAACATTCAATTTGTTTCTAGTGTAAACAAGTAAGCATAGTACAACACTTTCCTGATACATGTTATTTCCACCATCTTATTCAGCTAAACCTTCATTGCAAGATTAGGCACCAAAACATCTTAAGTGGGGATGAAGTGAATGTAAGTATCCACACCAAAAAATATTAACTTCTGAAACAATACTTGTAAATAGTTAGAATACTACATTGAAAAGATGAGTGCAAGTTTTATCCTTTAGAAGGTATCTAACTACCGTCTGCTGAGTATGACCAATGCTGAGAGAAGAACACACGACTAAGAAATTATCTAAAGATTGTCTGCTGAGTACAACCAGTGTTGAGAGATCACACGACTAAGAAAGTATCTAAATACCGTCTGCTGAGTACAACCAGTGTTGAGAGATCACACAACTAAGAAAGTATCTAAATACCGTCTGCTGAGTACAACCAGTGTTGAGAGATCACACAACTAAGAAAGTATCTAAATACCGTCTGCTGAGTACAACCAGTGTTGAGAGATCACAAAACTAAGAAAGTATCTAAATACCATCTGCTGAGTACAACCAGTGTTGAGAGATCACACAAAAAAGAAAGTATCTAAATACCGTCTGCTGAGTACAACCAGTGTTGAGAGATCACACAACTAAGAAAGTATCTGAAGACCATCAGTTGAGTACGACCAGTGTTGATAGAAGATCACACCACTTCTGTATTAGGTATTGTCTCTGCCCAGTGAGTTAAAACACGTTACAGAACAGAGTGGTAACAGGTTGGAACACATCCAGTAATATATTTTGGTTGATCAAGCTTAACACAAATACAAACAACTGGAAGTTAACATCCAAGTGATGGTATGACGAAAGGTTCGAAACCAAATAATGTATTGGTGTAAAACCTACATAGGATACAGAATTAGAAACTGACAGAGAAAACAGTAATGAGATCCCTAGCAAGGTTTCATTGATTGTACCATATCCATTGAAGAGTGTGAATGTAGCTACACCTTAAGGGTATACATAGTTCCATGGAAGCTCACATCTCCAAAAGTGAAGGAATTTAATTTGCAGTTTGAACGGTTGAGTTAAAAAGCCTTAGTGGCTAAAAATTTCACCATTTATAGATGAAGAAAAGGTTGAGCATGACTGAGGTACAAGTTGAAAAGTGGATAAGATATGCATAGTAGAAGGAAGGGCCTTGATGATCCAACCAGCATTAGCTGCTTTCCTCAGATGCAACTGTTTGTGTTCATGTGCAATATGATCTGATGGTGTAAACAGAAGCCAATTGCCTATATCATGATTGAAGTACAAGGCCAAAGTATGAAGCAATTAAGCAAAAACCCTGACCAACTAACAAAACAAATAAAGCAGTGGTCAGCAAAAAGAGTATGAAAAAGAAAAAGAAAACATGAACAAACTGAAAATACCATTTGATCTGTAAGTCAAGAAGAGGTAAGCTTTGAGATATTTACCTTGGTAATTCACAGAAGTGAAATGAATAGTAGAGTGAGACCACACAGGGAAGGTCTGTGAAATGGTTGAGGTAAGAAATATCTGGCACTGGATGCTAGTCCCAAGTCTTTTTTGAGAACTACAAACAATCTAGAGTAAAACCCTGGATAGGTTAGATTAACTACTTCTATACTGTCCTTGTACAAAAAATGTGTATCACACCAGAGAAGTGCTGGAAAGTTATGGGATTCTGAGAGGGAGGAAAGAGGACAAAATCATTGATGAGTTCTTGGAACAACATCTGAAGGATTGGAAGTGAACAAATAAGGACCAGAATCCATTGAGTACTCACCCATGATGTTAATTGCATACATTTCTGTGGTGAAAAACAATGACTCACCATTCAAACACTGAAGATAGGAACAGATAAAGGCTGAGGAGTTGGACAGGAACACAAGTGGAAGAAAGAACAGATAAAGGCTGAGGAGTTGGACAGGAACACAAGTGGAAGAAAGAACAGATAAAGGCTGAGAAACCAAAGAAAAAACGGAAAAATGCTGTCTGAAAATTTATCCAGAAGGAAAATGGGTAGACACGTCTGAAATAAGAATGCACCCATACCCAAGAGATTCCAGCATCAGGAGTGATCTGTGGATGGCAAAGACAGAAAATTCTAAATGCATTAACATGAAAAATATGAGGTGCAGTCCTCCTCAGGGTATTGTCGCATAACTGCAACCTGAAGGTACATGATAGACAAGTTCCTAAAATTGGGGTTAGTGTTAGCCAGAGTATGAAAACTTAAGTCTCGAGAACCCAACTGACAACTGAGGGTTAGTCCTCCTCATACTTGCATCAAATACTTCAAATTCTCGAGGAAGAGCCGAAACAAAAATATAGCAGGACAAGGCATACCAGATCCTGTATGTTATAGTGCCTGATCTGGTCAAGAGATATTTGAGAAGGGGCAGAAAAACAAGATATTCTGATGAAGGAGTTGGATGTAGTGGGGATGTAATGGTGCCACATATTAAAAACAAAGTAAAATACCTGTAAACTTCTGTGTGGATTGACAGTATCTACAAGTGACACACAACATAGGGTGGTGATTGAAAAAACTATCTACTTCCAGTTTCTTCCAGAAGTGGAAAAATACTGTTCAGGTTTGGGAGAAGCCAACTGACTCACATTGTGTTCAAACTATGGCAGAGATCCATTCAGCCAAAAATGTAATCTTGAGTCTGAGAAATGAGCAGAAGTAGTAGTTGCAACATAAATACAAATTCACAGTTCAAGAGAGATTAATTAAATAGCAAATAAAATAAAAAAATACTTAAGTTGACTTCAACTCAAATTGTAATTAAAATATTGAACAATGTAGATAAAGTAACATGCATCAGGAGAGTGGGGTGTTCCTGAACAGTGTGGAGGAAGTAACATGAATCAGGAGAGTGGGGTGTTCCTGAACAGTGTGGAGGAAGTAACATGCATCAGGAGAGTGGGGTGTTCCTGGACAGTGTGGAGGAAGTAACATGAATCAGGAGAGTGGGGTGTTCCTGAACAGTGTAAAGAAAGTAACATGCATTAGGAGAATGGGGCATTCTCATGTTGTATGCTTATTTGCATGTGAGGATACAACAGAATGATACTAAAATGTGGATAAGTGTAAATTTCAAGTCTCAAGCTAGCAAAACAATTTGCATGTATAGAGGGCAACACTGAGCAACATGAGGTACAAACTCAGAAGCTCCAATATTCCCCAACAAATTTGTGAACAATTATGACAAGTCATCAAAATAAGAAGAGATTCATTTGGTATTTTTATTAAAGGTGAAAACAAACTTGAGATGACGTGCTGTGATTGGTTCTTTCTTCTTTGGCTCTTTCCCACAAATCGAAGGCTATGTTGAAAGACTGAGAAATTGTGAGAGCAACAGCTTCAGCAATCTTTCGTTTGGTACACAGAAAGGCGTGACATTCCAAAGTTTCATTTTTGTTTGTAGCAATGAAGGACACAACACGTTCGTAGCTTGAGTCAGCTGAGCAGAATGATATCCTGCAAGAAGTAAAAACAGCATGGATATGAAAACTCAAGTTTTTGTGTAATGAAACTTACAACAATGAAATATAAACACTTGTATGTGAAAATTCACTGTTTACCATAAACAGACACTAAACATTCATAACCAATAATGTATCTTTCAACAGCTGAGTGACTTAAGATCAAATTCATTCTTTGTTTTATCCCTCAACAGCAGAAAAATTTTTTCTCCACTCAAAAATAAACAATCATTGTGGCTTTATTCCAGTAAAAAATTTATAGCTTATCTAAAATACATAAAACCACGAGTGTTGTTTCACCCATACAGACGTAGACATCCTACTCCACGTAAAAGGAATTTTTATAATTTTATGTCAGCAAGAGCATAAAATCTCAAAGACTACATTGTAACAGTTTAACTGTATTACATAATCATAAGGTTTCTGTCAAAATCATTTGTTTAACTTGAAGCAACTGTTTAAGTATTAGGAACTCTATACATCAACTTTCTTTTACAACTGGTAAACAGGTAATACATAAATATAGAAATTGCTATAAAATTTGCACTTTACCTATAAACAGACACATCTAGGTGACTTTCACCAGAACTGAGGTCAACAGTTTGGATTCCTTTTGGGCTGATTGTCATGGCAACTCTTTGAAGTTTTTTCCCACTACATTTAGCCTTCCAGGATAAAGGAAAAAATTAAAATGTTGAGCCACTTTAAATTGTATTTTACTATACAAAAAATACCTTAAAATTTACATTAGTTGTTTTCTTTATGTTTATAAGAAGGTAAACAGAAAACAGACTAAAATATTTGACAAGAAAATATTCTTGTGAAGTGTTTTCTCTTCAACATGTACTCAGTCAGTGTTATACTTTAACAATTAAATTCATTATGAATAAATTGACCCTTATGATGTATTTTAATAACATGAAAAAACAAGGGATCATTTATTCCACCAGAGAGCTGGATTGAGTTTTTTAATGATTAGTAGATAGCATTGAAAATTAACGTCTACTTAAATTGAAATGTACTTCCGATAACACCTATCTCACTACAGCGTAACTTGATCACCAAGGATTCTTTATTTATTCATCCAAAGATTGGTATGATTTTTCTCACTTGCTCCTGTCTTTCACACCACATTCAACTTCCTTGTCAATATCTGTCCCATGACATTCTCCATCTATGTCAGTGCACCCTCTATTTTGGTATTGTATATTTATCATCTTGTTCAGATAATGTTATTTTCTCAAGACTGACCCAATCCCAAGTGTCTAATACCAGCTCTTAGTAGTAAGGAAGGAGAGTATAATATGAAAAGAGGTAATATTAAAAATACATTTTCAAATTATTAAAAAATTAAATTCCAAACCTACCTCCCCTCAAACTATGGTTTAAAATTACACACTGATAAGGTGAATAAACGAGTGAGGGCATTATCCACACAGAAAGTGAACCTAGAATTTAATTTATGTGCTGGGAGTGGAATGATAACTACTGTCCAGGCCCCAAGCAATGGACCTTCAAGTAACTTCTTTCAACCATGTTGAGACAAGTTCCTCCTTATGATCAATGTGGAAACTAGATGGACAAAGATCAACAGTAAGTTTGATGCGGAAAAGCTTGTAGAACTGTTCTTCACACCAATCGGACTGCCAACTGGTATGAAGCTAATCCTCAATCACAGGACTATGGTCCATGTACAGAACAGTCCCTACACAAGAGAAGAGGCACTTAGCTTGTTCCTCTGAATGCAGATTTGACCTGGCAAAGGAAAGCCTCAAGCCATCAAAACTCTCAGCTCACCTCCAGAAGTGCCATCCAAAGGCACTTCAAAATGTCAATAGGAAGGTAAGAACTTGCATGAAGTGATTCCAGGGCCTGCAGACATCTAAGAGAGTTTGTGTAAACAGTATAGTCAAAATACTGGTTGACTGCTACATAATTAAGAGCAAGAGAAATGGCATACAACTCGGCAGTGAACACAGAAACTGTAAAAGGGAGGCTGTGAGTAACCACTGAGCCATGACAATCTGTAGCAGAGACAAAAGAGGCATGTGACATTAAACCATCCATATAAACAGTCAGAGATCAATAGTTCAAGAAATGTTCAGAAAAGAGAAGGTGGTTCTTGCAGTTTAAAGTATTCACCTTCATCACATGACTCAGAAAAAAAATCACGTGAAAATGGTAACATGCCATTGAGGAATGGGCCAAACACTAAACTTGGAAAAGATGTCCAATGCCAGACGTCAGTCATGTAAGCCTGGATGTAGAGGTTGAAAGATAGAATAAAAGACTTTTTTTTTTACTAAATAGAACAGCCTACCAAGGAACTTAGTTTAGCAGCACTCTGCAGGTAGAGTTGCAAACTTTAAGAGGTAGTAGTGGTTCATACTTTGGACTGGCAATGTGAGAAATGACCTCATGCACAGTTGGAGCCTCTGATGGTGAACAGGGTCCAGCACTTTAAGTGCCAAAGGTCTGGATGATGAATTGTAGATCAGAGATCCACAATCAAGTTTTGATCTTAGGAGGGTACAAAAGATCTTTACCATAAAATACTGATCATCTCCCAAAGACGTGAAAGAGAGGATGTGGAGATGTTCATTGCCCTTGTACACATGACACAAAACTGCTTGATGTGTGGAATAAAAGTTAATTTGCAACCAAATACAAGTTCCAACAACTTCACTTCTGGCACTACAAGAAGAACATGTTTGGATTTTGGGATCCTTCCCAAGTTTAGTAAAGAGTAGCATATTAGCCTGGTGCCAAGCATCAAGAAAAATATCTCCCAGTCAAATCCAACTGAAAACAACCAGAAGGATTTAAAGAGAGGCAGGAGATAAATGGTGGCAGCATTTCAAATGAATATTGTCAGATCTGACTGATTTTCTTTGAGATTGATGAAAAGAGATCTGCAGTTCCACCATGGTGAACAGGCAATTGTAGTTAGAAAAAATCCACCTCCCAGAAGGAAAGTGGCAATCTCTTGGTCCAAGTCTTGATGGCCAAAAAGAATAGGGACAGCCAACAAGCCCTACTAATCCCTTCTGAATAAAAAGCTGCAGCATCTGCCCAAGGATCTTTTCAGATAGTAAAATGAGGAAGAGGTACATTACCAACTGTACCTCAGGACTGAACATTAGAGTCTTCTAAGCATGGTTACTTACCAATCAAGGGTTGTTTAATCTTAGCAGTGAGTGAGCAAGAAGTCATGACAAGGACAAAAGTTTGGTGTCCATTGACTCTATTTACTATGAAGCCATACATGGGGATGTGCTGCAGAGCTGAAAGCAAAAGGATCAACAGCAATGCCAGGGTTTCATAGACATAATACCTAAACACCAACCAGCCACCTCAAAGCTTCCATCTACAGAAATCCAAGGCCAAAGTAGCATGTTGGGGTGTTTGACCCTTCAACAACCAAGATCCTCTCCTTCATGGGTCACTATGCACAGCAAACACTTAGGTGGACAATCAAATACCAGAGTAGTTAAACTGAAAAAGACAGAACCTTGTCTGTGAGATCCCCTCACCATGAACAGATATCTACACCAAGGTGTAAGGCAGCAGCAATGAAAAATAAACCATCATAGAAAGTAGATACATAGTTCATGACGCTAAGGTCACAGGGAGTGTTGGGAAAGAGCACATAAGATAACTGGGACAGTAGTTTAGAATAAAGGTCTCAAAGTGAAACCAGGAAACCAGAAAATACTGTAGAATATTGGATAGTATAGGTCATAAGGTCACCTTGTGCAAAACAACTATGAAAGATGCAAAAATCCTAATCAAAGAGCAAGGTAAAAGGTTATGACTGGTTTTTGTGATAGAAGTGTGTTCAATCTCCTCTCAATATGTAATTGCTAATAAGTGTATCACTTCTTTTGATAAATGTCCATTGTGGGACAAACAAATGACAACACAAGACACCATCAAAAATTAGATCCCAATGGTATGTGAAGGACTGAATAGCTTCTGTGCTTGAAGCTTGAGCTTCTGGATAGCTAATTGTACCATGCCAGATCATGTAAGTTTCCACAGAAATGGGCAAAGAGGTTAGCACTCCTGAAGGTACTACAGAAGCAGAAACCAGGTGTAACTGGCAAACAAATGCAATCAAAAGGACCTGATCATAAGATGGAACAATTAATATTTAGTAACCTGGATAACATACACATTGGAGGAAAGGTATAGAGTTGTAATCCTGTTCCAAAAGAATGTATCCACTGACAAAGTCCAAGGGTGAGGTATCAAAGACCAAATTATCAACAATCGAGTGTTTCAAAGAATAGCCAACCCACTAATAAGGGTTTCAAAATGACAATTGGTCTAATAGAAAACCATGTGATGCTGCATCTATTCTGTTGAGAGAATCTGTTTGGGTCAAAACAACTAATTTGCTACCACACTCGTCACTTGTGGAACATGGCAAGCTAGGCTAGTGTGGTGAAATGATAAAAGTGATACTGAAAAAGAATATCCAACATTAAATACAAGGAACTCTGGATCAATTACCCCTTGATGGGAAATGCAAGACCACTGTAGAATTTTCAAAGTGAATCCTGGTGATTTACCCTTTAATAAACCCAAGTCACAAAGCATCTTTGTGTAGATCTTAGAAATTCCTAATTGTTGAGATATGCATCTCATTTCTGAAGTTCGACATTTGTGGAGAGATAGATCTCTAAGCCAATGGCTGCACAGAAACCCATATCTTAGTATCGTCCTGATCCAAGATTCACTTCAAGGTCTCAAAAGGATCCTGAGTGAAAGAAATAGGAATCCAGTAAATTATTATCCCTTGGTTACAAAAAAGATCATCGAAAGTATCTTGTGTGTTTGTCCCAGAGGCATTAGGGATTCAGGTGATTTCTACATTCCTCAAAGAACCATCCATAAAGAGGGAGATGGAAAGATAAGAGTCAAGCTTCCTGTTCCATAGTGTGTATTCAGATGGATGTCGGCTGAACCTAACTGAAATACACAATGAAAAAACAACAACCTAGATTGAAAAACTGAGTTGGAGCAAGAATAGATGCCCCAACTCTGAAACTGAAGCTTGTCTCGGGGGTTTCTTAAAGTAGAATCCATGTGTGATGTTAGGACAATTGAAGAGATGTTGCCAGCAGTAAGTAGCTGTTCATGAAATGGTGTTCACGTAAGACTAGAGAATGGAGCTGAGAAGAAAAGGCTCATACAATTTGGAAGAATCTGAGAGGTGCCAACACTGGTCAAAAGGTTAAAAACCCTGAACTACAGTACCTGACCCTTGTTCAGAAAAAATCAATAATGACAGAATTCCAACAATGTACAGATAGGAGCTGACTACCCTGGCAGTTGAGTAATAACTGTTTTCAATGTATTACTGTCTTGTTTAACAACAGATGTCCTTATTTCAATTATAGTATTACTGTCTTGTCTAACAAGAATGACTCAACACCAATCGCTTTCATCCTTAGACCCAACAAATTGATGGGAATAAATTCTCCACATAATTGATGACTCTCTATACCTCTACACCAACCAAATTTTGATGGCCCTACAAATCCAAGGACGTGTATACCACATTAAACTCTACTGTTTAGGTGGAAAATGGTGGCGAAGATGTGAATTGAATTACCAATCATGATTCGAGAACTTGTAGTGTCCATGGAATTAAGGTTTACCACACATCCAAAAATTCTTGACAGGCCCCAAGGGAATGTAATATTCACCAATACCACTGGTGGCATTCTGACTGAGAAACAAAATACTTGTATATGGACAGAATCTATTCTGAGGATACAATAGACCAAGAAGTAATGGATGAAATGACAACAGTCAAGAGCAAATGAAAGCATGACACCAACAAAAAGAGGAATAAATATAGAAGCTGACCACTGAAGTAATGCACATGATAACAATGGGTCCAGAGACGAGTTGGACATAAAACTGTAAGTACAAAGAGTTTCTGTTAACCTGAATTGATAACTATAGAATTTACTGTAGAGCCCAGTTTGTAGGAGCCTATGTATTCTATGAAAATCTGAATATGCTTCTGTCTAGCAGTGATGGGCTAAATCCTATACTTCTGATAACTTCCACAAACAGACAGCTGCCCCTTCATGTAATCAGGCAGTAAACCTCCTTGCAAGAACCACATCAGTAAAAAGAGAGAAAACCAATTATTCAATTTAAGACTTTCGCTAGCAAGTAAGACGTTGGCTCAAAGGAACCAGGAGCCACAACTTCAGACATTCAAAGAACCAAAAGAAGAAAATAAAGGCAGCTTATTCTCAAGTAGAACTGTATGTGTTACAGTAAAGCAAGGCCAGGTCATATGATCCATCCACCACAGGGAATCAAACGAATCTTGCACCCCAGCACTATGAGTCCAGAAACTCACCACTGTCTCACAGGGGGACTGAAAAGTAAATTCAGTTCTCTTCAGAATGTTGAGGATTCAGATTCCCCTTGAGAACCAGAAATGTCTCCACCTCACTGACAGTCTCAACATGCTAGATAGATATATGAAGTGAGATAGAAGAAACACAATTTGTCTTCATTCCAGAAACAACAATCTAGTAATTCATACCATACATTGGCTTGTCACAAAGAATATTTGTTTTTTATGAAAATAAACTGGTAACAAAAAATGGAGTGTCTCCTAACAATCACAACACAGAGAAACCTCTTTGTGTAAGCTCTGTTAAGAAAAAGTGATAAAATTATATGAATAAAAAAATAGGCCACAATGATGTAGGTGGAGCATCATGAAACAAATAGTGCCAAAGACAATTAAGTGGAACATGAAAAACTGGAGGAAGTAAGAAGAAATCAGATGGACAGAAAGCAAAAACCTAACGGTCAAGATGTAGGTGTAGTGTGGTGATGCATGTTTTTAGAAAACTTTATAGTTTAACGTGACATTATTTTGTAAATTATCTTATAAATTGCTTTGAAATGATAAAAAATCTCTACCTAAATAATTACAAAATATCTTGAAAGTATTTTGATGTTTCCTGTACAGTAAGTAAAACCACAATGGAGGAAAAAGTAAACCATTTAACAAAAACGGCCCTAGTTTTAAAACTGCTAGATTACCTAAACACTTTACACCAAAAGCTGCATACCATATTTATAATTGTCTTAATGGCTTCAGCTGTAGACACTTCTCCTGTTGCATCTTCTACGAGCATGCTTCCCAAATATTTGATATAAAATGTGATTCCGTCAAACACGGTCTGTCGGACTCCATCACCCCATTCTTCTGGAAGTTCTAATAATTAAGGACACAGATTACAACACTTTCACATTACAGTAGTAAATCAAAGTTATGCAACTTTCATATTGTACTAGTATTTTGGAGTTATCGATTTGGAAAATAGTTTCCTAAGAAAAAAGATTGGATGACAGACATTATAACAATTTTCTTTAAATTTTTTAGTTTTTTTAAAAACCCATAAATTAAGTAATGTAATACTATTAATGTTTTATAATAACTTAAAACACTTGATGCAAGTCAGAAAAAATTTCCTTATAATTTTGAACACAATTTTAATATATTTAAGTTTTTAATTGTATTGTTTCCAGTCAGCTATTATTTTAATCTCTTCAAAGTAGAAAAAACAAGCTACAAAGAAATGAAATAACACTCAAACCTTGTTCTGATACTTTACTGATTTAAAGTCTGTTATTCAGCTGAAAGTGTTCTTACAATAAGTTTAGCTTAAGTATTTTACAGTAAGAGAAACTTATCAAAATATATTATGTTAAAATAGAAGCTTATTTATTAACAAGCACATTGTAAAAACACATCAATTCATTTTTTTGTAATCTTAAAAATAGTTGGAATAATTTTAAAATACCACCAAATATTAGGGCTCTTTAGTAATGCACAACAAAACATTAGACCTATTGATAAAAACCAACATAAAAGTAATTACCATTAAAAACACACACCACCCAAAACATTAAGAATAGCTCCAAGTACTATTCAAAACATTAGTGTGGCTTTAAATGCCTACCAACACTTTTTTGTAATTTTTATTTGATGGTTTGGTACATGTATATTAAAATTATTATCAGTGAAGTTAAATTCAGGAAACAGGAACCCAGGTCAATGCATCAACAACCAAGAATGTTATAGTTGCTAATATGTTTTTCTTAACCAAAAAAATACTAAGTGTAATCAAAGAATTAACATAAAAACACTTTTCATTGGATCATTTTAGGGCTTGAAAGTATAGATGATTCACTAGGCTGAAACCAGGAGCCTTAGGAATTCCAGTAATCTAATTGGCTATTGAAAACTTTAGTAAACTGGAGTTTTAGGCAATTATGAAATAACTACATGAACCATGACAAAAAGATTATAAAATTTTGGTATCCATACTACTTATGTGTATTTCGATATTAAAATTTTAATCATATTTACATATTATATATATTTAAACAATTACTAAAACACTTAGAACTTGCTATTTTGAACTATAAACATCTGACAGGCTGTATGTCTTCTATCAAACTTAATGTACACTTCTGGTCTACTGTTTTCATAATTCTAATCTCCAGTACAAAGTTTTTTCCTTTTGTTTTATTATAAACATCTGACAGGCTGTGTGTCTTCTACCAAACTTAATGTACACTTCTGGTCTACTGTTTTCATAATTCTAATCTCCAGTACAAAGTTTTTTCCTTTTGTTTTATTACAAACATCTGACAGGCTGTGTGTCTTCTACCAAACTTAACATACACTTTTAGTCTACTGTTTTCATAATTCTAATCTCCAGTACAAAGTTTTTTCATTTTGTTTTATTATAAACATTTACTTGAAAGCATTATTGTCCATTTAAGTTATAAAAACAATTTTTTTTTATCATAATTTATAGTTGGATTATAATGAATCTTTTCTACAGTGTTCTGGTTGATGAAAACATTTAATCTCTTCCACAACTTTGTTTTACAAAAATATATTTGCAAGAAATACAAGTGGTCAGTTTACTTTATTATTAGCTAATTCTTTCCATGAAATAAATCTGATTATATCACTGCAACAGATGGCAAACTTTAATAGCCTGACTAGCTATCGCAAAACACAAATTCAAACTATATACAAATGTCCTTTTATCTGGGAATTTAAGATGGTTCTTTTCTAGAAATCTGCACAGACCAAGATTTAAATGTTTTTAAGTCTAGGACTAAGCCTAAAAACTCGGGAGTCTATAGTGCATAACCAATCTTCAGTACTGTTTGCACCAGGAAACAAGTAGATGCTCACAATCAAAAGAATCAAGAACTACATCCAAGTTTAAACACATGCACTGATTACTTGAATTTAAACACATGCACTGATTACTTGAATTTAAACACATGCACTGATTACTTGAAATGAGAGAAATAAAAACAAAATGGCAGAAATTAGCAATGCAGAACGAAAGCAATTCATTCTTGAAAAAACATGAATCTGCCATTAAAATTTAAAGTTTGATTTAGGAATCAAGTGACAGTAGTTCTGGACTTTGAAGAGACCTGAAATGATCCGTATTGGAGTTATATTTAGGATGTATAAAATAGGAGAAAATATTAAGTTCTTCAAGGTGACCTGGCAACTGGGATTTGTTGAGGCCTGGTTTAGCCATTACTTTTCTAAAAATAAATTTATATGATAATATTTAAGATGTTCCATCTTTCCTAGTAAGTAATTGAAAATCAATACCGCTACTGTGATTGGTAGATTACTTCAAGTTTTTCATTTAGCTTTACATTATGTGCATTACAATTCATTAATATAATTCACATGGGTGTGTCTAACCTTAGATACAAAAATACTCTCTTCATATAAATAACTTAAATAATCTAATGCACTGCATTCATTTACTGTTGCTAAACTTTAAATACACTTTCCAAAACTAGTGTATCAAAGTTCAAATCCCTATAATCCTTAGAGTTCTTTCTAATAGCTTTAAGTCTGGGAGATTAAATGTAGGTTTTGGTTGATTGTGCAGAATGTTGAACTTAAGGAAAAGTAAAGTATTAAATGGAAACACATTTTTATTTTTTTGTATTTATCTGAAATCTTCCTCTACAAAAGATGTACAAATAAACATCAACATTGTATGAATAAATTATACAAGATAAAAAAGTGGAATATCCAAGTTATGGAAGCAAAAAACTGTGAAACTGAAAACGTGAAGGTAAGATGATTGGGAAAATAACTAAACAACAACCAGGTATCAAACAAAGACAAATTTGTTCTTTAAACTTAAATGTCCATTCAAAATCAAAAATCTTCTTTACTCAAGTCTTTATGTTTGAACCTGACAATAAGGTTTGAAACTTTGGTAGAAATACCAGCAATGTCATTTTGTTCTTGTGTGGACAAAAAAGGACATGAACACTGGTTAAGCGTCAACTCGTTCATGGAAGTGAATGTACAATTTGAGGATTATTTTCCAAATATAACACATCCATTTAAAGCACATTAAACTATAATAGGGTCAATATGCTAAGATAAGTTGTTAGAGTCAATGTTCTACAGTGTAAGTTGATACAGTAAGTCTGCTAAGTCAGTACAATGCATTAAGATAAAAGTTCGTAGGATTAATATTCGAAAATGATAGGGTCATTGTTCCAAGTTAATACAAGATGCTAAGATAAGTTGATAGTCAGTGTTTTAAATTACAGTTTATACAAAAAGCATGCTGAATTAAAAGTTGATAAAGTTAATATAAGTTATTAGCACAAATGGCAACTAATAAAAAAAAGAGATTTTTACAAAATTTAAACATAAAATTAATCTGAAGAGAACAAGGGATTTTATGAATCAGTGATGCTGAGAAACCCACTTGTTGAGAATTTTATATGCAAAAAAACGGCTCATTTGGGTTGAGAAAATATTTTACATAGAAGAGCAAACAACATTTCGACCTTCTGACGATGACTGAAGAAAGTCGAAACATTGTTCGCTCTTCTATGTAAAATATTTTCTCAACCCAAACGAGCCGTTTTTTGCATATAAAAAAGGGATTTTATGGTCCACACGAGCCATCCTATGACCTAAACTAAATTAAAACATTTAAAACCAGCACTTATCACTAAAAGAGTTTATCAAAGTTTTTTCTCTTAAACACCTAAATTAACTGCATCAACAACATCTGGAAGGCACCCATTTACGAAACTATTCTTAAAAAAATAAGGTTGTCTTAACACATCTTCTAGATTTTGTCTCACCACTTTCAACATGAAGAAAACAATGGTGCTTCAACACTATGAATTCCTTTTACACCCCTAAACACCTCAATAAGATCTCTTCTGATTTTTCAAGAATAAAAACTTCATATATCTTAACATATCTTCATATGACCTTTCCATCTTGCATACCATACTCTGAATCATTTCTTTTTTTTTTTAAAAGGTAAGCAGCACAAGATTGAAAACAATGATCCAGATGTAGCCTAACCAATGATGGGCAAGTTGTAATTTTCCTATGTTGAAAATGTATTTCCAATAGGTACTTTCCTCTGATCAAAAACTTAGCAAATCTCAGTGCTGCCCTCTATATGAACATATTTTCTATATGTATCCCAAAAGCCTTCTGTTCTTTCCTATTGATTCCAACAAGTTTCTTATGCAAATCATTGTACACCACTTTTCCACCAATATGAACATGACATTCTCATGGAACACATGTGACTCCCTCTATACTCATCTACAAAACCATCACTTCGTAGTTTGGTAAATGATGTAAACACTGGATAAAAGTGGGAATGAATGGTGAGAAGAAGGAAGAATCTGTAAGAAATGTTTTCAGTAAAATTATTACAACTTTACATACGGTACTGATGTGGAATCCCACATTGAAAAGTAGATGGAACTGACATGAGGGTATGATAGTAGTAATCCTTGAAAGTATCCAAATGATACCCCCTGTAGAGGAGAGAGTCAAATCCAAAGATCAGATGAGAGGAAACATGCCAATTATGAACCAGGTATACTCTTCACCCTACTGTGAAATATGAAGAAGATAAAGGTGGTACAGAAGAGAAGCACATCTAAGAGGGAAAGAACAGTGTCAAACCATATAAAATACAAACAGTTCAATCCCTTCAAGGATGTCCCTTCTTGTTCCCAACATAACGACCTCTTACTACTCACATATTAATCTTATGAAATCAGTTAAATTTACCACCCTTGAAGGCAGCTCATTCCAAAACTCATTCAACCCATTTTAAAGTAATACTGTCTAAACTGCAAACAACTCCTATGTTGGCAAAATTTGAATTTATCTTTCCTTGTCCTGTTGTTTACACACTAAAGTTTGATGTCTTTATATTATCAATACTCCTAATAATCTTTAACACTGGCACCTCACCTCTCCAGAGAAAACAATGTTAGACAACTTAGTCTCCTCACAGTATAATTCCACAAGGTCAGACAACTTAGTCTCATCACAGTACAATCCCACAAGGTCAGACAACTTAGTATCCTCACAGTACAATCCCACAAGGTCAGACAACTTAGTCTCCTCACAGTACAATCCCACAAGGTCAGACAACTTAGTCTCCTCACAGTACAATCCCACAGGGTCAGACAACTTAGTCTAGTCTCCTCACAGTACAATCCCACAGGGTCAGACAACTTAGTCTAGTCTCCTCACAGTACAATCCCACAGGGTCAGACAACTTAGTCTAGTCTCCTCACAGTACAATCCCACAGGGTCAGACAACTTAGTCTAGTCTCCTCACAGTACAATCCCACAGGGTCAGACAACTTAGTCTAGTCTCCTCACAGTACAATCCCACAGGGTCAGACAACTTAGTCTAGTCTCCTCACAGTACAATCCCACAGGGTCAGACAACTTAGTCTAGTCTCCTCACAGTACAATCCCACAGGGTCAGACAACTTAGTCTAGTCTCCTCACAGTACAATCCCACAAGGTCAGACAGGTTAGTCTCCTCACAGTACAATCCCACAAGGTCAGACAGCTTAGTCTCCTCACAGTACAATCCCACAAGGTCAGACAGCTTAGTCTCCTCACAGTACAATCCCACAAGGTCAGACAACTTAGTCTAGTCTCCTCACAGTACAATCCCACAGGGTCAGACAACTTAGTCTAGTCTCCTCACAGTACAATCCCACAGGGTCAGACAACTTAGTCTAGTCTCCTCACAGTACAATCCCACAGGGTCAGACAACTTAGTCTAGTCTCCTCACAGTACAATCCCACAAGGTCAGACAGGTTAGTCTCCTCACAGTACAATCCCACAAGGTCAGACAGGTTAGTCTCCTCACAGTACAATCCCACAAGGTCAGACAGCTTAGTCTCCTCACAGTACAATCCCACAAGGTCAGACAGCTTAGTCTCATCACATTACAATCCCACAAGGTCAGACAACTTAGTCTCCTCACAGTACAACCCAAGAAGGTCAGACAACTTAGTCTCCTCACAGTACAATCCCACAAGGTCAGACAGCTTAGTCTCCTCACAATACAATCCTACAAGGTCAGACAGCTTAGTCTCCTCACAGTACAATCCTACAAGGTCAGACAGCTTAGTCTCTTCACAGTACAATCCCACTATCCAAGACTTCTTTGAGAACCTTCTCCAACAATTCCATGTCCTCCTTGATGAAGGGAGTCTAAAACTGTACACAGTACTCTAAATGATCCATTACAAGTAACCTAATCTGTGAAACAAAACTACACTTTGTCTTTATTATATGTACAGGTACTACTAAAACTATTATTATCCCCACTGCTAGCTACAATACAATAAGTGAATTTTCACCACAACACCATTATATTTTTCTCAACCACAGTATTTAATGCATCACCTTACATTTTGGATAATTAAATATATGTTACAACCCGCATAACATTACCTTATATTTTTGGTAGTTAAACACATGTTACAACCCACACACACACAACCTTAAATTATTGTTTGTTAAACATAATTTGCTGCATATTAACACAATTAATCAAATCACCTAAGTATCCATGTAAGTTCATAGCATCTTTCATACAGTCAGTTACCCTAAAATCTTAATATCATCTGTAAACATCAATAATTTGTTAGCTAATCAAGAGTTAATATCATTAACAACTGTCATTTACAAACAGTAACAACTTCTTTAAGATATAAACAGAACAGTAAAACTTTCAGTCACGTACTTAATGAACAATATGGAAATATAACTATATCAAATATACTATTTGTGTGAATATACCTTGTAGTCACTATATGAAAAAAAACCTTATACATCGAATATGCGTAATGAAGAAACTGGTATAACACATACTGATCAAAGTGGACCTTCCTTGATGTTAGACTTCGAAATTAAACAAATTCTGGTCCAGTATGTTCATTGTTGTATGTCATATAGTGAAAATATGTCCAGTAATAATGTAGGTTTTAAAAAATATAACAAAGTGAAAATCTGTCATACTGCATAGTTGTAAATTGAAGTTATTAAGTGTTAGTCGCAACAACTTTTCGGCATAAAATGTAATCACCATTAACGTGTTAAAATATTAAGATTTCAGTTCTTTAGAGTTACTTAATTACATTTAGGAGTTAATAAAAACTTACAAACTCATCACAGAAGATTCAATATCTTCGTTTTTCATGTAAATGCAAGTTCTAATGCAAGAATTTTGTAACGACTTTTCTAGCTTTCTTATAAATTAGTAATTTATTACTAATTGGCAAAATGGAAAAAAATAGACTTAGTCTATAGAATCGTTTTAGTACGATGTGAATATTCATACTCAGTGTTAGCGGTCAATCACTTCTCTTTCCTCAAGCAATACACCTACTGCAAGCCTACACCCTAAATTCATACCTTACGCTACACATTCTATAAAAAGAAATAACTAACCATTAGTTTCACAGTGTGTTATTAGGCTGATTAACCCACAAAATACATAAAAATAAAATAATAATTTATACAACTAGAAATACACACTTTTATGCTTTGAACGTCCAAATAAATTTGCAGGGCTCTTTCTCACAGCCTTCAAAAATGATGCCATGCTGTTATACTTATATGGTATCGCCACCTAACGAATATTATATCATCAGTTTCATTTGAAAACGTCAAGTTGGCTTTCGTTATTTCTGCATAAATTCAGGACTTGAAATGTTATTTTCGACCTGTTTAATATATCATTGACAACATATTAAAAGTATGCTAACACTTTCTCGCGAATTTGTCAGGTTTAAGAACTATTTCTTTGAGGTAGTTTTAAAGTCCAATTACAAATACTGATAATAACATTATTAACATAAGGAATTCAAAATTCAAACAGTGGCTCAGCTGAATATCTGCGGACTTATAACACTAAAAACCGGGTTTCGATATCCGTGGGGGAGCAGAGCACAGACAGACCATTGTGTAGCCTTGTGCTTAATTCAAAAATAACAATAACAAACAGTCAGGGCTAAATAAATTATTATTATATTTACACAGATTACAGTAAAATACGTTTAAATATTTGTTTGAAAACATAACAGTATTACTTACGCTTTATTTTTAATTTTATTTTGAAAAGAATAATAAGTAAAGTTTTTTTTAATTTCTGAAGTTAGTATTGTTGCAATGCGACTAAATGAACTAATTACGTGCTTTTGCGGCAAAAGTTAACCTCAGACTGTTTATGTTATTTCTTCCATAAATAAAATTGTTAGATCATAGGAAAAGATGAAAAAACACATTATTGTAAGTGAACCACAGAAAATATGTTGTATATAAGCTACTCATTCGTTATTTAACGTACACAACTACAACTATGAAAACGGAAGTCCGGCCACACTTTTTTTCTTTCTAGCAGTTGTTCTGCTGTAGATAAATAACTATCTTCTTTACGTAAGCTCGTGACACGCGGTTCAGGAATAACATCTGGCAAATCGATTGCAAGCCTGGGTTCATTTTCATGCAGATATTTACTATACTTTAATATATAGGGCTATATCTTCACACTTTTTTCTTGTTTACTTTTTCAACTAAATGCCTAAAATATTATCACATTTTATGTTCTCAGAACAAAAAATAATAAACGTTTTGAATTTCGTGCAAAGCTACACAAGGGCTATCTGCGCTAGCCGTCCCTAATTTTGTAGTGTAAGACTAAAGTGAAGGCAGCTAGTCATCACCACCCACCGCCAACTCTTAGGCTACTTACTCTTTTACTAGCGAATTGTGGGATTGATCGTAGCTTTATAACATCCTCATGGCTAAAAGAGCAAGCATGTTTCGTGTGACATGAATTCGAACACGCGACCCTCAGACTGCCTGTCGAATGCCTTAACCACCCGGCCATGCCAGTCCGATAATACAAGTAATTATTGAAAATAACGTACGTACAAAATTAAGATATTCGGAGGGTTTAGAAAACATGGAGACAATGTTTTTGTTTATTGATGTTCCTGTCTTTACACTTCCACATTCAGCAGTAGTAGAGAGATCCTGTGAATGTCTCAACACAACTTTCATCTATCATCAGCAGAACAGTCCAGCAGCCAAGTGGGTATTTGTTAGTTAACTTTTACACATACACTCAAACCAGGTTATAATTGATTTGGGCAGACGGAGTTGTGTAAAATCACAAACTGAACAGCTGATTCGTGATGACGAGGAAACCCACTTGTAGAAAAAATTATATATTTTAAAACGACTGGTATGGACAGATAAAACACTCGTAGAGGAGCGAACAACGTTTCGACCTTCTTCGATCATCGTCAATGAAACTGTTGTTCGCTCCTCTACTGGTGCTTTCTCTTTCCACACCAGTTGTTTTTAAATATATAATGCCCAGCTGACATCTTTCAACATTTCGAGATATTCAAGATGACGTCTAACTTGGCCACTACAGAAGAGAAACCACATATGCTCGTTAGACTTAGCTCGATATTTTATGTAATGTCTCTTTTTCAATATTTTTATGGTCATAACATAGATCGGAGTCTGGGAGATATGAAGCATATGAATAAAGTCATGTGATTCAAATGACCTATATCATAATATCAACGATAGTAATGTGTGTTCATTACGCCCAGCTGTACTGCAGTATGTTCCTTTTCCAGATGTCATTCTATACCAAGTGACCTAATAAGTTAAAATATTCCACAATACACGGCTGTTATTTAAAGCATTTTAATAAGTACACCAAGACAGTTAACGACGAATTGTCATTTACTGGAGACAAATCGCATAAAATCCATACAAAAGGCTATTCATTAACGTGGTGATAAGCTGCCAACTGATTTGGAAGCCGCGGCTGTTATAAACGAACACTGTAAGATCTCCTATCACATGGACTGTATATCAAAACACTGGTCTAAGTATAAAATTAACCAGTTTATTCAATCAAAAGTCGATCAGTCAGTGACCCCCCCCCCGAGAAAACCCAATTGGGTATCAATATGTTTGAATTTTGTTTTAAAATTCAGATTATATTTTGTGATCATGAATACAATGAAGCCAAGGATTCTAAAATTCCAAGTAGTTCACGTCACAATGGCCATTGTTACATTGTATATTCACGTCACATTAGCCATTGTTACATTGTATATTCAGATAAAAAGTTCACGAAAAAAACGTACTAATTATATGCAACAAAGGAAAAGATAAACGGTCTTCAGAAGTAGAAATATGGGACATTTAGTGAATCCCATGCTGCTGATGTCCGTTACCACAAGGATTTCAAGCCAGCACTTATGGCGTCAAAAGCAGTTGAAAGTCCTCACACAACCAAGACACCAGAAGGTAACTGTACAGCATTTAGTGAAATCATTCACAGTGGAGAATCAGACACAAACCAATACATTAGACACAGACCACTACATCAGACACAGACACCGTTACATTAGACACAGACCACTACAGTAGACACAGATACCGTTACATCAGACACAGACATCACTACATTAGACACAGACCATTACATCAGACACAGACACCGTAACATTAGACACAGACACCGTTACATCAGACACAGACCACTACATCAGACACCGTTACATTAGATATAGACCACTACATCAGACACAGACCACTACATTAGATACAGACACCGTTACATTAGACACAGACCACTACATCAGACACAGACACCACTACATTAAACACAGACACCGTTACATTAGACGCAGACCACTACATTAGACACCACAACATCAGACACAGCCATATACATCAGGCATACACCATTACTTCAGAACAGACCACTACTTCAGACACAAACCACTACATCAGACACAGACCACTAATTCACACACAAACCACTACATCAGACACACACCACTACTTCAGAACAGACCACTACATCAGACACAAACCACTACATTAGACACAGACCAGTACTTCAGACACAGACCGCTACATCAGACGTAAACACCACTACCTCAGACATAGACCACTACATCAGACACAGACACCACTACATCAGACATAGACCTCTACCTCAGACACAGACACCACTACATCAGACATAGACCTCTACCTCAGACACAGACAACTACATCAGACACAGACACCACTACATTCTTGTTGAGGATATATCAAATGTCTTTAGTAACCACATCTTACTTCTGTCATGTGAAAGTTTAACTAGTATACTGGTGTTCAGATCTCGTGTTTCCCAACTGGTCAGTTTAGTGGAGAAAATCGATATCTTCTGTGTTATCGTCAAGACAAGTAGCCAAGCAGGTTGTCAAAAGTTGTTGATTAGAATAGATCGAATCACAATATCAGAATTGATGAATTTGCTCGTGGTCAGTGAAGTGAGACACTATTGTCCTCGCCGTCACCTTTTAGTCCAAAGCTGCATGATATTCTCGATACCTAGATAATTGGAAACAAACTTATCAATTCAACTACAAACTACGCTAGATGTTACATTCAAAGAGTTATATCTCATCCTCACCCTTTGTGACTTCTCAGTGACGTGTTGTGCTTTAAAACGTCCACAGCCTGTCGTGTTGTAAAAAGACTGTGGTAGGTACGAACTTTTTGATGTTAAGAAGGGACTGATTAAGATTGCAATTGGTAATTATAATGCCAGCATTTCATAACGGAATGGTTTAAAATCCACGCATGCACTGGACATGTTAGTTTGTCAATGTACTCAGAGTTTCCATGAATATCAGGCTGATTGTCTATGTGACAATCTTAGTCTTAGCACAAGTAAAATGAGTTAGCCAATTGGCGTACAAGTACCAATCCAAAAACATAATGGCTCTAAGAATCCTGATGTGGGTGAACTTTTCCTCTGTAGAAATGAAAGGACGTGGTAGCATTTTCAGACATCAGACTACCAGTCTTTGCAGAACTAGGGAGTTGGATGTAGATTTTTACATCAGTTATGAGTAATGAAAAGGCAGGTGAATATGGTGGTATCTGGCTAAGGTAGCCCATGGTCAAAATCACACAGTGAGACCAGTCACTACCATTAGATTTAGATTTCTACTGGGTATGAAGTCCTCTCAGTCCAGGAACAGTGAAAACCACAAGAATTGAGGCCCAGAAGCTAAATTCTACTTGGAGACAGCAAGGTTTGTGGTTATAACAGCATATCAACAGATTTCGAGAGTCATAGTTGATAACATATATTTATGTTCAGTAACATTTACTTACGTTTGGGAGAACTGCATGCTATGATGAGCTTTTATGGACTACATAAACTCACGATGGACAGTGACAACCTTAAAGGTACTTATAGTGGTGTAGAGAATATGTTATCTGGGAAGAAGTACCAACAGAAGGTGAGAGTTTAGGCTGCTCACTGAAGAATTGCTCCGAAAATATATTGCCAGTATTAACACTTATGAGGGGATGAACACAGTGCTGACAAATATGTACAACAGAAGTGTCATAGCCAAGTTATGGGTATACTGCTTCTTACGTCCCACTCTCATAATTATGGCCTCCATTAATGCAGAACAAAAACCTTGCTGACCACCTCATTAAAAGGCTGTGAGTCATGTGTTACACTTCTTTACTTGAGCTCATGTAAATTATGGTTTGTACTCCTTCGGGTCAATCATTCCTAGCAGAGTGCAGTTGTCTTTTCTGAAAGAAGAGCACACAAATGAGGAATGCTCCTAGTACATCCAATTTCATTTGGTCTGATAGTTTTATTGGAAAAACATTAATGCATTATAGCCATAGTCTAGGGGACTTGACTGGCATTATTTTGAATGATAATGCTACTATCTGATTGGCTCTAAGCCTGCATGTCTGCTGTAAAGTTGCCTATTACATGACATATATGGGAAATTATGTGGCTGAGCACCCGGCCCATCACAAAGAGGAGCAAAAGGCACGTGTCAGAGCTGACTCGTCTGAAAGAAGTTACGAAAAACGATAGAGCAGTGGATAAGACTATTAGACCCAGACATTATGTCTGTAAAACTGGCTGATGAATGTACAATTTGGTTTGGTCTGTATGGAAGCCTATGAGAACAGATTACGTAGGACATTCCACGGTAAAATAAGCAGTTCTGTAGTAACCATAACTACAAAGAAAGAAGCAAACTACATTGGGAGCAACCACAACGTTTGACACAGAAGTCCTATTCAACACAACACTTGAGATAACATACTTAGCTCCAGTCCTCACATCTTTGTTTTTAGATCACAGCAGCACGTGCTCAGCCTCTTCAGAATCAAAACTCTAAGAACTTTCTTGAAGTGGATCAATTATCTCAAACTTTGAGAAAACATTACTATGGTGTGGCTTGATAGTTGTATAATACTTTGAGCTATCCATTGGGTAATACCCGGCACTATTCTTGATTTGGTAAATGTACTACCATCATATGTACATACTAGACAAAAAACAGAGAGATTTGCATCTCGCCCTTGATAGATAATTCATCCCTAAAGGATACACTTGTAGAAAATGGATATCCATTACTGGTGACTGCCATCACCTTATTGTGCAATCTGTGCTCCCACTACAATCTACCTCTCTTACTAGCACTGACAACAAGTGCAAATTATTGATGCCATTTGTACCAGGAAGTCAATAATTTTTTCAAGAGTAACAATGAACTTGTCTTCACAGTTCCTGACACCATTTCTGATAAATTACACATGACAATACACACCAAAAGAACTGATATGGCTAACAGGCATGAAGAGAAAGATGCCATTGTTGTCAGTAAAGTGATATATGCAGCCACAGAGAGCTGCAACACCATTCCTACTTATGTGTGTCAGTAAAGTGATATCTGCAGCCACAGAGAGCTGCAACACCACTCCTACTTATGTGTGTCAGTAAAGTGATATCTGCAGCCACAGAGAGCTGCAACACCATTCCTACTTATGTGTGTCAGTAAAGTGATATCTGCAGCCACAGAGAGCTGCAACACCATTCCTACTGTATGTGTGTCAGTTAAGTGATATCTGCAGCCACAGAGAGCTGCAACACATTCCTACTGTATGTGTGTCAGTTAAGTGATATCTAAAGCCACAGAGAGCTGCAACACCATTCCTACTGTATGTGTGTCAATTAAGTGATATCTAAAGCCACAGAGGGCTGCAACACCATTCTTACTGTATGTGATAACACATGTCTTTAGTATTTTCGCACTTTTACCAAATAATGAACAGTGAAATACTTATGGTACCAACAGGTTACAGGAGGAAAGTCACTCATATTGGTGCCACAGAAGAATGTGGATACAGGGCAACATATATTCCCTTCATATCTAGAAATTGGCTGTAATACTGTAAGATCAGTTTATGGTGTGTTGATAAAGTACCAGCAGTGAAGACGCTACTGAGAGGTATTGTGCGACTATTAACAGAAAATACCCAAATAAATATGGAGACTATGATTTAGTGCATCACAGTCTGCTACAGAAGTAAATGAGGTAGAACCATGTCTGATACAATATTCAATATTTTTCAGTATACTATGAGATGCAGTCAATCAAAGTCCTTCAAATTACTCTCACTTCCACCTTCATCAGAAGCCTTTGAACTGCTCGTGAGACACACACATCACCAAATACACTTGAGAGAAGCATTATTTTTAGAACACCTTCACTAAGTTCAACAGAGTATGGGTTGAAAGAGCAGAATTATAGAGAAATCCTGGTGCTTGTCGGATTGTCTGTACAGTTACAGTCTTGAGGTTATTATATTGCTCATGAAACACCAAAGGGAATTGTTCAAGTCTGCTGTGCTTGTGTCGTCGGTATGACAGGGTATGCAGTTATTTTAGAACCATTATATCACAACTGAAGCATACGTAAGAACCCTGTTAACAAACATACCACAATGGGTGCTACAGAACCCAATTAATAAACACACCAAAATCGTTGCTACAGAACTCAGTTAATAAACACACCAAAATGGCTGCTGCAGAACCTCATTAATTCACACAACATAGCTATTAAAGAACCCAATTAATAAAGATACCACGATGGCTGCTACAGAACCGAATTAATAAATACACCACAGTGACTGCGGCAGAACCCTATTAATTCACACACCACAGTAGCTTCTAGAGAACCCAATTAATAAACATACCACAATGGTTGCTACAGAACCAGATTAATTCACACACCACAGTAGCTGTTAGAGAATCCATTGTAAGTAGATTGTTACTCCTATAATACTGTGTCATGTGTAATGTGAATAGATTGTTACTTCTATAATACTGTGTCATGTGTAATGTGAGTAGGTTGTTACTTCTATAATACTCTGCCGGGATCAATACAATCATATTGAACGCCATATTCGATTTAAGTTGTACAATTTAGCTGGATTGTACCATTATCTTTATATATAGGTTTTATGATCATATAAACACTGGAAAAGAAAATCAACAAAACTAAAAATTTATGGTGGTCATCTTAAATATGGTTTGACCAGTGTCCCTTTACATCATGTACTTGGTACAAAAGTATCTGGGGAATTTTGAAACCCCCTCTAGTGTTACAAAATTAAGATAGTATAGAAGTGTTGGACTGGTTTGACCGCTGACCATTTACATTATGTACTTAGTACAGAATTATCTGGGGAATTTTGAAACCCCCCTCTAGTAGTACAAAATTAATTTAGCATAGAAATGCTGGACTGAAAGAGTTGATTAATTAGTTCAGTGTAAATTAATGAGTGATAGTTTAGTAAGTTATATCGTCAGAGGTTAGTAAGTTAATGAGTTATACCGTGATTGGTTATTAAGTTAATGAGATATAACGTAATTGGTTAGTAATTTAATAAGATATACCGTAACTGGCGAGAAAACCAGTCATTCAGCGTGCTTGTTATTGACTGTTTTGTAAGTTTTATTTATGAGTTAATTATACTGTTAGTTTTGGAATTCATTTTTAAACATTGTTTGCGAAACTGGATCTACCAGAGAAAGAAGCATATGATATACCGAGCTTTCATTGTTTCAGGGACAACCAATCATTACTTATCAAATCAACAGAGGACAATGTCATTGTTTCACGGGGTAACCAATCATTACTTATCAAATCAACAGAGGACAATGTCATTGTTTCAGGGGTGACCAATCATTACACAGAAAATCAACAGAGGACAATGTAATTGATTCACGGGGTAACCAATCATTAATTATCAAATCAACAGAGAACAACGTCATTGTTTCAGAAGTAACCAATCATTACTTATCAAATCAACGGAGGACAATATCATTGATTCACGGGGTAACCAATCATTACTTATCAAAGCAACAGAGTATAATGTCATTGTTTCACGGAGTAACCAATCATTACTTATCAAAGCAAAAGAGAACAATGTCATTGTTTCAGAGGTAACCAATCATTACTTCTCAAATCAAAAGAGGACAATGTCATTGTTTCAGGGGTAACCAATCATTAATTGTCAAATCAACAGAGAACAATGCCATTGTTTCAGGGGTAACCAATCATTAATTGTCAAATCAACAGAGAACAATGCCATTGTTTCAGAAGTAACTTATCAAATCAACAGAGGACAATGTCATTGTTTCACGTGGTGATCAATCATTACTGTTCAAATCAACGGAGGACAATGTCATTGTTTCACGTGGTGACCAATCATTACTTATCAAATCAACACAGAACAATGTCATTGTTTCAGGGGTAACCAATCATTACTTATTAAAGCAACAGAGGACAATGTCATTGTTTCACGGGGTAACCAATCATTACTTATCAAATCAACATAGGACAATGTCATTGTTTTACGAGGTAACCAATCATTACTTATCAAAGCAAAAGAGAACAATGTCATTGTTTCAGAGGTAACCAATCATTACTTCTTAAATCAAAAGAGGACAATGTCATTGTTTCACGAGATAACCAATCATTACTTATTAAATCAACAGAAGACAATTTCATTGTTTCAGGGGTAACCAATCATTACTTTGATTGCCAATTTTTATGTTATTTATTTTTTCTGTAAAAGTAAGCGGTTAACATTTCTTGACGTTTCTTTGAAAGACATAAGGTCATCTAGTCAGTTAGAAATCCAACATTTCAGAAATATATTTAAAACATTAACCCATTAAAAATGTCAAGACTATTTTATGAATATATAGCACACTCGTCACACATTATTAAATATTTTTCTCTTTAAAAATATGTTGCTGTTTTTCGTAATATTGGTCTTCTTTGTATCACAAGAACACATCTGTGGCTCATTAGATGTCTTTATGACTTGTGACACTGCTTCTTAAGGAAGTATGTTTTGATTTTCCTAGCAGTATTTACTCATATCATAAGAAACAAACAAACAAAAAAGACACGGCGACCTTCATACGAAGAAAAACTGTGATAATATTGTTTAACATATTACTTGGTAAAAACAACTACAAAAAATAATGACCCAGTTTGAGACTTAAGGAATAAAATCAAAACTGGCGGCCAACCTGACAGCTACACCTATAACATTGACAAACGTTCGCTGATCACATAGCCTAACCTGTATTTTATTTACACACCGTTAGGCCCTTAGTTACCCACAAAATGCTGTATACATGACTAATGAGTGCATATTTTTGTGAAACTGCTAGCCTTGTGATAACAGTAACTATTACATTGGCAGATTTCATTACTTCAGCTCGCAGTTTTCTTCACACTTAATACGTTTCTGATAAGATAACATACACAGAATATTTCACAGTACGGAATACAAATTAAGAACAATTATTGTTAAACAAGACAGTAATATTAATATTGAAATAAGGACATTTGTTGTTACACAAGACATTAATATTATTGTTGAAATAAGGACATTTGTTGTTACACAAGACAATTAATATTATTGTTGAAATAAGGACATTTGTTGTTACACAAGACATTAATATTATTGTTGAAATAAGGACATTTGTTGTTACACAAGACAATTAATATTATTGTTGAAATAAGGACATTTGTTGTTACACAAGACATTAATATTATTGTTGAAATAAGGACATTTGTTGTTACACAAGACATTAATATTATTGTTGAAATAAGGACATTTGTTGTTACACAAGACAATTAATATTATTGTTGAAATAAGGACATTTGTTGTTACACAAGACATTAATATTATTGTTGAAATAAGGACATTTGTTGTTATACAAGACATTAATATTAATGTTGAAATAAGGACATTTGTTGTTACACAAGACAATTAATATTAATATTGAAATATGAACATTTGTTGTGACACGAGGCATTAATATTAATATTGAAATAAGGACATTTGTTGTTGTACAAGACATTAATATTAATGTTGAAATATAAAGATTTGGTGTGACACGAGGCATTAATATTAATATTAAAATATGAACATTTGTTGTTACACAAAACAGTAATATTAATGTTGATATAAGGACGTTTGTTGTTACACAACACACTAACGTTGTTTGTTACAATACAAGCTAATAATGAAGTATGTTAGAATAGTAACTAACAGGAAGGTTTGTTACAATAGAAACTATGGATTATCATACCTAGAGGTAAAGTCGTGCCTCACCGTTGAATTATTAATTTCCTTATGCTTATACAAACTGTCACAGAAAGGTAGAAAGTTCTCGTTTACGTACATTTGGTGTGAATTTGAATACTAACTAAGAACTAATACAGTTAGAATGTCCTTACTTACACTTGTTGTGGAATAACACGCATTAACAAAGTTAGAAAAGTTTAGAAAAAATTACCTTTACACTGTAGACATATACATATAATTAAACAGGAATTGAACAACGTTTTGCCTTTGGAGATTCTTCAAGGTAACATACAATGTTGTTTCGATCCTTTCAAACTTATCTTACATTTCTGAAGTCATTTTATCTCTGTTTTCTCTTAATGTGTTTCTATACGTTGTGACCTCCCAATCCTCGTTGTATCATCTATAAAAATACATCAGTGGTTAATTGTTTAAGAGCGGTATTACACAGAATTTGTTTTGGAATTTCGCACAAAGCTACTCCAGGGCTACCTGTGCTAGCCGTCCCTAATTTAGCAGTGTAAGACTAGAGGGAAGGCAGCTAGTCATCACCACCCACCGCCAACTCTTGGGCTACTCTTTTACCAACGAATAGTGGGATTGACCGTCACATTATGCACCCCCACGGCTGGGAGAGCGAGCATGTTTAGCGCGACGCGGGCGCGAACCCGCGACCCTCGGATTACGAGTCGCACGCCTTACACAGTAAGTTCCGGAAGATAATACAGAGATAGACAATACAAAGATATTCTGATATGTGTTTTAAATGCAGTAAAAAAGATGTTCCATAAGTCTCTTGCAGAGTGATTTGTTATAAATTGTTGAGTAACAGTAAATTTATTGCGCAAAACATAAAATAAACGAATTCTCATAAACTTTAGCACACTTTACAAAACTTTATGTTACTCCTATGCGATGAAGTGATACATATAGTTAGGCTTGGTGTTTAATTTATAGTAAAGCATGTTTATTTTTCCATTGTAATGTGAAGTTAAGCCTAGGACTTAAATGAGAATATACATTGTTTCCTTGTAGCATGAAGTTAGGCTTAGTGTTTATATAAAAACAGACGTTGTACCATAGGATAAACTGCTAATCGCTCTAAAACACTCCTCTACGCTACTCCAATTTTTTTTATCAAACTGTGTGAGAAAAGTAGACGGAAGACAGACAAACCGTGACAGTGGCCACACCTATTAACAACATATTTATAACCCGTTGTTTGTTGTTTCACACTAAAGGCCGATTACGATATATAAGCTGAGAAATTCTTCCGAAAAAGCTTTTATAAGAACAGTTGATTACATAAAAACATCACACTTTTAAAGTAACGACGACATGAGAGACTTAAACTACCACTTGTCACCTTTATAAATCATCTTTTGGTGTGTTCGAAAATGTCCTGAACAGATAATTAAATTAAGGATTACTTAACTGGAAACAGTTAGAGTTTAAGAACCATTTCTGTTGGCACACCTTGTGTCCAGGTGGTGCAATTATGTTTCACTAATGGATTAATAGGGGGAGCTTAAAACTTCTAGAGAGTTTAAAACTATCAGGATTTGGAAATTATGGTAAGAGTGGCCTCCGCAACATGTGTTGGACGGCCAGAAAAAAAGTGTTGTTATGGAAGTTATTAACAATGATGTCACACTTACTGTCATAATAACATTGTGTTGATCGTGCATAAGAAGTATATACTGTGTGTCTTGAAGTATTATATACATTTTTATAAACAAGGTCAACCCAAAACGATCCATTAAACAAGGTTTCCATAAAGGTATGTATGAAAGTCCCTAACCAATAACAAAATGGTTTCTTCAAACCTTTTTGTGGAAATGTATTTTGTAAAATAAGAGATGTCGCCACAGTACACTACAGCAGAGATGTGGGATAGAATATGTTATTCTGATTATAAAACGAGTATAGATTTTCACATAAGAAAAAAAAATTAGTATAATTAATATTTATTTCCGATTGAACTTACATGAAAACTCCTATTCAATATAAATCGTTTATATGGCTAGCATTCCACTTTGTGGAAACAGCACTTAAACAGCTTACGTTAGTAACGACAGTTACAATTATTCATAGAGAAACATTAATAAACAATACTCAAATACGTTATTACATACATTAATAAAGAATAACAGTATGTAAGTATTCTACGTTCGTAAAGAATAATAGTATGTATTTTACGTTCATAAATGACAGTTGATTTATTCATAGAAAACGATAACAGTAATCACTACAGTGATTTATTCATAGAGAAAGAAAAGTCATCATTATAGTTTGAGATATTCATAGAAAGTTGGCTGTAAAAAGAAAATACAGGAAACCCAGTAGAATATTCTGATATTTTTTTCTCATTGATAAAAATCTGGGATTTTAATCCCTACGGAGAACGAAGTGCAGATATTTTTAAAAGAAAAACATTGATTGATAGCATCTGTGTTTATAGCTGTAAAGATACGCGGGGGCGGATGTGCGCGAGAGGCTGAACATTCTACAAGCACGTGGGCACGTGTGACGTCTGTTGCTAAATCTTATCTTGAATGGCAGGATGAACAACGGTACTATATTTAGAAACACGGAATTCTGTGAAGGAAGAACGTTTCCATTAGAGACGCATTAATAAAGTAAAGAAACCATAATTAATGTTATTTATTAAACTTTGTGTAAACTAATATAAATATACCAACCTGAAGCTCAGATATTTAATACTTCTTATTATCTATCTCACAGTAGCTATTAGAAAATCAAAGTGCTGTATTATTGATAGAACTTGGCTTGTCGTAGGCTTCAATTTTTTCCTTCTTAATATTTTGTTATTGAGGCTGGTCGTTCTTTCTGAACTTGTTTTAGCAATGTATTTGGTTTTCTAAGTGATTTTGCTCGTGAATTATTTTGTCAATTAACCAAGTACCATGTGTTTTTTTTCAATCTTATTACTGTGACAGTATGGTTAGAACAATATTACTATATGAAGGCCGTAATTAATTTACGTGGTATTCTGTGTGCTGATAATACTGAGATGCAGAATTTGGTCAAAATAGTTACATTCGTTTAAGTTGTTGCATCGACGGGCTGTACACAATCACGTTCGATAACTGAAGAAAATTGTTCAGGAACACAACTGACAAATGTGTATCCCTTCTGCTTAGTAACGGATTTTATTCTGTAAGCCCTTGTTTGTCAGATGTATTTAATCTTAGCGTATACAGTATATGAGCATGGCCGAGCGCGTTAAGGCGTGCACTCGTAATCCGAGGGTCGCGCTAAACATGCTCGCCCTCCCAGCCGTGAGGGTGTATAATGTTACGGTCAATCCCACTATTCGTTGGTAAAAGAGTAGCCCAAGAGTTGGCGGTGGGTGGTGATGACTAGCTGCCTTCCCTCTAGTCTTGCACTGCAAAATTAGGGACGGCTAGCACAGATAGCCCTCGAGTGGCTTTGTGCGAAATCCCAAAACAAACAAACAAACAATACAGTATATGATATAAAACAGACATTAGACTGAAACATTATTTAATTCCAAAATTATACAAACTGTATTAGAACCAAAAGTCACTTTTCTTATCGTATCGTTCACGTATAAATAAAAGCAAATTATCTTGTAGTTAACTCACTGGCTGCAGAAATACATGGTGGGCACAGTACAAATAGCCCATTGTATAGCTTTGTGGTTAAGAACACAAAATATAACAACAGACAAACGTGATCTGTCGTGTTAACGTAACTAGAATTAATTACGTTTGCTACAAGCTATGTTCACTTGTAGGCCTAACTTCATAAATAACGTTTGAACAAATACAATGGAAACCCTCTAAAGCAGCCACCTTCAGGACTGAGACAAACTGGCCTGATTAGAGGATTTCCACTGTACGTAATTAGGGATTATGTAAACAAAAGAAGAGACTATGATTGAATGACCACTTTCAAGGGGTGACCTTTCAGAGGGGTGGCCGCTTAGAGGGATTCCACTGTATTTCGAGACTAGTAAAACTCCTAACCCATAAATTAACTTACATAGTTTCCTAATTAATCGCTTCAGCAACAGAGATGATACAATAAATCTCACACCTTTTTACGCTGAACTATGAAGAACTTTTCTGAAAATGGGTTCACACACTCACTAAATAATTAGTCGTTAGTTACTAAATATGTCACATTGACTCTAATAAGATAGTATAAATATCATGATTAATGCTGGTGTAGCTTCTTATCACTAATTTTTGAATAGAATCGTATTATTGTTTTTAGCTAGTGCTGGTTTATGCAATTTCTCATATTACCATATGTTCGTCACTTGTCACTGCCTTTTCTTACATTTTTCGGTTATCTTTACGATATTGGTTTTTACTTGTACAGTTTGGTGTTCCAGGTTATTAAGCAGTTACTACTTTACTATTTGGTGTTTTAGGCCCTCTACTGGCACAACGGTATGTCTTTGGACTTACAACGCTAAAAATTGGGGTCCAATGCTAGTGGTAGGAAGAACAAAGACAGCTTAACTACAAACAAACAAGTGTTGTAGATTATTTTGTACAATTTCCACCATTTGCCGTTATATGCTATTCTGTAATGATTTTATTTATACTGTTTGTTGGTGCAGAATATTATGTTATTTTACACAGATGTACTTCTAATTTCTGTTCACACAAATGAAACTCAAGCTAGCTCTTCATCGGTTTGGCAGTACACTGGTTGGACCTAATGATCCTGCGCCATCTCTGTCTTGCTGTTCTTCTGGTTGTTTTTAACAAGAGAATATTTTACCTTATGCATGACATCCGGCTATTGTCCTACCTTTCTCTAAGCCTGAAAAGGATCCCAAGATTCCTTCAAACTGCCGTCCAAATGCTTTGACGAGCTTTCTCTATAAGAACTTATAGAGGATGGTTAATGCTCGTCTTGTTTGATTCCTCGAATCAGACAACCTCTTCTCGCCCACTCAGTATGGGTTCTCACTCCACCATGTATCACATGATTCGACTTGAAACATCGATCGCAGAAGCCATGTACCACATGATTCGACTTGAAACATCGATCGCAGAAGCCATGTACCACATGATTCGACTTGAAACATTGATCACAGAAGCCATGTACCACATGATTCGACTTGAAACATTGATCACAGAAACCGTTCTCAAGCGACAACATTTTATGTCAGTATTATTTGACCTTGAAAAGGCTTATGATACAACATGAAGGTATGGTATTTTGCAAGACCTCCACTTATATGGGTTACGTGTTAATTTGCCCATTTTTATTAAATTTTTTTAATGGGCAGGCGATTACAAATTTATGTAGGTTCAAGTTCCTGTAGGAAAGAATTGGAAAGTGTTGGAGTCCCTTAGGGCTGTGTCTTGAGTGTTACACTTTTCAGTACAACTCCCTCTTGGTGTTGCAAACTGGCTCTATGTGGACGACTTCCACGTCTTGTGTCAGTCGTTTTATCTTTTCTCTCTCTAAAACTGTTTGCATGCACTTTTACCGCCAATGGGGTATTCACTCTGATCCTGAATTTCATGAAGTTGTTCTTCCTGTGGTTCTTGAGTCAAAGTTCTTGGGGTCTATCTTTGATTGTAAGCTGATCTTCATACCACACATCATGCAGCTACAAATCAGGTGTACTGAACATCCTTCGTGTCGTCTTTTCCACCTATAGGCTAAAGGCATGTTGTGCTCTCATTCGTACTAAACTGGACTATGGGCCTCTGTTCTATGGCTCTCCCAGGACCTTGGCCTTGAAGATGCTAGACCCCATTCATCATCAAGTATTTCGGCTCTACACTTGGTCTTTCAGCACATCTCCAGTCTCATGAGCCTTCTGTACATCTCCTCCGTCTTTACTATATGCTTCGAAACTTCCTTCCTTACACCACAACATCCGTCTTTACTACATGCTTCGAAACTTCCTTCCTTATACCACAACATCCGTCTTTACTATATACTTCGAAACTTCCTTCCTTATACCACAACATCCGTCTTTACTATATACTTCGAAACTTTCTTCCTTACACCACAACATCCCACCTGGAGTTGTATTTTCCTTCCTCAGTGGGCCACGCTTTTTAAGAACAGACGATTTTCCATTGCTCCTTTTGGCCGTTGTCACCACGCACATTTGGATAGATTGGGTCTGTCCTTGGTTGACATTGCTTTGTCCACTGGTCAGCCTGTTGCATCGTGGCTTATTACCATTTATGACCTCACTTTGAATCACCTGAGAAAAGCAGACACCCCTGATTGAAAATACTGTCTGTTATTTAGAGAACATCTATTGAACCATCGTTCCATTCCTATTTATACAGGTGGTTTGAAATCAGGTAACTCTGTGGGCTTTGCCATGGTTTGTTGTGGTTCAGTGGCTGTGCACAGAATCCCTTCTACAGTTTCTGTGTTCATTGCTGAACTGTATGCCATTTTTCCTGCCCTGGATCACATAGAAGCTAAGCAGTACTCAAACTGCACTATTTATACTGACTCGCCTCACGTTGGTTCACACCCTGTTTTGGTGATATTCAAAACAGGCTGTCCCATTTCATTTTAACATCTACTTCTGTCTAGTTCTTCTGGGCCACGTTGGTATTCAAGGCAATGAGCTCGTAGACACTGCAGCTAAATCTATCTGCTCTGGCACTATCACCACTGTGCCTGTCCCATACATGGACCATGATCCTGTATTCAAAGCTCGGCTCCGTGCCAGCTGGCAGTCGACCTGGAGTGAGCAATGAAAACAAGCTTTTCCAAACAAAACCATGAATTGAACTTTGGCTGTCTTGTTTCCGTAAGGATCGGAAAAAGGAAGTTGTTCTGTCTAGACTACGCATTGGTCACAGTTTTTTAACTCGTCGTTTTCTCTCATCTGGAACTGATGCACCAGTGTGTAGTTTGTGTAACACTCAGATCAAAATAAGCCACATTTTACTGTCATGTCGTCGTTACGACTCTCAACGATGGCACCATTTTAAACATGTTTTGTCTGCAGGTTTACTTCTGACGGTGGAAAGTTGCATAGGAGAATGAAACACTGTTCAGCTTACAAATGTTTTTAGTTTTTTAAGGAACACATTGGCCTTTTTGACGCTATCTGAGTTAAAAACTCAAAAAATGTTCTTTGTTTTAATATGATTTAATTTTAATAATTCTAATTTAATATTAATTTGTTTACCAGTTGTCTGGCTGAGATAAGCTAACTGCTTTGTGCTACAGAACGCCAAACAACCATCCAAACTAAATCCTGTGGTTCTTTAACCAGTACAGTTTGGCACTGTTGATTGTTTATACAAACCATCTGATTGTCACTGGTTTTCACACTTTGTATTTATGCCCGGCATAGCCAGGTGGGTTAAAGCGTTCGACTCGTAACCTGAAGGTCGCGGGTTCGAATCCCCGTCTCACCAAATATGCTCCCCTTTCAGCCGTGGGGGCGTTATAATTGAGGGTCAATCCCACTATTCGTTGGTAAAGAAGTAGCCCAAAAGTTGACGGTGGGTGGTGATGACTAGCTGACTTCCCACTAGTCTTACACTGCTAAATTAGGGAGGGCTAACACAGATAAGATATCCTATGCATATATAAATATATTCTGTGAGATAATACACTACTTTAATCAAACATTTTCGGATATGGAAATATTTATTGTTAGGAAACATGGTGGAGGTTACATCTTACTTTGTATAATATTTATAACATAACAAAGCCATACGGTAGACTGTACGTAGTGCGCCCACCACGGCTTTCGAAACCCTAAGTTTAGCGTTATGGAACTTCAGCTGAGCGAACGGATGAAGGCGAGGAGCTCTCAACAACAGATCACTGCAGTTGTTAACACTTTGTGGGGCGAAACTAAACACTCTACTCGCCATAGTAACAAACTAAAATCCTGAAAACCGAGTTAATAATGTCAAAATAGACAGCAGATGGTGCTTCATCGATAAATGCTTCTGATTTTTTTATATAAGAAAAGTAACTTTTTATTAATATTCTTTATGAGTAAAACATAATCAAATCATTTTAGTATATTAACCCCAAACAGCAGAGACAAATTAAATTACTTTAAAAATTCAATTACAAATCAAAGAAGAATAATCTTTAAAAAAAATGGTAGGTATTGAGTTTGTAGTATTGTTGTATATAATTTAATTAAACTGTAAATTTCTTAAATCTAGCCGAAAATATAATCATTAGGGAGAATTATTTCATTTTTATAAAATAAAACTTAAATATTATTATGACTAGAATTATACCCTATATATAATATATATACAATATCAATATAATAAAGTAAATATCATAAACACAACTTTAGCATGACTAGAACTTTACCCTAATAATATCAATATAATAAAGTAAATATCATAAACACAACTTTAGCATGACTAGAACTTTACCCTAATAATATCAATATAATGAAGTAAATATCATAAACACAACTTAAGCATGACTAGAATTATACCCTAATAATATCAAAACGATAAAATAACTATCCTAAAAACAACCTTGGCATGATTAGAACTCTAACCTAATAATATTAATAAAATAAAGTAAACATCACAAAAACAATATTATAATGACAAGAAATATACTATATTAATGTACCGTAACAACATCAACACAGTAAATGTCCTAAGGACAACCTTAGCATGACTGGAAATCTAGAGTAATAATATCAACACAATAAAATAAATATTTTAAGAATAACCGTAGCATGATTAAAATTGCACTGTAAAAATATCAACACAGTAAATATCCTAAGAGCAACCTTAGCATGACTATAACTGTCGAGTAATAATATCAACATAATAAAGTAAATATCCTAAGAACAACCTTAGCATGAATAGAATTGTAGAGTAATAATATTAACACAGTAATTATCCTAAGAACCTTAGCATCACTAGAACTGTAGATTAGTAATATCAAGATGGTAAAGTAAACACCTTAAAAACAACCTCAGCATGACTAGAAGTGTACCGTAATAATATCAACATAGTAAATATTTTAAGAAGAACCGTAGCATGACAACAACTCAAGAGTTGTAATATCAACACAGTAAATATCATCAGAACAACCTCAGCATAACTAGAACTATATCGTAATAATATTAACACAGTGAATATTCTAAAAACAACCTTAGCATGACTAGAACTCTAACCTAATAATATTAATACATTAAAGCAAATATCACAAAAACAACTTCATAATGACGAGAGATACACTAAATTAATGTAAGTAAATATCCTAAGAACAACCTTAGCATCACTAGAACTGTAGAGTAATAATATCAACACAGTAAATATCCTCAGACCAACCTTGCCATGACTAGAACTCTAGAGTAGTAAGATCAACATAATAAAATAAATATTTTAAGAACAACTGTAGGATGATTAAAATTGTTCCGTAATAATATCAACACAGTAAATATCCTCAGACCAACCTTGCCATGACTAGAACTCTAGAGTAGTAAGATCAACATAATAAAATAAATATTTTAAGAACAACTGTAGGATGATTAAAATTGTTCCGTAATAATATCAACACAGTAAATATCCTCAGACCAACCTTGCCATGACTAGAACTCTAGAGTAGTAAGATCAACATAATAAAATAAATATTTTAAGAACAACTGTAGGATGATTAAAATTGTTCCGTAATAATATCAACACAGTAAATATCCTCAGACCAACCTTGCCATGACTAGAACTCTAGAGTAGTAAGATCAACATAATAAAATAAATATTTTAAGAACAACTGTAGGATGATTAAAATTGTTCCGTAATAATATCAACGCAGTAAATATCCTAAGAACAACCTTAGCATTGTTAGAACTGTAGAGTAATAATATCAACATAATAAAGTAAGTATCTTAAAAACAACCTTTGCATGACTGGAAGTGTAACCCAACTTTCTTCATATTATATTTGGCAATAACGAAAGCTATCCAGGTTTACAAAGTTTGTGCGCGTGTCCCTCAACTATGTGATTGGTTCGAAAGTGGTAGTCTGCGCACTTAAGCTGCTAGAAACTGGGTTTTGATACCCATGCTTGGCAGAGGACAGACATCCCATTATGTAGCTTTATGCTTAATTCCAAACAAACAAACTGTGTGTTTGTATTAAATAAGCTATAGTTATTGTCTCGTGAAAAATAAAATTCTCAGTACAATGGAAGCATGAGAAGTGGTTTTGAGCCTAGGATGGTTTTCAGTGACGTTAATGAATATTTAGAATGAGAAATGACAGGCAGCCGTGTGTTTTTTCTCGTGTTTATCTGATGTTTCACGTATGGTGAGAGGTCACACTGTATTTAAAGTTACGAGAAATTCTACCTTGTATTTATACAAAAGAAAGATAACTTAGAAGGAAAGGATAAACTGATAGAGAGCTCGAATCACATTGTTTATCAACCTTGAACTAGTCTACATATATTTATGTATTTGCAAGTGGAAGGATACGGGGGGACATGAAACTGAGTGTGGTATATAAAATATACACAGAGAGATCAATATATTGATTAGAACGTATTGAAGGTAAAATGAAAGAGCATTTATTAAGTCGCTCGGTTAGGATTTAGTGCATGTCTCTTTTTCGATAGTTCTGGGATTCAAACTGATTCATATTTCTTTGTTTTGAAACACCCTAAAGTATATGGGAGATCACCTCTTAGAAATCTTAAATCCTCAACTTTAAGTCATCTTTATAATCTCAGTTGATAGATATTTTTGTGCCCCCCAGTGGCTCAGCGGTATGTCTGCGGACTTGCACGCTAAAATCCGGGTTTCGATACCCGTGGTGGGCAGAGCACAGATAGCCCATTGTGTAGCTTTGTGCTTAATTCAAAACAACAACATAGATATTTTGTATTTGAAAACGCTTTTACATATCGTAACAAAGCGATAACCTTTCACTAGCATCAGAAACCAACAAAAACGTCTAAAGTTTTACACAGATATAATCTTTATAAAATAACGTGCTTAATATTATATTGTCGGAGGCTTGATATTGTTGTAAAACTTATGTCCTACACTTATTTTTGTTCAAAATGCGACATTCCTAGTTGCGAATTAGCTATCAATCTAGAATTTATGCATCTGTCTTCGGCCTTGTCTTGTTTATAATACAACAGGCTAGTTTCTGAAGTGTTACCTACATTTTAGGCCTAATACTCTTAACAGTGCTGTATTTTTGGGTTCCGGCTAGTTATTGATATGATGTATATGTTATGTGTCAGGCCTACACTAACCACTGATATGGTAACACTAACAGTGTCTGTATTTATCATTTCTTGTTGCAGGGCTTATGTGATAAGACTCGTCGCATCCATATTTCGACATTTCGCGAATCCCCATTTTTTATCATAGAAAAAATATATTTGAATTTAAATATTCAACAAATAGAAGTTGTGAGTTTTAAAACATAAAAGAATGATAATTTTTTCGGTTTTGTGTTTCCTGCCACGTTAAACCTGTGTGTAAATAAACATTAAGCTTATCCCTTCTTTACAAAACGACAGTAATTAGCTGCTGATCAATACACGTGATCTCGTGCGTAACGAGTCCAAAAATGTGTAAGGCACTGATTCTCAACCTGCGTGACGCGAGAGATTGGCAGGTGTGCCGCAGTGTTTTGAAACACATTCAACTTTCTTGGGATTTTACAAGCATGTCGAACACATCAGTTAATAAAAGCTACTATAGAGACACTCTGAAACCTTCCAAAACATTCGATGGTTTTCATTGAACTCGAGCACTGAGAAGTTCACACTTAAATTTCATTCTCGACTGCAACGGTTTGATTGTTAGTTTAATTGTGGCGCAACAAGCGCTTCGTACGTCACAAATGATGCATCAAACAATCACACTGCTTTCTGGAACACGTTCTGGGGTAAGCTACAGCTACGAAGCTGTAGGTAGGAATTTTATATCAACTGCATAGGCCTGGCATGGCCGAGCGCGTTAAGGCGTGCACTCGTAATCCGAGGATCGCGGGTTCGCGCCCGCGTCGCGCTAAACATGCTCACCCTCCCAGCCGTGGGGGTGTATAATGTTACGGTCAATCCCACTATTCGTTGGTAAAAGAGTAGCCCAATAGTCGGCGGTGGGTGGTGATGACTAGCTGCCTTCCCTCTAGTCTTACACTGCTAAATTAGGGACGGCTAGCACAGATAGCCCTCGAGTAGCTTTGTGCGAAATTCCAAAAAAACAAACAAACAATCAACTGCAGAACTTCGTGCTTGTCGTGTATGAATTAGCTTTATCATTTATCCATTGAAAAATATTTAAGTAAGTCTGGTGCTGCAAAGGAGAATGTGTTGAATTAAAAGCAAGGAATCAAACGAAAGTACAAAACGAATACATCGATTACGGTTTTATCGCTTTGAAATCGGAACATTCTCAGTTACCATTCTGCTTACTCTGCAATGAAGTTGTATCGAATGAGACGCATGTTCCTAGCAAACTGAAGAGACACTAGGAAACAAAACATTCAGCTGTGAAGGATAAACCAAAAGAATAATTCGAGAATCTCGGGGCTCAACAACATGAACAATCATGGAAGCTTGTGAACTACATAAAGCTGCCCGAAAAAGGATTGATTGTAAGTTATAAGGTTGCTCGGTTGTTGACAAAAGCAAGAAAGTGCATACGAAGGCCGAATCAGTCATTGCATCAGCGTTAGCAATGATCGTTGAAATTATGCTTGGAACGGATGCCGCTAAAAAGGTTAAGCAAGTTCCGCTGTCCAATGACACAATTTCGCACAGAATTGAAGACTTGTCGTCGGATATGAAGGATCAAGTTTGCGAACACTTCAAAGCGTCTGAAGAAGAATTGTCTCTGCTTTGGTTAGTTGATGAATCTACTGACGTTAGTAGAAAAGCTCAAATTCTGGCTTTTGCTCGATTCATAAAAGATAGACAAATCTTAAATGAATACTTATTTTGCAAAGCTTTAAAAAGTACAGCAAAAGGCCAAGACATTTTCGAGTTGGTGAATGAAAACATTTTGCTCTTCAAATTTCACTGGAATAACTGTAGTGTTTGCACCGATGGCTGTCCTTCAGTGTCAGGATAAAAGAAGGGATTCGTCACTCTGGTGCGCCAACAAAATCCAAACATTAGGATTGTTCACTGCATGATTCACAGGGGGCGCTCGCCTCCAAATATTTACCGAAATATTTCAGTCTGTTATGAATCAAGTTATTGAAGTGGTGAATTTCATCAAGTCTCGGTCATTTCAATCTCGACTTTTCTTTGTCTTCTGTGAGGCGATGGATCCAGACTACAAAAAACTACGATATCGAACTTCAGCCTTCAAAAGGAAAGGTGTTAAAGCGTCTTGTCCAACTACAAACTGAAGTAATTTATTTCTTGGAGGTTGAGGTGGCAGGTTTCAAATTTTCTTTTCATGATGAGATCTGGTGGCTGAAGGTTCATTTTCTCTTCGATTTGTTTAACAAATTCTCTGAACTTAAGGACCATCTGAAAATATTATTACTGCAACGTCCAAACTGAAGGCCTTCGATGAAAAGGTGATGCTGTGGAAGAATAAGATCTTGAAAGGAGTCCTTGACTTTTTTCCTTCTGTTAACGAATGTCCTCAAATTTTTAATACATTAAAGGACCTACAGTCCACAATAAAACATTACTTCCCGTCACTTGCTGTGGACGAATACAACTAGGTGACCTATCCATTCGGAATCAACTGGGGAGGAAGAACAGCTCATTGATTTACGAGACGACGAATTTTATCAGTTATTGTTTCCCGAAAAGAGCTTGGACGAGTTTTGGATCTCCATTAAAAATTCATATCCTGCAATCAGTTCAAAAGCAGTTAAAGTTCTGCTTTTATTTGCATCTTCGTGGTTTTGCGAAATTGAATTTTCAGCACTGATTGAGAGAGGCCTCTTACAGTTGATGATGAAATGCGAACTTGTTTGTCAACGTTAGAGCCTCGCTTCATTTTGATTTGCTCTCGGAAGTAGGCACAAGCGTCACATTGAAAACATGTGTAAAAATAAAAAGTTTTAATTTTTCTGCTGTACCACAAAATCGTTAAAAAGCCTTAGAACGACACTCACAGCCAAAGCAAGTCTAATTAATATCGCTGGCTTTGGCCGGGCCCAGCATGGCCGAGTGTGTTAAGGCGTTCGACTCATAATCCGAGGGTCACGAGTTCGAATCTTGTCGATTAACTCAGTCAAGCTTAGCAGGGTCTCCTGATAAGACTTTTATTCCGGGCCTAAAACTTGGATACATTTCGAAAGTTAATGGGATTCCAGCTTGATCGAGAACGAAGTATTTGTTTATGTAGAATGAAAACTTGAACGTTAAGTTTTCAAACAGGAAAACGGTACTTCTGTACAGACTAAATTTGTTCTTAAGTTTTGTCATTTTTGGCGTTGAACGTTTCAGCGACCTTGTTTTTAGTGATATTCAAACAAATAAAAACATTTACCTGAAATAATATTATTTGCTCTTCCTATTAAAGCCAGTAAAGGAAAATATGTTAGTGTTACAACATTACACTTATTGCTTTCTGAAAGACAAAATGACGATACTCAATACGTTTGATTCTAAAAACACTTTTCGAAAGCAAAACTTCTGTTAAAAAACTTACTTCTCAGTAGGATACAACTGGTCTCAAATCCTGGAAAAAAGAAATGTATCAATAACAACTAAATTTTACAAAAGAGTTGTTCCAGTTTCATTGTTTACCTCTCTGAACCGTTTTATTCTAAATATTTTGTCCCAATCTTGGTCCTCTTCACTTCTTCATCCTTTCTATGTTAGGCCTACTATGGGCTGTTTTGCAATTTAGATCCTCTCTCTCTCGATATAGACCATTATCTGGATCCTTCTTCCATTTCGATCCTGTCCTTTCTGGATCGTGTCTCTATACGTTATTTGTTGTCCCATTTGGGTCCTCGACGTCTTTTAAATCCTGTTCCTATCTTTGTAATTTTCCGCCCTCTGGATTCTATCAAACTTTGTAGACAAAATGTTTAATACACACCGGTGCTAAATAAATCTTTTTTTTTTGCCAAGATATCCAGAATATTTATTTATTCAGATGTTTTTTCCAATGCCAGTATTTATATATTTGTATTATCACATTTATTAAAACATCACCTTTTCACTCATTTGGTAAAGACCAGATTCTTTATTTAATTGTATTGTTCTTTCATTGTGTATATGAAGTTATTTTATTAAACATTATATCATAATGGTATTGTTCTTTACGTTGTGTGTATTAATTTATGTTGTTTACATTGTATCATTATACTATTGTTCTTTACGTTGTGTGTATTAATTTATGTTGTTTACATTGTATCATTATACTGTTGTTCTTTACGTTGTATATATATACATATAATTTGTTCACGCTACATCTTATTAATAAGACTTGGGAAGATTTGAACGCTATGTGTGATTACATTTTTTTGTTATTTTTACTAACAATGAACTAACAGCCAATTAATGTTTCAAAACTTTGATAGGAAGCTTCTTAATTCACAATTATCTTGACACAGAAATCAGACATTACTGTACCTACGTCAGACTAAGTACAATCAGCATGTAGTGAAGTGTCACATGTATATTTAACATGAAGTGAGGTGTCACACACACACACATATATATAAATAACATGTAGTGAAGTGTCACATGTATATTTAACATGAAGTGAGGTGTCACACACACACATATATATATAACATGTAGTGAAGTGTCACATGTATATTTAACATGAAGTGAGGTGTCACACACACACACGTATATATAACATGTAGTAAAGTGTCACATATATATTTAACATAAAGTGAGGTGTCACACACACACACATATATATATATAACATGTAGTGAGGTGTCACACACACACACATATATATATATAACATGTAGTGAGGTGTCACACACACACATATATATAACATGTAGTGAAGTGTCACACACACACACATATATATAACATGTAGTGAAGTGTCACATGTATATTTAACATGAAGTGAGGTGTCACACACACACACATATATATAACATGTAGTGAAGTGTCACATGTATATTTAACATGAAGTGAGGTGTCACACACACACATATATAACATGTAGTGAAGTGTCACATGTATATTTAACATGAAGTGAGGTGTCACACACACACATATATATATAACATGTAGTGAAGTGTCACATGTATATTTAACATGAAGTGAGGTGTCACACACACACACATATATATATAACATGTAGTGAGGTGTAACAGCATTGGTAAATATCCTTAAAATTTACAAAAACTTCATATATCTATAAGACTGGTTAATTATATTAACATTTCTAGACCTAATTAGCACGAACTTGTCCTGAAGTGTTACGTTTACATGACACACCTAAGTAGCAGGAACTTGTCCTGAACTATCATGTATACAATACACATTTAACTGTACTCAATATTATGTATACCTAACATAATTAGTTAGAAATAACATGTTCTAAAGTATCATTTATATGTAATTTAGCTAAGTAACAGAAACATGTATTTCAATACGTATAACGTTTGTGTAACATAACTAAGTAACAGAAACGTATATATTAACAAGTATCATGTATTTATAACAGAAAGAGATAAATAAATACACTTTAAAAGGTGTCATGAGGATGACAATATATCTGTAAAAACACAGAGAAATAAAGAATGCAAACAACATAGCAGGTGTGGCTAATATCAAACCTACATAAAGAATGTAAACAATGTAGCAGGTGTGGCTAATATCAAACCTACATAAAGAATGTAAACAACATAGCAGGTGTGGCTAATATCAAACACACATAAAGAATGTAAACAATATAGTAGGTGTGGCTAATATCAAACATACATAAAGAATGTAAACAATATAGTAGGTGTGGCTAATATCAAACCTACATAAGGAATGTAAACAATATAGTAAGTGTGGCTAATATCAAACCTACATAAACCATGTAAACAATGTAGTAGGTGTGGCTAATATCAAATCTACATAAAGAATGTAAACAACATAGCAGGTGTGGCTAATATCAAACCTACATAAGGAATGTAAACAATATAGTAAGTGTGACTAATATCAAACCTACATAAGGAATGTAAACAATATAGTAAGTGTGACTAATATCAAACCTACATAAACCATGTAAACAATATAGTAAGTGTGGCTAATATCAAACCTACATAAAGCATGTAAACAATGTAGCAGATGTGGTTAATATCAAACCTACATAAAGCATATAAACAATATAGCAGGTGTGGCTAATATCATACCTACATAAAGAATGTAAACAACATAGCAGGTGTGGCTAATATCAAACACACATAAAGAATGTAAACAACATAGTAGGTGTGGTTAATATCAAACCTACATAAAGCATGTAAACAACATAGCAGGTGTGGCTAATATCAAATCTACATAAAGAGTGTAAACAATGTAGTAGGTATGACTAATGTCAGTTCTTAACAAACAATATAGTAGGTGTGGTAACGTCAGTCCTTTTTGTTGTTATTGTTGTTTTGAATTAAGCACAAAGCTACACAATGGGCTATCTGTGCTCTGCCCACCACGGGTATCGAAACCCGGATTTTAGCGTGTAAGTCCGCAGACATATCGCTGAGCCACTGGGGGGCACGTCAGTCCTTAACAAACAATGTTAACAATATAGTAGGTATGGTAACGTCAGTCTTTAATAAAGATTGTAAACAATATAATAGGTATGGCTGATATGAAACCTACAATAACCATGTAAACAATATAGTCGGTGTAGCTAATATCAAACGTACATGAACCACCTAAACATAAATGTAAGCCATTCATAAACAATGTAGTAGGTGTTTACATAATATTCGTGCATGAGACAGATAGTCCATCTGATAAACATATATAATTTATTGTTTTTATTATTAACTTTTGTGTAATATCCTGTTGTTTAAGCCACGTCGTTTACAGACATTTATTATAGTTAAGGTAGGTCCTTTATAGACAATTTTGGTGGTTAATGTAGGTCATTTATTTTTCAAAACACTTTCTCTGTCTCAGATCCGCACAAGTAGTTTCGTATATGAACACGTCTGACGCTCTTGAAAAAGATCCAAACCGACGAAATAAGTATAATAATTTATTGGCAAAGTGCCAAATTCGTTGACTTTTTTTTTTTTTTTTAATTCACTGTTCCGAACAAAAGATGTTTTTTGTGGGTTAGAGGCACGAAGCACAATCAAGAGTTTCTTTTATGTACAATGTAGAGTTACACAAACATTGTACAAAATACAATGAATCAAGAGCTGGTTTTAATGCACAAATGTTTCATTTGCGAAACAGACAGAGGAAGACAATCTAGGTGTCGCTGTTTCAAGTCATAACTGCTTTCAACAGTGAGTCACCAACAGTTGTTGTATTAAAACTGATGAAACAAATAAAATATTAGAAACTAGTTAAATCATATTATTAGCACCGAAAAGATATGGAAGTTACATCTTCCGTGTTTTAATATAACTACTATTTTAGAGTATTTGTTTATCTATTAAAACCTCCACCTGGTTGGACATGTCGTACTGTTTTATTTATGTTTTTGGCTTACGCGTGTTTAACATTGCTATTCAGCTAACCAAATTATATACATTACGTAATACATATAACATGTAACTGTTAACAAAATAAACAAATATACATGTAAATAAATCAATAGATATCACTGAGAATATTCTAAAATAATATAAACAATTACTACACATAAAAACCTCTAAATAAAACATAAAATAAAATCCTCAAGTTTTTAAATAAAATTCTCAATTAAAATTTTCTCAATAAATAATTTTCAAAATAGTTTTCTTTGTTTATTCTACATTTTAAGATATAAATACAGGTCGCAGAACCTTTACTGAAAATTCGTTTGATTTTAAACATAACTGTATGTTTTGTAATTTTATTAGTAGAGGTAATATAACATTGATTACAAAATTAACATATTAAGCTACAATCTATGTGATATGACGAGTAACACTTCCTTCTCTACCTTCAACATTTTAAACAAAGTAAACAGTAAAGGTTACAAAATAATACAGTAATATTAACCTTACTTATGGTCAAGTTAAGGTTATTATATAATACGACAGAATAAACGTTACTTATGATCAAGTTAAGGTTATTATAAAATACAGTAGCTTTAACGTTACTTATGATCAAGCTAAGGTTATTATATAATACGACAGAATAAACGTTACTTATGGTCAAGTTAAGGTTATTATAAAATACGACAGAATAAACGTTACTTATGGTCAAGTTAAGTTTATTATATAATACAGTGACTTTAACAATAGTTATGGTCAAATTAAAGTTATAATATAATACATTAGCATTAAGGTTACTTATGGTCAAGTTAAGATTATTATATGGTAAAGTAACATTAACGTTACTTATGGTCAAGTTAAAGTTATTATATAATACGGTAGCATTAACAATAGTTATGGTCAAATTAAAGTTATAATATAATACATTAGCATTAAGGTTACTTATGGTCAAGTTAAGATTATTATATGGTAAAGTAACATTAGCGTTACTTATGGTCAAGTTAAAGTTATTGTATAATACAGTAACTTTAACGTTACTTATGGATAATATAGGGTTATTATAAGGTACAGTAACTTTTATAATTATGGGATGAACAATATGTTAAGTTATAAAGTCTAAAACAGCATGGAAAGTTCACTACTCTTGCATGAAATCAGTCGACAATAAAATATTGCACTATATTTCAAACAGTATATCCAATATAGGTTTAAATTTATACGTCTTTCCAACAGTGGATTTGATGTTTGGATTTAGGTCTGTTAATATGACTAACATTTAACAACATTACATCATTATTCCGAAAAATAAAACAATAATTAATTTATCTGAGGCAAACTAACAAGAGATATATGCAATTATTTAGCTTTATTCTTTCTTCAGTAGTTGTATATGTTTTTACTCAACCAAAATAACTGGATGGAATTTTTCCACCTATGAAGATTGCTGTTATGTGATAATAGAAGTCACTATTATTCAGTAGTAACTAAACAACTACAATAAACAGTTCTATAATACTTCAGAAATCCAAAAGTTTTGATAGTGTTCACAGAAATAATTAACAACTGTAATTCTAACACCATAATTAAGATTATGGTATAAATATATCACATTATGAGCAATTACATTGTGAAGTTAAATTTCGTTATTAGTGTAAAAGGATAATACGTAAAGGGTAACAACAATACAAAGTATAGCCATATTAATAATGCACATTCACTGTAATAACAATACAATGACTAACCCTATTCATATTCAACATCCACTGTGCAATTATTGTAATTACAATACAAAGGTTAATCTTATTGATAGTATATGTCTACAGTAACAACAATACATAGTTGAACTTTATTGTGTACAACTACTGTAATAACAACAGAAAATGTAACCCTATTAATAGTGTACACCTACTCCAATTACAATACAAAGAGTGTTCGTGTTTTCTTATAGCAAAGCCACATTCGGCTATCTGCTGAGCCCACCGAGGGGAATCGAACCCCTGATTTTAGCGTTTTAAATCCGTAGACATAACGCTGTACTAGCGGGCGGCAATACAAAGATTAGCCCTATTAATTGGGTACATCTTCTGTACTAACTATAGAAAGTTCTATTGCTATTATAGAAACTTGGAACCTATTAATAGAATACTGTAGTAACGATACAAAGTTTAACCTTATTAAAAAACTACATCTACTGTAATAACAATACAAAGTTTAACCCTATTAATACTGTATACCTACTCTAATTACAGTAAAAAGATTAACCATATTACTAGCGTATGTTCACTGTAATGCAATAAAAATTTCAGCCCTATTAATAGTGTACATCTACTGTAAATTAAAATACAAATATTAACCCTATTAATAGGGTATATTTACTGTAATAACGATACAAAGTTTAACCTTAATGATTGTTTTGTTGTTCAGAATTAAGCACAAAGCTACACAATGGGCTATCTGTGTACTGCCCATCACGGGTATCGAAAACCGGATTTTAGCGTGTAAGTCCGCAGACATACTGCTGAGCCACTGGGAGACAAAACCTTATTGATTGTGTATATCTACTGTAATAACATTAAATAAGAGTAATATAAAAATCTACTGTAATAACAGTAATATTACGCATCTACTGTAATTACAATACAAATATTTACGCTATTCATGGTGCACATCTACTGTTATAAGAATGCAAATATAACCCTATAAATTTTGTTTTTTTTTGTTTTGGAATTTCGCACAAAGCTACTCGAGGGCTATCTGTGCTAGCCGTTCCTAATTTAGCAGTGTAAGACTAAAGGAAATACAGCTAGTCATCACCACCCACCGCCAACTCTTGGGCTACTCTTTTACCAACGAAAAGTGGGATTGACCGTCACTTCATACACCCCAAAGCTGGGAGGGTGAGCATGTTTGGCGCGACACGGCACGAACCCGCGCCACTCAGATTACAAAGCGCACGCCTTAACGCGTTAGGGCATGCCAGGCCAAACCGATAAACACCTTACATCTACTGAAATAAAAATATAAAGATGAATACAATAAACAGCGCACACTATTGTAATTACTATATCAATTTTAACCATATTACCAGTTTATACAGTCATTACAATTCAAAGTTGAACATTATTAATAGAAAACATGTAATACAAATGTTAATCTCATTAATAGTGTATATCTAGTGTAATAAGAGTACAAAGTTTAACCATATCAATAGTATACATCTACTATAATGAGAATACAAAGTTTAACCCTATCAATAGTGTATATCTACTGTAATAAGAATACAAAGTTTAACTCTATCAATAATGTACATCTACTGTAATAAGAATACAAAGTTTAACCCTATCAATAGTGTACATCTACTGTAATAAGAATACAAAGTTTAACCCTATCAATAGTGTACATCTACTATAATGAGAATACAAAGTTTAACCCTATCAATAGTGTACATCTACTTTAATAAGAATACAAAGTTTAACTCAATCAATAGTGTACATCTACTGTAATAAGAATACAAAGTTTAACCCTATCAATAGTGTACATCTACTGTAATAAGAATACAAAGTTTAACCCTATCAATAGTGTACATCTACTGTAATAAGAATACAAAGTTTAACCCTATCACTAGTGTACATCTACTATAATGAGAATACAAAGTTTAACACTATCAATAGTGTACATCTGCTGTAATAAGAATACAAAGTTTAACCCTATCAATAGTGTACATCTACTGTAATAAGAATACAAAGTTTAACCCTATCACTAGTGTACATCTACTATAATGAGAATACAAAGTTTAACACTATCAATAGTGTACATCTGCTGTAATAAGAATACAAAGTTTAACCATATCAATGGTGTACATCTACTGTAATAAGAATACAAAGTTTAATCCTATCATAGTGTACATCTACTGTAATGAATACAAAGTTTAACACTATCAATAGTGTACATTACTGTAATAAAATACAAAGTTTAAACCTATCAATAGTGTACATCACTGTAATAACAACACAAAGTTTAATCCTATCAATGTGTACATCTACTATAATAAGAATACAAAGTAACTATCAATAGTGTACATTACTGTAATAAAATACAAAGTTTAAACCTATCAATAGTGTACATCCACTGTAATAAGAACACAAAGTTTAATCCTATCAATTGTGTACATCTACTATAATAAGAATACAAAGTTTAACCTTTTATATGCAAAAACGGCTTTTCTGGGCCCAGAAAACACTTCAAATAGAAGAGCGAACAACGTTTCGACCTTCTTCGGTCATCGTCAGGTTCACAAAGGGTGAACCTGGGCTTTTCTGGGCCCAGAAAAGCCGTTTTTGCATATAAAAGTTCTCAACAAGTAAGTTTCTCGACATCACTGAAAGTTTAACCCTATCAATTGTGTACATCTACTATAATGAGAATACAAAGTTTAATCCTATCAATGGTGTACATCTACTGTAATAAGAATACAAAGTTTAATCCTTACAATTGTATACATCTACTATAATAACAATACAAAGTTTAACACTATCAATAATGTACATCTGCTGTAATAAGAATACAAAGTTTAATCTTTTCAATAGTGTACATCTACTGTAATAAGAATACAAAGTTTAACCCTATCAATAGTGTACATCTACTGTAATAAGAATACAAAATTTAACCCTATCAATAGTGTACATCTACTGTAATAAGAATACAAAGTTTAAACCTATCAATAGTGTACATCCACTGTAATAAGAACACAAAGTTTAATCCTATCAATTGTGTACATCTACTATAATAAGAATACAAAGTTTAACCCTATCAATAGTGTACATCCACTGTTATAAGAATACAAAGTTTAAACCTATCAATAATGTACATCTACTGTAATAAGAATACAAAGTTTAATCCTTACAATTGTGTAAATCTACTATAATAAGAATACAAAGTTTAACCCTTTCAATAATGTACATCTGCTGTTATAAGAATACAAAGTTTAATCTTTTCAATAGTGTACATCTACTGTAATAAAAATACAAAGTTTAACCCTATCACTAGTGTACATCTACTGTAATAAGAATACAAAGTTTAACCTTATCAATAATATACATCTACTATAATAAGAATACAAAGTTTAATCTTTTCATTAGTGTACATCTACTGTAATATGAATACAAAGTTTAACGCTATCACTAGTGTACATCTACTATAATGAGAATATAAAGTTTAACCCTTCAATAGTGAACATCTACTGTAATAAGAATACAAAGTTTAACCTGATCACTAGTGTACATCTACTATAATGAGAATACAAAGTTTAAACCTATCAATAGTGTACATCTACTGTAATAAGAATACAAAGTTAATCCTATCAATTGTGTACATCTGCTGTAATAAGAATACAAAGTTTAACCATATCAATAGTGTACGTCTACTGTAACAAGAATACAAAATTTAATCCCATCAATAGTGTACATCTACTGTAATAAGAATACAAAGTTTAACCCTATCAATAATGTACATCTACTGTAATAAGAACACAAAGTTTAATCCTATCAATTGTGTACATCTACTATAATAAGAATACAAAGTGCAACCCTATCAATAGCGTACATCTACTATAATAAGAATACAAAGTTTAAACCTATCAATAGTGTACATCCACTGTAATAAGAACACAAAGTTTAATCCTATCAATTGTGTACATCTACTATAATAAGAATACAAAGTTTAACCCTATCAATTGTGTACATCTACTATAATGAGAATACAAAGTTTAATCCTATCAATGGTGTACATCTACTGTAATAAGAATACAAAGTTTACACCTATCAATAGTGTACATCTACTGTAATAACAATACAAAGTTTAATCCTTACAATTGTGTACATCTACTATAATAAGAATACAAAGTTTAATCTTTTCAATAGTGTACATCTACTGTAATAAGAATACAAAGTTTAACCATATCAATAGTGTACATCTACTGTAATAAGAATACAAAGTTTAATCCTATCAATAGTGTACATCTACTTTAATAAGTATACAAAGTTTAACCCTATCACTAGTGTACATCTACTATAAAGAGAATGCAAAGTTTAACCCTATCAATAGTGTACATCTACAGTAAGAAGAATACAAAGTTTAACCCTATCAATTGTGTACATCTGCTATGATAAGAATACAAAGTTTAACCCTATCACTAGTGTACATCTACTGTAATAAGAATACAAAGTTTAATCTTTTCAATAGTGTACATCTACTGTAATAAGAATACAAAGTTTAACCATATCAATAGTGTACATCTACTGTAATAAGAATACAAAGTTTAATCCTATCAATAGTGTACATCTACTGTAATAAGAATACAAAGTTTAACCCTATCACTAGTGTACATCTACTGTAATAAGAATACAAAGTTTAATCCTATTAATAGTGTACATCTACTATAATAAGAATACAAAGTTTAATCTTCTCAATAGTGTACATCTACTGTAATAAGAATACAAAGTTTAACCATATCAATAGTGTACATCTACTGTAATAAGAATACAAAGTTTAATCCTATCAATAGTGTACATCTACTGTAATAAGAATACAAAGTTTAACCCTATCACTAGTGTACATCTACTATAAAGAGAATGCAAAGTTTAACCCTGTCAATAGTGTACATCTACAGTAAGAAGAATACAAAGTTTAACCCTATCAATTGTGTACATCTAATATAATAAGAACACAAAGTTTAACCCTATCACTAATGTACATCTACTGTAATAAGAATACAAAGTTTAATCCTATTAATAGTGTACATCTACTATAATAAGAATACAAAGTTTAATATTTTCAATAGTGTACATCTGCTATAATAAGAACACAAAGTTTAACCCTATCACTAGTGTACATCTACTGTAATAAGAATACAAAGTTTAACCCTATCAATAATGTACATCTACTATAATAAGAATACAAAGTTTAATCTTTTCAATATTGTACATCTACTGTAATAAGAATACAAAGTTTAACTCTATCAATAGTGTACATCTACTGTAATAAAAATACAAAGTTTAACCCTATCACTAGTGTACATCTACTATAATGAGAATACAAAGTTTAATCTTTTCAATAGTGTACATCTACCGTAATAAGAATGCAAAGTTTAACTCTATCAATAGTGTACATCTGCTATAATAAGAACACAAAGTTTAACCCTATCACTAGTGTACATCTACTGTAATAAGAATACAAAGTTTAACCCTATCAATAATGTACATCTACTATAATAAGAATACAAAGTTTAATCTTTTCAATAGTGTACATCTACTGTAATAAGAATACAAAGTTTAACTCTATCAATAGTGTACATCTACTGTAATAAAAATACAAAGTTTAACCCTATCACTAGTGTACATCTACTATAATGAGAAGGCAAATTTTAACCCTATCAATAGTGTACATCTACTGTAATAAGAATACAAAGTTTAACCCTATCAATTGTGTACATCTGCTATAATAAGAACACAAAGTATAACCCTATCACTAGTGTACATCTACTATAATAAGAATACAAAGTTTAATATTTTCAATAGTGTACATCTACTATAATAAGAATACAAAGTTTAATATTTTCAATAGTGTACATCTACTGTAATAAGAATACAAAGTTTAACCCTATCAATTGTGTACATCTACTGTAATAAGAATACAAAGTTTAACCCTATCAATTGTGTACATCTACTGTAATAAAAATACAAAGTTTAATCTTTTCAATAGTGTACATCTACTGTAATAAGAATACAAAGTTTAACCATATTAATAGTGTACATCTACTGTAATAAGAATACAAAGTTTAATCCTATCACTAGTGTACATCTACTATAAAGAGAATGCAAAGTTTAACCCTATCAATAGTGTACATCTACTGTAATAAGAATACAAAGTTTAACCCTATCAATTGTGTACATCTGCTATAATAAGAACACAAAGTTTAACCCTATCACTAGTGTACATCTATTGTAATAAGAATACAAAGTTTAATCCTATCAATAGTGTACATCTACTGTAATAAGAATAAAGAGTTTAACCCTATCAATAGTGTACATCTACTATAATGAGAATACAAAGTTTAACCCTATCACTAGTGTACATCTACTGTAATAAGAATACAAAGTTTAACTCTATCAATAGTGTACATCTACTGTAATAAAAATACAAAGTTTAACCCTATCACTAGTGTACATCTACTATAATGAGAGTACAAAGTTTAATCTTTTCAATAGTGTACATCTACTGTAATAAGAATGCAAAGTTTAACCCTATCAATAGTGTACATCTGCTATAATAAGAACACAAAGTTTAACCCTATCACTAGTGTACATCTACTGTAATAAGAATACAAAGTTTAACCCTATCAATAATGTACATCTACTATAATAAGAATATAAAGTTTAATCTTTTCAGTATTGTACATCTACTGTAATAAGAATACAAAGTTTAACTCTATCAATAGTGTACATCTACTGTAATAAAAATACAAAGTTTAACCCTATCACTAGTGTACATCTACTATAATGAGAATACAAAGTTTAATCTTTTCAATACTGTACATCTACTGTAATAAGAATGCAAAGTTTAACCTTATCAATAGTGTACATCTGCTATAATAAGAATACAAAGTTTAATCTTTTCAATAGTGTACATCTTCTGTAATAAGAATACAAAGTTTAACTCTATCAATAGTGTACATCTACTGTAATAAAAATACAAAGTTTAACCATATCAATAATGTACATCTACTATAAAGAGAATGCAAAGTTTAACCCTATCAATAGTGTACATCTACAGTAATAAGAATACAAAGTTTAACCCTATCAATTGTGTACATCTGCTATAATAAGAACACAAAGTTTAACCCTATCACTAGTGTACATCTACTGTAATAAGAATACAAAGTCTAATCCTATCAATAGTGTACATCTACTGTAATAAGAATACAAAGTTTAACCCTATCAATAGTGTACATCTACTATAATGAGAATACAAAGTTTAACCCTATCACTAGTGTACATCTACTGTAATAAGAATACAAAGTTTAATCTTTTCAATAGTGTACATCTACTGAAATAAGAATACAAAGTTTAACTCTATCAATAGTGTACATCTACTGTAATAAAAATACAAAGTTTAACCCTATCACTAGTGTACATCTACTATAATGAGAATACAAAGTTTAATCTTTTCAATAGTGTACATCTACTGTAATAAGAATGCAAAGTTTAACCCTATCAATAGTGTACATCTGCTATAATAAGAACACAAAGTTTAACCCTATCACTAGTGTACATCTACTGTAATAAGAATACAAAGTTCAACCCTATCAATAATGTACATCTACTATAATAAGAATACAAAGTTTAATCTCTTCAATATTGTACATCTACTGTAATAAGAATACAAAGTTTAATCTTTTCAATAGTGTACATCTACTGTAATAAGAATACAAAGTTTAACTCTATCAATAGTGTACATCTACTGTAATAAAAATACAAAGTTTAACCCTATCACTAGTGTACATCTACTATAATAAGAAGGCAAATTTTAACCCTATCAATAGTGTACATCTACTGTAATAAGAATACAAAGTTTAACCCTATCAATTGTGTACATCTGCTATAATAAGAACACAAAGTTTAACCCTATCACTAGTGTACATCTACTGTAATAAGAATACAAAGTTTAATCCTATTAATAGTGTACATCTACTATAATAAGAATACAAAGTTTAATCTTTTCAATAGTGTACATCTACTGTAATAAGAATACAAAGTTTAACCATATCAATAGTGTACATCTACTGTAATAAGAATACAAAGTTTAATCCTATCAATAGTGTACATCTACTGTAATAAGAATACAAAGTTTAACCCTATCACTAGTGTACATCTACTATAATGAGAATACAAAGTTTAACACTATCAATAGTGTACATCTGCTGTAATAAGAATACAAAGTTTAACCATATCAATGGTGTACATCTACTGTAATAAGAATACAAAGTTTAATCCTATCAATAGTGTACATCTACTGTAATAAGAATACAAAGTTTAACTCTATCAATAGTGTACATTTACTGTAATAAAAATACAAAGTTTAAACCTATCAATAGTGTACATCCACTGTAATAACAACACAAAGTTTAATCCTATCAATTGTGTACATCTACTATAATAAGAATACAAAGTGCAACCCTATCAATAGTGTACATCTACTATAATAAGAATACAAAGTTTAAACCTATCAATAGTGTACATCCACTGTAATAAGAACACAAAGTTTAATCCTATCAATTGTGTACATCTACTATAATAAGAATACAAAGTTTAACCCTTTTATATGCAAAAACGGCTTTTCTGGGCCCAGAAAACACTTCAAATAGAAGAGCGAACAACGTTTCGACCTTCTTCGGTCATCGTCAGGTTCACAAAGGGTGAACCTGGGCTTTTCTGGGCCCAGAAAAGCCGTTTTTGCATATAAAAGTTCTCAACAAGTAAGTTTCTCGACATCACTGAAAGTTTAACCCTATCAATTGTGTACATCTACTATAATGAGAATACAAAGTTTAATCCTATCAATGGTGTACATCTACTGTAATAAGAATACAAAGTTTAATCCTTACAATTGTATACATCTACTATAATAACAATACAAAGTTTAACACTATCAATAATGTACATCTGCTGTAATAAGAATACAAAGTTTAATCTTTCAATAGTGTACATCTACTGTAATAAGAATACAAAGTTTAACCCTATCAATAGTGTACATCTACTGTAATAAGAATACAAAATTTAACCCTATCAATAGTGTACATCTACTGTAATAAGAATACAAAGTTTAAACCTATCAATAGTGTACATCCACTGTAATAAGAACACAAAGTTTAATCCTATCAATTGTGTACATCTACTATAATAAGAATACAAAGTTTAACCCTATCAATAGTGTACATCCACTGTTATAAGAATACAAAGTTTAAACCTATCAATAATGTACATCTACTGTAATAAGAATACAAAGTTTAATCCTTACAATTGTGTAAATCTACTATAATAAGAATACAAAGTTTAACCCTTTCAATAATGTACATCTGCTTTTATAAGAATACAAAGTTTAATCTTTTCAATAGTGTACATCTACTGTAATAAAAATACAAAGTTTAACCCTATCACTAGTGTACATCTACTGTAATAAGAATACAAAGTTTAACCTTATCAATAATATACATCTACTATAATAAGAATACAAAGTTTAATCTTTTCATTAGTGTACATCTACTGTAATATGAATACAAAGTTTAACGCTATCACTAGTGTACATCTACTATAATGAGAATATAAAGTTTAACCCTTCAATAGTGAACATCTACTGTAATAAGAATACAAAGTTTAACCTGATCACTAGTGTACATCTACTATAATGAGAATACAAAGTTTAAACCTATCAATAGTGTACATCTACTGTAATAAAAATACAAAGTTTAACCCTATCACTAGTGTACATCTACTATAATAAGAAGGCAAATTTTAACCCTATCAATAGTGTACATCTACTGTAATAAGAATACAAAGTTTAACCCTATCAATTGTGTACATCTGCTATAATAAGAACACAAAGTTTAACCCTATCACTAGTGTACATCTACTGTAATAAGAATACAAAGTTTAATCCTATTAATAGTGTACATCTACTATAATAAGAATACAAAGTTTAATCTTTTCAATAGTGTACATCTACTGTAATAAGAATACAAAGTTTAACCATATCAATAGTGTACATCTACTGTAATAAGAATACAAAGTTTAATAATATCAATAGTATACATCTACTGTAATAAGAATACAAAGTTTAACCCTATCACTAGTGTACATCTACTATAATGAGAATACAAAGTTTAACACTATCAATAGTGTACATCTGCTGTAATAAGAATACAAAGTTTAACCATATCAATGGTGTACATCTTCTGTAATAAGAATACAAAGTTTAATCCTATCAATAGTGTACATCTACTGTAATAAGAATACAAAGTTTAACTCTATCAATAGTGTACATTTACTGTAATAAAAATACAAAGTTTAAACCTATCAATAGTGTACATCCACTGTAATAACAACACAAAGTTTAATCCTATCAATTGTGTACATCTACTATAATAAGAATACAAAGTGCAACCCTATCAATAGTGTACATCTACTATAATAAGAATACAAAGTTTAAACCTATCAATAGTGTACATCCACTGTAATAAGAACACAAAGTTTAATCCTATCAATTGTGTACATCTACTATAATAAGAATACAAAGTTTAACCCTTTTATATGCAAAAACGGCTTTTCTGGGCCCAGAAAACACTTCAAATAGAAGAGCGAACAACGTTTCGACCTTCTTCGGTCATCGTCAGGTTCACAAAGGGTGAACCTGGGCTTTTCTGGGCCCAGAAAAGCCGTTTTTGCATATAAAAGTTCTCAACAAGTAAGTTTCTCGACATCACTGAAAGTTTAAACCCTATCAATTGTGTACATCTACTATAATGAGAATACAAAGTTTAATCCTATCAATGGTGTACATCTACTGTAATAAGAATACAAAGTTTAATCCTTACAATTGTATACATCTACTATAATAACAATACAAAGTTTAACACTATCAATAATGTACATCTGCTGTAATAAGAATACAAAGTTTAATCTTTTCAATAGTGTACATCTACTGTAATAAGAATACAAAGTTTAACCCTATCAATAGTGTACATCTACTGTAATAAGAATACAAAATTTAACCTATCAATAGTGTACATCTACTGTAATAAGAATACAAAGTTTAAACCTATCAATAGTGTACATCCACTGTAATAAGAACACAAAGTTTAATCCTATCAATTGTGTACATCTACTATAATAAGAATACAAAGTTTAACCCTATCAATAGTGTACATCCACTGTTATAAGAATACAAAGTTTAAACCTATCAATAATGTACATCTACTGTAATAAGAATACAAAGTTTAATCCTTACAATTGTGTAAATCTACTATAATAAGAATACAAAGTTTAACCCTTTCAATAATGTACATCTGCTGTTATAAGAATACAAAGTTTAATCTTTTCAATAGTGTACATCTACTGTAATAAAAATACAAAGTTTAACCCTATCACTAGTGTACATCTACGTAATAAGAATACAAAGTTTAACCTTATCAATAATATACATCTACTATAATAAGAATACAAAGTTTAATCTTTTCATTAGTGTACATCTACTGTAATATGAATACAAAGTTTAACGCTATCACTAGTGTACATCTACTATAATGAGAATATAAAGTTTAACCCTTCAATAGTGAACATCTACTGTAATAAGAATACAAAGTTTAACCTGATCACTAGTGTACATCTACTATAATGAGAATACAAAGTTTAAACCTATCAATAGTGTACATCTACTGTAATAAGAATACAAAGTTAATCCTATCAATTGTGTACATCTGCTGTAATAAGAATACAAAGTTTAACCATATCAATAGTGTACGTCTACTGTAACAAGAATACAAAATTTAATCCCATCAATAGTGTACATCTACTGTAATAAGAATACAAAGTTTAACCCTATCAATAATGTACATCTACTGTAATAAGAACACAAAGTTTAATCCTATCAATTGTGTACATCTACTATAATAAGAATACAAAGTGCAACCCTATCAATAGCGTACATCTACTATAATAAGAATACAAAGTTTAAACCTATCAATAGTGTACATCCACTGTAATAAGAACACAAAGTTTAATCCTATCAATTGTGTACATCTACTATAATAAGAATACAAAGTTTAACCCTATCAATTGTGTACATCTACTATAATGAGAATACAAAGTTTAATCCTATCAATGGTGTACATCTACTGTAATAAGAATACAAAGTTTAAACCTATCAATAATGTACATCTACTGTAATAACAATACAAAGTTTAATCCTTACAATTGTGTACATCTACTATAATAAGAATACAAAGTTTAATCTTTTCAATAGTGTACATCTACTGTAATAAGAATACAAAGTTTAACCATATCAATAGTGTACATCTACTGTAATAAGAATACAAAGTTTAATCCTATCAATAGTGTACATCTACTTTAATAAGTATACAAAGTTTAACCCTATCACTAGTGTACATCTACTATAAAAGAATGCAAAGTTTAACCCTATCAATAGTGTACATCTACAGTAAGAAGAATACAAAGTTTAACCCTATCAATTGTGTACATCTGCTATGATAAGAATACAAAGTTTAACCCTATCACTAGTGTACATCTACTGTAATAAGAATACAAAGTTTAATCCTATTAATAGTGTACATCTACTATAATAAGAATACAAAGTTTAATCTTTTCAATAGTGTACATCTACTGTAATAAGAATACAAAGTTTAACCATATCAATAGTGTACATCTACTGTAATAAGAATACAAAGTTTAACCATATTAATAGTGTACATCTACTGTAATAGACTACAAAGTTTAATCCTATCACTAGTGTACATTACTATAAAGAGAATGCAAGTTTAACCCTATCAATAGTGTACATCTACTATACTAAGAATACAAGTTTAAACCCTATCAATTGTGTACATCTGCTATAATAAGAACACAAAGTTTAACCATATCACTAGCGTACATCTACTGTAATAAGAATACAAAGTTTAACTCTATCAATAGTGTACATCTACTGTAATAAAAATACAAAGTTTAACCCTATCACTAGTGTACATCTACTATAATGAGAGTACAAAGTTTAATCTTTTCAATAGTGTACATCTACTGTAATAAGAATGCAAAGTTTAAACCCTATCAATAGTGTACATCTGCTATAATAAGAACACAAAGTTTAACCCTATCACTAGTGTACATCTACTGTAATAAGAATACAAAGTTTAACCCTATCAATAATGTACATCTACTATAATAAGAATACAAAGTTTAATCTTTTCAGTATTGTACATCTACTGTAATAAGAATACAAAGTTTAACTCTATCAATAGTGTACATCTACTGTAATAAAAATACAAGTTAACCCTATCACTAGTGTACATCTACTATAATGAGAATACAAAGTTTAATCTTTTCAATAGTGTACATCTACTGTAATAAGAATGCAAAGTTTAACCTTATCAATAGTGTACATCTGCTATAATAAGAATACAAAGTTTAATCTTTTCAATAGTGTACATCTACTGTAATAAGAATACAAAGTTTAACTCTATCAATAGTGTACATCTACTGTAATAAAAATACAAAGTTTAACCATATCAATAATGTACATCTACTATAAAGAGAATGCAAAGTTTAACCCTATCAATAGTGTACATCTACAGTAATAAGAATACAAAGTTTAACTCTATCAATAGTGTACATCTACTGTAATAAAAATACAAAGTTTAACCCTATCACTAGTGTACATCTACTATAATGAGAATACAAAGTTTAATCTTTTCAATAGTGTACATCTACTGTAATAAGAATACAAAGTTTAACCCTATCAATAGTGTACATCTACTATAATGAGAATACAAAGTTTAACCCTATCACTAGTGTACATCTACTGTAATAAGAATACAAAGTTTAATCTTTTCAATAGTGTACATCTACTGAAATAAGAATACAAAGTTTAACTCTATCAATAGTGTACATCTACTGTAATAAAAATACAAAGTTTAACCCTATCACTAGTGTACATCTACTATAATGAGAATACAAAGTTTAATCTTTTCAATAGTGTACATCTACTGTAATAAGAATGCAAAGTTTAACTCTATCAATATTGTACATCTACTGTAATAAGAATACAAAGTTTAATCCCATCAATAGTGTACATCTACTGTAATAAGAATACAAAGTTTAATCCCATTAACAGTGTACATCTACTGTAATAAGAATACAATGTTTAACCCTATCAATAGTGTGCATCTACTGTAATAAGAATACAAAGTTTAATCCTATCAACTGTGTACATCTACTATAATAAGAATACAAAGTTTAACCCTATCAATAATGTACATCTGCTGTAATAAGAATACAAAGTTTAATCTTTTCAATAGTGTACATCTACCGTAATAAGAATACAAAGTTTAACCCTATCACTAGTGTACATCTACTGTAATAAGAATACAAAGTTTAACACTATCAATAATGTACATCTACTATAATAAGAATACAAAGTTTAATCTATTCATTAGTATACATCTACTGTAATAAGAATACAAAGTTTAACGCTATCACTAGTGTACATCCACAGTAATAAGAATACAAAGTTTAACCCTATCAATAGTGTACATCTACTGTAATAAGAATAGAAAGTTTAATTCCATCAATAGTGTACATCTACTGTAATAAGAACACAAAGTTTAACCCTATCAATAATGTACATCTACTGTAATAAGAATACAAAGTTTAATCCTATCAATAGTGTACATCTACTGTAATAAGAATACAAAGTTTAACCCTATTACTAGTGTACATCTACTGTAATAAGAATACAAAGTTTAATCCTATTAATAGTGTACATCTACTATAATAAGAATACAAAGTTTAATCTTTTCAATAGTGTACATCTACTGTAATAAGAATACAAAGTTTAACCATATCAATAGTGTACATCTACTGTAATAAGAATACAAAGTTTAATCCTATCAATAGTGTACATCTACTGTAATAAGAATACAAAGTTTAACCCTATCACTAGTGTACATCTACTCTAAAGAGAATGCAAAGTTTAACCCTGTCAATAGTGTACATCTACAGTAAGAAGAATGCAAAGTTTAACCCTATCAATTGTGTACATCTAATATAATAAGAACACAAAGTTTAACCCTATCACTAATGTACATCTACTGTAATAAGAATACAAAGTTTAATCCTATTAATAGTGTACATCTACTATAATAAGAATACAAAGTTTAATATTTTCAATAGTGTACATTTGCTATAATAAGAACACAAAGTTTAACCCTATCACTAGTGTACATCTACTGTAATAAGAATACAAAGTTTAACCCTATCAATAATGTACATCTACTATAATAAGAATACAAAGTTTAATCTTTTCAATATTGTACATCTACTGTAATAAGAATACAAAGTTTTACTCTATCAATAGTGTACATCTACTGTAATAAAAATACAAAGTTTAACCCTATCACTAGTGTACATCTACTATAATGAGAATACAAAGTTTAATCTTTTCAATAGTGTACATCTACCGTAAGAAGAATGCAAAGTTTAACTCTATCAATAGTGTACATCTGCTATATTAAGAACACAAAGTTTAACCCTATCACTAGTGTACATCTACTGTAATAAGAATACAAAGTTTAACCCTATCAATAATGTACATCTACTATAATAAGAATACAAAGTTTAATCTTTTCAATAGTGTACATCTACTGTAATAAGAATACAAAGTTTAACTCTGTCAAAAGTGTACATCTACTGTAATAAAAATACAAAGTTTAACCCTATCACTAGTGTACATCTACTATAATGAGAAGGCAAATTTTAACCCTATCAATAGTGTACATCTACTGTAATAAGAATACAAAGTTTAACCCTATCAATTGTGTACATCTGCTATAATAAGAACACAAAGTTTAACCCTATCACTAGTGTACATCTACTGTAATAAGAATACAAAGTTTAATCCTATTAATAGTGTACATCTACTATAATAAGAATACAAAGTTTAATATTTTCAATAGTGTACATCTACTGTAATAAGAATACAAAGTTTAACCCGATCAATTGTGTACATCTACTGTAATAAGAATACAAAGTTTAACCCTATCAATTGTGTACATCTACTGTAATAAAAATACAAAGTTTAATCTTTTCAATAGCGTACATCTACTGTAATAAGAATACAAAGTTTAACCATATTAATAGTGTACATCTACTGTAATAAGAATACAAAGTTTAATCCTATCACTAGTGTACATCTACTATAAAGAGAATGCAAAGTTTAACCCTATCAATAGTGTACATCTACTGTAATAAGAATACAAAGTTTAATCCTATCACTAGTGTACATCTACTATAAAGAGAATGCAAAGTTTAACCCTATCAATTGTGTACATCTGCTATAATAAGAACACAAAGTTTAACCCTATCACTAGTGTACATCTACTGTAATAAGAATACAAAGTTTAATACTATCAATAGTGTACATCTACTGTAATAAGAATAAAGAGTTTAACCCTATCAATAGTGTACATCTACTATAATGAGAATACAAAGTTTAACCCTATCACTAGTGTACATCTACTGTAATAAGAATACAAAGTTTAATCTTTTCAATAGTGTACATCTACTGTAATAAGAATACAAAGTTTAACTCTATCAATAGTGTACATCTACTGTAATAAAAATACAAAGTTTAACCCTATCACTAGTGTACATCTACTATAATGAGAGTACAAAGTTTAATCTTTTCAATAGTGTACATCTACTGTAATAAGAATGCAAAGTTTAACCCTATCAATAGTGTACATCTGCTATAATAAGAACACAAAGTTTAACCCTATCACTAGTGTACATTTACTGTAATAAGAATACAAAGTTTAACCCTATCAATAATGTACATCTACTATAATAAGAATACAAAGTTTAATCTTTTCAGTATTGTACATCTACTGTAATAAGAATACAAAGTTTAACTCTATCAATAGTGTACATCTACTGTAATAAAAATACAAAGTTTAACCCTATCACTAGTGTACATCTACTATAATGAGAATACAAAGTTTAATATTTTCAATAGTGTACATCTACTGTAATAAGAATGCAAAGTTTAACCTTATCAATAGTGTACATCTGCTACAATAAGAATACAAAGTTTAATCTTTTCAATAGTGTACATCTACTGTAATAAGAATACAAAGTTTAACTCTATCAATAGTGTACATCTACTGTAATAAAAATACAAAGTTTAACCATATCAATAATGTACATCTACTATAAAGAGAATGCAAAGTTTAACCCTATCAATAGTGTACATCTACAGTAATAAGAATACAAAGTTTAACCCTATCAATTGTGTACATCTGCTATAATAAGAACACAAAGTTTAACCCTATCACTAGTGTACATCTACTGTAATAAGAATACAAAGTCTAATCCTATCAATAGTGTACATCTACTGTAATAAGAATACAAAGTTTAACCCTATCAATAGTGTACATCTACTATAATGAGAATACAAAGTTTAACCCTATCACTAGTGTACATCTACTGTAATAAGAATACAAAGTTTAATCTTTTCAATAGTGTACATCTACTGAAATAAGAATACAAAGTTTAACTCTATCAATAGTGTACATCTACTGTAATAAAAATACAAAGTTTAACCCTATCACTAGTGTACATCTACTATAATGAGAATACAAAGTTTAATCTTTTCAATAGTGTACATCTACTGTAATAAGAATGCAAAGTTTAACCCCATCAATAGTGTACATCTGCTATAATAAGAACACAAAGTTTAACCCTATCACTAGTGTACATCTACTTTAATAAGAATACAAAGTTTAACCCTATCAATAATGTACATCTACTATAATAAGAATACAAAGTTTAATCTCTTGAATATTGTACATCTACTGTAATAAGAATACAAAGTTTAACTCTATCAATAGTGTACATCTACTGTAATAAAAATACAAAGTTTAACCCTATCACTAGTGTACATCTACTATAATGAGAATACAAAGTTTAATCTTTTCAATAGTGTACATCTACTGTAATAAGAATGCAAAGTTTAACCCTATCAATAGTGTACATCTGCTATAATAAGAACACAAAGTTTAACCCTATCACTAGTGTACATCTACTGTAATGAGAATACAAAGTTTAACCCTATCAATAATGTACATCTACTATAATAAGAATACAAAGTTTAACCCTATCAATAGTGTACATCTACTGTAATAAGAACACAAAGTTTAACCCTATCAATAGTGTACATCTACTGTAATAAGAATACAAAGTTTAACTCTATCAATATTGTACATCTACTGTAATAAGAATACAAAGTTTAATCCCATCAATAGTGTACATCTACTGTAATAAGAATACAAAGTTTAATCCCATTAACAGTGTACATCTACTGTAATAAGAATACAATGTTTAACCCTATCAATAGTGTGCATCTACTGTAATAAGAATACAAAGTTTAATCCTATCAACTGTGTACATCTACTATAATAAGAATACAAAGTTTAACCCTATCAATAATGTACATCTGCTGTAATAAGAATACAAAGTTTAATCTTTTCAATAGTGTACATCTACTGTAATAAGAATACAAAGTTTAATCTTTTCAATAGTGTACATCTACTGTAATAAGAATACAAAGTTTAACCATATCAATAGTGTACATCTACTGTAATAAGAATACAAAGTTTAATCCTATCAATAGTGTACATCTACTTTAATACGAATACAAAGTTTAACCCTATCACTAGTGTACATCTACTATAAAGAGAATGCAAAGTTTAACCCTATCAATAGTGTACATCTACAGTAAGAAGAATACAAAGTTTAACCCTATCAATTTTGTACATCTGCTATAATAAGAATACAAAGTTTAACCCTATCACTTGTGTACATCTACTGTAATAAGAATACAAAGTTTAATCGTATTAATAGTGTACATCTACTATAATAAGAATACAAAGTTTAATCTTTTCAATAGTGTACATCTACTGTAATAAGAATACAAAGTTTAACCATATCAATAGTGTACATCTACTGTAATAAGAATACAAAGTTTAATCCTATCAATAGTGTACATCTACTGTAATAAGAATACAAAGTTTAACCCTATCACTAGTGTACATCTACTATAAAGAGAATGCAAAGTTTAACCCTATCAATAGTGTACATCTACTATAATGAGAATACAAAGTTTAACCCTATCACTAGTGTACATCTACTGTAATAAGAATACAAAGTTTAATCTTTTCAATAGTGTACATCTACTGAAATAAGAATACAAAGTTTAACTCTATCAATAGTGTACATCTACTGTAATAAAAATACAAAGTTTAACCCTATCACTAGTGTACATCTACTATAATGAGAATACAAAGTTTAATCTTTTCAATAGTGTACATCTACTGTAATAAGAATGCAAAGTTTAACCCTATCAATAGTGTGCATCTACTGTAATAAGAATACAAAGTTTAATCCTATCAACTGTGTACATCTACTATAATAAGAATACAAAGTTTAACCCTATCAATAATGTACATCTGCTGTAATAAGAATACAAAGTTTAATCTTTTCAATAGTGTACATCTACTGTAATAAGAATACAAAGTTTAATCTTTTCAATAGTGTACATCTACTGTAATAAGAATACAAAGTTTAACCATATCAATAGTGTACATCTACTGTAATAAGAATACAAAGTTTAATCCTATCAATAGTGTACATCTACTTTAATACGAATACAAAGTTTAAACCCTATCACTAGTGTACATCTACTATAAAGAGAATGCAAAGTTTAACCCTATCAATAGTGTACATCTACAGTAAGAAGAATACAAAGTTTAACCCTATCAATTTTGTACATCTGCTATAATAAGAATACAAAGTTTAACCCTATCACTTGTGTACATCTACTGTAATAAGAATACAAAGTTTAATCGTATTAATAGTGTACATCTACTATAATAAGAATACAAAGTTTAATCTTTTCAATAGTGTACATCTACTGTAATAAGAATACAAAGTTTAACCATATCAATAGTGTACATCTACTGTAATAAGAATACAAAGTTTAATCCTATCAATAGTGTACATCTACTGTAATAAGAATACAAAGTTTAACCCTATCACTAGTGTACATCTACTATAAAGAGAATGCAAAGTTTAACCCTATCAATAGTGTACATCTACTATAATGAGAATACAAAGTTTAACCCTATCACTAGTGTACATCTACTGTAATAAGAATACAAAGTTTAATCTTTTCAATAGTGTACATCTACTGAAATAAGAATACAAAGTTTAACTCTATCAATAGTGTACATCTACTGTAATAAAAATACAAAGTTTAACCCTATCACTAGTGTACATCTACTATAATGAGAATACAAAGTTTAATCTTTTCAATAGTGTACATCTACTGTAATAAGAATGCAAAGTTTAACCCTATCAATAGTGTACATCTGCTATAATAAGAACACAAAGTTTAACCCTATCACTAGTGTACATCTACTGTAATAAGAATACAAAGTTTAACCCTATCAATAATGTACATCTACTATAATAAGAATACAAAGTTTAATCTCTTGAATATTGTACATCTACTGTAATAAGAATACAAAGTTTAACTCTATCAATAGTGTACATCTACTGTAATAAAAATACAAAGTTTAACCCTATCACTAGTGTACATCTACTATAATGAGAATACAAAGTTTAATCTTTTCAATAGTGTACATCTACTGTAATAAGAATGCAAAGTTTAACCCTATCAATAGTGTACATCTGCTATAATAAGAACACAAAGTTTAACCCTATCACTAGTGTACATCTACTGTAATGAGAATACAAAGTTTAACCCTATCAATAATGTACATCTACTATAATAAGAATACAAAGTTTAACCCTATCAATAGTGTACATCTACTGTAATAAGAACACAAAGTTTAACCCTATCAATAGTGTACATCTACTGTAATAAGAATACAAAGTTTAACTCTATCAATATTGTACATCTACTGTAATAAGAATACAAAGTTTAATCCCATCAATAGTGTAAATCTACTGTAATAAGAATACAAAGTTTAATCCCATTAACAGTGTACATCTACTGTAATAAGAATACAATGTTTAACCCTATCAATAGTGTGCATCTACTGTAATAAGAATACAAAGTTTAATCCTATCAACTGTGTACATCTACTATAATAAGAATACAAAGTTTAACCCTATCAATAATGTACATCTGCTGTAATAAGAATACAAAGTTTAATCTTTTCAATAGTGTACATCTACTGTAATAAGAATACAAAGTTTAATCTTTTCAATAGTGTACATCTACTGTAATAAGAATACAAAGTTTAACCATATCAATAGTGTACATCTACTGTAATAAGAATACAAAGTTTAATCCTATCAATAGTGTACATCTACTTTAATACGAATACAAAGTTTAACCCTATCACTAGTGTACATCTACTATAAAGAGAATGCAAAGTTTAACCCTATCAATAGTGTACATCTACAGTAAGAAGAATACAAAGTTTAACCCTATTAATTTTGTACATCTGCTATAATAAGAATACAAAGTTTAACCCTATCACTTGTGTACATCTACTGTAATAAGAATACAAAGTTTAATCCTATTAATAGTGTACATCTACTATAATAAGAATACAAAGTTTAATCTTTTCAATAGTGTACATCTACTGTAATAAGAATACAAAGTTTAACCATATCAATAGTGTACATCTACTGTAATAAGAATACAAAGTTTAATCCTATCAATAGTGTACATCTACTGTAATAAGAATACAAAGTTTAACCCTATCACTAGTGTACATCTACTATAAAGAGAATGCAAAGTTTAACCCTATAAATAGTGTACATCTACAGTAAGAAGAATACAAAGTTTAACCCTATCAATTGTGTACATCTGCTATAATAAGAACACAAAGTTTAACCCTATCACTAATGTACATCTACTGTAATAAGAATACAAAGTTTAATCCTATTAATAGTGTACATCTACTATAATAAGAACACAAAGTTTAATATTTTCAATAGTGTACATCTGCTATAATAAGAACATAAAGTTTAACCCTATCACTAGTGTACATCTACTGTAATAAGAATACAAAGTTTAACCCTATCAATAATGTACATCTACTATAATAAGAATACAAAGTTTAATCTTTTCAATAGTGTACATCTACTGTAATAAGAATACAAAGTTTAACTCTATCAATAGTGTACATCTACTGTAATAAAAATACAAAGTTTAACCCTATCACTAGTGTTCGTCTACTATAATGAGAATACAAAGTTTAATCTTTTCAATAGTGTACATCTACCGTAATAAGAATGCAAAGTTTAACCCTATCAATAGTGTAATCTGCTATAATAAGAACACAAAGTTTAACCCTATCACTAGTGTACATCTACTGTAATAAGAATACAAAGTTTAACCCTATCAATAATGTACATCTACTATAATAAGAATACAAAGTTTAATCTTTTCAATAGTGTACATCTACTGTAATAAGAATACAAAGTTTAACTCTATCAATAGTGTACATCTACTGTAATAAAAATACAAAGTTTAACCCTATCACTAGTGTACATCTACTATAATGAGAAGGCAAATTTTAACCCTATCAATAGTGTACATCTACTGTAATAAGAATACAAAGTTTAACCCTATCAATTGTGTACATCTGCTATAATAAGAACACAAAGTTTAACCCTATCACTAGTGTACATCTACTCTAATAAGAATGCAAAGTTTAATCCTATTAATAGTGCACATCTACTATAATAAGAATACAAAGTTTAATATTTTCAATAGTGTACATCTACTGTAATAAGAATACAAAGTTTAACCCTATCAATTGTGTACATCTACTGTAATAAGAATACAAAGTTTAACCCTATCAATTGTGTACATCTACTGTAATAAAAATACAAAGTTTAATCTTTTCAATAGTGTACATCTACTGTAATAAGAATACAAAGTTTAACCATATTAATAGTGTACATCTACTGTAATAAGAATACAAAGTTTAATCCTATCAATAGTGTACATCTACTGTAAAAAGAATACAAAGTTTAACCCTGTTAATTGTGCATATCTACTGTAATTACAATGTAAAATTATCTTTATTAATAGTGTACATTTACTGTAATTACAATATAATGTTTAACTTTATAAATAATGTACATATACTGTAATAAAAATACAAAATTTAACGCTACATGACACCATAGCACTGTCAGTAAGGTGTAGTACTTGAAGTGACAGTACATCTTACAAGCACGTCTACAGTATAATGAAGCACTACAGGAGACGGTGGTGTGTGTAGTTTTATTGGTACATCCCATTGAGTTAATACAAAGTTTACTGTATCAATAGTGTACATCTACTGTAATAAAAATACAAAGTTTAACCCTATCACTAGTGTACATCTACTATAATGAGAAGGCAAATTTTAACCCTATCAATAGTGTACATCTACTGTAATAAGAATACAAAGTTTAACCCTATCAATTGTGTACATCTGCTATAATAAGAACACAAAGTATAACCCTATCACTAGTGTACATCTACTATAATAAGAATACAAAGTTTAAACCTATCAATAGTGTACATCTACTATAATAAGAATACAAAGTTTAATATTTTCAATAGTGTACATCTACTGTAATAAGAATACAAAGTTTAACCATATCAATTGTGTACATCTACTGTAATAAGAATACAAAGTTTAACCCTATCAATTGTGTACATCTACTGTAATAAGAATACAAAGTTTAACCCTATCAATTGTGTACATCTACTGTAATAAAAATACAAAGTTTAATCTTTTCAATAGTGTACATCTACTGTAATAAGAATACAAAGTTTAACCATATTAATAGTGTACATCTACTGTAATAAGAATACAAAGTTTAATCCTATCACTAGTGTACATCTACTATAAAGAGAATGCAAAGTTTAACCCTATCAATAGTGTACATCTACTGTAATAAGAATACAAAGTTTAACCCTATCAATTGTGTACATCTGCTATAATAAGAACACAAAGTTTAACCCTATCACTAGTGTACATCTACTGTAATAAGAATACAAAGTTTAATCCTATCAATAGTGTACATCTACTGTAATAAGAATAAAGAGTTTAACCCTATCAATAGTGTACATCTACTATAATGAGAATACAAAGTTTAACCCTATCACTAGTGTACATCTACTGTAATAAGAATACAAAGTTTAACTCTATCAATAGTGTACATCTACTGTAATAAAAATACAAAGTTTAACCCTATCACTAGTGTACATCTACTATAATGAGAGTACAAAGTTTAATCTTTTCAATAGTGTACATCTACTGTAATAAGAATGCAAAGTTTAACCCTATCAATAGTGTACATCTGCTATAATAAGAACACAAAGTTTAACCCTATCACTAGTGTACATCTACTTTAATAAGAATACAAAGTTTAATCTTTTCAATAATGTACATCTACTATAATAAGAATACAAAGTTTAATCTTTTCAGTATTGTACATCTACTGTAATAAGAATACAAAGTTTAACTCTATCAATAGTGTACATCTACTGTAATAAAAATACAAAGTTTAACCCTATCACTAGTGTACATCTACTATAATGAGAATACAAAGTTTAATCTTTTCAATAGTGTACATCTACTGTAATAAGAATGCAAAGTTTAACCTTATCAATAGTGTACATCTGCTATAATAAGAATACAAAGTTTAATCTTTTCAATAGTGTACATCTACTGTAATAAGAATACAAAGTTTAACTCTATCAATAGTGTACATCTACTGTAATAAAAATACAAAGTTTAACCATATCAATAATGTACATCTACTATAAAGAGAATGCAAAGTTTAACCCTATCAATAGTGTACATCTACAGTAATAAGAATACAAAGTTTAACCCTATCAATTGTGTACATCTGCTATAATAAGAACACAAAGTTTAACCCTATCACTAGTGTACATCTACTGTAATAAGAATACAAAGTCTAATCCTATCAATAGTGTACATCTACTGTAATAAGAATACAAAGTTTAACCCCATCAATAGTGTACATCTACTATAATGAGAATACAAAGTTTAACCCTATCACTAGTGTACATCTACTATAATAAGAATACAAAGTTTAACCCTATCAATAGTGTACATCTACTGTAATAAGAATAGAAAGTTTAATTCCATCAATAGTGTACATCTACTGTAATAAGAACACAAAGTTTAACCCTATCAATTGTGTACATCTGCTATAATAAGAACAGAAAGTTTAACCCTATCTTTAGTGTACATCTACTGTAATAAGAATACAAAGTTTAACCCTATCAATAATGTACATCTACTATAATAAGAATACAAAGTTTAATCTTTTCAATAGTGTACATCTACTGAAATAAGAATACAAAGTTTAACTCTATCAATAGTGTACATCTACTGTAATAAAAATACAAAGTTTAACCCTATCACTAATGTACATCTACTATAATGAGAATACAAAGTTTAATCTTTTCAATAGTGTACATCTACTGTAATAAGAATGCAAAGTTTAACCCTATCAATAGTGTACATCTGCTATAATAAGAACACAAAGTTTAACCCTATCACTAGTGTACATCTACTGTAATGAGAATACAAAGTTTAACCCTATCAATAATGTACATCTACTATAATAAGAATACAAAGTTTAACCCTATCAATAGTGTACATCTACTGTAATAAGAATAGAAAGTTTAATTCCATCAATAGTGTACATCTACTGTAATAAGAACACAAAGTTTAACCCTATCAATAGTGTACATCTACTGTAATAAGAATACAAAGTTTAACTCTATCAATATTGTACATCTACTGTAATAAGAATACAAAGTTTAATCCCATCAATAGTGTACATCTACTGTAATAAGAATACAAAGTTTAATCCCATTAACAGTGTACATCTACTGTAATAAGAATACAATGTTTAACCCTATCAATAGTGTGCATCTACTGTAATAAGAATACAAAGTTTAATTATATCAACTGTGTACATCTACTATAATAAGAATACAAAGTTTAACCCTATCAATAATGTACATCTGCTGTAATAAGAATACAAAGTTTAATCTTTTCAATAGTGTACATCTACCGTAATAAGAATACAAAGTTTAACCCTATCACTAGTGTACATCTACTGTAATAAGAATACAAAGTTTAATCCCATCAATAGTGTACATCTACTGTAATAAGAATACAAAGTTTAATCCCATTAACAGTGTACATCTACTGTAATAAGAATACAATGTTTAACCCTATCAATAGTGTGCATCTACTGTAATAAGAATACAAAGTTTAATCCTATCAACTGTGTACATCTACTATAATAAGAATACAAAGTTTAACCCTATCAATAATGTACATCTGCTGTAATAAGAATACAAAGTTTAATCTTTTCAATAGTGTACATCTACCGTAATAAGAATACAAAGTTTAACCCTATCAATAGTGAACATCTACTGTAATAAGATTACAAAGTTTAACCTTATCACTGGTGTACAATTACTATAATGAGAATACAAAGTTTAAACCTATCAATAGTGTACATCTACTATAATAAGAATACAAAGTTTAACCCTATCAATAGTGTACATCTGCTGTAATAAGAATACAAAGTTTAACTCTATCAATAGTGTACATTTACTGTAATAAGAATACAAAGTTTAACCCTATCAATTGTGTATACATCTACTGTAATAATAATACAAAGTTTAACCCTATCACTAGTGTACATCCACAGTAATAAGAATACAAAGTTTAAACCTATCAATATTGTTAATCTACTGTAATAAGAATACAAATTTAACCCTATCAATTGTGTACATCTGCTGTAATAAGAATACAAAGTTTAATCCTATTAATAGTGTACATCTACTATAATAAGAACACAAAGTTTAATATTTTCAATAGTGTACATCTACTGTAATAAGAATACAAAGTTTAACTTTATCAATAATATACATCTACTATAATGAGAATATAAAGTTTAACCCTTCAATAGTGAACATCTACTGTAATAAGAATACAAAGTTTAACCTTATCACTAGTGTACATCTACTATAATGAGAATACAAAGTTTAAACCTATCAATAGTGTACATCTACTGTAATAAGAATACAAAGTTAATCCTATCAATTGTGTACATCTGCTGTAATAAGAATACAAAGTTTAACCATATCAATAGTGTACGTCTATTGTAACAAGAATACAAAATTTAATCCCATCAATAGTGTACATCTACTGTAATAAGAATACAAAGTTTAACCCTATCAATAATGTACATCTACTGTAATAAGAACACAAAGTTTAATCCTATCAATTGTGTACATCTACTATAATAAGAATACAAAGTGCAACCCTATCAATAGCGTACATCTACTATAATGAGAATACAAAGTTTAAACCTATCAATAGTGTACATCTACTGTAATTAGAATACAAAGTTTAACCCTATCAATTGTGTACATCTACTATAATAAGAATACAAAGTTTAACCCTATCAATAGTGTACATCTGCTGTAATAAGAATACAAAGTTTAACTCTATCAATAGTGTACATCTACTGTAATAAAAATACAAAGTTTAATCTTTTCAATAGTGTACATCTACTGTAATAAGAATACAAAGTTTAACCATATCAATAGTGTACATCTACTGTAATAAGAATACAAAGTTTAATCCTCTCAATAGTGTACATCTACTATAATAAGAATACAAAGTTTAACCCTATCACTAGTGTACATCTACTGTAATAAGAATACAAAGTTTAACCTTATCAATAATATACATCTACTATAATCAGAATACAAAGTTTAATCTTTTCATTAGTGTACATCTACTGTAATATGAATACAAAGTTTAACGCTATCACTAGTGTACATCTACTATAATGAGAATATAAAGTTTAACCCTTCAATAGTGAACATCTACTGTAATAAGAATACAAAGTTTAACCTTATCACTAGTGTACATCTACTATAATGAGAATACAAAGTTTAAACCTATCAATAGTGTACATCTACTGTAATAAGAATACAAAGTTAATCCTATCAATTGTGTACATCTGCTGTAATAAGAATACAAGTTTAACCATATCAATAGTGTACGTCCTACTGTAACAAGAATACAAAATTTAATCCCATCAATAGTGTACATCTACTGTAATAAGAATACAAAGTTTAACCCTATCAATAATGTACATCTACTGTAATAAGAACACAAAGTTTAATCCTATCAATTGTGTACATCTACTATAATAAGAATACAAAGTGCAACCCTATCAATAGCGTACATCTACTATAATAAGAATACAAAGTTTAAACCTATCAATAGTGTACATCCACTGTAATAAGAACACAAAGTTTAATCCTATCGATTGTGTACATCTACTATAATAAGAATACAAAGTTTAACCCTATCAATTGTGTACATCTACTATAATGAGAATACAAAGTTTAATCCTATCAATGGTGTACATCTACTATAATAAGAATACAAAGTTTAATCTTTTCAATAGTGTACATCTACTGTAATAAGAATACAAAGTTTAACCATATCAATAGTGTACATCTACTGTAATAAGAATGCAAAGTTTAACCCTAACAATAGTGTACATCTACAGTAAAAAGATTACAAAGTTTAACCCTATCAATTGTGTACATCTGCTATGATAAGAATACAAAGTTTAACCCTATCACTAGTGTACATCTACTGTAATAAGAATACAAAGTTTAACTCTATCAATATTGTACATCTACTGTAATAAGAATACAAAGTTTAATCCCATCAATAGTGTACATCTACTGTAATAAGAATACAAAGTTTAATCCCATTAACAGTGTACATCTACTGTAATAAGAATACAAAGTTTAACTCTATCAATAGTGTACATCTACTGTAATAAGAATACAAAGTTTAACCCTATCAATTGTGTATACATCTACTGTAATAATAATACAAAGTTTAACCCTATCAATAGTGTACATCCACAGTAATAAGAATACAAAGTTTAAACCTATCAATATTGTCAATCTACTGTAATAAGAATACAAATTTAACCCTATCAATTGTGTACATCTGCTGTAATAAGAATACAAAGTTTAATCCTATTAATAGTGTACATCTACTATAATAAGAACACAAAGTTTAATATTTTCAATAGTGTACATCTACTGTAATAAGAATACAAAGTTTAACTTTATCAATTGTGTACATCTACTGTAATAAGAATACAAAGTTTAACCCTATCAATTGTGTACATCTACTGTAATAAAAATACAAAGTTTAATCTTTTCAATAGTGTACATCTACTGTAATAAGAATACAAAGTTTAACCCTATCAATAGTGTACATCTACTGTAATAAGAATACAAAGTTTAATCCTATCAATAGTGTACATCTACTGTAATAAGAATACAAAGTTTAACCCTATCACTAGTGTACATCTACTGTAATAAGAATACAAAGTTTAACCTTATCAATAATATACATCTACTATAATAAGAATACAAAGTTTAATCTTTTCATTAGTGTACATCTACTGTAATATGAATACAAAGTTTAACGCTATCACTAGTGTACATCTACTATAATGAGAATACAAAGTTTAACCCTTCAATAGTGTACGTCTACTGTAATAAGAATACAAAGTTTAACCTTATCACTAGTGTACATCTACTATAATGAGAATACAAAGTTTAAACCTATCAATAGTGTACATCTACTGTAATAAGAATACAAAGTTAATCCTATCAATTGTGTACATCTACTATAATAAGAATACAAAGTGCAACCCTATCAATAGCGTACATCTATTATAATAAGAATACAAAGTTTAAACCTATCAATAGTGTACATCCACTGTAATAAGAACACAAAGTTTAATCCTATCAATTGTGTACATCTACTATAATAAGAATACAAAGTTTAACCCTATCAATTGTGTACATCTACTATAATGAGAATACAAAGTTTAATCCTATCAATAACGTACATCTACTGTAATAAGAATACAAAGTTTAAACCTATCAATAGTGTACATCTACTGTAATAACAATACAAAGTTTAATCCTTACAATTGTGTACATCTACTATAATAAGAATACAAAGTTTAATCTTTTCAATAGTGTACATCTACTGTAATAAGAATACAAAGTTTAACCATATCAATAGTGTACATCTACTGTAATAAGAATACAAAGTTTAACTCTATCAATAGTGTACATCTACTGTAATAAGAATACAAAGTTTAACCCTATCACTAGTGTACATCTACTGTAATAAGAATACAAAGTTTAATCCTATTAATAGTGTACATTTACTATAATAAGAATACAAAGTTTAATCTTTTCAATAGTGTACATCTACTGTAATAAGAATACAAAGTTTAACCATATCAATAGTGTACATCTACTGTAATAAGAATACAAAGTTTAATCCTATCAATAGTGTACATCTACTGTAATAAGAATACAAAGTTTAACCCTATCACTAGTGTACATCTACTATAAAGAGAATGCAATGTTTAACTCTATCAATAGTGTACATCTGCTATAATAAGAACACAAAGTTTAACCCTATCACTAGTGTACATCTACTGTAATAAGAATACAAAGTTTAACCCTATCAATAATGTACATCTACTATAATAAGAATACAAAGTTTAATCTTTTCAATAGTGTACATCTACTGTAATAAGAATACAAAGTTTAACTCTATCAAAAGTGTACATCTACTGTAATAAAAATACAAAGTTTAACCCTATCACTAGTGTACATCTACTATAATGAGAAGGCAAATTTTAACCCTATCAATAGTGTACATCTACTGTAATAAGAATACAAAGTTTAACCCTATCAATTGTGTACATCTGCTATAATAAGAACACAAAGTTTAACCCTATCACTAGTGTACATCTACTGTAATAAGAATACAAAGTTTAATCCTATTAATAGTGTACATCTACTATAATAAGAATACAAAGTTTAATATTTTCAATAGTGTACATCTACTGTAATAAGAATACAAAGTTTAACCCGATCAATTGTGTACATCTACTGTAATAAGAATACAAAGTTTAACCCTATCAATTGTGTACATCTACTGTAATAAAAATACAAAGTTTAATCTTTTCAATAGCGTACATCTACTGTAATAAGAATACAAAGTTTAACCATATTAATAGTGTACATCTACTGTAATAAGAATACAAAGTTTAATCCTATCACTAGTGTACATCTACTATAAAGAGAATGCAAAGTTTAACCCTATCAATAGTGTACATCTACTGTAATAAGAATACAAAGTTTAACCCTATCAATTGTGTACATCTGCTATAATAAGAACACAAAGTTTAACCCTATCACTAGTGTACATCTACTGTAATAAGAATACAAAGTTTAATCCTATCAATAGTGTACATCTACTGTAATAAGAATAAAGAGTTTAACCCTATCAATAGTGTACATCTACTATAATGAGAATACAAAGTTTAACCCTATCACTAGTGTACATCTACTGTAATAAGAATGCAAAGTTTAATCTTTTCAATAGTGTACATCTACTGTAATAAGAATACAAAGTTTAACTCTATCAATAGTGTACATCTACTGTAATAAAAATACAAAGTTTAACCCTATCACTAGTGTACATCTACTATAATGAGAGTACAAAGTTTAATCTTTTCAATAGTGTACATCTACTGTAATAAAAATGCAAAGTTTAACCCTATCAATAGTGTACATCTGCTATAATAAGAACACAAAGTTTAACCCTATCACTAGTGTACATCTACTGTAATAAGAATACAAAGTTTAACCCTATCAATAATGTACATCTACTATAATAAGAATACAAAGTTTAATCTTTTCAGTATTGTACATCTACTGTAATAAGAATACAAAGTTTAACTCTATCAATAGTGTACATCTACTGTAATAAAAATACAAAGTTTAACCCTATCACTAGTGTACATCTACTATAATGAGAATACAAAGTTTAATCTTTTCAATAGTGTACATCTACTGTAATAAGAATGCAAAGTTTAACCTTATCAATAGTGTACATCTGCTATAATAAGAATACAAAGTTTAATCTTTTCAATAGTGTACATCTACTGTAATAAGAATACAAAGTTTAACTCTATCAATAGTGTACATCTACTGTAATAAAAATACAAAGTTTAACCATATCAATAATGTACATCTACTATAAAGAGAATGCAAAGTTTAACCCTATCAATAGTGTACATCTACAGTAATAAGAATACAAAGTTTAACCCTATCAATTGTGTACATCTGCTATAATAAGAACACAAAGTTTAACCCTATCACTAGTGTACATCTACTGTAATAAGAATACAAAGTTTAACCCTATCAATAATGTACATCTACTATAATAAGAATACAAAGTTTAATCTCTTGAATATTGTACATCTACTGTAATAAGAATACAAAGTTTAACTCTATCAATAGTGTACATCTACTGTAATAAAAATACAAAGTTTAACCCTATCACTAGTGTACATCTACTATAATGAGAATACAAAGTTTAATCTTTTCAATAGTGTACATCTACTGTAATAAGAATGCAAAGTTTAACCCTATCAATAGTGTACATCTGCTATAATAAGAACACAAAGTTTAACCCTATCACTAGTGTACATCTACTGTAATAAGAATACAAAGTTTAACCCTATCAATAATGTACATCTACTATAATAAGAATACAAAGTTTAATCTTTTCAATAGTGTACATCTACTGTAATAAGAATACAAAGTTTAACTCTATCAATAGTGTACATCTACTGTAATAAAAAATACAAAGTTTAACCCTATCACTAGTGTACATCTACTATAATGAGAAGGCAAATTTTAACCCTATCAATAGTGTACATCTACTGTAATAAGAATACAAAGTTTAACCCTATCAATTGTGTACATCTGCTATAATAAGAACACAAAGTTTAACCCTATCACTAGTGTACATCTACTCTAATAAGAATACAAAGTTTAATCGTATTAATAGTGTACATCTACTATAATAAGAATACAAAGTTTAATATTTTCAATAGTGTACATCTACTGTAATAAGAATACAAAGTTTAACCCTATCAATTGTGTACATCTACTGTAATAAGAATACAAAGTTTAACCCTATCAATTGTGTACATCTACTGTAATAAAAATACAAAGTTTAATCTTTTCAATAGTGTACATCTACTGTAATAAGAATACAAAGTTTAACCATATTAATAGTGTACATCTACTGTAATAAGAATACAAAGTTTAATCCTATCAATAGTGTACATCTACTGTAAAAAGAATACAAAGTTTAACCCTGTTAATTGTGCATATCTACTGTAATTACAATGTAAAATTATCTTTATTAATAGTGTACATTTACTGTAATTACAATATAATGTTTAACTTTATAAATAATGTACATATACTGTAATAAAAATACAAAATTTAACGCTACATGACACCATAGCACTGTCAGTAAGGTGTAGTACTTGAAGTGACAGTACATCTTACAAGCACGTCTACAGTATAATGAAGCACTACAGGAGACGGTGGTGTGTGTAGTTTTATTGGTACATCCCATTGAGTTAGATGATGCACTACAAGAGACGGTGGTTTGTGTAATTTTATTGGTACATCCCATTGAGTTAAATGATGCACTACAAGAGACGGTGGTTTGTGTAGTTTTATTGGTACATCCCATTGAGTTAGATGATGCACTAGAAGAGACGGTTGTTTGTGTAGTTTTATTGGTACATCCCATTGAGTTAGATGATGCACTACAAGAGACGGTGGTTTGTGTAGTTTTATTGGTACATCCCATTGAGTTAGATGATGCACTACAAGTGACGGTGGTTTGTGTAGTTTTATTGGTACATCACATTGAGTTAGATGAAGCACTACAGGAGACGGTGGTTTGTGTAATTTTGTTTCTACTTACCATTGTAGCACTATCAGCAATATGCAGTGCTAGAAACTATATTGATATGTCTAATATTTTGGTACATCACACTGTAGCATTGTCAGTAGATGTAGTACTGGAAGTGACGGAGGTATGTATGGTTTTGTTGGTACATCACACTGTAGCACTGTCAGTAGATGTAGTACTGGAAGTGACGGAGGTATGTATGGTTTTGTTGGTACATCACAATGTATCACTGTCAGTAGATGAAGTACTAAAAGTGACGGTGGTATGTTTAGTTTTGTTGGTACATCACATTGAGTTAGATGGAGTTCTACAAGAGACAGTGGTATGTATAATTTTGTTGGTACATCACATTGAGTTAGATGGAGTTCTACAAGAGACAGTGGTATGTATAATTTTGTTGGTACATCACACTGTAGCACTGTCAGTAAGATGTTGTACCAGAGGTGACAGTGGTATGTATAGTTTTGTTGGTACATCACAATGTAGCACTGTCAGTAGATGAAGTACTAGAAGTGACGGTGGTATGTATGGTTTTGTTGGTACATCACAATGTATCACTGTCAGTAGATGTAGTACTGGAAGTGACGGAGGTATGTATGGTTTTGTTGGTACATCACACTGTATCACTGTCAGTAGATGAAGTACTAAAAGTGACGGTGGTATGTTTAGTTTTGTTGGTATATCACATTGAGTTAGATGGAGTTCTACAAGAGACAGTGGTATGTATAATTTTGTTGGTACATCACACTGTAGCACTGTCAGTAAGATGTTGTACCAGAGGTGACAGTGGTATGTATAGTTTTGTTGGTACATCACAATGTAGCACTGTCAGTAGATGAAGTACTAAAAGTGACAGTGGTATGTATAGTTTTGTTGGTACATCACAATGTAGCACTGTCAGTAGATGAAGTACTAGAAATGACGGTGGTATGTATGGTTTTGTTGGTACATCACAATGTAGCACTGTCAGTATGATGTTGTACCAGAGGTGACAGTGGTATGTATAGTTTTGTTGGTACATCACAATGTAGCACTGTCAGTATGATGTTGTACCAGAGGTGACAGTGGTATGTATAGTTTTGTTGGTACATCACAATGTAGCACTGTCAGTATGATGTTGCAATGAGAGTAACTTTACACCATGGAACTGAGTGTCAGTTATTTCTTGTAAAGTTCTGTAAAGAAGAGCTTGCTGGAATATGTTTAAGCAATAATTATGTGGCTCACCTGTGACTTTTTGAAACAGTTCATTCACTTTATCATTCACCCTACACGTCACTTACTAAAACAATCTGTGGAAAGTAGATATATTAACGGTAATGTAACTATGGCAACCCTGCCTCCGTCTCTAGGGTGTTTTGTTGGTAACGCAATGTCATTGGTTTGTCGTTGCCCTGGTGCACCCGACGTAGTAATTGACGTCAACAACTGGAGTAGTGGTAGATAGAGCACGAGCTGCGTCGATCGACAGTTGATGGCGCAGTAAAAGCAGTTGTTACTGTGTTACTGGGTGACTTCCTGTAGTTTCTATCGTCAAACAGATCTCATTGTGTTGAGTTATCCAGGCTGTACATCTCCAACACGACTGGCCTGTGCTACTGAAAACAGCAATATGGTTTCAACTAGTGCTCACAGAGAACTTCCTTTGATAAAAGTAAGTAATCATTCTGGTGTGGAAGTACCATTCACTTTCCAAGGTGAACGGATATTTACACTGTCTTGGAAACAGACAAACAATCCTCGTTTGTTTTTTGTTTGAGAAAAGAAGCGTCGTTGTTCATTTTGTATGAGTAGTTTAGCCTTTTTTGTTCCTTAAATTATACACTTGTTTACACAAGAACTTACTACTTATACAGCCACATTGTCGTCTTAAAATATATTGAGTTAGCTTATACCCTCAGTCAGTCAGTTTATTATTTTTATTCGTTCACCTGAAACATCAAGACCGAAACACATTGTAGTTCTGTATTAGTTATTAAATATTATTACACTGTCAACTGTTGTTGTTGTTTTGAATTAAGTACAAAGCTACACAATGGGCTATCTGTGCTCTGCCCACCACGGGTATCAAAACCCGGATTTTAGCGTGTAAATCCGCAGACATACCGCTGAGCCACTGTAGCACTGTCAGTACGTTTTTACTGACAAACAGTATTTTATTTTTAATTTTTCACACTGATAATTCTTTCTAAAGAAAATATGTTTCTTTATACTGTAAACTGGCTCGCATGTTTCTTTACACTGCAAACTGGCTCATATGTTTCTTTATACTGTAAACTAGCTCATATGTTTTTTATACTGTATACTGGCTCATATGTTTCTTTATACTGTGTACTGGCTCGTATGTTTCTTTATACTGTAAACTGGCTCATATGTTTCTTTATACTGTAAACTGGCTTGTATGCTTGTTCATACTGAAAACTAGCTCATATATTTCTTTACACTGTAAACTAGCTCATATGTTTCTTTACATTGGGAACTAACTCATATGTTTCTTTATACTGTATACTGGCTCATATGTTTCTTTATATTGTAAACTAGCTGATATGTTTCTTCATGCTGTAAATTAGCTCATATGTTTCTTTATGCTTTTTTATTATACCCCTAACTTTACACTAATTTATTATAATACCAACTTCACACTATTTTATTACATATCACATTTTATAAACCCATTTGTAAGTTAAAGTGTATAAATTATTAATCAGTGATGTCGAAAAACCCACTTGTTGAGAATTTTATATGCAAAAACGGTAATAGTTAGGTGTCTAATACCTGTTATATTTTAACACGTGTTTAGTAACAACTGTACCATGAGGTATCTTTTGTGACATGCCATTTTTTATCATCATAGAATATGCAACATGTATATATAGATATTGACTATACAGAATAGGATATGTAACATGTATATACATATATATATACATTTAATATATGTAATAGGATAGGTAATGTATATATGTACCATATATAACACGATATGTAACATATATATATATATATATTTATCATATATGATATGATATTTAATATGTGTGTGAGTGTATATATATCACATAAGTATATGATAGGAGTCTCTGTAGGTTAAGTTTGTGTTTCGTTTAACATAGACTATAGACTACTGCGCCACCTACATATGCTGACTAGAAGTATCATTAAACGTCTATATCGACTAGTTTCCTTACGTGATTATTATGTGACGAATTTTGCAGTTTTTGTACATATGCGTTAGTGCTTATAAATAAATACAGCCACGTTGACTGCACGATTTATGTTTTTTTATTCCTACAGTTAGATAAGTCGAGTTGTGTCATGTGTAATATGATCTTTATTCCACTGTTTCACATTACTGTTTCGTATTTTTATAGTTATAGAAAGTTTCTGTTTCTGACATGGTTACTACGAACATCGTGTGAACTGGGTTGTCTTATATATCACTTTCGGACACTATGTCAACAAATTTTTAAATGTGATTTCTTCAGAATTTCGTGACCTTCATTAACATGTATACTGTTCTTGATTTGTTCGTTTTGTTAAAACAACCAACGTGGTAATTAAGGCAGAGTGTAGGACTAAAGTGATATATCATAAGATTTTATATCTGTGTGATATATAGTTTTTGTGTAAAATGTTCTCTGTGGGTTTATACCACTAGGTATTATGTGATTCTAGTATATATATATATCGTCATCTGACACAATAAACGTATTAATTCGTAACTTATGTTTCACTGTACATCTTTGTTGCACGTGATGTGCACTTATTTCTATCAGAAAGGAGAGCTTGTAGCCAGTGATATGTAATTAGGATCAAATTGTTGGAATCAAGCAAAGGACATCTTTCAATGGATACCACTCCATCTATCAAGGATAGTATCGACTGGTATAGTTGAGTAGGAAGTGGCGTTAGGCTTTGTGTATAATGTCAACTTCCTACCAAAGTAGTCTGGTCACATTAATCTGTGAAAAGAACAGTGTTCTGGATTTCCTTGGCCCAAACTCTTGACACACTCGAGACGTGTTGTTTTGACTGGAATGCACCTTATTTCCGTGTCCGTGTAAGGTGCTAGCTTTGTAAGTTCAATTTGTAACCGTACGTTTGTGACTGCGAACATTTGATTTAATCTTGGAGTAAGTAACTCAAGTTTACAGTAAACCCGAATCGAGAAATACAGAAGGCGTTAGCTTATGATATACATGATGGTCTGACTTATTCAGAGTGTCCCAGAAACCGTGCCATTAGTTTAGACACTGTTTCATACTATGCTGACAACAATTTGACACTGTAGTTAGTTTAGACACTGTTTCATACTATGCTGACAACAATTTGACACTGTAGTTAGTTTAGACACTGTTTCATACTATGCTGACAACAATTTGACACTATAATTAGTTTAGACACTGTTGCATACTATGCTGACAACAATTTGACACTATAATTAGTTTAGACACTGTTTCATACAATGCTGACAACAATTTGACACTATAATTAGTTTAGACACTGTTTCATACAATGCTGACAACAATTTGACACTATAATTAGTTTAGACACTGTTTCATACTATGCTGACAACAATTTGACACTATAATTAGTTTAGACACTGTTTCATACAATGCTGACAACAGTTTGACACTATAGTTAGTTTAAACACTGTTTCATACAATGCTGACAACACTTTGACACTATAATTAGTTTAGACACTGTTTTATACAATTCTGACAACACTTTGACACTATAATTAGTTTAGACACTGTTTTATACAATTCTGACAACACTTTGACACTATAATTAGTTTAGACACTGTTTCATACAATGCTGACAACAATTTGACACTATAATTAGTTTAGACACTGTTACATACTATGCTGACAACAATTTGACACTATAATTAGTTTAGACACTGTTTCATACTATGCTGACAACAATTTGACACTATAGTTAGTTTAGACACTGTTACATACTATGCTTACAACACTTTGACACTATAATTCCTCACAGAATCCTACGATTGGCCAACTAAGTGTCTGTATATTCTCTTTTATTATTTTCAGATCTATAATTCACTTAATTATGTGTGTGGAAGTTACAGCATCTATCTGCCCTATCGTAGACGCCATTATTGTTCTACTGTTTTTGTGTGTACATGAAAGGGTAATTAATGTAAACGAGAATACATCAAATACAAACTTAGTACTTTCTGTTTCTGTTTGAGCGTGTAGTGTTTTGAGAGACAAATATCATTTATTGTTGCTTCAAAATTGTATGGATTTTCTCTTGATAAACTATAACTCACACTATATGTCCTTATGCTTAATAAAGCGCGCGTAAGTGAATATTACCAAGAAAAAATAAAACAAAAATACACAGACAAACATGAATTACAGTCTAAATACAAAATAGAGGACATATGTACAATAACGAAGAAATAAGCTTTAGAACCTGAAGAAGATTTAGATCAAACATTAAAAATACAGAAAGATCTGGTTAGACTCGCTCAGTTTTACAAATATAGTAAAAGCATACAAGTATAATATTATAGACAACGTGTAGCTTTACCAGGCCTACACTACTTTATAATATTGTAGACAACGTGTACCTTTATCAGGCCTACACTACTTTATAATATTATAGATAACGTGTAGCTTTACCAGGCCTACACTACTTTATAATATTATAGACAACGTGTAGCTTTACCAGGCCTACACTACTTTATAATATTATAGACAATGTGTAGCTGTATCAGGCCTACTCTACTTTATAATATTATAGACAATGTGTAGCTTTACCAGGCCTACACTACTTTACAATATTATAGACAACGTGTAGCTTTACCAGGCCTACACTACTTTATAATATTATAGACAATGTGTAGCTTTATCAGGCTTACTCTACTTTATAATATTATAGACAACGTGTAGCTTTACCAGGCCTACACTACTTTATAATATTATAGACAATGTGTAGCTTTATCAGGCCTATTCTACTTTATAATATTATAGACAATGTGTAGCTTTACCAGGCCTACACTACTTTATAATATTATAGACAATATGTAGCTTTATCAGGCTTACTCTACTTTATAATATTATAGACAACGTGTAGCTTTACCAGGCCTACACTTCTTTATAATATTATAGACAATGTGTAGCTTTATCAGGCTTACTCTACTTTATAATATTATAGACAACGTGTAGCTTTACCAGGCCTACACTTCTTTATAATATTATAGACAATGTGTAGCTTTACCAGGCCTACACTACTTTATAATATTATAGACAACGTGTAGCTTTACCAGGCCTACACTACTTTATAATATTATAGACAACGTGTAGCTTTACCAGGCCTACTCTACTTTATAATATTATAGACAATGTGTAGCTTTACCAGGCCTACACTACTTTATAATATTATAGACAATATGTAGCTTTATCAGGCTTACTCTACTTTATAATATTATAGACAACGTGTAGCTTTACCAGGCCTACACTTCTTTATAATATTATAGACAATGTGTAGCTTTACCAGGCCTACACTACTTTATAATATTATAGACAATGTGTAGCTTTATCAGGCTTACTCTACTTTATAATATTATAGACAATGTGTAGCTTTATCAGGCTTATTCTACTTTCTCGTAGTATATACGATGTATAGCTTTATCAGTCTTACCCAACTTTATAATACTATAGATAATGTCCAGCTTTATCAGGCTTACACCCTAATTTATAATATTATAGACAATGTGTTCCTTTATTAGGCTTGTCCTCCATTATAATACTATAGACAATGTGTAGCTTTACCAAGCGTTCCTTACTTTCTTATAGTATACCCTATGTGTAGCTTTATCAGGCTTTCCTTACTTTCTTATAGTATACCCTATGTGTAGCTTTAACAGGCTTACCCTAATTTATAATAGTATAGACAATATATCTCTTTACTAGGCTTACCTGGCTCGGTATGGCCAAGTGTGTTAAGGCGTTTAACTCATGATCCGAGTGTCGCAGGTTCGAATCTCGGTCGTACCAAACCTGCTCGACCTTTTAGCCGTGGGGCGTTATTATGTTACGGTCAATTCCACTGTTCGTTGGTAAAAGAGTTGGTGGTAGGTTGTGATGACTTGCTGCCTTCTCTCTAGTCTTACACTGCTAAATTAGGTACGGCTAGCACAGATAGCCCTCGAGTAGCTTTGTGCGAAATTAAAAAAACAAAAAACCAGGCTTACCCTACTTTATAATAGTATAGACAATGCGTAGTTTTATCAGGATTACCTTATTTTATAATATAGACATCGTGCAGCTCTATCAGGCTCACCCTACTTTATAATATTATAGACAATGTATAGCTTTACCAGGCTTACTCTACTTTATAATATTATAGACAATGTGAAACTTTATCAGTCGTACTCTACTTTATAATACTATAGACAATGTACAGCTTTATCAGTCGCACTCTACTTTATAATACTATAGACAATGTGAAACTTTATCAGGCTAACTCTACTTTATAATACCATAGACAATGTGAAACTTTATCAGTCGTACTCCACTTTATAATACTATAGACAATGTGAAACTTTATCAGGCTTACTCTACTTTATAATACTATTGACAATGTGGAACTTTATCAGTCGTACTCTACTTTATAATACTACAGACAATGTGAAACTTTATCAGGCTTACTCTGCTTTATAATACTATATACAATGTATAGCTTTATCAGTCGTACTCTACTTTATAATACTATAGACAATGTGAAACTTGATATATCGTATTCTACTTTATAATACTATATACAATGTATAGCTTTGTCAGGCTTACCCTACTTTATAATACTATAGACAATGTATAGCTTTGTCAGGCTTACCCTACTTGATAATAGTATAGGCAATGTTTAGCTCTATCAGGCGTACCGTACTTTATAATAGCATAGATAATGTATTGCATTAACATGCTTAACATACTTTATAATTGTATAGACAATGTATAGCTTTATCAGGCTCACCCCACTTTATAATATTATGGATAATGTGTAGCTTTGTCAGGCTTACCCTCATAACAATGTAGATAACGTGTGGCTTCACCAGGCGTATCTCACCTTATGATATTATAAGGAATGTCTAGCTTTATCAGACTTACTCTAGTTTATAATATTGTATACATTGAGAACATTTATCAAGCTTATTGTGGTTTAAAATATTGCAGACATTGAATAACTTTACTAGATTTATGGCGGCTTTAACATACTCTCTAACCTCACTACACTTACCTTGGCTTGTAATTTTCAAGACTCAACATTCACGACGCTTTCTAGCTTTGTTGGGCTCATCTTAGTTTATAACGTGGAAGACTATATATTTGCTAGACTTTGGCTTATAACATTCACTGGTCAACAGAAGTACACTGTTGGTGTTAATCTATATGTTCTGCATTCTGTTAAGAATTTTAAAGTTACGTTTATTCACTGGAAGTACATAGTCGCTGTTGTTTTGTATACGTTGTGTATTCTATATTCTGTTCAGAACATTAAACCGACCAGTAGTTACTACAAGTACATTGTCGGTGTTAAGTTGTATATTCTGTATTCTCTTCCTTTCATCATACTGATCACTGGACCCCTTCGTGCCACAGTGGGGTGTCTACGAACTCGCAACACATAAAAGCGGGTTTCGCTATCTATGGTGTGCAGAGCACTGATAGCCAATTGTGTAGTTTCGTACTTAATTACAAATAATCAAACACACTTATCACTGGTCACTTGAAGATTATTGTCGGTATTCTTTTGTATATTCTATGTTCTGTTCAGACCATTGTGCATATTGCAACCCACAAGTACATTGTCGATGTTAAAATGTTTATTCTATATTCTTTTTAGTCCACCGATGGTTGCCAGAAAATCTTTGTTCGTGTTCTGTTGTATATTTTGCATTCCGATAAGAACATAACTGCTGACCACGAGAAAGATATCGTCTTACTTATGTTATGTATGTTATTTTATACAACTGACTGGTAAACACTAGCAGTGTTATATATCATCATACTGACTGATAAAAACTAGAAATATTTTATATCCTGTTACTGACTGATAAACTAGAAGTAATTTATATCCTGTTACTGACTGATAAACTAGAAGTAATTTATATCCTGTTACTGACTGATAAACTAGAAGTAATTTATATCATCATACTGACTGATAAACCCTAGAAGTATTTATATCATCATACTGACTGATAAACCCTAGAAGTATTTATATCATCATACTGACTGATAAACACTAGAAGTAATTTATATCATCATACTGACTGATAAACCCTAGAAGTATTTATATCATCATACTGACTGATAAACACTAGAAGTAATTTATATCATCATACTGACTGATAAACCCTAGAAGTATTTATATCATCATACTGATTGATAAACACTAGAAGTAATTTATATCCTGTTACTGACTGATAAACCCTAGAAGTATTTATATCATCATACTGACTGATAAACACTTGAGGTATTTCATATCCTGTTACTGACTGATAAACCCTAGAAGTATGTTGTTCTATCACACTCACTGATATATATTAGAAGGTTTTTCTTGTTTATTCTGGTTGGAATGTTTTAGTACCTAATAAATGGTCAACTGTTTTTTGATGAACGACTATGTAGCAATCCGAGTTTTATTGTTATCAACCCCTATGGTTTTCGCTAAGCCACTGGATGGTTTTATGGGTTATATGAAACTTACCGTTGATGGTAAGTGATACTGTTCTTTGAATTCAAAGGGAAAGGATGACATCCCTTCTTCATTACTGGTTAATATTCCACAAACACAGATTAGTGCAGTAGAGAGAATTCTCATATGTGTGTTTTAATGAAGTAGGTAGCAGTTAGTTTCTGTTCATTTTAAGCTTGAATGTAGTTTAACGATTCTCCAGTTCCGCCATTCTCAGCTTTCTCTTACTTTAGAGAAACCAACCCTTACTATTAATAGTTTGCAACGAGCCCACATTGTTAATAGTTTCCAGCGACTCCATATTCTTAGTAATTTAGAATGAACTGTTATTACTAATAGTTCAGAACAAAACGTTATTTTTGCTTGTTTAGAATAACCGATATTGTTGGTTGTTTAGAATGAGTCTTTTCTGTTTGTCGTTAACAGAGTGCTTTCATTGTTGACAGTTTGGAACGAGTTCTTATTATTGATAGCTTAGAGCTAACCCGTATTGTTGGTTGTATAGAACAATCTTTATTTTTATAGTTTGGAATGAACCCTTACTGTAGAGCGTACTCATACTGTAGTTTAGAACGAAACTTTAATATTGATGCCTTATTAGGAAGTCTTTTTGTTCATTGTGTTGAACAAATCGATACTGTTTATTGTGTAAAACTACCTCATACTTGTTTTGGAAATTTATAACAAACCCTTATTGTTGATTGTTTTAAACAAATCTGTATTGTTAATAGTTTATGGCAACCATTATTTGATCAATATATCGAACAATACAGTGTAATTCCTATTAAAAAAAAAAAAAAAAAAGGAAACCAGAAAATTCTGCCATCAGAACAACGGGATTGCGACACATGCCTGTTCACAATGAACTCGTAATTGTTGAATGTATTGACGTCTCCACTACGTAACTTGTTGCTAAGCGACATGTTTGTCATTGAGCGTTCGACATAAAAGATCGGTTTCGAATGCGTATTTCTGTGGCATGTATTCGATACTTAAAACATTGAATATTAATATACTGTGTAAAAAAGTTTAATATGAATGTATTTAAACACAAGCATAAACACGTAAGTTTGGCGCTATAGTGCGGATGAATACTAGTTAGACGTGTGTGATGCTGTGTGTATATATATATAGTTATATATCAAAGGGTTTCATTTAGCAATATGTGTAAGAACATGCGGTAGAAGTAGTCAAAGATAAGGTGATTTATGTGTCCACAGTTGGTTGTTTAATGAGTCCTGCTTTTGTTTTTAATTTTCCTACATAGTCGAACAAGCTCGAAATGGAGAGCGAGGAATCTCGAGCGAAACCAAATATGGAAGAAACTAAAACACCAACTAAGTACGATCAACGTTTTGCCGTCCTCAGCCACGAGCAGGTTCGTCGTTTACATAAGATCATGGATGAAGTGGTGCCAATCCACGGTCGTGGGAACTTCCCCACACTAGAAGTGAAGCTGAAGGATTTGGTCCAGGTTGTGAGAGGGAAGTTAGAAAAGGATGCCGTGTCTGTGAAGGACATCAGACTGAACGGTGGGGCTGCAAGTCACGTTCTGACTCCAGAAAACTCCCCTTATAACGATCTCGATTTGATATTCGGTGTTGATCTTTCGAACCAGAGAAACTTTGACAAAGTAAAGGCGGCAGTTTTAGACTCTTTGTTCGATTTTCTGCCGGAAGGGGTCAGCAAGAACAGAATAAGCAGTTGCAGTCTGAAGGAAGCTTACGTTAACAAGATGGTTAAAGTTGTAGAAGGAGACCGTTGGAGTCTCATTTCACTCAGTAACAATCGTGGACGAAACGTGGAACTCAAATTTGTCGACGTCATGAAGCGCAAGTTCGAATTCAGCGTGGACTCTTTCCAGATCATCCTGGACTCCCTCCTTCTGTTCTACGACTGTGCACAAGTTCCAATGGACGAGAATTTCTATCCTACTGTTGTTGGCGAAAGTGTATACGGTGACTTCCAGGAGGCGCTGTATCATCTTAACAAAAAGTTGATCGCCACCAGAAACCCAGAAGAGATCCGAGGTGGTGGGCTTTTTAAGTACTGTAACTTGCTTGTGCGCGACTACGAACCTGCAAACCCAGAAGACATCAAGACACTAGAGCGTTACATGTGTTCTCGATTCTTTATCGACTTCAGCGACATCAACCAGCAGCAGGTGAAGCTGGAGAATTATCTGGCGAACCACTTCATGGGAGACAACCAGAGCAAGTATGAATATCTCATGATCCTACAGAGAGTCGTGGACGAAAGTACTGTGTGTTTGATGGGCCACGAGCGGCGACAGACACTGAGTCTGATTGAAGACCTAGCCCATCAGGTGTACTTTCAGGAACAGTCTCAGCTATTTGCCAAGACTCGTAGCCTTCAGCTCTATGATCTTTGGTCGGTAGGGCAGCAGTTTCATTTTGGCAGGGGTTTCTTCTACACTCCTTATGTGTCGGCGCAGCCGGCAACTTATCCTTCCTGTCCTTGTCGCTGGACGTCATGTGTGTAACCATGACGTCCGAAAACTAGAGTCATCTTCCTTTTATGGCTGCACAGTGAGTACAATGTTAATGTTGTGGTACATATTGTTGTAGTACTGTTGATATGTGGAAGAGGACATTTCAACAAAGGTGAGACTCGTGAAACTTTGAACCTCTCGTAACTGAAATGCAAAACGCTTGTCTCATTGTTGAAGAATGGTAAAGCAATTCATTTATACAGTGAAAAAAATAAACAATAAATTATAATAATCTTACAAAGTGACGTTGATCAGTGCAAGTTTAGTTTAAATATGTGTGTGTTTATAATATGTTGATCAGTGTAAGTTTAGTTTAAATATGTGTGTGTTTATAATATGTTGATCAGTGTAAGTTTAGTTTAAATATGTGTGTGTTTATAATATGTTGATCAGTGCAAGTTTAGTTGAAATATGTGTGTGTTTATAATATGTTGATCAGTGTAAGTTTAGTTTAAATATGTGTGTGTTTATAATATGTTGATCAGTGTAAGTTTAGTTTAAATACGTGTGTGTTTATAATATGTTGATCAGTGCAAGTTTAGTTTAAATACGTGTGTGTTTATAATATGTTGATCAGTGCAAGTTTAGTTTAAATATGTGTGTGTTTATAATATGTTGATCAGTGCAAGTTTAGTTGAAATATGTGTGTGTTTATAATATGTTGATCAGTGTAAGTTCAGTTTAAATATGTGTGTGTTTATAATATGTTGATCAGTGTAAGTTTAGTTTAAATATGTGTGTGTTTATAATATGTTGATCAGTGTAAGTTTAGTTTAAATACGTGTGTGTTTATAATATGTTGATCAGTGTAAGTTTAGTTTAAATACGTGTGTGTTTATAATATGTTGATCAGTGTAAGTTTAGTTTAAATATGTGTGTGTTTATAATATGTTGATCAGTGTAAGTTTAGTTTAAATACGTGTGTGTTTATAATATGTTGATCAGTGTAAGTTTAGTTTAAATACGTGTGTGTTTATAATATGTTGATCAGTGCAAGTTTAGTTGAAATATGTGTGTTTATAATATGTTGATCAGTGTAAGTTTAGTTTAAATACGTGTGTGTTTATAATATGTTGATCAGTGCAAGTTTAGTTTAAATATGTGTGTGTTTATAATATGTTGATCAGTGTAAGTTTAGTTTAAATATGTGTGTGTTTATAATATTATTATCTATAAAATATATTCATATATTACAAAACGTTTAATTTAAAAGTGCAATTTTCATTAATATAGTATTTGATTTTTCAGGGCTCAGTTTGTGCATCAACTAATGGGAATAAATATGGTGTAGAATGGTTGAGTTGTAATTAAATTTGATAAAATTACTTTTTGTTTATTGTAAACCTGATTATTGTTTATACCTTTTCCGTATGATGGTGGGGGATCTAAGTAAATAACTTGTATGTAAAATGATGAAAGATAGTGTTGTTTTAATGTGGTTAACTTATTTTTAAGATGGTGAAGGATGTTGTTCTTTTAAAATGATTGTCTCTAATATTGTGGGGGATAATTCTCTTTTGAAGTCGTTAGCTCGGCCCTAAAATAGTGGATGGTGATGCTCTTTTAAAGTGGTTATCTCGTCTCTGAGATAGTGAAAGATGATCCTGTTTTGAAATGGTTAACTAGTTTCTGAGATTGTGAGAGATGGTGCTATTTTAAAGTGGTTAATTTGTCTCTGAGATGGTGGAGGATGATGCTGTTTTGAAGTGATTAACTCGTCCCTAAGATGATGAAGAAAGGTGCTGTTTTGAAGTGGCTTGTTTGTCTGTAAGATGATGGGGGATGATTCTCTTTTGAAGTGGTTAACGTGTCTTTATTATTATGGGGGATGGTGCTGGTTAACTTGTGTGTAAGAGTTTAAAGGTGTGCTGGTTCTCAGTGATGGGTCCAACGAAACAGTTATTGATGTAAAATAAATACTTTCTTTTTAAAAATTTAATACACGTGTTACTCTTTGACTCATCATAAAAATGTTAATAGGTAAACATTGAACTTATAAAAAAGTTACTTGTACACGTATAGGTGTTGAATTCACGAGATCTTTTCCTATGTAGATGTGATATTCGTATATTTAGTGACGTAAATTCCTTCCACGTGTACTCCAGTTTTAACTTAAACCTGACGAGTTGCTGTTAGAAGCAGTAAGTTCATCGTGTAGTCACGTATTAGGTATTCGTACACTCGCCCTTTCCACACATACACTAGGTAGTGAAATGAAAAATTAAAGTACAACATGACATTCCAACACTTGATGTTTTTAACAGAGTTTGTTACATGTTGTATCTACTTTACTGTTTGAAAGTAACATTTGAGCATTCCTCTTTTCAACGGTCTCTGAATAGTTCGTAGTTTTAATGATGCTGTGAGTTGAGTTACAGAAAACTTACCTTTTAGAGGGAAGGACTGCCGTGTCATACATATACGGCTCGTTACAAGAAGGTTGGAAGGTTTGGACACTCTATAAAGTGCAGCCTAGTTAAATATTTGTTTTTTTAACTTCTTACGAGAACATCTGTTCTAAGTGTTTTCTTTGCGCATGGCAGGTAACTACACACGTATATTGTTTATATCGAGATAATCTCTGTTTATGTAAGGAAGACAAGCGATGAAAGAAATCTAAATACTTTCTTACCTCATCACTGATAAAGATATTGTTAGAACATGTCATATGGCGCTTTTAACCGTCAACCTTTTAAATATATATCACATAGGACTGTAACGCATAGTGCATTATTTAGATTTCACGGAAATATAATACAAAACCAACGGAAAAGATAGGATTATATTTAACCATACTACCTTCGTTTATATTACCTGGACTTTATCTAACATAACGCCGGGACTGTAACTGATTGTATATTTATGTTCTAAATTGTACGAGTTCGCCTAAGGTTACGTGACAACCATATATAACGTAAGAACAAGATTTGATTTAGGGTAACGTGACGACCGTATATAATGTAATAACAAGATTTGATTTAGGGTAACGTGACGATCGTATATAATGTAATAACAAGATTTGATTTAGGGTAACGTGACGACCGTATATAACGTAAGAACAAAATTTGATTTACGGTAACGTGACGACCGTATATAACGTAAGAACAAAATTTGATTTACGGTAACGTGACGACCGTATATAATATCACATCAGTATTTTACAGTGACGATTGTATCGGACAGCGTATCGTTTAGTATTGTTCTGTCTGTCAAGATTTTATCTGCGTTAACCTGATAACGGATAGGATATCTTTGTAAATTTTGTAGTTGACATAATTTCATCTAGGGTAGCGTGACGATCGTATAGGATATCATATGACGATTTTATCTGAGTGTTGTTGACGGTATATGAGGGGTAATCGAACCCTTGATTGTAAGTCCATCGACTTACCGCTGTACTAGCGGTGGCCGGTATTGGATATCATATCTTGTTATATTCTATTCTAATGACAATATTTTATCCAGGGTAATATGATCACTGCATACAATAGGTTATTGTTATAAAATATATCAGGATAAGGGTAATGTTAATAATGCAGGTTTTTGTTCTCTTTTTTCTGTCCAAATGGTTGAAATATTTAACATTTGTATTCAATTAATTTCTAGTCGCTACATGAATCTTTCTTTTAGACCACGAGTAGCAGGAGAAATCGATGTATTAATTAGGCCTCAAGCAGTATATGTTCTAATCATTTGATCTATCTGAAAAATCAGTAATTTAACTAATAGATCTCTTTTATTGCACCAAATATCCTTATAAAATTAGATAAGTTTATAGCGAGGGATGATGCAACAGAATAAAAAGTGAACTCTTTCATGACGAAATTAACATCAAGTAAATACTAAGGCTTTGTAAAGAACTCATTCTTGATCAGAAATGTAACATTAACGAATTAGATGAAGCTTAAGCCTAACCTCACGATGGTAGAAAGTGTAGTTTGTTAGAGATCTTACTCAGTAGATGGGTTTTAATGTAACTTTTAAAATATGACTTTATAGTAAACTAAGGTGCGAAATAAGGTTCTTTACTAGATAAAATATCGATGTGTGAAAAACCACAGATGCAAAATTATCTTGTTTTACGTAACTGTAATATGTATCTTTGTAGTAAACTGTTGCGAAAACAAGCTTGTGAAATAAGTAAAATGGCGTGTTTGTGGACTAATTATTATTATGCAGTACAAATTACTTCTTCAGATATATTTCTTCCCTACAGACAGTTGTTTTATTTCACGTCACAGCTCGATACTTTTGTAAATTATTTTGCATGTCCGAGAACTCGTGCTTTTTGTGTGGATGTTTTACTTCCAGGTGCATTTCATTAAAAATCTCTATACGGCATAAAATAGATTCTTTTGGAGGGTAAGATTTATCCATCTGTGGGTTTTAATTTTGAAACAAATTACTATCATAACATTTCGTATTTCTCTTTATAGTGTTTGTGTTTTCTTGGAAATCTCATAATTTTTCTTTTCTTTTTTCTACACAAATCCTATTGCTTTTATCCAACGTTTCGACTCGAGTGTCGTGGCTCAAGATGGCTGCTAGTCGCTTGAGTTAAGATCTTTTTAAGACCAACGATAAAATGTGTAAGACGTTGGTTACAGATATTTTATAAGAATTTAACTTTGAAGTGCGTAACATTTTGCTTGTTAAACATGTATAGGCTTGTATTAATCAAAGTTTACTGTATAGAAATATATGAAAACCAAATATAAGTATTTTGCTTTGAAAAATAATATAAATTGGTGTTGACTAAAATTATCACAGATATCTAGATATTATTTAGCAAATATATTTGTTCTTATTATTTGACTCTCGCAATGTAATAGTGTCTGACAAAAATGAAAATAAATTATTTTGTGAATAAAATATTTCAACCTGATGTCCTCGTTTTCTATTTATTGGTTCGTTTACTTGTTTTTCTTTGTTTTTACGAGCGAAATTACACAGTAGGCTTCTGTGACCTGTCCACCACTTGTATCGGAATTCAGGTTTTAGCGTTATAAGCTTTCACCCTTGCCACATTTTATTGGGGGGACAAAATTTTATTTCAACAAATTTGTTTCAGCACAAATGTCATTGCGTGCGATTCGTTAGATACGGAATATTGATCAAAGTATTAATACTGTCAACAGAAATGAACTGATAACTAATGTACCTTAAATTTTTACAAACCTTTTTTGAATATTATTCAAAGATAACATTTACACTATCCCCAAACAAATAACAACCAAAAAATATTTTCAAAAGAGTAATAAATTGTTATATCGTCCGAAAGGTGGCTCAATGGTAAGTCTGAAGTCTCGTAAAGTTACGCTTCACAAGCCAACAGATATGAAATTGTATTTTAAATATTAAAAAACGCATGAAATATTAGTCTAATGCGACTTTTGTTTAGAAACTAAACAAATATAGAATGTTTTTTTTTTCAAAATATTGCCAAAATTGTCATATTATTCGAAATATTAAAAAAAACAACAGAAGGTAAATACTAGTGGCTCAGTGGGATGTCTGTGGACTTACAACACTACAAACGGTTTCGATAAGTGTGGTGGTCAGAGCACAGATAACCAACCCATTGTGTAGCTTTGTGCCTAATTCAAAACAACAGTTAAATACTAACAAAGAAGAAATGTTAATATGTTGGATAATTTTCTAAATCTTAATAAAAATTGGATATTCTTTAAATATTAGCAACTTCTGAATATTGTTCAAAACTAGCGTTTTCACAGTTTTGTTTATCTAACAATATAAAAGCTGCATTAATAATGTACCATTGTACGCTAAGCGATCGTACATGATTGCGATGAATGTAGGGTTTACGGACTTTCTCGTCCTATACGTTGAATACTAAGTGTAGATTGAGTTGGCGATGTTTGAGGATGTTGCAGTTTGACTGACATTAACGCGGAGTCGTGGATTTATAACGAATAAATCCGTCATTGAAGAACATGTTCAGGGCCACTTCGCTTAGAAAAAAAACACAAGAAATCAACAAACAATGAGTTTCAGAGTTAAAAATATCCGACACCACATGTGGTCTTAGTCATTTGTGATATACCATCAGTTATTACATAAAAAACGTTACACATGTACACAATAAAGAGTTTGAGATGATCCCTTAAATGGAGCGTTGAACGACTAGAACTGCAAGTGACACGAAAATGATAAAATCTGTCTAACAAGACAGTAAACACTCACGTGGTATATTACTGTAACGTGTCACACAGTACGTATTCATGTAGACCTTCACTCACCAAATAACAAGACAGTAAACACTCACGTGGTATATTACTGTAGCGTGTCACACAGTACGTATTCATGTAGACCTTCACTCACCAAATAACAAGACAGTAAACACTCACGTGGTATATTACTGTAACGTATCACACAGTACGTATTCATGTAGACCTTCACTCACCAAATAACAAGACAGTAAACACTCACGTGGTATATTACTGTAACTTGTCACACATTATGTATTCCTGCAGACACTCACTCATCAAATAACAGGACAATAACTTGTCACACAGTACGTATTCATGTAGACCTTCACTCACCAAATAACAACAGAGTAAACACTCACGTGGTATATTACTGTAACGTATCACACAGTACGTATTCATGTAGACCTTCACTCACCAAATAACAAGACAGTAAACACTCACGTGGTATATTACTGTAACTTGTCACACATTATGTATTCCTGCAGACACTCACTCATCAAATAACAGGACAATAACTTGTCACACAGTACGTATTCCTGTAGACCCATACTCACCAAATAACAACACAGTAAACACTCACATGGGGTATTACTGTAACTTGTCACACAGTACGAATTCCTATAGACCCTCATTCACTAAATAGCAAGACAGTAAAAACTCACATGGTATGTTACTGTAACTTGTCACACAGTATGTATTTCTGTAGACCCTCACTCATCAAATAACAGGATAGTAACTGTTACACAGTATGCATTCTATTGTTTCTAAGGCTTTGCTCGTTCAACTTTGGCTTGAATTAGAGAAACGTGACGGCGAATTACCATATGACGTAAGTAAACAACATTGGCCTTATAAAAGTCATTATGAAATGTTCTTCACAGGTGTTGCTGTAAACTATTTTCATACAAATATAATCCACATAAGTATCAACATCTGACAGATTGTTGAGACATTCATTCGTCATTCACACACATGAATCAACATACGTTCCAACATCTGACAGATTGTTGAGACATTCATTCGTCATTCACACATACATATCATCAATGTAAGTTCCAACATCTGACAGATTGTCGAGACAAAAACATTATATTATACTGATATAATCCGTCAAAAACATTATATTGTACTGGCATAATCCATCAGAAACATTATATTGTACTGGTATAACCCATCAGAAACATTACATTTTATTGGTATAATCCATCAGAAACATTAGATTGTACTGGTATAATCGATTCATCAACAGAGAATTATTTTGCTCTATCGTTTAAAGAAACAGCCCAGTATCTCTTCAGTATGTCACATTTTATGACATATCTGGGCTTTCCAGTTTTATCATACAATCGTCTATTCTTCGAATGGGATAAGAATCTATCTTTGTCACTTTGTGACGGTCTGTATAGAATATAACCAAATCATAGAACAAGAACTCAAGATGAAGACTGGGTTATATAATGCCTTTCTCCAACAAATAATATGTTTCTTTACACATTTTATTGACCTCGATTGGACCACACGATTTTTTGTTTCACCTATTTCAACATCCTGAAGAGTAACGTTGGTTTGATTAGCAACATCCGGAAATATTCAGTTAATAAACTGACAAGTTAATATTTTTCATCAAGAAGCAAGTTGATAAAGTTGTTTATCAAGATTGTCAGAACGTCAGAATTATTCAGCTCATGTTACATTTATTGTCATAAATATTAGAAGAACACTCAACAGCTAAAGTGTTTTTAGTTTCGTCTCGGATGTGATAAGACATCAACGTATAGATGTGACACAGCTAGATAGCCATTCGATGATTAGTTGTTTTTGATAACATAGTCTGTCTCATTGACATGCCCAGAGGGACCATGGCATCTAGTTGTGATGGATGTCCTGTAGTTGGTAGCAATACTAATATTATAAAAGAGTAGTCCAAAAGTTGGCGGTGGGTGATGATGACTATCTACTTCCTTCTAGCCTTACATTGCTAAATTAGGGACGGCTAGCACAGATAACCCTCGTGTATCTTTGCGCGAAATTCAAAACAAACAAACAATTTTTAAAAGTACGCATATCACACTAAAACTATCAATACTGTATACATACAGATACTGATTGAACCTTTCAAAACATACATTAAAACACAAGATCCAACGTTTAAATATAATTGCGTTTGTTATAAGTTACATAAGAAAACTTTTTTTAAAACATTGGTAACACAGGTTATGATAAGTAATTAAAACAGCAAATAAACTTATAAAGTACAAAATAAAAACTATATTAACAAACATAAAGGTTTGTGTTTTCTTATAGCAAAACCACATGGGGCTATCTGTTGAGCCTACTAAAGGGAATCGAACCCCCTGATTTTAGCATCATAAATCTATAGAAATACCGCTGTACTAGCGGGGGCAAAATATAAAGAATAATTTTGCTTCAAAAATAAGAAAAACACAAGAATATAAATATATATATATATTTGAATGTAAATAGTTTTGATAAAAGGAAGCATTTTACGTTTCCATTATATGATTTACCCTCTTTTAATAGTAGCGTACCATACTCTTCTGTTATAAACATTATAAGTTAACAGTTTTTCAGATTTTGTAAAATTGTTAATAAATTACAATAGTTTAATATTAATGTCGTATCTGATACAAACATTAACAGTTAATAGATTTAATAAAGAAACTTTAAATATAATTATTAAACTATTCTGTATTAAATAATGTATTAAATAAATATAAAGATATAAAATTAAAGTGATTGTACTAAAAGTTTCTGGTAACTATTTTCAGTTATTAATCCGGTCTCCATATAACTTGGAACTATTTGATGTGGATGAACACCCAATGACTTCTTTAGAGCATGACTGTTACAGCAGATGGTGGTTGGGTATTATACTAGTTAATTTAGATAACTGGTTGGAACCCGTCATGCTAGTATAATTCATTTAGTGGGCTACCAATTACTGCCTTTCTACTATAATAGTGGTTGAAATGCTTACTTCAAGAGGTAAGTTTATTTAACTTACTTACCCCAGTAGTAGTAGTACCTTATCTTTATTTTTCATTCAATTTCTTCTTCTTTTGTATTCTGGAGACCAGTCAGTCACTTTCTCACAACTGTCTAAAGCAAATGTGCTTCAGCACACACATCTCGCTCTGCTAATTTCTATTGTTATTCCGCCCAGGTGGGTTAAGACGTTTGGCTCGTAAACTGAAGGTCGCGGATTCGGATCTCCGTGGCACCAAACATGCTCGCCCTTTCAGCTGTAAGGGCGTTATAATGTGACCATCAATCCCACTTTTCGTTGGTAAAATAGTAGCCTAAGAGTTGGCGGTGGGTGGTGCTGAGTATCTGCCTTCCCTCTAGTCTTACACTGCTAAATTAGGGACGGCTAGCACAGATAGCCCTCGAGTAGCTTTACGCGAAATTCAAAAAACAAACTGCTATTCTTTTATTTTATTTCGTTATGTGCGTCTGGCGAATCTAGATTAACACTGATAGACAGTGTATCCCCACCGCAATGTGAGCCCTACTTTCCAGTCACCTCCAACACCAAGGGTACATTTTATAACCTCGATTCTTCAGATGGAGTATGGATGTTATTTTGTAACAATAATTTTTCAGACTATATATCTATATATATATATGTTATTTTAAATCCTTAATTCTACGGACTAAGTATGAATTTGTTTTATAATTTTCATCCTTCAGACTACATACAAATATTATTTTCATTCTTGATTCTTCAGACTGTCTATCAATGTTGTTGTATAAACTTGATTCTTCAGAGTGATGCTCGATGTTGTTTATAATATTCATTCTTCATAGTGGTTTTGGATGTCCTTTTAAAACAATGATTCTTTATTTTATAATTACAATTTAATTATTAACGATGAATATGACCGTTTTTTATAGCTTTGATTTTCCACACTTAGTATGGAAGTTTTTTTAAGACTTTCGTTCTTCACATAACAAAAGTGTTATTTTATAACTTTGATTATTCACACTGAATAAAAATGTTATTTTATAACTTTGATGTTCAGTTAGAGTATGGTTGTCCATTAACCTTGATTTTTCACTTTATACATGTTGTTTTATATTCGTGATTTTTCAGACGCCTTGTGGATGTTTTTATAACTATATTTATAAAAATATTTTTTTAAAACCTTGATTATCAGAACTGAATTTGTTTATTTTTTACTTTGATTCTTCAAACTGAATATGGATGTTGCTTTATAACCTCGACTCTTCAGGCACAATATGGATGTTGCTTTATAACCTCGACTCTTCAGGCACAATATGGATGTTGCTTTATAACCTCGACTCTTCAGGCACGATATGGATGTTATTTTATAATATCGACTCTTCAGCACCATATGGATGTTATTTTATAACCTCGACTCTTCAGGCACAATATGGATGTTGCTTTATAACCTCGACTCTTCAGGCACAATATGGATGTTATTTTATAACCTCGACTCTTCAGGCACGATATGGATGTTATTTTATAATATCGACTCTTCAGCACCATATGGATGTTATTTTATAACCTCGACTCTTCAGGCACAATTTGGATGTTGCTTTATAACCTCGACTCTTCAGGCACAATTTGGATGTTACTTTATATCCTCGACTCTTCAGACATAATTTAAATGCTATTTTATAACCTCGACTCTTCAGACACAATTTGGATGTTACTTTATATCCTCGACTCTTCAGACAGAATTTAAATGCTATTTTATAACCTCGACTCTTCAGACACAATTTGGATGTTATTTTATATTCTCGACTCTTCAGACACAATTTTGATGTTATTTTATATTCTCGACTCTTCTAACACAGTATGGATGTTACTTTAAACCTCTGGTCCTCAGATTGTATATAAATGATATTATGTATGTGCAGAACGAAGACTAGATACAGTCATGTGAAAATGTTTGGACACCCAAGGAAAACGTGTGTATTTGTGTAACATTTTTGGTAATGTAGATATTTAATCTCAATTTTAACAATACTGAGATATTATAGGAATATAACTAAACAAATAAAACTGAAGAAAAGACTTTTCAAGATCTTCTGTAAATGTAATTCTACAAAAATGTGTATTCTAACTGAGGAAAAAGTTAGGACACCCCCACATTTATACCCATATAAAATGGCTCAAATCACACACAGGTGTATCATACCAGGTGCACCTGATTAGAAGATCGTTACTTGGCATTTTGAATGAGACTTGCCCTATTTAAATTTCAGACAGTTTGGTGTGCCCCTGACTGTTGAAGTGAGCACCATGGTGAGAGTAAAAGAGCTGTTTGAGGCCTTCAGAAAGAAAATTGTAGCAGCTTATGAGTCTGGTAAGGGATTTTAAAAAATCCCAAAAGATTTTGAATTCAGCCATTTCACTGTCCGGAAAATAGTCAACAAGTGGAGGGCTTTCAAAACAACTACCAACATGCCCAAGTCTGGTCGTCCAAGCAAGTTCACCTCGAAAGCAGACCGCAAGATGCTAAAAGAGGTCTCCAAACACCCTAACATGTCATCACGGGACTTACAGCAGGCTCTGGCTACTGTTGATGTAAAAGTGGATGCCTCTACAATCAGAAAGAGACTGCACAAGTTTAACTTGCATGGGAGGTGTGCAAGGAGAAAATCTTTGCTCTCTAAGAGAAACATCAAGGTCAGACTGAAGTTTGCCAGAGAGAATGTAGACAAAGACCAGGACTTCTGGAATAATGTTCTTTGAACAAATGAGTCCAAAATTGAATGATTTGGACACCAGAACAAAGAACATGTTTGGCGTAAACCACATACAGCATTCCAGAAAAGGAACCTCATACCAACTGTGAATTATGGAGGTGGAAGTGTCATTGTTTGGGGCTGCTTTGCTGCAGCAGGACCTGGACAGCTCACAATCATAGAATCCACCATGAATTCTACTGTGTATCAGATGATGAAACACGACAATGACCCACAACATACCAGTAAATCCACCAAGGAGTGGCTGAAAACTAAGAAATGGAGAGTCCTGGAATGGTGGAGTCAAAGCCCAGATCTTAATCCTATTGAGATGCTGTGGGGTGACTTGAAACGGGTTGTACATGTAAGAACCCCCTCAAACATCTCACAGCTGAAAGAATTCTGCATTGAGTAGTGAGGCAAATTTTCTTCAGACCAATGTCAGAGACTGGTAGATGGCTACAAGAAGCGTTTCACTGCAGTTATTTCAACCAAAAGGGGTAACACTAGCTATTAGGGGGTAGGGTGTCCTAACTTTTTCCTCAGTTTGAATATGCAATTTTGTAGAATTACATTTACAAAAGATCTTGAAAAGTATTTTCTTCAATTTTAATTGTTTAGTTATATTCCTATAATCTGTCAGTATTGTTGGAATTGAGATTAAATATCTGTATATCCAAAAATTTTATACAAATACACAGGCTTTCGAAAGGTTTTCTAACTTTTTCACATGACTGTATAAATCAGATGTAAGATAAAGGTAGATCCTGTACGATAACGTGACCATTAATTAATCTGTAATTAAAAGAATACAAATTATGAATCAGTCGACAACAACATTAAGTCTCTCCCTAATGTGTGATTATTTGTCTATGACTGCAACGAATTGTAAAGGTTCTTCTAATAGCACAATGTTTCAGACAACATACTGACAAGTAACAGTTTGATACCACAATGTTTCAGACAACATACTGACAAGTAACAGTTTGATACCACAATGTTTCAGACAACATACTGACAAGTAACAGTTTGATACCACAATGTTTCAGACAACATACTGACAAGTGACAGTTTGATACCACAATGTTTCAGACAACATACTAACAAGTAACAGTTTGATACCACAATGTTTCAGACAACTCACTAATTTAATGATCAACAGTCTGCTATTTTACATCTCGTCAACATAAATCTCACGTGCACGTGCTGCTGTCCCATATCATTACATAAATCACATTTTATTTTTTCTCTTTTTGTTGAAAATAATTATATTCAGATGTTCGAAAATAGGAGTAACTCGGCATAACGACGCCTCGAGTAGTCCACGTGCTGAGCTCGTGCATGTATATAGTTTTAAACTTGTTTTTAATCGGGTTTCGGAAAATTTCTTCCGCATGAAGCAGAAAACAAAAGTAAGACGTTATTACGAGTGGCAGTTGTTTAAATGTTAATCTAATTTCTATATACTATTGGTTAGCAAACCTAGAATAAATATGAGTATTACACTGGAAAGAAACACAAAATTGACATAGTTTTACAGATTACTTACTTACTTATTTATTTATTCAGAATGGTAAATGATTTCCGTAATGGATTGCTAGATATAATCAAAATATCACCTTCTGGGTAACTGTAGGCAATACATGTGTGACGAATTAGGTAATTCAGTTTGTGGAAATTGTTATGTACCAAATTGTTCAGAGTTTTAAACATGTTACATTTTAGACTGAAAAGGAGTGGTAAACCTGTTACCTTGTAGATTGTAAAGGATGGTAAACATTTTAGATTTTAAATTGTCAAAGTTAATAAACATTTTACTTTCTAGATTATATAGGATAATAAACATGTTAAATCCTGGGTTACCATGGCTGGTAAACATGTTTCATAACAGGTGTTACACTTGTTAAGTATTAGACTATGGGTCTAATTCATCCAAAGCTATTTGGAGTAGTCGTTCTAGAAAATAGAAACTAGTCTATTCTCTCAACTTGATGTACCAACCGTTGTTTGAAGTAGTCGCTCTAGAAAATAGAAACTAGTCTATTCTCTCAACTTGATGTACCAACCGTTGTTTGAAGTAGTCGCTCTAGAAAATAGAAACTAGTCTATTCTCTCAACTTGATGTACCAACCGTTGTTTGGAGTAGTCCGTCGTTCTAGAAAATAAAAACTAGTCTATTCTCTCAACTTGATGTACCAACCGTTGTTTGGAGTAGTCGTTCTAGAAAATAGAAACCAGTCTATTCTCTCAACTTGATGTACCAACCGTTGTTTAGAGTAGTCCGTCGTTCTAGAAAATAAAAACTAGTCTATTCTCTCAACATTCTGACCAATATTATGAACGTAACAGGTTTTAGAAAATGCGTCTGTATAAAACACCATAATGTAAGACTGGTTGAAATAATGACCTAGAAATACATCATATTAGACCACAACAGAAGACGCTCAAATGAAAAGATCACACCTTTTACACTTTAAGTATCTCACACAAAGTAACATCAGAGAACGATGTAGGATGTAACTCTCATAAATGCAAGAAACTGGAGATGTTTTCCCATCTGGTTTTTCCTCCTATATCTTCGTTCTAAAGTTAAGTGTTGATGGGGATCTGATATTTTATCTCTTCTATTCTTACTTCAAGTAAATATGGTGAGGAAAATTGTTACTTTGATTTTTTTACAAAATAGTATATATTGGATAAAGAAATGCGTTTGTATTAAATATATTTTTTATAAGTTGTAAATGGTTGCCTAGAAATAACATTGTTCAACTGAGAGGCCAACAAAAATGATTCTGTGGTTTATTTATATTGTTACCGAGATGTAAGAACATTAAAATACAGAATTTAAGCACACCCATGTGTGTTAACAATAAGAACAGTTTTGTTACCCGTACTTTACAATGTGAAATAGTGATCAACCATCTTACATATGTAATTAAGTACGGCAGTCTGTGCTCCACCCTGGTGAGGTTTTCTAACTAAAGCTTCACCTACGTTTAAAATATGTACACAAGTATTAATACTTCCTGTTGTATGTCCAAACTTGGTATGTAGGTTGAATTGGTACATCGGGAGATACACATCCAAATTCATTTTTGAGGTTGTTAGATGTTATTTTTAACACCACTTTGTGCCGTATTGATTGTACTCACCAAATCTGGCGTGAAGTCATGTTAGATACATGCCGATATATATACAGACTACGAGCTTCAAATTTTGGGATTTCCAGTTTATATACCTACATATCGACACACATCTTGTACAAATACTTATAAGCGAAGAACTTTTGACATCCTGCCTTCTGATACTCTGACTAATTTTAAATAATATAACTCCATACATATATCTTCAAAACTCTTCAGAGCATCATAAGTTCCCATCCCAGCTGCTATGATATATCAAAAGAATAACTTAACACAGAATCTAACACTTACATGTATCAAAAGAATAACTTAACACAGAATCTAACACTTACATGTATCAAAAGAATAACTTAACAGGGACATCTAACACTTACATATATCAAAAGAATAACTCAACAGAGACATCTAACACTTACATATATCAAAAAATAACTTAAAACAGACATTTAACACTTACATATATCAAAAAATAACTTAACACAGAATCTAACACTTACATATATAAAAAGAATAACTTAACACAGACATTTAACACTTACATATATCAAAAGAATAATTTAACAGAGACATCTAACACTTACATGTATTTTATGTTTTATATATTTTATTTTAAGCTATTTTAAGAATAACTTAACACAGACATCTAACACTTACATATATGAAAAAATAACTTAACACAGACATTTAACACTTACATATATTTAAAAAAATAACCTAACACAGACATCTAACATTCACATTTATATTTCCAGATGTGATCTCATTTCGAAACAATAACCTAATACATTCATATTTTCCATATGCGACCATATTTATGAAGAATAACCTGACACTAACATCTAACACATTTATATTTTCCAGGTGTTATCATATATCTAAAGAATAGCCTAACACTGACATGTAACACATTTATATTTTCCAGATGTAGTCATATTTCTAAAGGATAACCTTGGAGACTTGTGGTAACTGTTATACTGTAATTTATTGTATTTAAACTTGGAGTCTTGTTGTTTTTGTTGTACTTTAATTTTTGTATTTACGTTTGGGGTTTTGTGGTTCCCTAAAACTGTAATTCATTCTATTTAAGCTTGGTGTCTTGTAGTTATTGTTAAACTAAAAGTGGAACACACCAACAGTATCCCACCAAACGCTTAATAAGACATTCCTAGGGTGGAGATCTATTTTGGGCTGTGCTTTAGCCAGGTTACCTGCACTAAACCATTGTCTGCAGTACTTACCATTTTTATAAAGTATCCCTTTTTCATCTCTTGTCACTAACCTGTCCAAAAAAGATGAATTACATTCACGAGAGTACAGAGAAGTGCAAATGTCCACTCTTGCTCTAAGGTTAGCTTTTGTCAAATCACAGGGAACCCATTTTCCAAGTTTTGACACCTTTCCAAGTTGTTGCAGATGACGGTGAACTATAGAATGGGTTGAATTAAACTTCTTTGCTAGTTCTTCAACTGTTACATCACAATCTTCATCAAGTACAGCCAGCAGCAAGTCATCATTAAACTCAACAGGACAACCTGAATGTGGTACATCATTTAAGTTGTAGTCACCCAGCAGCAAGTCATCATTAAACTATTCAGGACAACATGAATGTGGTACATCATTTAAGTTGTAGTCACCCAGCAGTAAGTCATCATTAAACTCAACAGGACAACCTGAATGTGGTACATCATTTAAGTTGTAGTCACCCAGCAGTAAGTCATCATTAAACTCAACAGGACAACCTGAATGTGGTACATCATTTAAGTTGTAGTCACCCAGCAGCAAGTCATCATTAAACTATTCAGGACAACATGAATGTGGTACATCATTTAAGTTGTAGTCACCCAGCAGTAAGTCATCATTAAACTCAACAGGACAACCATGTGGTACATCATTTAAGTTATAGTCACCCAGCAGTAAGTCATCATTAAACTCAACAGGACAACCTGAATGTGGTACATCATTTAAGTTGTAGTCACCCAGCAGTAAGTCATCATTAAACTCAACAGGACAACCTGAATGTGGTACATCATTTAAGTTGTAGTCACCCAGCAGTAAGTCATCATTAAACTCAACAGGACAACCTGAATGTGGTACATCATTTAAGTTGTAGTCACCCAGCAGTAAGTCATCATTAAACTCAACAGGACAACCTGAATGTGGTACATCATTTGAGTTGTAGTCACCTGATCTGAAATTCTGTAACAACCTTCAACATTTTCTTTAATCGAGAGACTCCACACCTTGAATATTTCATGTAGTTTTTGTTTTTTTAAACTTATAAATCATTATATACCTCATGTGTTCTTCAGACACATAATCTTTATGAGGGTTTATTTGATTGATGATATAAAAAGTTGGTTTAGTTTTATTCATGTGACTAAACATTTTTATACACTTCCTACTGCATATTTTAGTCATTAAGGCCTTCTATAAAGACAGAAATGATGATGTACTTTCTGTATTAAATTTTCGGACATTACTTATGGGATAACCTGATATTTAAACTTGGGCTCTTGTGGATAATGTTAAACTGTAATTCACTTTATTTAAACTTCGTAATTTATAGTACTTAAACCTGGGTTCTTGTGGTTATTGTTAAGCTGTAATTTATTGTATCTAACCTTGAGGTCTTGTGGTGAATGTTAAACTGTAATATATTGTGTTTAAACTTGGAGTGTTGGAATAACTCTTATACTGTAACTTGGGTTCTCGTGGTAACTGTTAAGCTATAATTTATAATATCTAAGCTTGAGGTCTTGTGGTTAATGTTAAATTGTCATTTATTTTGTTTAAACTTGGAGTGTTTGGATAACTATTATACTGTAACTTGGGTTCTCGTGGTAACTGTTAAGCTGTAATTTATTGTATCTAAGCTTGAGGTCTTGTGGTTAATGTTAAACTGTAATTTATTGTGTTTAAACTTGGAGTGTTTGGATAACTATTATACTGTAATGTGGATTCTCGTGGCTGCTGTTAAGCTGTAATTTATTGTATCTAAGCTTGAGGTATTGTGGTTAATGTTAAAATGTAATTTATTGTACCTAAATTTGGGGTATTGTGGTTACTGTTATACTATAATTTAATGTATTTAAGTTTGGAGTCTTGTGATTATTGGTAAAGTAAAATTCATTCTATTTAATCTTGGGGACTTTTAGTTAATGTCATACTGTAATACATTTTATTTAAACTTTGGGTCTAGTTGTTACTGTAATACTGCAATTTATTGTATTTAAACTGCAGTTTTGTTGTTACTATTAAACTACAATTTATTGTTATTAAACCCAGAATTATGTGTTTACTGTTATTTGTTGTAATTAAACCCAGAGTAATGTGTCTATTGTTATTTGTTGTAATTAAACCCAGAATAATGTGTTTACTGTTATTTATTGTAATTAAACCCAGAATAATGTGTTTACTGTTATTTATTGTAATTAAACCCAGAATAATATGTTTACTGTTATTTATCGTAATTAAACCCAGAGTAATGTGTTTACTGTTATTTGTTGTAATTAAACCCAGAATAATGTGTTTACTTTTATTTGTTGTAATTAAGCTCAGAGTAATGTGTTTACTGTTATTTATTGTAATTAAACCCAGAGTAATGTGTTTACTGTTATTTATCGTAATTAAACCCAAAGTAGTGTGTTTACTGTTATTTATTGTAATTAAACCCACAGTAATGTGTTTACTGTTATTTGTTGTAATTAAACCCAGAATAATGTGTTTACTTTTATTTGTTGTAATTAAGCCCAGAGTAATGTGTTTACTGTTATTTATCGTAATTATGCCCAGAGTAATGTGTTTACTGTTATTTATCGTAATTATGCCCAGAGTAATGTGTTTACTGTTATTTATCGTAATTAAGCCCAGAGTAATGTGTTTACTGTTATTTATTGTAATTAAACCCAGAGTAATGTGTTTACTGTTATTTATCGTAATTAAACCTAAAGTAGTGTGTTTACTGTTATTTGTTGTAATTAAACCCAGAGTAATGTGTTTACTGTTATTTATCGTAATTAAACCCAAAGTAGTGTGTTTACTGTTATTTATCGTAATTATGCCCAGAGTAATGTGTTTACTGTTATTTATCGTAATTAAGCCCAGAGTAATGTGTTTACTGTTATTTATCGTAATTAAGCCCAGAGTAATGTGTTTATTGTTATTTATCGTAATTAAACCTAAAGTAGTGTGTTTACTGTTATTTGTTGTAATTAAACCCAGAGTAATGTGTCTATTGTTATTTATTGTAATTAAACCCAGAATAATGTGTTTACTGTTATTTATCGTAATTAAACCCAGAGTAATGTGTTTACTGTTATTTATTGTAATTAAAACCAGAGTAATGTGTTTACTGTTATTTATCGTAATTAAACCCAAAGTAGTGTGTTTAGTGTTATTTATCGTAATTATGCCCAGAGTAATGTGTTTACTGTTATTTGTTGTAATTAAACCCAGAATAATGTGTTTACTGTTATTTGTTGTAATTAAGCCCAGAGTAATGTGTTTACTGTTATTTATCGTAATTATGCCCAGAGTAATGTGTTTACTGTTATTTATCGTAATTATGCCCAGAGTAATGTGTTTACTGTTATTTATCGTAATTAAGCCCAGAGTAATGTGTTTACTGTTATTTATTGTAATTAAACCCAGAGTAATGTGTTTATTGTTATTTATCGTAATTAAACCTAAAGTAGTGTGTTTACTGTTATTTGTTGTAATTAAACCCAGAGTAATGTGTTTACTGTTATTTATTGTAATTAAACCCAGAATAATGTGTTTACTGTTATTTAGCGTAATTAAACCCTGGAAAATCTGAACTCTTCTGATTATTGTAACACTCTCTAATGGCCTATATGAAACATGGAAAAACATAGAACATTGTTATACGTTATACCAAATCATCAAAAACCTGAAATTTTATCATACTACTAAAAACCTATATAAAATTCTGAAAACCTCAAATTTTGTTATTGCTGTTATATCCCATATAAGATTCTGAAAAACTGGGCCACTGTAATTACTAACATATTTTCTTTCAAGTCCAGAAACGTGTGGTATCTTGTAATTGTTCTGATACCCTATATGAAACCTTGAAAATGTACATCCTTGTGATTAGTGTTATTCCCTGAATCAAAGCCTGAAAAAACCTGGTATCATCTTATTACTGTTATAACCTAAACAAAACCCTGGAATCTTCTGATATATACCCTTGAACCAAGAAAAGTGGGAAACTTTGGTTTATTGTTATACCCTGTTACTTGAAATCTTCTTGTTATTAACGTACTCTATATCAAACCCGGGAAAACTTAGAACATTGTAATTGCTGTTACACCTTATATCAAAACTCGAAAAAGTCTATATCCTTAATTATAATTATACCTGGTATTCAATACTCACAAACCTCGAACCTTGTGATTGCTATTTTAACCTTAAAAAAAACCGCAAACGTGATATCTTGTTATTACTGTTTACTGTTATGACCTTTATGAAACCCTGAGAAGCCTGGAACCCAGAGATTAGTGTTAAATCTTTAACGAAACCTTTGAAATCATGGAATTTTGTTATTACTGTTATGACCTTCATGAAACCCTGAAAAGCCTGGAACCCAGAGATTAGTGTTACACCTTTTACAAAACCTTTGAAATCATTGAATCTAGTTATTACTGTTGTACCTTAGTGTAATGTCTGTAAATTTATTAAATAAATCTAATTCTGGTTTCTTGGCAACCATGTAGTTTAAAATCATTTCCAGCTCTTTAGATTTTAATCCTAAACTATGTTTTCTTATTTTTCTCTTCAGTCCTTTGCAATCATTGTACGATCTGTCGAAGAAACAAAAGACTCGTATATTCTAAATTGGCCATTTATTAAACAATTATTTTTATCGTTTCAAGTCTTAGCCTTTTATTTTGATTTAGTATTCCTTCGAAATAATTACTTATTGAAAGAACATGGCGATACGAGTGATATCATAGCCAGAGAAAATAATATTTTCATTATGTTGCACTTGGGTCCAATTGTTCTGAGAAACTTTGTGTGTAAATATTACGGTAATTTTAAATTATTAAACTCCAATGAATGACAGATGACTGAAATATGCACAAAGTATCGTTTTCATTTTAAATTGTCTTCGTCCATATGTTTTTAGGTCGCGACATTATGTCGCGACAGGCGTTAATCTGACCCTCGTTAAACCAAATCCAAGTCGGAAAGAACACAAGTCTGTTACCACAGCAACGTTGCCGCTAACGACAACATTGTTTATGTTCATTAGAGAGAGCAAACGTCCTGATTTGAATAAAACTTATTTTAGTGGATCTAACAAAAAAACAAACATAGTACATGAAAATTATATTACTTGATAATTAAAGAAACAAAACGAAATTGGTAACACGGGTGAAATCAATAATAGCGTGAAGTCAGTAATATCGGTGATATAATGCAAACCAGTATTAACAAATAAACAACTAGTAACACAACTAATACGAGAAAAACTAAAATTAATAGGGTTACACCACGATATTCATCTGTTTTGAACTGAGACTAACTAATGTTAACAGTGTTACACCACGATATTAATCAGTTTTGAACTGAGACTAACTAATGTTAACAGGGTTACACCACCATATTCATCTGTTTTGAACTGACACCAACTAATGTTAACAGGGTTACACCACGATATTCATCTGTTTTGAACTGAGACTAACTAATGTTAACAGGGTTACACCACGATATTAATCTGTTTTGAACTGAGACTAATGTTAACAGAGTTACACCACGATATTCATCTGTTTTGAACTGAGACTAACTAATGTTAACAGTGTTACACCACGATATTCATCTGTTTTGAACTGAGACTAACTAATGTTAACAGGGTTACACCACCATATTCATCTGTTTTGAACTGACACCAACTAATGTTAACAGGGTTACACCACGGTATTCATCTGTTTTGAACTGAGACTAACTAATGTTAACAGGGTTACACCACGATATTAATCTGTTTTGAACTGAGACTAATGTTAACAGAGTTACACCACGATATTCATCTGTTTTGAACTGAGACTAACTAATGTTAACAGTGTTACACCACGATATTCATCTGTTTTGAACTGAGACTAACTAATGTTAACAGTGTTACACCACGATATTCATCTGTTTTGAACTGAGACTAACTAATGTTAACAGGGTTACACCACCATATTCATCTGTTTTGAACTGACACCAACTAATGTTAACAGAGTTACACCACGATATTCATCTGTTTTGAACTGAGACTAACTAATGTTAACAGTGTTACACCACGATATTCATCTGTTTTGAACTGAGACTAACTAATGTTAACAGGGTTACACCACGATATTCATCTGTTTTGAACTGACACCAACTAATGTTAACAGGGTTACACCACGATATTCATCTGTTTTGAACTGAGACTAACTAATGTTAACAGGGTTACACCACGATATTCATCTGTTTTGAACTGAGACTAACTAATGTTAACAGGGTTACACCACGATATTCATCTGTTTTGAACTGACACCAACTAATGTTAACAGGGTTACACCACGATATTCATCTGTTTTGAACTGAGACTAACTAATGTTAACAGGGTTACACCACGATATTCATCTGTTTTGAACTGAGACTAACTAATGTTAACAGGGTTACACCACGATATTCATCTGTTTTGAACTGACACCAACTAATGTTAACAGGGTTACACCACGATATTCATCTATTTTGAACTGAGACTAACTAATGTTAACAGGGTTACACCACGATATTCATCTGTTTTGAACTGAGACTAACTAATGCTGTTAATGATTTTTAAAACACCGATCAACCGCAATTAATGCTAACATAAAAACACCATGACATTGATAACAGCCGTAAACTGGAATAAACTAATGTTAACATGAGCACACTATAATCTCAATGTCGCTCATGAAACCAGAGAAAGATTTGTTAATAGGACAACACGAGCAACAGGGACTGCAGAGTGTCGTTTATTACATTATACAAATTTCAAATTCCTTAACCTACAGGTTTCATATATTTCTATTCACTTAGTTGTGTTCTTTCTATAACTACTTCCGTCCTACCACTGAGAAACCGAACAACTTCACTTAGTGTGCTTTATATGTTGATATTAATTTAATATTGGTTTTGAATCTTTAAATATTTCATGGAACACAAATTGTATGACTTCGAATATAATACAGATTAATTATTCTTTATGAAACGTCACATCAGAAACGAAGAGATATATGTGTAGCAGTTTTGCACTAATATTTTAATTATAATTTCAAGAATCACAGAATATTTTTGTATAATATGAACGATTAAAAACACGATTTTAAAACTGTACGAATATTTAAACAAAATCTCTAACATTATAAGATACCTAATTATCAAATAAAGAAGATGTTTATTCTTTATGAAAGTAGCTAATCTGAATATGTATCAACCTTCAGGTTAATACAAGAAAAATTACATTACTAAGGTTAGATACAAAACAAAACATTAACAATGTTACTACAGTGAAATATACTTTACTGTTTGTTTGTTTTTTGGAATTTCGCACAAAGCTACTCGAGGGTTATCTGTGCCAGCCGTCCCCAATTTAGCAGTGTAAGACTAGAGGGAAGGCAGCTAGTCATCACCACCCACCGCCAACTCTTGGGCTTCTCTTTTACCAACGAATAGTGGGATTGACCGTCTCATTATACACTCCCACGGCTGGGAGGGCGAGCATGTTTAGCGCGACGCGAGCGCGTACCTGCGACCCTCGGATTACGAGTGCACGCCTTAACGCGCTCGACCATGCCAGGCCAAAATGTTTGGTGTGGTGGAGATTCGAACCCTCAACTCTCGGAGTAAGAGTTGAGCGCCTTAACCACCTGGTTATGCCGGGCGGGGATTATACTTTACTAAGGTTAGATACAAAACAAAACATTAACAATGTTAATACAATGAAAAATACATTACTAATATTAGATACAAAACAAAACATTAACAATGTTAATGCAATTAAAATACATTACTAACATTAGGCACAAAATAAAACATTAAGAATATTAATACAATGAATAATAATTTCTAAGATTAGATACAAAAAAATTAACAACGTTTAAATACAAAAATAAAATAATTATTAAAATCAAGGAACTTATAAATAAGACGGTTAATAATTTTGTTATTGTGTTATTATTATATTATTATTATGTTATTATTATCACGTTATTATCTTATTATCATGTTATTACCTTGCCATTACTATTATGTTATTATAATCATGTTAATATTATCACGTTATTATCTTATTATCATGTTGTTGTTATATTATTACTATGTTATTATCATGTTACTACAATTATGCTATTATTATCTGGTTATTATAAATATGCTATTATTATCATCTTACTATTATTATGTTACTATCATCATGTTATTACTATTATGCTATTATCATGTTGTTATTATGTTATTATTTGTATTACGTTAACTTGAAATTTTATGGTGGCTATTTTATTTTGGAATTTTTACGCCTGGAGGTAAAAACTATTCAGTAACTGTACTATACTATAGTTAGTATACCATGCAGTAACTGTCTGATGGTAAATATGAGTTAATTTACTTCAGAAGTTCTCCCAAAGAAGACAAATGAAATAAATACTGAAACAGGGCATATTTTCACAGACATGAAACATACTGTAACAGGGCGTCTTTTCAAAGATTAAAAACATGAAACAGGGTACATTTTCACAAATGTGAAACATACTGAAACAAGGCACATTTTCACAGAGAGCAGTAAAACTGTAAGGTGAATTGACGTGTACGTACATAAGTATTGGTTAGGCCGAGCAAATTAGATTAGCAGTTTCCAGTTTACGTTTTGAAAACAATCACACAGGTGAACGGTTATTATTTAACACCAACTTTTAAACCCTAATTTATCAATTTTTATAAAATTATCATAATTAAAGATAATTTACCGTCATGTTATATTATCTTAAACATTTAAGCGTAAATAATTATGTTTGATACGGCTGTACCTAGTGTATGCTGGTGATAACAAGAAACTGTTAATCTAGATTCCAGTACGTTACTATGAAGGAAGTTATTAACACGGTCTAAACAGGAAAAACTACCAACATAAATTTTAAAGAGTTTGGTTAGTTCTGTAAAGTAATGGTCTGTTCCGAATGATATAGTTACATGAAGCTAATGCTGGTTACTATCAAATGTCACTCTTGTACTTACTGTAGTTTGTTGGTGTGTATTGATTAAAGTCGTGATATTTAATCAAAAATACCTTGCAGCCAAAAACAGATTCATTGTTTGTTTAACTTGTATCATGATGACGAGTAAAATAAAAACAAAATCAGCCTAGTCGACTAATGAATGAATATTTGTTATTTAATGATGTGTTAAAAACACGTGGTCTTGATAAAACTGAAATAGAAACCCTTATAACCTGGGCACTTTCGAAAGGTGAATCTTTCTTCTTCAGGGACAATTCGAAAGCACTCGGGTTATAAGGGTTTCTATTTCAGTTGAATATTTGTTGTATATATCTAATTGATGTTATAAATGTAGTTACTAGTTTGGCCGCCAGTTTTTGATTTCATTCCTTTAAGACGCATGCTCAATCCTTATTTTAGCCACACTTAGGCGTTTTTGATAATATTTTATTATAACTGTTAGGTTCATAAATTGTAACATGAGGTAAAACTTTTGCCCGTAATAAGTGTTTTATATGTGTGTGTATCACATGGATGAATAAATAAATAAATTAGTTGCACGTTAATAATATAGTGTTAACTGTACTTCAACCATGTATTTTAGATTTACGTTAAGATTATAGAGTTAACAGCACTTGAACTACATATATTAGATTACGTTAATATTGTAGTGTTGACAGCACCTTAATCACATATATTAGTTGTACGTTAATAATGTAGTGTTGACAGCCCATCAACCACTTATAAATTAGTTGTACGCTAACAATGTATTGCTAAAAGTATAATACACCCAATTCTGGTGTTTCCTGATCACTAAATTAACTGTTATTACACTTTGCTAGTTTCTAAAACAAGTTGACACAATATGACTTATATAAATACTCTGTTATGTCACAGCAGGCCTGAAGTGGAACATTTCATCTGCAATGGATATGATGAGTTTGAAATTCCTTCAACCTACACTCTATTGATTCTTGCAAATCCTGAAGGAAGTGTATTACGAATGTAGTGATAAAAGGGCCTAGCAAAATGTTTTATGATGAGTATAATTGGTTTCAATCACGGTTCGCCAGCTTGACAAAGGCATTCACATCAGACAACTTACAACTTAGTACCGCATCTAGCACTATTAAATACTGAAATAAAAAGAAAACAAAAAGGATTGATTTTCAAACACTAAAATAATCTTAAAATGAAATAAACAAATAAAATAGCTTTTTAGTGTCATTTTGATAAACATTTAATATCCTTATTACACATAGTTGGGAGTGTATTCTAACTGACATAACCCGTTAAAATTCCGTCACACCAAACATGCTCGCCCTTTCAGCCGTGGGGCGTTATAAGGTTACGGTAAATCCCACTATTAATTGATAAAAAAGTAGCCCAGGAGTTGGCGGTGGGTGGTGATGACTAACTGTCTTCCCTCTAGTCTTACACTGCTAAATAAGGCACGGCTAGTGCAGATAGCTCTCATGTAGCTTCGCGCGAAATTAAAAACAAACGAAATCCGTTACAATTAAATTATATGTCGCAAATTAGCTAATTCAAACTCAGAAAATAATGTAATGCTATCTTATACAAACTTGTTGTAAAGAAGCCTCCATCCCCTGTTTTCAATAAAGAAGTATGTTAACACAATAGAGCACCAACTCATAATGAAACAAAAATATTTCAACTGCGGTCTTTACTGGCTATGAAATCATCAGTCAACTTTAAACTTTCTTGCTTTAGGCGTCATCTGCCGAGAATAATATTAACTATATATGTTCACATTTCACTCATTTCTATAGTCCTACGGTGGAAGTGCATTTAGATCTACCGATTTCTAACGATGAAATCAACGTATCGATTACCCTGGAGGACACAGCAGATCTCCCAATACATCACATTTTCAAAATAACTACTTTATTATTCGACACAATATGCTATTTTGTTACAGCTTTTACAGAAAGGAATACTATCTGATCACTCTCAAATACAGAAGTTTTAGCGATTGCACCAGTGATTGGAACGTCGTATCTGTCCTTAAAATAATCTTCTGTGCTTTGAAAGATGTAAATAGAAATAATCAATCAGTAAGTAAACTCAAAGTTGTTAAAACAGCGGAAAATATACAATTTATTTTATGATAAAAACACATCCAAGGAATTGGGAAAAAGTATTTATTATGACTTAGTTAAAGATATTACTGGATAGGTGGCAGCACTTCCCATACAGGGATTGCTCATCGATATAGCATTTTAATTACCTCATCAACAGGTCATAAGAACTTTACAATGGAATATAACAGTATTTCTTTTAAAAACAATATCCGTGAAATGACTGAGTACAAGCTCTAGTAATGTAAATACGTATCATATTAATAAGTTTAAATTTATTTATCTTATTTCTTTTGTTTCTTTTTTTATTACAAGATGACTAAAATGGTGTTAACAATTTTATTGAGGTAACATAGTTTCCAATGGAGTGTCAACTTTTAAAAGTACAATTATTAACCAATAATAAGTTTAAAAATATATTTCGAATAAAAATGTCATTGTCGTTAACTCTTGAAACTGGTTTACTTACATACACTTGGTGTTCTCCAATCCTTCATAAAGAATTTAACAATATGGTAGAGATGGCTAATAACAGTCCTTCATAAACAACGTAAACACAAAAGTCATGAAGGCTAATATAACCCACGCTATATATTTCATTAAGTTTAGATGCTCGTGATAGTTAAAGCACAGATAGGCCAAGATATATTTATCGTTTCATTTAGATGCTCGTGATGGTCACAGAACAGATGAGCGATATATATTTTTTGTTTGGTTTAAATTCTCTTGGTGGACACTTTACAGATAGGCCAAGGTATATTAATGATAGCTTTTGATACCCATGGTGGACAAACCCAAAGATTTATTTTCGTAAATACTACCACACAAAACTAAAGAAACAAACTCAAGGTTTGATGCACAGTATTAATACTATATCATTAAACTCCATTTTATATCATTTTGACTCCATTTCTAAAAGCTATAATGTTTAGTAAAGTAAAAATAAGTATTTGAAGCATAAGAAAACTAGGTTGAAACCACATCTTACTCTTCAGTTAGTTCGTGCTGTAGTATCTTCACCTTCACTTACCTATCTTGGGCTTATAAACCTTCAACTTGTTAAGTGTTGTATTTTCTCTTTACATTACTTATCTTGTTGTTGTAAACATTTATATTACCCATGCTCTCACTTTATATTACCTATGCCCTCACTTTATATTACCCATGTTCACACTTTATATTACCTATGCCCTCACTTTACATTACCCATGTTCTCACTTGATATTACACATGTTCTTACTTTATATTACTTATGTTATCACTTTATATTACCCATGTTCTTTCTTTGTATTACCCATGTTCTTACTTTATATTACTTATGTTCTCAGTTCATGTTACCCATGCCCTCACTTTATATTACCCATGTTCTCACTTTATATTACCTATGCCCTCACTTTATATTACCCATGTTCTCACTTTATATTACCTATGTTCTCACTTTATATTACCCATGTTCTCACTTGATATTACACATGTTCTTACTTTATATTACTTATGTTATCACTTTATATTACCCATGTTCTTTCTTTGTATTACCCATGTTCTTACTTTATATTACCCATGCTCTCACTTTATATTACCTATGCCCTCACTTTATATTACCCATGTTCTCACTTTATATTACCTATGCCCTCACTTTATATTACCCATGTTCTCACTTTATATTACCTATGTCCTCACTTTATATTACCCATGTTCTCACTTGATATTACACATGTTCTTACTTTATATTACTTATGTTATCTCTTTATATTACCCATGTTCTTTCTTTGTATTACCCATGTTCTTACTTTATATTACTTATGTTCTCAGTTTATGTTATCCATGTTCTTACTTTATATTACCCATGTTCTCACTTTATGTTACTAATATTTTCACTTTATGCTACCCATGTTCTCACTTTATGTTACCCATGTTCTCTCTTTATATTATCCATGTTCTCACTTTATATCACCCATGTTCTCACTTTATATCACCCATGTTCTTACTTTATATTACCCATGCTCTTTCTTTGTATTACACATGTTCTTATTTTATGTTACCCATGTTCTCACTTTATGTTACCCATGTTCTCACTTTATTTCACCCATGTTCTTACTTTATATTACCCATGTTCTTTCTTTGTATTACACATGTTCTTACTTTATGTTACCCATGTTTTCACTTTATGTTACCCACGTTTTCACTTTATATTACCCATGTTCTCATTTTATATTACCTATGTTCTCACTTTATATTACCCATGCTCTTACTTTATATTACCCATATTCTTATTTTATTTTACTAATGTTTTCACTTTATGTTACCCATGTTCTCACTTTATGTTACCCATGTTCTCTCTTTATATTACCCATGTTCTCACTTTATATCACCCATGTTCTCACTTTATGTTACCCATGTTCTCACTTTATGTTACCAAGTTTCTCACTTTATATTACCCATGTTCTCACATTATATTACCCATGTTCTCTCTTTATATTACCCATGTTCTCACTTTATGTTACTAATATTTTCACTTTTTGCTACCCATGTTCTTACTTTATATTACCCATGTTCATTCTTTTTATTAGACATGTTTTTACTTTATGTTACCCACGTTCTCACTTTATGTTACCTATGTTTGCACTTTATGCTACCCATGTTCTCACTTTATGTTACCCATGTTCTCACTTTATTTCACCCATGTTCTTACTTTATATTACCTATGTTCTTTCTTTGTATTACACATGTTCTTACTTTATGTTACCCATGTTTTCACTTTATGTTACCCACGTTTTCACCTTATATTACCCATGTTCTCACTTTATGTTACCCATGTTCTCACTTTATTTCACCCATGTTCTTACTTTATATTACCCATGTTCATTCTTTTTATTACACATGTTTTTACTTTATGTTACCCATGTTCTCACTTCATGTTACCCATGTTCTCACTTTATGTTACCTATGTTTTCACTTTATATTACCCATGTTCTCACTTTATGTTGCCCATGTTCTCACTTTATACTACCCATGTTCTCACTTTATACTACCCATGTTCTCACTTTCCACTTCCCATGTTCTCACTTTATGTTACCCATGTTCTAACTTTATAATACCCATTGTTTTGTAAAGGTTTTGTAAACTACAACATGTCGTGTTGTGTTTAAATTTTCATTTTTATTTATATTTCCATATTTATGTTATTGTTTCAAAGTTTAAACCAATTAAAAATATGTTGTTATTCATTTAAAATAACATTTAGAAATTTCTAGAATTAGGTAGATCAAATATATGACTATAAACGGAAATGCATGGCGGCCTAGTGTCTAGACGTTGAGTCTCGTGCAAGAACGGACATGCGCGGATTGCTCTGGAGTTCTGTAGAAGTTACGCGATTGTGCGAGAAGAGGCCTACTAGTATATAAACAGACGGAGACGCGAGAAATAGGCAGAGTCATTAGTTTTTATTCGAAGAAAAGAAGAGTCAGTCATTCGTTTGAGAAAGTTTAAGTGTTTGCTGTGATTTTATTCAACTTGGATTTGTGACCAGAGCTACATCTACAGAAGCTGTGATTTTTATCTCGTCAATGTTTGCGATTCATTTCGAATTACTGGTTGTGCTGAGAGTCGGCACGTACGGACTGTTTTGGGGAGACTGGGAAATTGGAAGGCGGCAAGTTTGAGACGTTCATCAAGAAGCACCGTAAAAAGAACTTCGTCAATCTCCATTCAAACTTCGGTATTTCTTCGTGGGACCAAATTCTCACCCTAGACCGGAATTTTGGATTTCTGATCTGAACTTTTGGACTTTCATTCTAGATCATTATATTAGAAACAGGCCAGTACCATTTTGTGTTGTAATTAACTTTGAAGGTTTAAACTTAATATCTGTCATTGTTATTATATAATTTATGTTATATCTGTTAATAGTTTATTGTAATAAATTATACAAGCTGTTATTTGTGTCTTTCTGTTGCGTTTAGTCTACAGTTAACATAAAAAACGTAACACCCATGTTTTCACTTTATATTACCCATGTTCTCACTTTATATTACCCATGTTCTCACTTTATATTACCCATGTTCTCACTTTATATTACCCATGTTCTCACTTTATATTACCCATGTTCTCACTTTATGCTACCCATGTTTTCACTTTATGCTACCCATGTTCTCACTTTATGTTACCCATATTTTCACTTTATATTACCCATGTTCTCACTTTATATTACCCATGTTCTCACTTTATACTACCCATGTTCTCACTTTTTGTAATGTTTTTGTTTATATCAACCTAACATTAGTCAGAGGTTTGGATTTACTGTTTAAAGTCAGGTCTTCATTTTTATTTTGTGTTGTTGTGCTGTCAGTAATAACATTCTATACACATTCAATGAATGTTATTTGTTGCTGACTATGTTGCTCTTTTTTATTACATTGTTTAATCTTTATTCAGTTAAGTGTAACAGCCTCAACTGACCACATATTGTATAAACTATAATTTAGCCAAGCAAGCTTATTATAATAGTTTTATTGGTACAACATAATAACAAAAGATGTCTCTTATGTCCTGTTCTAATTAATGTTCATCCTATTACTTATACAAATTCATTTTGTAAAATAAATGTATATAATTTATCTATTAACATGTACTAAATGTAATATGGAACATGTGGGTAAACTTCAAACTATTATACATTCGTATAAATTTACATAGATCTCAAGTTATAGACAATTAAATGAATTCTATAGAATAAAAACATTTCAGGATTCATCCGTTTACCTCTGTAGAGATAACTATATTAGAAATAGTTAATGAAGACACCAATAGACTTCAAACTGAAAAACTTATACATTTTAAAACTAAGAACATTATATTCTTATGGATTAAACGAATATTTTAATAATTCCACAGCTTTTAATTTGAGTAATGATTATTGTTTTGCTAATTTTTATATATAGATAACTTTATTTATAAAAATGATAAAACTAAAGGTTAAGGAAGTAAGACAGTAAAACGGGTTAAATTATGCAGAGCTATGTAGTTATTTAGATAACAGGTTTTACACTAACATTAGTACACACAAACTGTTGTTTAAATATTTATGAACTTCATCTTTCCAAAATAAAACTATTAATTAATGTAATAAATAAATATAACTTTGAAATGATCATGAAAAACATTGTAGACATTACAAAATATTGATTAACCGTAATAATGTTTCAAGTTTTGAACAAAAGAAACGTAAAATAAAACCTTCACAGTTGATAATTCATCTTGGATATAAAATATTCAGTTATTTACATATTTCTAAAATTATTCATCAATCTATACACAATAATATTTTTCCTTGTAAAAACTTTTTATTATATTATTATACATTTTTTAAACTAATTTAAATTACGACCGGCCTGACCAAGTGTGTTAAGGCCTTCAATTCGTAATCCGAGGATCGCGGGTTCGAATCCCGGTTGGACCAAACATGTTCGCCCTTTCAGCCGTGGGGGCATTATTATGTGACGGTCAACCTCACTAATACTTGGTAAAAGAGTAGCCCAAGAGTTGGCGGTGTGTGGTGATGACTAGCTGCCCTCACTCTCGTCTTATGAACATAGCTTATTTATTAATACTTTTCATAAACATATTGCTAATAGTAAGTTGAAAATTATAAAAGATAAAATATTATGTGAAATATCTAAAGAAAGGTCTAAATACATAAAATGTAAGGTGAAAAATATTTTGGAATAGTTTGAAAACTATATTGACGCATATATTTTAAAACTTAATAATATTACATATTATCCACCTACATGGTTTTTAGAATGGAAGTGTTATGTACTTTAATTTGTTGTTGTTGTTTTGAAATAAGCACAACGGTACACAATGGGCTATCTGTGCTCTGCCCACCACGGGTATCGAAACCCGGATTTTAACGTGTAAGTCTGCAGCTGAGCCACTGGGGGGCAAGTACTTTAAAAATAAAATTTAAATTATTCCATATAAAATTAAAGAAATATCACACAGATGTATCAGGAAAATATGTTATAGTTCCCATTGGTAAGACCAACATCAATATTGGTTTTATTAGTAAAATCTTTAATTACCAGGCCATCCCATAAGTAATGTCCAAAAATTTAATACAGAAAGTGGATAATCATTTATGTCTTAGAAGGCTCTAACAACTAAAATATGTAGTAGGACGTGTATAAAAATGTTCAGACAAATAAAGGAAACTAAACCAACCCTTATGAAGATGTATGTGTCTGAGAAACACATGAGGTATATAATGATTTATAAGTTTAAAAACACATACTATACGAAACATTCAGGGTGTTTATTTGAATATCTAATAAACAAACACATTATTTAGATTCAGAACTTAAAATTATTGATAAACATATCAACATAAATATTTTACGTTTCCTATATATGGTTTACCTTCTTTTAATAGTAACCAGAGACGTATTTAGGATTTCGGCGCCCCTAGGCACAAGCATCACCATCACAACAACAGACAAACACAGTTGTTATCATTCAAAATCAACACAACGTATATTTTCCAACACAATAAAAAATGAAACATCAAAATCAATTATCACTAAATATTATTCTGCGGCTGAATAAACAGGCTTTCTCCTGGCCTTCTGTTCCGAAAACATGTTTATTGCATCATTTTAGTTTATTCTACAAACATTATCACTTTCAATGGCGAGGAGTGACAGGGCATTTAGTTTATCTTCTGCCATTCTTGATCTCAAGTAATTTTTCACACATACCATACGAGTGAGTACATTTCTCCAGTATTTGATTTCGTCGTGCAGCTGTATGGCCATCTGGAGATCTACACGTCCCAACATGTTACCCCTTGCTACTAGAGATAAAACTGAAGACCGATGCTCAGGAGAGTTTTCATGCCCATTCAGCCGGACAGTAGCATTTTTCCAGTCATCAAAGCCTTCGTCAGCCAGTTTGGATTTTTTTCCAAAATCAAATAAACGACAAGGAGCACAAAACAGTCTACCTTTGCTTTCTGAATAAACCAAATATGTCCGCTTACTTTTTTCGCCATTTTGCAGTTTTCTTTCAAACATGCCTTTGGTTACAGATCCCGTCCTTTATCACAGAGCTCTTGAAATCCGAGTCATCGTTTTGAAGGATGGCATGTGTGGCAATATAATCTTTTGTGTAATCATCTATTATCCACTCTACTGGATCTGAACTTACTTTGTCTGAAAAACTTGCTGGAACCATTGACGTTTCAGGCACGCAACCGGCAGATCTTACTAGGCTTGCTGCTGATGACGTCACTTGTTCAAGCTGCAGTTCGATATGTTTGGGTCGTTCAGATTATTCAAAACTGCTACTGCTAGGCCCGTCATGTGTATTCCCTCCATCGCTGTTGGTTTGAACATCATCGCTAGTAGGCTGTTCTTCCCTTTGTTTAGCAAAAAAGGCCTCCATCGTCGGTGCCTTATCCAAAACATCACGTGTGTTTTCATTTTTTAACTTTGCTATCTTCCTATAAGCTGCTCCATTCAATTTTCGGCGTATGTTATTCATGACGATATCACTAGAATCCACTGATCGTATATTGAGTATTGACAGTAAATTTGTTACTTTCACATCTCAGATCATCAGGATCTGAGTCATTTTCGTGGGATCGAGCTATTTATGGCAGCCGCGCGAACCTCACAGAGATCCGTGAGCCCTTTGACCCCCAGTGACCCTCGCCCTCACAAGAATTGTACTTCTTGTGGAGGTTTGGGCACTGACAACACGATATAACTTACAGTAAGATATTGGGTGACGGAGGAATAAGTAAAAGCATAACGAACTCTACATTTTGACACCAATATCGCTTACCACGTTATTATCTATATTGTCGATTATATTGTAAATATGTTGGTGAACCATATATTCGTCCGGCAGATAATGAGTTTTATGGTAGTTGGTAAAACAATTATCGACTTGCAACCATAAGTCCATAACAAAATATACACGAAAAAGGGGAGCTTCTGCACTACTGATTTATATTACTGCCGATGTATCCATGTTAACAGGTGCTGGGCTATTGACAATCAAATTATAAATTCTAACGCACTTTACTATTTCAAATTCTATACTACCAGTAACAAATACCTGTATCGCCCAAAACTATCCAGACCCATTGCGGTACAACCGCGTCCCCTGGGAGTCAACTACATTGATAGAGCGCGGTCGGCGGCCTGCAAAAACGATTATGCGTGACACCCTGTTATGTATATGTGTTAATATTTTGTAAACGACAACATGTCGTATTGTGTTTGAATTTTCATTTGTATTATTCATTTTTCCATATTGATATTATTGTTTAGAAGTTTAAACTAATATTTTGTTATTCATTTCGGTAACATTTTAGAACTTTCTCGAATTAAGTAGACCAATCACATGTTTGTAAATGAGTGCTGGTGACTTCCTGTCTAGACGAGTAGTCTCGTGCAAGAACGGACACGCGCGGATTGCTCTAGAGTTGTATGGAAATTGCAAGATTGTTCAAGAAGTAGGCCTATCGATATAAAAGACGGTGACGCGAGATAGATTCAATCATTAGTTTTATTCGAAGAACAAGAGAGAGATTCAGTCATTAGTTTTATTCGAAGACAAAGAGTGAGAATCAGACACCAGTTTCATTTCAAAAGAAGAAAGTTAGTTATTTGAGAAAGATTAAGTGTTTGCTGTGAATATTCAACTTGGATTTGTGATTGAAATTAGATCTACGGAAGCCGTGATTTTATTTCGTCAATCTCTATGATACATCTGAATTACTGCTTGTGCTGAGAGACGGCGATTTCATTGAACTGTGAACTGTTTCGGAATCTCTTCGTGGGACCAAATTCACACCCTAGACTGGAATTTGAGACTTTAATTTTAGATCATTACATTAGATACAGGCCAGTACCGTTTTGTGTTGTGATTTATTTTGAAGTTTGAAACTAATATTATTTTGTTTTGTAATTAATTTCGAATGTTGTAACTTAATATCTGTCACTATTATTATATAATTTATGTTATATCTGTTATATTTGTTAGTAGTTTAGTGTAATAAATTATTCAAGCTGTTATCTGCGTTTTTCTGTTGCGTTTAATCTACGAAGAACTTAAAACATAAAAAAATACGTAACACACCCGCAGCCGATTCCGCCGACGCTCACCTGCTCCAGTGACTGTGCGCCTTTCTGTTCTGGTATTCTGGAGTCTGCCACTACCCCTTCTTTATTCTAACAAATGCCTATAATTGCTAGGGAATTTGAAGGAACTATTCTGTAAGGACTACATTGGAATCTAGACAAGCGCATATTCAATCAATCAATTAAAAATAACCAATTAAACTAAACTGTGAATGATGAGGAAGAATATTTCAAAATATATTTTTCCAGATAATAGCCTGAAGCAACCGAAAATCCGAATTTTCGTATACGCAGTTTTACAAAACAAAACACGTTATTAGGCCATGATAAAATATTTTTTTGTGTAGGCGTAGCACACTGAGTAGCAGGTAATTCATTGTTTGGTGTGTCAACATGAGTAAAAAACATATTGGGGTTTTTGAAAAACACAAATAAATAACTGAGGTGAGGGCGGATGGGTTGATGATGTGGGGGGGGCGAGGCGTATTAGGTGGGACTCAGGGAGGGAAGGTTAGAAATCTTTTAAATTTGAAGCGACCGACCCGACGGTGTGGTGGAATAGTGAGTGTGTGTGTTGGGGGGTCCAGATTCAAGAGGTTATTGGGGCGGCATAAATGGCAGGGGGAATTAATAACCAGGGACTACATTTTAAAATGGTGTCCATTCTATTTCTCTTTTTTTTGGTCAAAATTTGCCGCCCCCTAAAATCTGCCGCCCTAGGCACGTGCCTCGTGTGCCTATGCGTTAATACCTCCCTGATAGTAACACACTCTTCTGTTTAAACATTGTAAGTTTACAATTATTTAGATTTTGTAAAATTTGTAATAAATTGCAATATTTTATTATTAATGTTGAAATACTTATGAAAAGTAATATTTAATGGATTTAATAAAGAAACTTTCAATAAAATTATTAAATTATTCTGTAAGAAATGTAAAATATGTTAAATAAATAACTTTTAATAAAGTTACTGATAACTGTTTCAAATTTTGTGTGTGTGTGTTTTCTCATAACAAAACCACATTGAGTTATCTGCTGAGTCCACTGGGGGGAATTCAACCCCTGAATTTAACGTTGCAAATCCGTAGACTTACTGGTGTTCCAGCGGGGGACTTTTAGTTGTGATTGTGGTCATTAAACAATTTGGCACTACTTTGTGTGGATAAATACCTTTTTGCCTGTAAATAATTGGTTAAAGTATGAAAATTGGTAGTTACGTCAGACATATTGGGTGGTGGTTTGAAGCTATACTAGCTAGTTTAGATAACTGGTTGCGACCCTGGTACTTGAATAATTCGTCTACTGCGTTACTGATAAGTGCATTACCATTGTAATGGAAGACTGGATTACTAGTTTCAGAAGGAAAGTTTCTATAACTTACTTTCACCCAAGTTGTATTACTTTACTTTCATTGTTATGTATTTTTCTTCTTTACATTGGAGAGTACTCACCTTCTCACAACTGTTTGCAGGCAGTGAAGGGTGTGGAACCTTGTGGGTTTGAGCATCCACATCTCACTCTCCCAATTTATATTTCTATTATTCTATTCCTTCATGTGAGTTTGTTTATTTCTTTTGAATTTCGCGCAAAGCAACAAGAAGGCTACCTGCACTAGCTGTTCCTAGTTTAGAATGCAAAACTAGAGGGAAGGCAGGTTGTAATTACCCATGACCGCCAACTCTTGGGCTACTCTTTTACCAACGAATAGTGGGATTGACCGGCGCAAAATAACGCCCCTACGGCTGAAAGAGTGAGCATGTTTGACATGACGGGGATGCAAACTCACGACCTTCAGATTACGAGTTGAGAACCATAACCATCTGGCCATGCCGGGCCGTTTCAGATGAGACTAGCTAACATAGGATAAGACTGATAGACCCACTGCAATGTTGGTCCTATTTTAACCCTCGATAGACTCATCAGATAGCCCGATGTGACTTTGCAATATGAAAAAACACACAAAACTAACTTCCACATTATAGCTTGCATCCTGAGGATCCTTTCGATTGATGCAACGTTTTTTTACAACTTGTTTTTGTTTGTAACAAACTAATATTAGTCATAGGTTTTAACTGTTTTTCATTCAGGCCTCTACTTTAATTTCATTTGTCTCAACTAACTCTTCAGTATTAATATTTTTTCTCTCTGTACATACATATATATAATATATGCTAGCTTTACAGTTTTAACTGTAAAACTGTTTTTATATATGGTCATGTGAATTTGTGAAGTTGCACATACTATAGTGGAACTTTTGCTTATATGATATTGGAAAAAAATTCGCGATGCACAACTCTCAATTTTGCAAAAGTTTTACCACGTGTGCATGTAGATTTGCAATAGAAGCCATGACGTTCCCGTTTTTCCTCCGTTTTCCGTTGCGGAAAATTTTATTTTTCTCCATTCTCAGGGTGTAGATATGACGTCATGAATACGTCACACGCGGTTCTAATACACTGGCGCCACCTATAGTACTGTTTGTTGTATGTCTATGTAAATACTTCGTAGGGTGTGGGTGGATCTTTACTAAAATTGATATGAAGGTCCATCAGATCCATAAAGAGAAACACAAATTTTTAATTTTGTATTTTGCGGTTTTGATGAGTATTTTTGTGATTTGTTTTTTCTACCACTACTTCGCCCCTGTTGATGGATCTTCATCAAATGTCGAATGGAGATTTCTTGGGTCCATGAGGAGGTACATGCAAATTTACGGTTTTACATCTTGTGTTCTGTTATTTTATATATTATCATACATATATATAAATGAAACAACTTTTCATGTTTTAAGATAACCTTTCATCAATTATTTATTTACATAATTTCTATTCAGGTTATGTGTACTCCAGCTACTTTAATAGTATAATCGATGCAAATATAATAAAATATGTAATAATGCAATAGCATATGTATACAAGTAAGCATTTCTTATGTTGCTTATAGTTATATATTTCACCCTTTCCCTCTCCACTGATGACACTTAGGCCAGTCACTTACCTTTCTTCACTGACGATACTCAGGCCAGTCGCTTTCCCCTCTCCACTGACGATACTCAGGTAAGTCGCTTTCCCCTCTCCACTGACGATACTCAGGCCAGTCGCTTTCCCCTCTCCATTGACGATACTCACGCCAGTCATGGTATACTACATCTTTTCACCCCATCATGGACAGGTGTTTGAGGCACTAGATTCGTAATCTTAGGGTAGCAGGTTTGTAGCTCCTTCATCACAAATATGCTCGCCCTTTTAGACGTCAGAGCGTTATAATGTTTCAGTCAATCTCACTATTTGCAAGTAAAGTAGTGGCCCAAAATTTGGTCGTGGACTGTAATGACTAGCTGCATTCCCTCTTGTCTTACACTGCTAAATTAGGGACGGCTAGCTCAAATAACCCTCGTGTAGCTTTGCGCGAAATAAAACAAAAACAAACATCTTACCATATTTCCTCTTTCAGTGACATTCTGCACACTGAAACCAGATTGAAAACATGTTAATTAACAAACGATTTTATTGTATTAATATGCCTCCTGCCATCCATTTCTGATGGATTTTGGGTAGTGATGACCCCAAACTCTTCTGTGTCGTCGCTGCTGAAACTAAACATTTTATAAATAAAACACGCAGTTAATCAACTCTTGTCTCACCTTCGTCTACAATCATCATTTCCCGCTTACATAATTTTTTCCATTCCTTAGAGTCAGTTTCAAGGATGGATACTCCATGATTGTCCATTCAAAACTGTGTCTGTTAAACTACGGCATTAATATTCCTGTGGAAGGAGATAGGTCTGGACTTTTGTGTAAAACCAACTTAATCGATTATCCTGTGGTAAAAATTGTGATCCTGTCAGCAGTGTCGTGTTTATAAGGTTATGAATCTTACATATAAACAACATGTATGTCACATCGATACTTTTATAACAATAATTTAATAATCGTTATGATACACGTGTCATACGTGTCTTATAAACATTATATTCAAATCACGGCCCCACGAAACTATACGAAGCTTCGCATGAACCACAAACTGCATTAAACTAAATGGGTGTAAACAGTTATAGAGCCACCTGTTATGTGTTAAGTTGCCAAATAAATTTTAAATCTTTTTGTACTAATATTGCATAGGTTTTATTGCAATATTCACAGCTATTTATGTTGAAGGCTGGCAGAACAATATTAAGTAAGAGTAAATAAAAAGAAATGAACGATCCATATTATGAATTACTACTGTGGTTCATAATTGTTGTTTTTTGTTTGTTTTTAATTTCGCGCAAAGCTACACGAGGACTATCTGCGCTGGCCGTCCCTAATTTAGCAGTATAAGACTAGAGGTAGGCAGCTAGTCATCACTTACAACTTTTGGGCTACTCTTTTACCAGCGAATATTGGGATTCACCGTGATATTATAACGTCCCTCCGGTTGAAAGGGCAAGCATGCTTGGTGTGACGGAGATTCGAACCCGCGAACCTCGGATTAGGAGTCGAGTGCCTTAACCACCTGGCCGTGGTTCATGATATTTCACGTGTGGACATTAATCTAATCTAACCTTTCTTTACTTCGTGACATCATCTGTAACAATGTCTGATTAAAATAAAAACAAACAGTTGAATTTCTTTCTTCTTGAACATCTCTATTGGTTGATGAGATTCTGACGTAGTAAGAACGAAAGAACCAAAGAAACCAGCAGAGCACAGACAGCCTGGTTGTAGCAACGTGCCTAACTGTAAACAGAACGATCCAGAACCTGTTACTAGGTGCTAATTTTGTTTTAAAACTAAACATTTTCAACCTAAGACATTAACAATTATTTATTGATTGTTGGCAAATGAAATATTCTGTTTTAATTTTATTAAATACAACAAAAATTGATAAATCTATGCTAATATCGCTAGAATCAGGGGTTCGATATCCATGTGGGCACTGTGAAGACAGCCCATTTGGTGGTTTGTGCTTAATTATAAACATGACTTTGAATGTAAAGCAACTTAAACGGAGAATTATAACGAAATCACGTGCTTGTTTTAACCAGTTAAATGTGTGCGAATGTCAGATATTATAGCTACACCGTTCATTACAGGACGACCCATGGCTGGTAGTTTCCAGTTCTCTCTCACTTCTTATATGCTTTGTATACCCGGGAGGGTCTTGTTGTTTGGGTGTATACTTTGTATACCCGGGAGGGTCTTGTTGTTTGGGAGTATACTTTGTATACCCGGGAAGGTCTTGTTGTCTGGGTGTATACTTAGTGTACCCGGGAGGGTCTTGTTGTTTGGGTGTATACTTTGTATACCCGGGAAGGTCTTGTTGTCTGGGTGTATACTTTGTATACCCGGGAGGGTCTTGTTGTCTGGGTGTATACTTTGTATACCCGGGAGGGTCTTGTTGTTTGGGTGTATACTTTGTATACCCGGGAGGGTCTTGTTGTTTGGGTGTATACTTTGTATACCCGGGAGGGTCTTGTTGTCTGGGTGTATACTTTGTATACCCGGGAGGGTCTTGTTGTTTGGGTGTATACTTTGTATACCCGGTAGGGTCTTGTTGTTTGGGTGTATACTTTGTATACCCGGGAAGGTCTTGTTGTCTGGGTGTATACTTTGTATACCCGGGAGGGTCTTGTTGTTTGGGAGTATACTTTGTATACCCGGGAGGGTCTTGTTGTCTGGGTGTATACTTTGTATACCCGGGAGGGTCTTGTTGTTTGGGAGTATACTTTGTATACCCGGGAAGGTCTTGTTGTCTGGGTGTATACTTAGTGTACCCGGGAGGGTCAGATGCACTTGACCTCTTCCTCCTTCCTTTTCCTTGATAGTGTAAACTGTTTAGTATATTAATAATCTGTACAAGGGGGCCAGAGTGATCCACATTTACTCGGGCCCCTTTCAAGGCAATGCATTATCAGTTCTTTCACTGAGGTCTAGCTCAAAGGTGGCCTGTTTTATTTTAGCACTTAATTATTATATATATTTATTATTTTTTATACATAATCAAATATATAAATTAATCAGTAAGAGATGTTTAGGACTATCTTCATATATACAGAGTTCGCATAATAGTTCATTTTTTCTCCAGTTTTTGTCCAAATATTTTATGTTACTATGTAAGAATTTATCTGCTATTTATATGTTTGAATATTTATGCATAAACTTTGAAGAGGTTGTTTTAGGTACTCTATGTACTGTCGTAAGTAGTTTCTAGTTTCAATTTAATGATATATATTTCAAAGTACCGCCCTTATTACACGTCGTGCACTTGGTTATTTCGATAATTCTGACTCGTGATCCAACCGTGACCTCTTGCTAAAGGTGCATAATAACTCTTTTGATAAATTCGATCATTGCGTGTCTGGTTAGAAAAAAACACAAAAAAAACACACTTAGCAAACCAGGCTGAGGTTACGCCTGTTTCCATTACGGCTATTGAGAACATGTTCTTTTCTTACTTACTTCAATTAAAAATTCTGAGTAAAAGTAAGTACATGATTGTACTACTTACTCAGTCATCAGCAGGGCTGCCTCTAAACCTAACAAACAGAAATATTCCTTCTAAAATCAAAACATTTACTTTCATTCTTTTGTCTGTTTACTTTCTCTTTTACGTCTTTCCATATTGATTCTTTCCTGGTCTTTTCTTTGAGACCTTCATATGTTTACAGCAACATAAACTCGGTTTTCGTGGATCATTTCGAAACCCATAAACAGTTTTACGGCAAACAAAATTAACATTTTTGTATATTTTGATACACATAGTTGTTTGAAGTATTATATGAGATATCGGTGATGACAAGTTGTACCTAAAAGTGAAGTGAGGATTTATCATCTGTACAATTCATATTTGGTTGATATTAGTACAGAACTGGTAATCCGCCATATTCGACTGGTATCAACATACAACTGGTAATGCGTCATGTTTGATTGGCATTAACATACAACTGGTAATCCATCACGTTCAATTAGTATCAACAAATAACTGGTAATCCGTCATGTTCTGTTGGTATTTACATAGAACTGGTAATCCGTGATGTTCGATTGGTTTTAACATACTGCTGGTTATCCATCATGTTTGAATAATCGACCAAATATATGTTCAAACGTTAAACACCAGATGAGTGAAAAATTCCTTTATATTCTTGTAAACATGTGGGTAATTATATATGCAATTTTGTTAACTGAAGAAAATCTCTACTGGTTTAATGTGATTAACTGCAACTAAGTTAGGGGTGGTTTCTAAAAGTCATTTAGTTCGTGACAAATATATATTGAGCAACAAGGGGTAGTTTATAAAGTGCTTTATTTCATGCTAAATATCTATTGATCCACAAAAATAGTTTAGTTCATAAACTATTTTATTTCATATTGAATTAGTTCATTAATACAAGTAACGATGTAATAGTAATATTTGTTAGTGCTGTTTCACTCACAACAGTAAATCTGAATGTTACATTAAATAGTCAGGTGATTTAGTGCTGGTTCCCTCACAATAGTAGATCTGAATGTCACATCAAATAGTCAGGTGATTTAGTGCTGGTTCCCTCACAATAGTAGATCTGAATGTCACATTAAATAGTCAGGTGATTTAGTGCTGGTTCCCTCACAATAGTATATCTGAATGTCATATTAAATAGTCAGGTGATTTAGTGCTGGTTCCCTCACAATAGTAGATCTGAATGTCACATCAAATAGTCAGGTGATTTAGTGCTGGTTCCCTCACAATAGTAGATCTGAATGTCACATTAAATAGTCAGGTGATTTAGTGCTGGTTCCCTCACAAAAGTAGATCTGAATGTTACATTAAATAGTCAGGTGATTTAGTGCTGGTTCCCTCACAATAGTAGATCTGAATGTCACATTAAATAGTCAGGTGATTTAGTGCTGGTTCCCTCACAATAGTAGATCTGAATGTCACATTAAATAGTCAGGTGATTTAGTGCTGGTTCCCTCATAATAGTAGATCTGAATTTCACATTAAATAGTCAGGTGATTTAGTGCTGGTTCCCTCACAATAGTAGATCTGAATGTCACATTAAATAGTCAGGTGATTTAGTGCTGGTTCCCTCACAATAGTAGATCTGAATGTCATATTAAATAGTCAGGTGATTTAGTGCTGGTTCCCTCACAATAGAAGATCTGAATGTTACATTAAATAGTCAGGTGATTTAGTGCTGGTTCCCTCACAATAGTAGATCTGAATGTCACATTAAATAGTCAGGTGATTTAGTGCTGGTTCCCTCACAATAGTATATCTGAATGTCATATTAAATAGTCAGGTGATTTAGTGCTGGTTCCCTCACAATAGTAGATCTGAATGTCACATTAAATAGTCAGGTGATTTAGTGCTGGTTCCCTCACAATAGTAGATCTGAATGTCACATTAAATAGTCAGGTGATTTAGTGCTGGTTCCCTCACAATAGTATATCTGAATGGTCATTAAATAGTCAGGTGATTTAGTGCTGGTTCCTCACAAATAGTAGATCTGAATGTCACATTAAATAGTCAGGTGATTTAGTGCTGGTTCCCTCACAATAGTAGATCTGAATGTCACATTAATAGTCAGGTGATTTAGTGCTGGTTCCCTCACAATAGTAGATCTGAATGTCACATTAAATAGTCAGGTGATTTAGTGCTGGTTCCCTCACAATAGTAGATCTGAATGTCACATTAAATAGTCAGGTGATTTAGTGCTGGTTCCCTCACAATAGTAGATCTGAATGTCACATTAAATAGTTCAGTGATTTAGTGCTGGTTCCCTCACAATAGTAGATCTGAATGTCACATTAAATAGTCAGGATTTAGTGCTGGTTCCCTCATAATAGAAGATCTGAATGTCACATTAAATAGTCCGGTGATTTAGTGCTGGTTCCCTCACAATAGTTAGATCTGAATGTCATATTACTATTCAGATAATTAAATAGTCAGGTGATTTAGTGCTGGTTCCCTCACAATAGTAGATCTGAATGTCATATTAAATAGTCAGGTGATTTAGTGCTGGTTCCCTCACAATAGTAGATCTGAATGTCACATTAAATAGTCAGGTGATTTAGTGCTGGTTCCCTCACAATAGTAGATCTGAATGTCACATTAAATAGTCAGGTGATTTAGTGCTGGTTCCCTCACAATAGTATATCTGAATGTCACATTAAATAGTCAGGTGATTTAGTGCTGGTTCCCTCACAATAGTAGATCTGAATGTCACATTAAATAGTCAGGTGATTTAGTGCTGGTTCCCTCACAACAGTGTTATAACATTAATTCACACAACCTTTCAGTGGATAGAAGTACAGAAGGTTTGATAAGGTGTAGCAGCCAGGAGTCAGAGATACGGTGGTGTGGTCTACAGATTTGATGTAGCAGTAGTTATCATCACGGCTAAATCCCCATGACTTGCATAATTTATTCTGGAGACACTTTCTGGCACACCCCTCCTCCGTGTCAGTAGCTCGAGCTACCAGATCGTAACCCCATATACAAGTGTCAGAGGTGACGTTGAAACGAGCTAGAACGAAATAGACACCAGTTCTATATTCAGAGGTGAAACATCGACTGCGTTAGAAACAGACCTAAAGTAGAATAAAGTGTTTACTTACGGTCACCACATTTCACACCACACCAGCCTCGACTACATTCACACCTGAATTCGTTGTTCACTTCCTGACAAGTTCCTCCATTTTCACAAGGAAGAGCGGCGCAACTTATCTAAAAATAGGAATCCCAGTACACATTAATAATAGAATCCTAGTACACATTAATAAAAGAATCCCAGTACACATTAATAATAGAATTCCAATACACATTAATAACAGAATCCTAGTACATATTAATAATAGAATTCCAGTACACATTAATAAAAGAATCCCAGTACACATTAATAATAGAATACCAATACACATTAATAGTAGAATCCTATTAAACATTAATAAAAGAATCCCAGTACATATTAATAATAGAATTCCAATACACATTAATAATAGAATCCCAGTACACATTAATAAAAGAATCCCAGTACACATTAATAATAGAATCCCAGCACACATTAATAATAGAATCCCAGCACACATTAATAACAGAATCCCAGTACACATTAATAATAGAATTCCAATACACATTAATAACAGAATCCTAGTACATATTAATAATAGAATTCCAGTACACATTAATAAAAGAATCCCAGTACACATTAATAATAGAATACCAATACACATTAATAGTAGAATCCTATTAAACATTAATAAAAGAATCCCAGTACATATTAATAATAGAATTCCAATACACATTAATAATAGAATCCCAGTACACATTAATAAAAGAATCCCAGTACACATTAATAATAGAATCCCAGCACACATTAATAATAGAATCCCAGCACACATTAATAACAGAATCCCAGTACACATTAATAATAGAATTCCAGTACACATTAACAATAAAATTCCATTACACATTAATAATAGAATCTCAATACGCATTAATAATAGAATTCCAGTACATATAAATAATAGAATCCCAGGACACATTAATAATAGAATCCCAGGACACATTAATAATAAAATTCCAGAACACATTAATAATAGAATCCCAGTACATATTAATAATAGAATTCCAGTACACATTAATAATAGAATCCCAGTACACATTAATAACAGAATTCCAGTACACATTAATAATAGAATCCAAGCGTCTATATATAAATTATTCTTGCATTTGTCTGTTCAGAACTCTCCTCGTAAGTTCCTCGAGCAAACGCTACAAATCTCAATTATAGAAAAAAGTTTGTCTGAATTACATATTGGATGTTAGAATTATTTTATCTTGGTTTTGTTCGTCAAGTTTTTAATGGAACCAGTATGGTACAGTATAAGAAAAGGTTGTTAACACCAAATGACAAATAACTTGGATTATAACTTAAATTTTTTATTTGGAAAGTGTTTCACATTAACAACACTTTACCCGCGTGTAATTTTAATAAGAAAATTAACTTTTTACTGAATTCAACAGCTGTAAGATTTATCGACTTATTCAGATCGAAAATACGCATGCGTAGTAAGTTTCCAATCAGACATTTGTCAAAATGCTTCTGCATATACAGCTAGGTTTTACATTAGTTTAGCTTTACAACACATATACAGCTAGGTTATAGTTTTACATTAGTTTAGTTCTACAATACATATACAGCTAGTTTTACATTAGTTTAGCTCTACAATACATATACAGCTAGCCTTACATTAGTTTAGCTTTACAATACATATACAGCTAGCCTTACATTAGTTTAGCTTTACAATACATATACAGCTAGTTTTTACATTAGTTTAGCTTTACAATACATATACAGCTAGTTTTACATTAGTTTAGCTTTACAATACATATATAGCTAGGTTATAGTTTCACATTAGTTCAGCTTTACAATATTTTGGTTAAGGTTCGATTCATAGACTGTAATAAACACCTTTTAGCTATTTATTTGTTTCTTTACTACAGCTTTCATTGTAATTTCTTGTGTTTCTATGTTTCAACTCGTAAAACCATTACGTACATTGAACGGTCAAAACAGCTGTCTTCTCTGTACATTGTTATAAAATCATCACTATACCTAAATGTTTACTTTACGTGCAAGTTTTCAAAATAAAGTTAATTACGTGTAATTTTAATAAATCAAGCTATCCGAATATAAGTTCGTTTCTTCGATCATCCTAATATTTTTAAATAGGTTGGGATTTACCGACATAATACGTAATACGCACAAGAAAATGTAGCTGAAATATAGTAAATAATGCAATAAAAATATTCCAGCAAAAGGCATGAAAACTGCTCTAAATGTTTAACAGGTTGTGGCTAGTGCTTTAATACCACTAACCCTAATATACATTACAAACACTATACGAGTGAACTTTAATAACAATAACTCTAATATACATTACAAACATTATACTAGAGTACTTTAATAACAATAACCCTAATGTACATTACAAAACATAAACCCGTATACTTTAATAACAATAACCCTAATATACATTACAAACACTATACTAGTGTACTTTAATAAGACTAACCCTAATATACATTACAAACACTATACTAGTGTACTTTAATGACACTAGCCCAGTGTACTTTAATAACACTTACCCCAATATACATTACAAACACTATACTAGTGTACTTTAATAACACTAACCCTAATAATATTACAAACACTATACTAGTGTACTTTAATAACACTAACCCAGTGTACTTTAATGACAATAACCCTAATGTACATTACAAAACCTAAACCAGTACACTTTAATAACACTAACCCTAATATACATTACAAACACAATACTAGTGTACTTTAATAACAATAACCCAATCTACATTACAAACTCTAACTATATAATACATTACAAACACTATACCAGTATGCTTTACTATCAAAATTCTAGTACACATTAAAAAGCATTATACAATTGTACTTTAACGTGTGTATGCTAGTACACACTACAAACACTATACCAGTATACTTTAATAACAAACTCCTAGTACACATTAAAACATTGTACAATTGTACTTTAATATCTGTATCCCAGTACACATTACAAATACTTTTCGAGTGTACTTTAATAACAAAATTCTAGTACACATCACAAATACTATACGAGTGTACTTTAATAACAAAATTCTGGTACACATTACAAATACTATACGAGTGTACTTTAATAACAAAATTCTGGTACACATTACAAATACTATACGAGTGTACTTTAATAACAAAATTCTGGTACACATTACAAATACTATACGAGTGTACTTTAATAACAAAACTCTAGTACACATTACAAATACTATACGAGTATACTTTAATAACAAAATTCTGGTACACATTACAAATACTATACGAGTGTACTTTAATAACAAAATTCTAGTACACATTACAAATACTATACGAGTGTACTTTAATAACAAAATTCTAGTACACATTACAAATACTATACGAGTGTACTTTAATAACAAAATTCTGGTACACATTACAAATACTATACGAGTGTACTTTAATAACAAAATTCTAGTACACATTACAAATACTATACGAGTGTACTTTAATAACAAAATTCTAGTACACATTACAAATACTATACGAGTGTACTTTAATAACAAAATTCTGGTACACATTACAAATACTATACGAGTATACTTTAATAACAAAATTCTAGTACACATTACAAATACTATACGAGTATACTTTAATAACAAAATTCTAGTACACATTACAAATACTATACGAGTGTACTTTAATAACAAAATTCTGGAACACATTACAAATACTATACGAGTATACTTTAATAACAAAATTCTAGTACACATTACAAATACTATACGAGTATACTTTAATAACAAAATTCTGGTACACATTACAAATACTATACGAGTGTACTTTAATAACAAAATTCTAGTACACATTACAAATACTATACGAGTGTACTTTAATAACAAAATTCTAGTACACATTACAAATACTATACGAGTGTACTTTAATAACAAAATTCTAGTACACATTACAAATACTATACGAGTGTACTTTAATAACAAAATTCTGGTACACATTACAAATACTATACGAGTGTACTTTAATAACAAAATTCTGGTACACATTACAAATACTATACGAGTGTACTTTAATAACAAAACTCTAGTACACATTACAAATACTATACGAGTATACTTTAATAACAAAATTCTGGTACACATTACAAATACTATACGAGTGTACTTTAATAACAAAACTCTAGTACACATTACAAATACTATACGAGTGTACTTTAATAACAAAATTCTAGTACACATTACAAATACTATACGAGTGTACTTTAATAACAAAATTCTGGTACACATTACAAATACTATACGAGTGTACTTTAATAACAAAATTCTAGTACACATTACAAATACTATACGAGTGTACTTTAATAACAAAATTCTAGTACACATTACAAATACTATACGAGTGTACTTTAATAACAAAATTCTGGTACACATTACAAATACTATACGAGTATACTTTAATAACAAAATTCTAGTACACATTACAAATACTATACGAGTATACTTTAATAACAAAATTCTAGTACACATTACAAATACTATACGAGTGTACTTTAAGAACAAAATTCTGGTACACATTACAAATATTATACGAGTATACTTTAATAACAAAATTCTGGTACACATTACAAATACTATACGAGTATACTTTAATAACAAAATTCTAGTACACATTACAAATACTATACGAGTATACTTTAATAACAAAATTCTAGTACACATTACAAATACTATACGAGTGTACTTTAATAACAAAATTCTAGTACACATTACAAATACTATACGAGTGTACTTTAATAACAAATTTCTGGTACACATTACAAATACTATACGAGTATACTTTAATAACAAAATTCTAGTACACATTACAAATACTATACGAGTATACTTTAATAACAAAATTCTAGTACACATTACAAATACTATACGAGTGTACTTTAATAAAAAAATTCTGGAACACATTACAAATACTATACGAGTATACTTTAATAACAAAATTCTAGTACACATTACAAATACTATACGAGTATACTTTAATAACAAAATTCTGGTACACATTACAAATACTATACGAGTGTACTTTAATAAGAAAATTCTAGTACACATTACAAATACTGTACGAGTATACTTTAATAAGAAAATTCTAGTACACATTACAAATACTATACGAGTATACTTTAATAAGAAAATTCTGGTACACATTACAAATACTATACGAGTATACTTTAATAAGAAAATTCTGGTACACATTACAAATACTATACGAGTGTACTTTAATAACAAAATTCTGGTACACATTACAAATTCCGTTCTTGTGGTTATGTTGTTGTTTGTTTACATATCTTTACATATCGCTATATTTGTGGTTATATTGTTGTTTATTTACATATAACTCTACTTGATGTTATATTGTTGTTTATTTACATATAACTCTACTTGATGTTATATTGTTGTTTATCTACATATAACTCTACTTGATGTTATATTGTTGTTTATTTACATATCACTCTACTTATAGTTATATTGTTGTTTTTTAATTTTGACTGTATTTCTTGTTATATTGTTTTTTATTTACATATAACTCTGCTTGAGGTTATATAATTGCTTATTTATATATTACTGTACTTGAAATAATAGTTGTTTATTCTTGTATAACTGTAGTTCAGATTATATATAGATGCTTATTTACCTATAACCGTACTTGTTATATAGGTGTTTATTTACGTATAACTGTAATTGTGGTTATATAGTTATTTATTTACATATAACTGTTCTTCTGGTTATATTGTTTTTTATTTACATTTAAATTTACTTCTAGTTGTATAGGTGTTTATTTACCTATAACTGTACTTGTGGTAAATTATTCATGATAAATACTAATGTAACATAATTCTCTTTCAGTATCAACCTATATCTGTAATTTAAAGACGAATGTAACAGAATTTGATTCTCAGATCACGTAGATTATTGAAGTATTATTTTCTGATTGATATTACGTAGTTTATGTAATGATAACAATGTCGTTTTATTAGCTACTAATATTTCAAAATGAAACCAACCTTTTTGAAGTATACCGAAGCGTCTTCAATAGTACCAACCTGGTTGTTTGGCCACTCTAACAGCTGACATTCCTGAGTGGTTGTCTGGTAGTTAAAACCTCTACAATCTCCTCTTCTGTTGCAAAGAGTACCACACTGCCACGAGCGTGGGGCTTGTGTTGTGGTCAGAATGTTTTGCTGTTGTTTTGCTTTACCGAATTTTAGGGTATAAAGTTCAGAAGTGAACTGAACAGAATCAACTTGTATAAATAACCCCATGACGAAAAATATTCTTAATAAATCTCGTTTGTGTAGTGGAATCATCGATAACTCTCAAGCTAGACACTGGTAAAACCTTTTCTTCTGCAAGAACAGTAGTAAAAGGTATGATAATGTCTAACTAGGTACAAAAGATTCCACACTCCAGTTTTTACTTTATATTATTGAGGTTTTAAAAGTATAGAAACGAAAAGCTTGAAATCACGTCACATAGAGAATAGGTAACGTTTTGCTTACGTCATATGTTCGAAGCCAATTGTAACCTCAGTTTTTTATTGACTTTTGCAGTTTAGGCCTGAAAATTTGCGTTGCGTGTTGCCGAAACTGTGCCTTAAGAATTGTAACATTAAATAGATTTGTATTTAAGTAACTAAATAATTCTGTGGAGCTCCTTTACTTTTATTCCCAGGTTCCACTAGTGATATGTTATTACTTCTTCTAGCGAACCAACACAAACTTCAAAAAGTCCAAGACCGACAGATTGACTTCTGGTAAACAGTCTTTGAGACTTAAGACTTCTGAACCGAATAGTGTATGCATCATGTAATGATGTACGCCCCTGCCCTTGTTTCCCTAAATTTTACCTCTCCTTAATCATAACAACTATCATAACCTACTAAAAAATAAGCCTCATCTCACAATTTCCTTGCAGTGAACTGGTAGGTGGTCAAGGAAGATTTAAATGAAAATGGGGCTCATGACTTGTATAACTTTGCAGTAGAAATAGATTAATTGTAATATGGTGTTACTACACTGTAATTATATACTCAGTTTTAGGTTTGAAAAGTGTTTATAAAATTAAGTGAATATAAATAAATTCCTTTTGTTTCTTCTCTTTATTTTCTTTGCCCCATCATCTTTCCTAATATCTCCCCCTCTATCCCCTACAAGAGTTTTAGTTCCTCAATATTGGAAGAACATTACAGGCTAGCTTTTCTAATATTGAAATAAGATTGCAAGATCGTGGTTAGCAATTTTCTGTTTCCGTTTTGCCAAACGGTTATCAATAAGATTCCAATCTATATTTTGCTAGCCGTAGTAATCTTGTAAAATCTAATGGTCAAGATAATTCTGTTCAACACCTGCTTTTTGGATAGTGATATTGTCATCCTAGAATCTAAACTTATTGTCAAAGCTTGCCAGAGCATATGATAGAAATGTTATCTCCATGTGATACCTGTAGGCGGCGCCATTGACGTTACTTTGAAGGATATGAAGAGCAGTTTTCCACTGTGATAAATAGCTGCCCAAACATGTACTGCACCACCTGCTGTGGAAAAGACAATTTTCCTTCATTTGTTCTCCAGAGAAACGACAAACACAAATCCTACTCTCAATTTTAACAAGACGGAAATAGGACTCATCTGCAAAAATCACATGTCACCAGTGTTCCAACTGTAAGTTGACATGTCTTGTCCAAGTATCAGGGTAATGGCAGTTAATTCTGGTTAATATCAGGTTGCAGGTAGTCCTTCTTACAAAATAATCTCATTTGGTTTGTTTCTTATTCGTTGTTCTTCTGGATACCTTAAAATAAATGTTTTTATGTCATTCCAGTCGCAAGGTGTTATAAGATTTCTTTGGACAAAAGATGATCAAGATACGGTCATCTCGGGCAGTAGTTTTTCTTTTTCTATAAGTGGACTTCCCTAAAACAATGTGTAGTCGTATGTATACGCTTCATACCATTTCTGGACAGTCGAACAACTTGACGTCCTATAACTTCTGACACGTGACGAGGCGCGACTTTAGAACAAATTACAGATAAACAATCTGAACAAAACTTTGATCTGTTTCTGACACAAAACAGATGTGTGTTTTGACAAATAAATGCTTATAAATAGCTTATAGACCTGAATAACAACTAATAGATGTTTGTTTGATCGTGCGCTACCTTCTATGTTAGTTCCAAGGCATTAACTCAGTAACTACTACATACTTTTAGACGGTAACATCAATATAGAACGGTTTGTTTTGAAATCTCGCACAAAGCTACTCGAGGGCTATCTGTGCTAGCCGTCCCTAATTTAGCAGTGTAAGACTAGAGGGAAGGCAGCTAGTCATCACCACCCACCGCCAACTCTTGGGCTACTCTTTTACCAACGAATAGTGGGATTGACCGTCACTTTATACACCCCCACGGCTGGGAGGGCGAGCATGTTTGGCGCGACCCTCAGATTACGAAGCGCACGCCTTAACGCGCTAGGCCATGCCAGGCCTAATATAGAACGGTATACAAACATTTGACAGAAATTGTAAAAAGCTAACGTTGGTTCGAAGCCCAGTAGCGGTAAAGTAATGAATTGTTTACTTTTTCTACCGTCAACATAATGGTGCTAAGGATAATTGCTGTCTGTTTGAACTGCACTAGACATGAAATAAGGAATTATTTACTTACACAGCTCAATTTAAATTGATTAACTCCTGGTACGAGTTGAAGTACGTTGTGATTAAAGTAAAACCTAACTCATGACCCAGAACTGCGTGTGTTTTCCCCTATCGTGACAAACTTGAATTAAAAACATTTATCTATGTTCTTTAAAACATAAAAGTAAAAACAAAAATTATGTTAATAATAAATATTTACAGGAACGAATGAAGGTGCACTTACTAAACATTTATGGTGGATTAGTAGAGGTTACCGGTTCCATAGTAACTAATATGAAGCATAGAAACTAGTCCTACGTCAATATCAGTGAAAGCTGTTTTCTGTGCAAAATGTTATTTTTCTACTTTTTTTTTAAACTTTCCTTTCTATCATAACGTGTCTATTCATTAAGCAGAATTTCTCATAAGCGTTACATTAGCTTATCAACGTGGCTCAGTGATATGTCTGAGGAATTATAACTCTGGTATATGGGTTTTGGTACCCATAATGGGTAAAGCGTAGAAAACCTATTATGTAGGTTTGTGTTTAATTACAAACAAACAAGCTAATGACATACTTATTTTAACAATTATTCTAATAAACCATACAATCATACTATTTGTAATACTAACATCTCGTCTCACAAAACTAAAGACGATAATTGTGATATTGAATGTATCATTTGTAATGGAGTGAAATAAATATATTTTTACAGTTGTAGGAGGGTAAAAAAATTTGTAATAGACTGTATTATAGTTATTACGTTCGCCTTTATAGTTCATTTATTATTTCGTTGTATTATTTAGTTTATCTATGAATTTGTTTAGTCTTTAACTCACCTGTATGTAATAATTTGTATTTTCAGTGAATAGATACGTATATGGTGAAATTGACCACCCTAACGGTAACGTTCAGGTAATGTTAATGTTGCACAGTTATGTGTACATTTATCGTCATACGACGTTTCCTACCCTGTCAATAAATACCTTGCTTTCACTAAACAAGGATAACTCACGAGACACCTATAAAGCGGTATAGTTAGAGTTTGTTTGTGAATTTCAAACAAATCTACTCGAGGCCTAGCCGTCCCTAACTAAGCAATGCAAGACTAAAAGGAAAATAGCCAACCCTTAAGCTACTCTTTTATCGAGAAAAAATGGGGTTGTTCTCTATGTTATAACGTCACCCAGAGCTAAAAGGACGAGAATAGTTGGTGTGACCGAGATTCGAACCCGCGACCCTCAGATGAGGAGTCAAACACCGTATGCCATGCCGATCCCACATGACTATTCAAGTTGTTGCTTGAATATTGTGTTACCTTTTTTTTCTCGTTTCATAATTATTGTTTTATATTAAAGTTTGTGGGAAGTTCTTGGTTATTAGGTGTGTTTTTGTGTTTAATTTATTATTGTTTTATATTGTTGTTGTTGTTTTGAATTAAGCACAAAGCTACACAATGGGCTATCTGTGCTCTGCCCACCACGGGTATCGAAACCTAGATTTTAGCGTTGGAAGTCCGCAGACATACCACTGAGCCACTGGGAGGTGTTTTATATTAAAGTTTGTGAAACGTTCTTGGTTATTAGATGTGTTTTTTGTTAGTATTTAATTTATTATTAGTTTATATTAATATTTCTGTGAAGTTCTTAGTTATTAATTATGTTTTTGTAAGTGTTTAATTTATTTGTAAGGGTGTTTGTTGTAAATAAATTGTGAAACACCAATTGTAGCAGTGTGTGTAGTTTAGATAACACGGAAGTTCTCACGAAGGATTTCTGTTATTTCTCAGCTTAAGTTTCATTAACTAATGAATTAGTAGAGTTTGAAAGTATTTCTGGTAGAGAGATAGTTATTCTGTGGTAAGCTGTTTGAGAGAAGTTGTGAAACCCGTAAGATATCTTCTCTATAAGAGATACAATCAAAATCTCCCTTTTAATCTCGCCAATTAATATCCATTCTTCCTGTAAAAGATACATCAACCTTGTCTATTGAGTTTCGACTACAAGACATGTTTTAATATATTTTCGTGTCTTAAATGTTTAGATATATTTATTTGAATCTAGGACCTGAGAATAAATGGGTGGAAACTGTAGCTTCTTGTCTGAAGGGAGAATGGTGGAAGATATTCGGGTCTAAAATTGCTTTTCAACATTGGGGAGAATTTAAAGAAACATTGATTGACTTGTACCCGGCAGTGCCAGATAATATCATATTAGTTAGGACACACTTTAGCAAGATGTACAACATTACATAAACTCTAAGAACTACAGAAGAGAAACTGTGATGTGTTTAAATCACGTTTCTTTACGAGGATAGTTGGAATGTCATTTTGTTATATCTGTTATCGATGTGCTCAAATTTATTAAACAATGTGAACATTACTAGAACAATGAGCCTTCAACAATGAAGGGATTAAAACTGATCACCGTAATAAACCTGTGTGTTCTTTTACTCATAATCCGAAACTTGTCTGTGTTTTGTCCCAAGAAAATATAATACTAAAACAGGGAACAGTGAAACAAAAGACAGCGATTGTAAAACAAGAGCAGGGATCAAAGAACGAATTTTTGAGATCCATAAAAGTAAAACCTTCCGCTAACTATTTAATAAAAACTAAAACCGATCTGTTTCACCTAACCCTAAAAATGAATTGTATCAAAGTAGTATAGATAATGGGTTGAATTATTCAATATTGAATGAAAATATGTAGAAAAAATAAAGAAAAATGAGATAACACTTGAACTAAAAACTTGGAGTCAAAGTAACGTGTCTTGACGATGGAATGATGAGCTATTAGAAAATCAAACCTATTAGTAACAAGTACCATCGTGAACCAATGTTTTGTTGTCAAAGGTTTGACTGTATATTGTTTTATAGGATTAGACTTAATTCATCAAAATAAAACATCCCTTAACATCACAAATGCTTGTGAATTAAACGTGCCATATATTAGGCATGACTCTGAGAACATACTGACTGAAGTACAATGTTCGCATTTAAACAGTAAAGTCTGTAAACAAAGACAGTGCTTTGGTAAAAGCAACTGAACATTCCAAGTCTTATATGGATGGTATTATCCAGACATGAACAACACAATAAACCTCAACTTGACCCCGCGGTGAGGAAGCTGATCTTTCTTATGGATAACCAGATCCTCAAAATGAAGAGAAACAACACTTTATTACTGAACCACCACCACCAACCATAGATCACTTTGTTACACAGCCACTACCACCACACCACCATCCACAGATCACTTTGTTACATAGCCACTACCACCACACCACCATCCACAGATCACTTTGTTACACAGCCACTACCACCACACCACCATCCACAGATCACTTTGTTACACAGCCACTACCACCACACCACCATCCACAGATCACTTTGTTACACATCCACTACCACCACACCACCATCCATAGATCACTTTGTTACACATCCACTACCACCACACCACCATCCATAGATCACTTTGTTACACAGCCACTACCACCACACCACCATCCATAGATCACTTTGTTACATAGCCACTACCACCATCAGATTCTGTACCTAGTTTTCTAATCCTTCGTTCTTCATCTAGCGTAACCATACGGTTTATGTATTCTTTTTCTTCATTCAGGTTTGCTGAAGTCAAGAAGCTACGTTCTGAGGACATCTTGATGGAGACATCTACCCCACAGTGACCTCCTCCTCAATTCTGAGACCATTCACATGCTCATTGAAATTACCCCTCATGCTACTTTGAATTCCTCACGAGGAGTTATTGTTGAGAGAGATTTGAAGAACATCTCAAAGTCAGAGATTCTCACTGATTTCTCTGGTTAAGGAGTTTCTGCAGTTAGTCGTGTCTCCACTCATAAGGAAGAAATTATTCTCCCTATCAATGTCATAATTTTGACGTTTACGTCACCATGTCCATCTGCCTCTGGAAGTTATCTGAACTGTGAGGTACGGTCACATGCTCAATGTTTCCAGTGCCAGTGATCTGGATATCTAAAGAGATCTTGGACGTGTGCTTGTTGTAGTGAGCGTGACACCTACGAACCACACTTTGTTAACTTATTGGTTCCTACCCCTCTTTCTTTCGTTCTTGCTCAAAGTTGATGGAATTAAAAGAGGTACAGCATTTGAAAATGGTTAACAATAATTCTTATCTCGAGGCTCAGGAATTATTGTCCCAACTCCATCTCGGACACACGGTGCTGTACCACATTTCACTGATACAATGGCAATGCAGAATCTTTCTCCAACTACGCGAAGAATCTTCTCCCTCTATTTATAAGTCAACGTCCACTTCTGTCTCTTTTTCCACCATTCTTTTCAGTGACTGCCCAAGTCCACTCCCTTTGGCTATGGCTTCTGATATTTGCTCCAGTTCACCTTCTTCAGCCCTAAAATGTAAAACAATTATTCGTTCGTGTCCTGTCACTGGAATCTTTATCTACTGACAGAGATCTGCCTACTTATCCAGGTCAAAATTCATGGAGGTTGACACACTTCCTTCTCATAAGTAAAAACGATTTGGTCATAAACCGAAGGGTTCTTTACCCACTTCTCTTCTACCTACATAAAATGACTACTTTGATACATTCTACTCTAAATGACGTTAAAGCTTTGATTGATTGCTATCATTCTGTGTGTTTTTTCTCAAAACTGGTGATACAGTCACCTTTTGGCAGTTTTCTTTATACCGGAATGACAGGTCGTGTGATGGACGAATGCATGGAGAGGTGACGCTGCTGGTCGACAAGCACATGCCCATCTTGTCTTAGCAGCTCGATACACCCTTAGGAGCCGTATCCATCAGTATTTCCTTGATTCCTACCATCACTGTTTGTTTTCTCTCCTGGAGAGACCTACGATCAATCAGACCTTGATACTCTCATAGAATAGTTGCCGTCTCTCTTTTTAATTCTGGGGGACTTTAAAAGACATAATTCCCTGTGGTATAGCGTTGATATTGATGGCAGGGGTGTTCACAACCTTTCTCTCTTCAGTAGTGGTTCTCATACTTATTTTCATGCACTTAGTCAGCCTTTTACTAATCTCGCTATTTCCTCTCCATTTTATTTGAGGGTTGACAGTGGTCCATGGAGTAATGATGAAGTTTCCTATTGTTTTGACGGAGATAGATTAGCCATGGTCGATGCCACCTTACCCGCGTGCTTCGGTGGATGTTGAACCAAGCCCAACTTTAGACTTTAGTTGTGAAGGCACCACTCTCTCTGAACTGTCTGCCATCAAGAGATGGCTGCGTGGTGATGGTGACTAACTGTATTGTCTGGGCAGTTGCTCATTTTATTCTTAAGACTTTCCATAGTATCCTTGTTCATGGTGGATTTCTGCCTTCTAAGAGACTTGGAAGACTCAAAATTGGACTTGAGATGCCCTTAGCAGGTATCTCACTCTTTCAAACCACATATCTTTCCAGTTGGTCCATGACTGTCCATGGCTGGTTATGTGTCAAAGTCTAAAGGAAAGATTAAAGGAAGTCTAGATTAAGTTCACAACTAACATCTTCTACTACCAATTTTAAAGTTATTTGGGACAAGATTTATAAGGTCAATGAAAAGTATACATTCCATTTCCTTTCCATTTTGCTATCCAGTTGCCAGGAAGTTGTTAATGTCGAGATAATCGCCAATAGTTTTAGCGAGAGCTTTTCTCATATATATGGCACTTCTGTTTCTTTTCCTACTTTCTTGGCCACCAAGCCAAGGTTAGAGCAGTTGCCTCTTTCTTTTTAGACTGATCGTCTCCATAATCGTCTCTTTACACTGGTGTAAATCAAGCTTGCTCTTTATCAGTCTGACAGAACATCAGTCAGAATAATGTTAACAATGAGATGCAGTACTGTCTCTCTTGCTATCATTTTGGTTGATTTTAACTGTATCTGGAAGGAGAATGTTTTAACTGATGCTTCGAGCTGGGCAATTATTCTCCCATTTTCTAAGTCTGGGAATGATCCCAAAGTTTCTTCTAACTATCATCCAAATACTTAGATTAATTGCCTCTATAAAAATTGTGAATATGCTCGTCTACTTTGGTTCCTCAAATCAAAGAAACTTGTTTTGTGCACTCATTGTGGGTTTTGTTGACAGCAACTCGCCATAAACTACCTCATTCTTCTTCAAACATCGAAAAGAGAAGTCTTCCTCAAGAGAGAACATCTTGTTTTCGTGTTCTTTGACTTTCAAATTAACTTTATGTTCAATAACCAAAGGTATCAACAAATAAATGGCCAAAATATGGCCGTATCACCAGTTCTAGCCAACATTTTTATGACACAGATTGAATCACAAGCGATCAATTCATCCTTGTACCCACCACTATACTGGTACAGGCATGTTGATGATACAGTTGCTGGATTCACATGTACACAACACAACTTAGTTTTTTCAATCACATTAACTCGATACACCCCAACATTAAGCTCTCCTGTGAACAGGAAAAACCTAACGAAAGAGTATTTGTTAACCTCAAAATCACTAGATCTGATACACAATTCAAAACAGAAATCCACAGAAAGATCACCCATACTGAACTATACATTCCCTGGGACTCAGCACATTAAACAAAACAAAAGCTCAACATATTAAGAAACAAAATAAACAACCACAAAACTATGTTAACCTGATAAAATTAATGATGAAATCAACAAAATAAAACAACACTTCATCAACATTAACAAATTTCTTCAAAAAACCGTTGAAAAATTATACACACACATTTAGACAAACAACAGTAAATTCCAAAATACAACAAACTACAAAACCTTATACTGCTGTATACCATATGTTCTCGATATTAGCAAAATAATAACCAACATTTGGAAAAGAACTTATAACAAAACACAACATTCCAGCAAACACCAAATTTATTCAAAAACCAGTTACAAAACTAAAGTCAGTACTATATAAAAACTACACTGACAAACACAACACCAACATAATTTATAAAATACGATACAATAACTGCTACGACTTCTATATTGGAGAAACAATAGAAAAATAGAAACAAAATTTTAAAAACACAAAAAGGCATTTTCACATGTTTTTGAACTCCACAAATCAAATAAACACCACATAACCATAGAAAACACCCAGATACAAAGTATGAAAACAAATATAAACAAATGCAAAATCAAAGAAGCCCTACTTATATAGCAACTAAAACCAAAATTAAACCAATATAAAGGAACATTTTTAGATCTATAGTAATTAATAACCTAACATCAAACTGCAACTTTCCCTATAGTACCTGTATATACTCTCGTCCCTAAGACATGACCCTCAAAGGTCAGTTGCAAACCCTCTCTTTCCTAACCTGAAGATAACCAAGGAAGGTCGAAACGTTGTTCTCTGTTTTATTAGTAAAAGTGTTAATACGCATATCAGCCGTTTTGAGATACATATTTACTTCAAGTTGGTTTCTCGTCATCGTGAAATATTTATTCAATGTTTACAACTCTGTAGTTGGTGAACAACAAAGGTCTTATGTAATGTTACAGTATTTAGTCAATGTTTACATCACTGTGGTGAACAACCAAGGTCTTATGTAATGTTACAGTATTTAGTCAATGTTTACATCACTGTAGTTGGTGAACAACAAAGGCCTTATGTGATATTACAGTATTTAGTGAATGTTTACATCACTGTAGTTGGTGAACAACCAAGGTCTTATGTAATGTTACAGTATTTAGTGAATGTTTACATCACTGTAGTTGGTGAACAACAAAGGCCTTATGTGATGTTACAGTATTTAATGAATGTTTACATCTCTGTAGTTGGTGAACAACCAAGGTGTTATGTAATGTTACAGTATTTAGTCAATGTTTACATCACTGTAGTTGGAGAACAACCAAGGTTTTATGTAATGTTACAGTATTTAGTCAATGTTTACATCACTGTGGTGAACAACCAAGGTGTTGTGTAATGTTACAGTATTTAGTCAATGTTTACATCACTGTAGTTGGTGAACAACCAAGGTTTTATGTAATGTTACAGTATTTAGTCAATGTTTACATCTCTGTAGTTGGTGAACAACAAAGGTGTTATGTAATGTTACAGTATTTAGTCAATGTTTACATCACTGTGGTGAACAACCAAGGTTTTATGTAATGTTACAGTATTTAGTCAATGTTTACATCACTGTAGTTGGTGAACAACAAAGGCCTTATGTGATATTACAGTATTTAGTCAATGTTTACATCACTGTAGTTGGTGAACAACCAAGGTCTTATGTAATGTTACAGTATTTAGTCAATGTTTACATCACTGTAGTTGGTGAACAACCAAGGTTTTATGTAATGTTACAGTATTTAGTCAATGTTTACATCACTGTAGTTGGTGAACAACAAAGGCCTTATGTGATGTTACAGTATTTAATGAATGTTTACATCTCTGTAGTTGGTGAACAACCAAGGTGTTATGTAATGTTACAGTATTTAGTCAATGTTTACATCACTGTAGTTGGAGAACAACCAAGGTTTTATGTAATGTTACAGTATTTAGTCAATGTTTACATCACTGTGGTGAACAACCAAGGTGTTGTGTAATGTTACAGTATTTAGTCAATTTTTACATCTCTGTAGTTGGTGAACAACAAAGGCCTTATGTGATATTACAGTATTTAGTCAATGTTTACATCACTGTAGTTGGTGAACAACAAAGGCCTTATGTGATATTACAGTATTTGGTCAATGTTTACATCACTGTAGTTGGTGAACAACCAAGGTTTTATGTAATGTTACAGTATTTAGTGAATGTTTACATCTCTGTAGTTGGTGAACAACCAAGGTGTTATGTAATGTTACAGTATTTAGTCAATGTTTACATCTCTGTATTTGGTGAACCACCAAGGTTTTATGTAACGTTACAGTATTTAGTGAATGTTTACATCACTGTAGTTGGTGAACAACCAAGGTTTTATGTAATGTTACAGTATTTAGTCAATGTTTACATCACTGTAGTTGGTGAACAACAAAGGCCTTATGTGATATTACAGTATTTAGTCAATGTTTACATCACTGTAGTTGGTGAACAACAAAGGCCTTATGTGATATTACAGTATTTGGTCAATGTTTACATCACTGTAGTTGGTGAACAACCAAGGTTTTCTGTAATGTTACAGTATTTAGTCAATTTTTACATCTCTGTAGTTGGTGAACAACAAAGGCCTTATGTGATATTACAGTATTTAGTCAATGTTTACATCACTGTAGTTGGTGAACAACAAAGGCCTTATGTGATATTACAGTATTTGGTCAATGTTTACATCACTGTAGTTGGTGAACAACCAAGGTTTTATGTAATGTTACAGTATTTAGTGAATGTTTACATCTCTGTAGTTGGTGAACAACCAAGGTGTTATGTAATGTTACAGTATTTAGTCAATGTTTACATCTCTGTATTTGGTGAACCACCAAGGTTTTATGTAACGTTACAGTATTTAGTGAATGTTTACATCACTGTAGTTGGTGAACAACCAAGGTTTTATGTAATGTTACAGTATTTAGTGAATGTTTACATCACTGTAGTTGGTGAACAACAAAGGCCTTATGTGATATTACAGTATTTAGTCAATGTTTACATCACTGTAGTTGGTGAACAACCAAGGTCTTATGTAATGTTACAGTATTTAGTCAATGTTTACATCACTGTAGTTGGTGAACAACCAAGGTTTTATGTAATGTTACAGTATTTAGTGAATGTTTACATCACTGTAGTTGGTGAACAACAAAGGCCTTATGTGATGTTACAGTATTTAATGAATGTTTACATCTCTGTAGTTGGTGAACAACCAAGGTGTTATGTAATGTTACAGTATTTAGTCAATGTTTACATCACTGTAGTTGGAGAACAACCAAGGTTTTATGTAATGTTACAGTATTTAGTCAATGTTTACATCACTGTGGTGAACAACCAAGGTGTTGTGTAATGTTACAGTATTTAGTCAATGTTTACATCACTGTAGTTGGTGAACAACCAAGGTTTTATGTAATGTTACAGTATTTAGTCAATGTTTACATCTCTGTAGTTGGTGAACAACCAAGGTGTTATGTAATGTTACAGTATTTAGTCAATGTTTACATCACTGTGGTGAACAACCAAGGTTTTATGTAATGTTACAGTATTTAGTCAATGTTTACATCACTGTAGTTGGTGAACAACAAAGGCCTTATGTGATATTACAGTATTTAGTCAATGTTTACATCACTGTAGTTGGTGAACAACCAAGGTCTTATGTAATGTTACAGTATTTAGTCAATGTTTACATCACTGTAGTTGGTGAACAACCAAGGTTTTATGTAATGTTACAGTATTTAGTGAATGTTTACATCACTGTAGTTGGTGAACAACAAAGGCCTTATGTGATGTTACAGTATTTAATGAATGTTTACATCTCTGTAGTTGGTGAACAACCAAGGTGTTATGTAATGTTACAGTATTTAGTCAATGTTTACATCACTGTAGTTGGAGAACAACCAAGGTTTTATGTAATGTTACAGTATTTAGTCAATGTTTACATCACTGTGGTGAACAACCAAGGTGTTGTGTAATGTTACAGTATTTAGTCAATTTTTACATCTCTGTAGTTGGTGAACAACAAAGGCCTTATGTGATATTACAGTATTTAGTCAATGTTTACATCACTGTAGTTGGTGAACAACAAAGGCCTTATGTGATATTACAGTATTTGGTCAATGTTTACATCACTGTAGTTGGTGAACAACCAAGGTTTTATGTAATGTTACAGTATTTAGTGAATGTTTACATCTCTGTAGTTGGTGAACAACCAAGGTGTTATGTAATGTTACAGTATTTAGTCAATGTTTACATCTCTGTATTTGGTGAACCACCAAGGTTTTATGTAACGTTACAGTATTTAGTGAATGTTTACATCACTGTAGTTGGTGAACAACCAAGGTTTTATGTAATGTTACAGTATTTAGTCAATGTTTACATCACTGTAGTTGGTGAACAACAAAGGCCTTATGTGATATTACAGTATTTAGTCAATGTTACATCACTGTAGTTGGTGAACAACAAAGGCCTTATGTGGTATTACAGTATTTGGTCAATATTTACATCACTGTAGTTGGTGAACAACCAAGGTTTTCTGTAATGTTACAGTATTTAGTCAATTTTTACATCTCTGTAGTTGGTGAACAACAAAGGCCTTATGTGATATTACAGTATTTAGTCAATGTTTACATCACTGTAGTTGGTGAACAACAAAGGCCTTATGTGATATTACAGTATTTGGTCAATGTTTACATCACTGTAGTTGGTGAACAACCAAGGTTTTATGTAATGTTACAGTATTTAGTGAATGTTTACATCTCTGTAGTTGGTGAACAACCAAGGTGTTATGTAATGTTACAGTATTTAGTCAATGTTTACATCTCTGTATTTGGTGAACCACCAAGGTTTTATGTAACGTTACAGTATTTAGTGAATGTTTACATCACTGTAGTTGGTGAACAACCAAGGTTTTATGTAATGTTACAGTATTTAGTGAATGTTTACATCACTGTAGTTGGTGAACAACAAAGGCCTTATGTGATATTACAGTATTTAGTCAATGTTTACATCACTGTAGTTGGTGAACAACCAAGGTCTTATGTAATGTTACAGTATTTAGTCAATGTTTACATCACTGTAGTTGGTGAACAACCAAGGTTTTATGTAATGTTACAGTATTTAGTGAATGTTTACATCACTGTAGTTGGTGAACAACAAAGGCCTTATGTGATGTTACAGTATTTAATGAATGTTTACATCTCTGTAGTTGGTGAACAACCAAGGTGTTATGTAATGTTACAGTATTTAGTCAATGTTTACATCACTGTAGTTGGAGAACAACCAAGGTTTTATGTAATGTTACAGTATTTAGTCAATGTTTACATCACTGTGGTGAACAACCAAGGTGTTGTGTAATGTTACAGTATTTAGTCAATGTTTACATCACTGTAGTTGGTGAACAACCAAGGTTTTATGTAATGTTACAGTATTTAGTCAATGTTTACATCTCTGTAGTTGGTGAACAACCAAGGTGTTATGTAATGTTACAGTATTTAGTCAATGTTTACATCACTGTGGTGAACAACCAAGGTTTTATGTAATGTTACAGTATTTAGTCAATGTTTACATCACTGTAGTTGGTGAACAACAAAGGCCTTATGTGATATTACAGTATTTAGTCAATGTTTACATCACTGTAGTTGGTGAACAACCAAGGTCTTATGTAATGTTACAGTATTTAGTCAATGTTTACATCACTGTAGTTGGTGAACAACCAAGGTTTTATGTAATGTTACAGTATTTAGTGAATGTTTACATCACTGTAGTTGGTGAACAACAAAGGCCTTATGTGATGTTACAGTATTAAATGAATGTTTACATCTCTGTAGTTGGTGAACAACCAAGGTGTTATGTAATGTTACAGTATTTAGTCAATGTTTACATCACTGTAGTTGGAGAACAACCAAGGTTTTATGTAATGTTACAGTATTTAGTCAATGTTTACATCACTGTGGTGAACAACCAAGGTGTTGTGTAATGTTACAGTATTTAGTCAATTTTTACATCTCTGTAGTTGGTGAACAACAAAGGCCTTATGTGATATTACAGTATTTAGTCAATGTTTACATCACTGTAGTTGGTGAACAACAAAGGCCTTATGTGATATTACAGTATTTGGTCAATGTTTACATCACTGTAGTTGGTGAACAACCAAGGTTTTATGTAATGTTACAGTATTTAGTGAATGTTTACATCTCTGTAGTTGGTGAACAACCAAGGTGTTATGTAATGTTACAGTATTTAGTCAATGTTTACATCTCTGTATTTGGTGAACCACCAAGGTTTTATGTAACGTTACAGTATTTAGTGAATGTTTACATCACTGTAGTTGGTGAACAACCAAGGTTTTATGTAATGTTACAGTATTTAGTCAATGTTTACATCACTGTAGTTGGTGAACAACAAAGGCCTTATGTGATATTACAGTATTTAGTCAATGTTTACATCACTGTAGTTGGTGAACAACAAAGGCCTTATGTGGTATTACAGTATTTGGTCAATGTTTACATCACTGTAGTTGGTGAACAACCAAGGTTTTCTGTAATGTTACAGTATTTAGTCAATTTTTACATCTCTGTAGTTGGTGAACAACAAAGGCCTTATGTGATATTACAGTATTTAGTCAATGTTTACATCACTGTAGTTGGTGAACAACAAAGGCCTTATGTGATATTACAGTATTTGGTCAATGTTTACATCACTGTAGTTGGTGAACAACCAAGGTTTTATGTAATGTTACAGTATTTAGTGAATGTTTACATCTCTGTAGTTGGTGAACAACCAAGGTGTTATGTAATGTTACAGTATTTAGTCAATGTTTACATCTCTGTATTTGGTGAACCACCAAGGTTTTATGTAACGTTACAGTATTTAGTGAATGTTTACATCACTGTAGTTGGTGAACAACCAAGGTTTTATGTAATGTTACAGTATTTAGTGAATGTTTACATCACTGTAGTTGGTGAACAACAAAGGCCTTATGTGATATTACAGTATTTAGTCAATGTTTACATCACTGTAGTTGGTGAACAACCAAGGTCTTATGTAATGTTACAGTATTTAGTCAATGTTTACATCACTGTAGTTGGTGAACAACCAAGGTTTTATGTAATGTTACAGTATTTAGTGAATGTTTACATCACTGTAGTTGGTGAACAACAAAGGCCTTATGTGATGTTACAGTATTTAATGAATGTTTACATCTCTGTAGTTGGTGAACAACCAAGGTGTTATGTAATGTTACAGTATTTAGTCAATGTTTACATCACTGTAGTTGGAGAACAACCAAGGTTTTATGTAATGTTACAGTATTTAGTCAATGTTTACATCACTGTGGTGAACAACCAAGGTGTTGTGTAATGTTACAGTATTTAGTCAATGTTTACATCACTGTAGTTGGTGAACAACCAAGGTTTTATGTAATGTTACAGTATTTAGTCAATGTTTACATCTCTGTAGTTGGTGAACAACCAAGGTGTTATGTAATGTTACAGTATTTAGTCAATGTTTACATCACTGTGGTGAACAACCAAGGTTTTATGTAATGTTACAGTATTTAGTCAATGTTTACATCACTGTAGTTGGTGAACAACAAAGGCCTTATGTGATATTACAGTATTTAGTCAATGTTTACATCACTGTAGTTGGTGAACAACCAAGGTCTTATGTAATGTTACAGTATTTAGTCAATGTTTACATCACTGTAGTTGGTGAACAACCAAGGTTTTATGTAATGTTACAGTATTTAGTGAATGTTTACATCACTGTAGTTGGTGAACAACAAAGGCCTTATGTGATGTTACAGTATTAAATGAATGTTTACATCTCTGTAGTTGGTGAACAACCAAGGTGTTATGTAATGTTACAGTATTTAGTCAATGTTTACATCACTGTAGTTGGAGAACAACCAAGGTTTTATGTAATGTTACAGTATTTAGTCAATGTTTACATCACTGTGGTGAACAACCAAGGTGTTGTGTAATGTTACAGTATTTAGTCAATGTTTACATCACTGTAGTTGGTGAACAACCAAGGTTTTATGTAATGTTACAGTATTTAGTCAATGTTTACATCTCTGTAGTTGGTGAACAACCAAGGTGTTATGTAATGTTACAGTATTTAGTCAATGTTTACATCACTGTGGTGAACAACCAAGGTTTTATGTAATGTTACAGTATTTAGTGAATGTTTACATCTCTGTAGTTGGTGAACAACCAAGGTGTTATGTAATGTTACAGTATTTAGTCAATGTTTACATCTCTGTATTTGGTGAACAACCAAGGTTTTATGTAATGTTACAGTATTTAGTCAATGTTTACATCACTGTAGTTGGTGAACAACAAAGGCCTTATGTGATATTACAGTATTTAGTCAATGTTTACATCACTGTAGTTGGTGAACAACAAAGGCCTTATGTGATATTACAGTATTTGGTCAATGTTTACATCACTGTAGTTGGTGAACAACCAAGGTTTTCTGTAATGTTACAGTATTTAGTCAATTTTTACATCTCTGTAGTTGGTGAACAACAAAGGCCTTATGTGATATTACAGTATTTAGTCAATGTTTACATCACTGTAGTTGGTGAACAACAAAGGCCTTATGTGATATTACAGTATTTGGTCAATGTTTACATCACTGTAGTTGGTGAACAACCAAGGTTTTATGTAATGTTACAGTATTTAGTGAATGTTTACATCTCTGTAGTTGGTGAACAACCAAGGTGTTATGTAATGTTACAGTATTTAGTCAATGTTTACATCTCTGTATTTGGTGAACCACCAAGGTTTTATGTAACGTTACAGTATTTAGTCAATGTTTACATCACTGTAGTTGGTGAACAACCAAGGTTTTATGTAATGTTACAGTATTTAGTCAATGTTTACATCACTGTAGTTGGTGAACAACAAAGGCCTTATGTGATATTACAGTATTTAGTCAATGTTTACATCACTGTAGTTGGTGAACAACCAAGGTCTTATGTAATGTTACAGTATTTAGTCAATGTTTACATCACTGTAGTTCGTGAACAACCAAGGTTTTATGTAATGTTACAGTATTTAGTGAATGTTTACATCACTGTAGTTGGTGAACAACAAAGGCCTTATGTGATGTTACAGTATTTAATGAATGTTTACATCTCTGTAGTTGGTGAACAACCAAGGTGTTATGTAATGTTACAGTATTTAGTCAATGTTTACATCACTGTAGTTGGAGAACAACCAAGGTTTTATGTAATGTTACAGTATTTAGTCAATGTTTACATCACTGTGGTGAACAACCAAGGTGTTGTGTAATGTTACAGTATTTAGTCAATGTTTACATCACTGTAGTTGGTGAACAACCAAGGTTTTATGTAATGTTACAGTATTTAGTCAATGTTTACATCTCTGTAGTTGGTGAACAACCAAGGTGTTATGTAATGTTACAGTATTTAGTCAATGTTTACATCACTGTGGTGAACAACCAAGGTTTTATGTAATGTTACAGTATTTAGTCAATGTTTACATCACTGTAGTTGGTGAACAACAAAGGCCTTATGTGATATTACAGTATTTAGTCAATGTTTACATCACTGTAGTTGGTGAACAACCAAGGTCTTATGTAATGTTACAGTATTTAGTCAATGTTTACATCACTGTAGTTGGTGAACAACCAAGGTTTTATGTAATGTTACAGTATTTAGTGAATGTTTACATCACTGTAGTTGGTGAACAACAAAGGCCTTATGTGATGTTACAGTATTTAATGAATGTTTACATCTCTGTAGTTGGTGAACAACCAAGGTGTTATGTAATGTTACAGTATTTAGTCAATGTTTACATCACTGTAGTTGGAGAACAACCAAGGTTTTATGTAATGTTACAGTATTTAGTCAATGTTTACATCACTGTGGTGAACAACCAAGGTGTTGTGTAATGTTACAGTATTTAGTCAATGTTTACATCACTGTAGTTGGTGAACAACCAAGGTTTTATGTAATGTTACAGTATTTAGTCAATGTTTACATCCCTGTAGTTGGTGAACAACCAAGGTGTTATGTAATGTTACAGTATTTAGTCAATGTTTACATCACTGTGGTGAACAACCAAGGTTTTATGTAATGTTACAGTATTTAGTGAATGTTTACATCTCTGTAGTTGGTGAACAACCAAGGTGTTATGTAATGTTACAGTATTTAGTCAATGTTTACATCTCTGTATTTGGTGAACAACCAAGGTTTTATGTAATGTTACAGTATTTAGTCAATGTTTACATCACTGTAGTTGGTGAACAACAAAGGCCTTATGTGATATTACAGTATTTAGTCAATGTTTACATCACTGTAGTTGGTGAACAACAAAGGCCTTATTTGATATTACAGTATTTGGTCAATGTTTACATCACTGTAGTTGGTGAACAACCAAGGTTTTCTGTAATGTTACAGTATTTAGTCAATTTTTACATCTCTGTAGTTGGTGAACAACAAAGGCCTTATGTGATATTACAGTATTTAGTCAATGTTTACATCACTGTAGTTGGTGAACAACAAAGGCCTTATGTGATATTACAGTATTTGGTCAATGTTTACATCACTGTAGTTGGTGAACAACCAAGGTTTTATGTAATGTTACAGTATTTAGTCAATGTTTACATCTCTGTAGTTGGTGAACAACCAAGGTGTTATGTAATGTTACAGTATTTAGTCAATGTTTACATCACTGTGGTGAACAACCAAGGTTTTATGTAATGTTACAGTATTTAGTCAATGTTTACATCACTGTAGTTGGTGAACAACAAAGGCCTTATGTGATATTACAGTATTTAGTCAATGTTTACATCACTGTAGTTGGTGAACAACCAAGGTCTTATGTAATGTTACAGTATTTAGTCAATGTTTACATCACTGTAGTTGGTGAACAACCAAGGTTTTATGTAATGTTACAGTATTTAGTGAATGTTTACATCACTGTAGTTTGTGAACAACAAAGGCCTTATGTGATGTTACAGTATTTAATGAATGTTTACATCTCTGTAGTTGGTGAACAACCAAGGTGTTATGTAATGTTACAGTATTTAGTCAATGTTTACATCACTGTAGTTGGAGAACAACCAAGGTTTTATGTAATGTTACAGTATTTAGTCAATGTTTACATCACTGTGGTGAACAACCAAGGTGTTGTGTAATGTTACAGTATTTAGTCAATGTTTACATCACTGTAGTTGGTGAACAACCAAGGTTTTATGTAATGTTACAGTATTTAGTCAATGTTTACATCCCTGTAGTTGGTGAACAACCAAGGTGTTATGTAACGTTACAGTATTTAGTGAATGTTTACATCACTGTAGTTGGTGAACAACCAAGGTTTTATGTAATGTTACAGTATTTAGTCAATGTTTACATCCCTGTAGTTGGTGAACAACCAAGGTGTTATGTAACGTTACAGTATTTAGTGAATGTTTACATCACTGTAGTTGGTGAACAACCAAGGTTTTATGTGATATTACAGTATTTAGTCAATGTTTACATCACTGTAGTTGGTGAACCACCAAGGTTTTATGTAACGTTACAGTATTTAGTGAATGTTTACATCACTGTAGTTGGTGAACAACCAAGGTGTTATGTAATGTTACAGTATTTAGTCAATGTTTACATCACTGTAGTTGGTGAACAACAAAGGCCTTATGTGATATTACAGTATTTGGTCAATGTTTACATCACTGTAGTTGGTGAACAATTAAGGTTTTATGTAATGTTACAGTATTTAGTGAATGTTTACATCTCTGTAGTTGGTGAACAACCAAGGTGTTATGTAATGTTACAGTATTTAGTCAATGTTTACATCTCTGTATTTGGTGAACCACCAAGGTTTTATGTAACGTTACAGTATTTAGTGAATGTTTACATCACTGTAGTTGGTGAACAACCAAGGTTTTATGTAATGTTACAGTATTTAGTCAATGTTTACATCACTGTAGTTGGTGAACAACAAAGGCCTTATGTGATATTACAGTATTTAATCAATGTTTACATCACTGTAGTTGGTGAACAACAAAGGCCTTATGTGATATTACAGTATTTGGTCAATGTTTACATCACTGTAGTTGGTGAACAACCAAGGTTTTATGTAATGTTTCAGTATTTAGTCAATGTTTACATCTCTGTAGTTGGTGAACAACCAAGGTTTTATGTAATGTTTCAGTATTTAATCAATGTTTACATCTCTGTATTTGGTGAACAACCAAGGTTTTATGTAACGTTACAGTATTTAGTGAATGTTTACATCACTGTAGTTAGTGAACAACCAAGGTTTTATGTAATGTTACAGTATTTAGTCAATGTTTACATCACTGTAGTTGGTGAACAACAAAGGCCTTATGTGATATTACAGTATTTAGTCAATGTTTACATCACTGTAGTTGGTGAACAACAAAGGCCTTATGTGATATTACAGTATTTGGTCAATGTTTACATCACTGTAGTTGGTGAACAACCAAGGTTTTATGTAATGTTTCAGTATTTAGTGAATGTTTACATTACAGTGCTTGCTGAATGACAGAGGTGTCTTCAACTTCAAACTGTATTATTTCAAATAGATAAAATAATTTTTGATACATGCTTGAAACCTCAGAATGTGAATATCCCGAATTTATCGCAAAGGTGTGACAAATTGTGTTTAGATTACATATCGTTGAGATATTTTTAAAATTTGAAGGCCCTTAATCATGGTGGTCTTTTAAAACTTTAAATTAGTTAAATACATAGCATATTATTGAAGAAGGAATTCTAAGCTTTGTCAATAATGAGAATAGCATTATCATCACTTCACAAGATTGAGGATAACATGTTATCAACACTTCACAAGATTGAGAAAACATATTGTCAGCATTTCCCCAGATTGAGGATAATATATTACCATCACTTCACAAGATTGAGGATAACATATTTAGCAACGTAAATATGATGTTCTATCTTTAGTAACAGCTAAACCTGAAGGGAAACTACTATTTCAAAATATTATGTAAACAGTTTCTTTAATATACAGCTGCATGTCTTCTGTTTTATTCATGAATATGTGAAAGTAAGAGAAAACATAAATAATGTTTCGAATAGACAATAGAAACACTACCAGTTCCACTAGGTTTGTTTTGTTTGTTTTGTTTTGGAATTTCGCACAAAGCTACTCGAGGGCTATCTGTGCTAGCCGTCCCTAATTTAGCAGTGTAAGACTAGAGGGAAGGCAGCTAGTCATCACCACCCACCGCCAACTCTTGGGCTACTCTTTTACCAACGAATAGTGGGATTGACCGTTACATTATACACCCCCACGGCTGGGAGGGCGAGCATGTTTTGCGCGACTCGGGCGCGAACCCGCGACCCTCGGATTACGAGTGCACGCCTTAACGCGCTCGGCCATGCCAGGCCAGTTCCACTAGGAGAAAAGTATAATGATCTCGAATCATCCAAGTAGAAATATTATTAAACACGAAATCAGTGTAAAAGTAATTTAGTTAGTTTGTCAGAATAATAACAATATATTTGCCTGGCATGGCCGAGCGCGTTAAGGCGTGCACTCGTAATCCGAGGGTCGCGGGTTCGCGCTAAACATGCTCGCCCTCCAAGCCGTGGGGGTGGGTGTATAATGTAACGGTCAATCCCACTATTCGTTGGTAAAAAAGAAGCCCAAGAGTTGGCGGTGGGTGGTGATGACTAGCTGCCTTCCCTCTAGTCTTACACTGCTAAATTAGGGACGGCTAGCACAGATAGCCCTCGAGTAGCTTTGTGCGAAATTCCAAAACAAACAAACAAATAATATATTTCAAATCAATAGTTAATTCATGTAATTATGAATCACGACTTGTAATGTGTTTAGATCATTAGAAAACACCATGAAGCAGATGATATAGGTAACTCTAAGAAACTCGGAGATGTTTTCTTTGCTATAAGAAGAAACATGACCCCTCAGGTCTGACAATGAAGTAAAGAGAGGAATATAACCCCTTAATCTTATGAAAAAAAGTTCTAACTACGTGTGGAGTGAAGAGACGTATGGAGGAAGGAAATTATTCAGGGGTTCTTTTTTAATCCATACAAAATAATACATCACATATATTAATCCAAATGTCAGAGAACATATACAAAACCTTTTCAATTTTGATCAAATAAGACTTTAGGTTACAAATAAATATCTTTCGGCCTAAAAAGACTCTAGGATATACATATATATATATATACATATATACGTATTTTTTTTATCTAACAAGACCCTGGTATATGAATAAGTAAGTTGTTGATCCAGTAAGATCCTGGAATATAAATAAGTATATTTTTTATCTAATAAGACCCTGCGATGTAAATTTTTTATCTAATAGGACCATGGGGTAAAAATAAATACTTTTTGGATCTTATAAGACTATGGTATAAATAATTATATTTTTGATCTAATAATACGACCCTGGAATATGAATAAATGTTTTTAATCTCATGAGGCCTTGTCAGATAAATAATTATATTTTTGATCTAATAATACGACCCCGGAATATGAATAAATATGTTTTTAATCTCATGAGGCCTTGTCAGATAAATAATTATATTTTTGATCTAATAATACGACCCTGGAATATCAATGAATATGTTTTTATTCTCATGAGGCCCTGTCATATAAATGTTTTTGATCTAATAAGAATCTAGGGTATAAATCAATGGGTTTTTGATGTAATGAGATCTTAGGATACGAATATGTTTTTGTAAATATATTATCACGTTTTTTGTTTTTATCTAATAAAATACTGTATGTTTTTAACATAGTAAGACACTGGGAAATACATAAGCGTGTTTTTAACTTGATAAGACTCTGGGGTATAAATAAGGATACTTTTCATTGAACAAAACCTTGTATACAAATAGCTACAATTTTGATTTTACAATACCTTGAGATATAAATTCTTGATGTTATAAAACACTTTAACATAAATAGAATTTAAAAAAAAAGACAATGTTATGGTAGGCATCATTACTTTTGAAAAAAAGACAATGTTATGGTAGGCATCATTACTTTTGAAAAAAGACAATGTTATGGTAGGCATCGTTACTTTTGAAAAAAAGACAATGTTATGGTAGGCATCGTTACTTTTGAAAAAAAGACAATGTTATGGTAGGCATCGTTACTTTTGAAAAAAAGACAGTGTTATGGTAGGCATCATTACTTTTGAAAAAAAGACAGTGTTATGGTAGGCATCATTACTTTTGAAAAAAAGACAGTGTTATGGTAGGCATCATTACTTTTGAAAAAAAGACAATGTTATGGTAGGCATCATTACTTTTGAAAAAAAGACAATGTTATGGTAGGCATCATTACTTTTGAAAAAAAGACAATGTTATGGTAGGCATCATTACTTTTGAAAAAAAGACAATGTTATGGTAGGCATCATTACTTTTGAAAAAAAGACAATGTTATGGTAGGCATCATTACTTTTGAAAAAAAGACAGTGTTATGGTAGGCATCATTACTTTTGAAAAAAAGACAGTGTTATGGTAGGCATCATTACTTTTGAAAAAAAGACAATGTTATGGTAGGCATCATTACTTTTGAAAAAAAGACAATGTTATGGTAGGCATCATTACTTTTGAAAAAAAAATACAATGTTATGGCAGACATCGTTACTCCAGAACCACAAATGATATTTATTGAAATTTCAAAAAATACAGAAAAATAATAATGAGCTCAAAACCACAGAACAAACTAAGTAACTGTTAGGCTCAAACATTCCAACTTTAGGCTTAACCTTTTCAATTTTACACTTAAACTTTTCAACATTCATTATCAATCCAAGATCATCACAGAAGGATAAACTACAATTTCAAAATACAGAAATACATTCTAAATTATCAAACTTTCTAAAATCAACTTTGGTCTTTATTCCTTGTCTTTGGCAAACTATTGAACTGGAGTTTTATCATTTATTCACTTTGATCATACCATCAAGATTAACTATACAAGGTAACAAGAATGATGTCTTAAAATATTTTGTGGATCTCGACACCAGATAAATTGAATCAAGAATGGTTTCTGACATTTCTCTGGATTCTCTTATTTTACAGGTATTATAAAATGAAGAGTATGGTACCAACATGGCCGCGTTCGGCGCATTACTTGGCTTCTGTTTGTGAAAAACATTTAGGACACCTATCATACTTCTGCATTCTATTCTTACACACTATAAATTGTTAATTAATACAACATAAAAACTAGAAGAACACACCACCAACATCACCATCCACTGAGTGTTAATTGGTATATAACACATACCTAACAGAACACACCACCAACATCACCATCCACCAAGTGTTAATGAGTACATTATACATATCTAACAGAACACACCACTAACATCACCATCCACCAAGTGTTAATGAGTACATTATACATACCTAACATAACACACCACTAACATCACCATCCACCAAGTGTTAATCAGTACATTATACATGCCTAACAGAACACACCACCAACATCACCATCCACCAAGTGTTAATGAGTACATTATACATACCTAACAGAACACATCACCATCCACCAAGTGTTAATGAGTACATTATACATATCTAACAGAACACACCACCAACATCACCATCCACCAAGTGTTAATGAGTACATTGTACATACCTAACATTACACACCACCAACATCACCATCCACCAAGTGTTAATCAGTACATTATACATGCCTAACAGAACACACCACTAACATCACCATCCACCAAGTGTTAATGAGTACATTGTACATACCTAACATAACATACCACCAACATCACCATCCACCGAGTGTTAATGAGTACATTATACATACCTAACATAACACACCACTAATATCACCATCCACAAAGTGTTAATCAGCACACTTGATGTAGCTAACCGAACATATTACCTATATCACCATCCAAAAATGTGAATTTGTTCACTACACGTAACCAACACAACATACTATCAATATCACAATCTACAGTGTTAATTAGTACATAACACATAACTAACAGAACATACAACCAATGTCACCATCCACAAAGTGATAATTACTATAATACACGTAACCAATAGAACACACTACCACCATCCGTGAAGTGACAGTTTTGTTAAACATTGTATTTCCATGTAGCATTACTGATAAACTCTCGTACACAAAACTTGTTTTTTAACTGACACTTTTCATCAAGTAAAGATAACATCCGTTATGCAGTCATTTACAAACTCTTATAAACTGTTGAATTATTCAGTTTATTTGTCTGAACGCACTTAGTGGTAGACTATATCAAGCTAGCTAGTATCTTAGGTTCCAATATTCGACAAATAATATAACTATCATATCCATTCTTCTGTACTATATGCGGCATTTGATCGACAGGATGTATTTTTCCAATGTGATCTCAGTCCAGAACCACTGATGTACTTTTTTTTGCACGTTTCACAAGCATATGGTCTCTCATTGGTGTGCAATCGCTTGTGAAGCTTGAGATGGATAAACTGTGTAAACTTGGCTGGACAAATATCACAAACGTATGGTTTTTGTCCGTTGTGTAGTCTTAGGTGGGTTTTCAGATTGCTGGGACTGCTAAACCTCTTTTTACAAACACCACATTTGTGTGGCTTCTCTCCTGTGTGAACCAAATGGTGTTTCTGAAGGTGGGCCAGTTGTTTGAAGCTTTTTCCACAAATGACACAACAGAATGGCCGCTCGCCTGAGTGGATTCGAAGGTGGACTTTTAAATTTGATAGTTGTCCAAAGGTTTTGAAACAAGTATTGCACTCGTAGTGCAACTTTCCATTCTTCTTCTTTAGAGGCAGTAAGAGTAATTCTTGAAGAGAGGCTTGGGTAGTTGTAGTGTGGGGTCCTTTGGAATCCAAAGAAGGCTGTTGTCTTGGAATGACTCTGAACTGGTGAGACAACCCCGTACATAAACTATGTACGGGACTGTCTAAACCTAAGAAATGAGTGGAATACATGATCATGTAGGGAGGATAATATATCTGATGAGGCAGTTGGTTCGCATACAGACAATTTGGCTGGTGAGTAGCCAAAGAGAAAATATTCTTAGTTTTAAACATGGAGGCAAGACATTCTTCGTGGCTGCTACAATGACCAGCTGTGTGGTAAGAATGTTGGTGTGGGTCAGTAATATAATTAAAACAAATAGCTGCTGGATTTGATGAACAATTTAAGTGTTTTCCGTGGAAGATATCTGATAACATTACGTCTTCTGGAAAAGCTTTATGAGGTAGAATGTTTTCTAGTTTTTTAATAGATAGTCCTTCTTTCAACATTTGGGAACTTTTCTTTGAGTAAGTTTTAAAAGCGGACGTTTCTCGTTGTTTACAATCCTTCAATGTATTTTTATTTTCCAAAACATTAATTTCTGAATCAGATGGTATGATTTCTTTCTTTTCCTTTTCTTTCTGTTTCAAGTTGTCTTCACTTCGGTATTGGTAAGCTGTTGGTAGCTTGATCGTAACTCTCTTTGATTCGTTTTCATCGTGAACGTCTTTAGCTATCTCCATTTTCATTTCTTTAATGTTAAAACCTAAGCTATGACCCTTATTTTTTGATGGGTCTAATATGCTTTTTTGGACACTCTTATTTTGATAAATTTCCTCAGTACGTGTGCTGACCTCTATTGGCGTATATTGATACAAGCCCGTGATGAAAGAGCGCTCATTGTTAGTTTGTAACTGTTGTTCTGAAAATAACAAATTTATCACAGAAAAAGATAAGTTAATTGTAATAAATATTTCATATATTGAAAACATTTATATAATAAAAGATGATAGCAAGATTTAAAGTAATGTATTAATATAGTGATTCGCAAAATACAACCTTTTTTTTATATTCAAAAACGGCTCGTATGGGTTCAGAAAATATTTTAAATATTTTCAGTACGTGTGCTGACCTTTATTGGCGTATATTGATACAAGCCCGTGATGAAAGAGCGCTCATTGTTAGTTTGTATTTAAAATATTTTTTGAACCCAAATGAGCCGTTTTTGCATATAAAATTCTCAACAAGTGGGTTTCTGGACATCACTAAAATACAACCTTGAAAATTATTTCTGGTTATAATTGTGGTTTCTTACATTTGGCCAATTTAACCATATTTTATCTTACCTTAAAGGCTTATAAATAAAATTTTATCGAAATCATAAAGTCTACAGTCTCAAACTGAGTGTTAAAAAACATCCAACTAAAATCGTGGAACTCATAACAGTGTGAAAATATTCTTTACTTTATAATATGTATTTTAGTTCGACTTCGCCCTATCTAATTTTTCATAAGAATTCTTTATGGCGATTTATAATACCCTCCGACTCAGATTATTGATCCGAAACAAACGAAACTGTTCAGTAATACGTGGTACTAGGTCCGAAACAAACGAAATTGTTCAGTAATACGTGGTACTAGGTCCGAAACAAACGAAACTGTTCGGTAATACGTTGTACTAGGTCCGAAACAAACGAAACTGTTCAGTAATACGTTGTACTAGGTCCGAAACAAACGAAACTGTTCAGTAATACGTGGTACTAGGTCCGAAACAAACGAAACTGTTCAGTAATACGTGGTACTAGGTAGGTCCTAAAGTTCTTGCAGACCTCTGAATGGATCAGAAGTTTTTGGCACAATTTCGAATATTTCATTTGCTGGAAGGAGGGACAACAAATTCATTAAAAACTGGAATAATAAATACTATTGATTCATGCATTATGTAACTGAGTAAATAATTGTTTAGTGTAGTAGTACCATTTGTATAAAATTAAGGCTTAAGAGAAAACTTATTATTCTGAAATATACCTGGTTGAAAAAGAGAAAACGTACACCTACACGATATTTAGGTACATAATACCTTAGCAGAACAGAGTGACACTGGTATCTGAGAAGAATAGGACGATACTACTACCTGAGTGGAATAGGATGATACTAGTACCTGAATAAAATAGGATGATACCAGTACCTAAGGAGAATAGGATGTCACTAATACCTCAGCAGAACACACTGACTCTGGTACCTTAGTCGAATAGAATGATACTCTAGTACCTAAGTGGAATTTAATGATACTAGTACCTAAGTAGAACATACTAACGCTAATACTTTAGTAAAACAGACCGACACTGGTACCTGAGAAGTATAGGATGATACTAGTACCTAAGTAGAATACATAACACTAATACCTTAGTAGAAAGGATGACAGTACCTTAGTAAAAAGAATGATACTAGTATCTTAGTAGAATAGGATGATATTAGTGTCTGAAGGGAATAGACTAACACTAATACCAACAGGTGTCGGTATATTCTACTAAGGTACCAGTGTCAATCACTAGTGTTAACTAGTACCTCATTAGAACCGACTGACACCAGTACCTGATTAGGAGAGACTGGCACTAGTACCTTAGTAGAACAGTCTGACAGTGGTACCTTAGTTGAACAAACTAATTTTCCCATCGCTGAGGCAAATTACAACCTTAATTAGTTTAATTAATTAGGGCTGCCAAATAATATAGCAAGGTCCTCTTGTCATGCCAACCTGTCAGTCTTCCCTTTCATATCTTACTAATGGCTTTCCTGTGTTGTATATAACCAATAAAAACCCATGATAAACATATCGACGAGGTTTGTTTAATTTCTAACAAAACTGGCTGCTTAGTTAGAAAACCAAAAAAGGTTTGATAGATGTGTAATACAGTCATGTGAAAAAGTTAAGACAACCTATGAAAGCCTGTGTATTTTTGTAACATTTTTGGATATATAGATATTTAATCTCAATTTTAACAATACCGAGAGATTATAAAAATATAACTAAACAACTAAAACTGAAGAAAAGACTTTTCAAGATCTTCTGTAAATGTAATTCTACAAAAATGCACATTTTAACTGAGGAAAAGTTAGGACACCCCCACATTTATTTCTACTTAAAATGGCTCAACTCACACACAGGTGTATCACACGAGATGCACATGATTAAAAGATCGTTACTCGGCATTTTGAATGAGACTTGCCCTACTTAAACCTCAGACATTTAGTTTGGTGTGCTCTTGACTGTTGAAGTAAGAGTGAGCACCATGGTGAGAGCAAAAAGCTGTTTGAGGCCTTCAGAAAGAAAACTTTTGCAGCTTATGAGTCTGGTAAGGGATTTTAAAAAATCCCAAAAGATTTTGAATTCAGCCATTCCAATGTCCGGAAAATAGTGAACAAGTGCAGGGCTTTCAAAACAACTACCAACATGCCAGGTCTGGTCGTCCAAGCAAGTTCACCTCGAGAGCAAGATGCCAAAAGAGGTCTCCAAACACCCTAACATTTCATCACTGGACCTACAGCAGGCTCTGGCTACTGTTGATGTAAAAGTGGATGCCTCTACAATCAGAATAAGACTGCACAAGTTTAACTTGCATGGGAGGTGTCCAAGGAGGAAACCTTTGCTCTCTAAGAAAAACATCAAGGCCAGAATGAAGTTTTCCAGAAAGAATATAGACAAAGACCAGGACAGGACTTCTGGAATAATGGTCTTTGAACAGATAAATCCAAACTTGAATTATTTGGACACCAGAACAGAGAACGTGTTTGGCGTAAACCAAACACAGCATTCCAGGAATAGAACCTCATACCAACTGTGAATCATGGAGGTGAAAGTGTCATGGTTTGGGGCTGCTTTGCTGCAGCAGGACCTGGACAGCTCACAATCATAGAATCCACCATGAATTCTACTGTGTATCACAGGGTGCTTGAGGATCATGTGAGATCATCAGTAAGAAAATTAAAGCCGAAGCGTAACTGGACCCTGCAACAAAACAATGACCCAAAACATACCAGTAAATCCACCAAGGACTGGCTGAAAACTAAGAAATGGAAAGTCCTGGAATGGTGGAGTCAAAGCCCAGATCTTAATCCTATTGAGATGCTGTTGGGTGACTTGAAACGGGCTGTACGTGCAAGAAACCCCTCAAACATCTCACAGCTGAAAGAATTATGCATTGAGAATTGGGGCAAACTTTCTTCAGACAGATATCAGAGACTGGTAGATGGCAACAAGAATCATCTCACTGCAGTTATTTAAACCAAAGGGGGTAGCACTAGCTATTAGGGGGTAGGGTGTCTTAACATTTATCTCAGTTAGAATATGCATTTTTGTGGAATTACATTTACAGATCTTGAAAAGTCTTTTCTTCAGTTTTAATTATTTAGTTATATTCCTATAATCTCTCAGTATTGTTAAAATTGAGTTTAAATATCTATATATCTAAGAATGTTACAAAAATACACAGGCTTTCATAGGGTGTCCTAACTTTTTCACGTCACTGTATATTCTACTTTTTTGCATATTTTTTCTGTATTTTTCAGGCAAAATTTAATTAAATAAATAATTATTTATTATGATAGTAAATAGTACCATTAATATAAAAAGTAGGGTTAAAAGCTATATCTATTATTGTAGGATATATTAGATTGTCTTCCTTTAAAAGGGTTGTGAACGTGTTTTCATGTATCAAGCGTTACATTTGCTCTATGCACATAGAATTAAATTGGTGAGCCTAATCTCTTCCGTAACGCCGCTACTGTCAGAAATTGAAGAAAAACGTAAACGTGTTTATATTCAGAAAAGAACCATTTCTTTATTACTTTCGTTTTGATATATCACAGTAAAAATTGATAACAGGTGTCATTTTCAATATTATTAAGTAAAAATAACAAGTAACTAAATTGTACGCAGAACATTAATTACTCAGACTAACGGAACAGAGACGTTAGGCGTAACTTACGAATTCTTTCACGAGGGAGCCTTCTCATCAAAGGATAATATTGCACTAAGAGTTCCTGGTTTGGAGCTATCATCCTGGTTGTATAAAAGTAAATGTGTTCCATAACCTGACAAGCCACGAGGTTCTGACTCTCGCTGGAGTAAGCTGGACAGACATAACTCATCCAATTAACCTTTCGGGCGTATAAATCATCGATGTAGAAGTTTTGGTAAATCTAGAACGGTGTAAAGATTGTTAGTTCACTCAGGCATCAAAAGTTAATGTGACAAGAACTTTTTAATTCTGTTTAGTTAACTGGGACAGATTAAGGATGATACAGTACCAGTAGGTATGTCTAAATCCAACTCTTCTGAGTCATGTTGTATCAGGCTTTCTACAATATGATATTTTATGTTAAACCAAATGAAATAAAATATGGGGTTAAAGGGCCATATAACTGTATAATAATTAAACACGGCACCGAAAACATGTGATTTGGTTATATGGAATATAATATAACAGCGTTATATTCACATTTTTTTTTAATCTTACACTGATACTTACCCTCCACAAGTACTCATCTTCAACTTCTGCTGAGATATTATTGTTACTGTATATTTTTCCCACTAGAGGTCCGAACCGCGTGCCTCTAGGAATGTACTCTGTACTCCAAACTCCGAGAACCTAAAAACGTTTTTCAGGAAAACGTGTTGTAAAACATTATACACAAATGATGATGTCAGACTGCTATAAACGAAATATTTCAACGAGTTTACTGTCTATACTTACAAATACGTTAACCAAATGTCTAAAATACACTGTAACTGAACAATAAACTATGGAAAATCACACTGAATGTTAGTGATTGTTAGATATCTGATCTTCTACACACATCTGGTGTTTTACAGATACTTGACGTTCTAGCAATACCTGATATTCTACAGATATCTGACGTTCTATCAATATCTGATGTTCTACAGATATCTGACGTTTTAGCAATATCTGATGTTCTACAGATATCTGACGTTTTACAATATCTGATGTTCTACAGATATCTAACGTTCTAGTAATATCTGATGTTCTACAGATATCTGACGTTCTACACACATCTAGTGTTTTACAGAAACTTGACGTTCTAGTAATATCTGACGTTCTAGCAATATCTGACGTTTTAACAGTAACTGATGTTCTACAGATGACGTCTATAGTAGCTGTTTTTGTATGTAATGTAACTGAAAGTAAACATATATACAACCAATACACATTTTCACCTCGCAAAACTAAATCTAACTTTCGATAATTTTTCTTTCGTCTAATTACAGAACGTATCATAAAACGACACACAAATAACAGTCTTGGAATACCTTAAAACCCACGAGCTATTCAAGTTCTCATAAGGTGTGAAGTTTCGTGTGCTTCTGGCTAAACATTGACTACTTGGAAGCACCGAGTGATTAAAAAACGTAAATATTACGTGAACTTATCACGTTTTGTTATTGAACAGTAAAGTGTGGCGATACTACACTTACACTCCATTCTGAGTCTACACATACAGTCTACTGCACGTCTACACTTACACTCCATTGTGAGTCCACACATACAGTCTACTGCACGTCTACACTTACAGTCCATTGTAAGTCTACACATACAGTCTACTGCACGTCTACACTTACACTCTGTTGTGAGTCTACACATACAGTCCACTGCACGTCTACACTTACACTCCATTGTGAGTCTACACTTACAGTCTACTGCAGTCTACACTTACACTCCATTGTGAGTCCACACATACAGTCTACTGCACGTCTACACTTACAGTTCATTGTAAGTCTACACATACAGTCTACTGCACGTCTACACTTACACTCTGTTGTGAGTCTACACATACAGTCCACTGCACGTCTACACTTACACTCCATTGTGAGTCTACACTTACAGTCTACTGCAGTCTACACTTACACTCCATTGTGAGTCTACACTTACAGTCTACTGCACGCCTACACTTGCACTCCATTGTGAGTCTACACTTACAGTCTACTGCAAGTCTGCACTTACACTCCATATAAGTCCACATCTAATTTCATTTGTAAGTCTATATTCCCATTCCGTAACAAGTTCATGTTCATATTGCATGATAAGCCTACACTGAACAATTCAATGTGCTTCTGTGCTTATAGTGCATAGTAAGTTTTAGCTCATAATTCATACTCTATAGACTTATGTTCCAAAGTAAGTTTGTACTTATGTTCTCTTTGCCTGTACTTGTATTCCGTAGTAATGATGTATTCTATAGTAATTCTATACTCATATACCAAGCTAAGTCTACATTTAATAGTCCATTTTAGTTCTCGGTTGTGTCTTTAAATACAAAATAAGAATTCTGTAAAACAAAGAAATGTCTATTATTTCAGGGCATTTCATATCCTCAAGCAAAAACCCTAAAACCAGACAAGCAATTTTGGACATTTTCCAGTTGCTGGATGATGTATGCTAATACACGAACACGAGTAATGGATCATCTTTGAAGAAAGATAAGTTTATAAATACTTACATCTGTAAGCACGTGTTGCAAATACTTACATCTGTAAGCACGTGTGACGGCTTAAGAGTTAGATTTCGCGGAATACTTGTCTCAACTCTACTGAAACCATCAGAAATCACTTCTTCCTTCATGTTTCTGATGTAGCGGAAGACGCCATCTTCCATCCTGTGATTCTAAAAAAAAAGAAAATAATTATTCCTCTTTGACAGATGTAACGGAGGCTAGCATTGCATAAAAGGTTCATAACATCAAATATTTTTGTCAGTTCAGTAACATAGTAATGTATGTCAGAAACTACTATATCAAAGAAACTATTACATCAAACTCTTCGATTCTCCAGAAACACGTGAGCAAACAAGTTTTCTGGACCTATACTCATTTTTACCAACGAAATAATAACACAAAATACAGAGTGAAACTGTAGTGGAAACGTCTAGGTTCAGCTTTGTGAAAAACTGAACATGTGGCTGAATGTGGCACGTGTTTAATCAAAGTGATGTAATCAGTTTAGTAAAAAACAACATCTTATAACATCATACAATATAAAACTACAGATTCATTCACACGTGACATGAAACGATGTTAAGATATACTGTCTCATTGGTTCATTCCTGCATGACATCAAAAGAAAGTTTCTAATGATAATGTATCGTCAATAGATCACATCAAAATTAAGTTTCTAATTGTATTGCATCATACACACATAACATCAAAAGTAAGTTTCTAATTATCCTGTGTAATCCATACATATTATCAAAAGCGTGTCTCGAATTGCACTGAATCACCCATACATAACAACAAAACTAAGTTTTTCATCGTCCTCTATTCGTCATACATACATTAAAAGCAAATTTCTAATTGCCCCGTAACGTCCATACATAACATAAAAAGTAAGTTTCTAATTGTACTGTATGATCGATACATAACATCAAAACTAAGTTTCCAATTATACTGTATCATCCTAACCTAACATTAAAATAAAATTTCTAATTATACTGTATCATTCACAGATAACATCAAATCTATGTTTCCAGTTGTATTGTTTCAAAAGTTCTATTTGTACTGTATAATACATATATTACCTAAAATCTATGTTTCCAATTGTATTTCTTCAGTATTGTTTTAAAAGTAAGTTCTATTTGTACTGTATCATACATATATTACCTAAAATCTATGTTTTTAATTGTATTTCTTCAGTATTGTTTCAAAAGGAAGTTCTATTTGTACTGTATCATACATATATTATTTAAAATCATGTTTCTAATTGTATTTCTTCAGTATTGTTTCAAAAGTAAGTTCTATTTGAACTGTATCGTACATATATTACCTAAAATCTATGTTTTTAATTTTATTGTATCATCCATACGTGACATAAAAACTAAGTTTCTAATTGTGTTGTATCACATATACATATCATCAGAACTAAGTTTCTAACTTATTGTATCATCCATACGTGACATAAAAACTAAATTTCTAATTGTATTGTTTCAGTCATATATGATATCAAAAGTATTTGTTTTGCTTGTTTTGGAATTTCGCACAAAGCTACTCGAGGGCTATCTGTGCTAGCCGTCCCTAATTTAGCAGTGTGAGACTAGAGGGAAGGCAGCTAGTCATCACCACCCACCGCCAACTCTTGGGCTATTCTTTCACCAACTTATAGTGGGATTGATCGTCACATTATAACGCCCTCACGGCTGGGAAGGCGAGCATGTTTGGCACGACGCGGGCGCTAACCCGCGACCCTCGTATTACAAGTCGCACGCCTTACGCGCTTAGCCATTCCAGGCCTATATCAATAGTAAGTCTCTAATTGCACTGTATCGTGAGTGGATAAACCTAAGTTGAACAGTCATACAAGAAAGCTTCACTGCACAACTAATTAGAGAGCCGATATAATTTTTCTGTGAAGAATAAAAACTGAGTGTAATACGCAAGTGTTAAGACAAACATTACATTTCAGTCTACCTTCAAAGAACAATGGAAGGTAAATCACAAGTGAAACATTCGTGTTTTATTTATCTGCTTGATTTCGGAAAACAGTTAATATTTTCCGTCTCCCCTTTTATTTTAATTACTACAGATTGTCTTTCAGGCATTGTTGTAACTTATTTATTCAAAGTTACTCTAAATGTCTCTAAAACACTCCTGTAAAGTTTCTTTTGAAGTAACGTTTGATTTGTCATTTTTTTTTCTATAACATGCCAGGTCTGCTTAACTGGATTGAGACCAGGGGTCTGTGGCAGTCACAACACCAATGACTCCAGCAACTTCTTTCTTAGCAAAGAAATTTATGCATAGGTTGGATGAGTGTTTGGGGTCATTATCTGCCAAGCAGTAGAATCCTGTTCCAATAATATGGAAACCACTGGGTATACCGTGAGATATTAGTTTCAAATAGTAGTTGCTCTGGTCCATTATTCCATCTATTATTCCAATGACCAACAGTCCAGTTTTGTACTTTTTATCAAACTTTGGTTTCTTGACAATATCTGAAGACAACAGTAAAGGTTGTTTAACTGGTACATAACCAAATATTCCATCCTCACTGAGTCTTCTTGATACTGTAGACCTGCACCCTTTTCTATCACTTGTTACATAGACATTTATCTCTTCATTATGGCCAGTGGCAGTCTTCTTTCTGTCCCAAAGGCTACATAAATGAAGATGAGTAACATCAATGCCATTGTGTTGAGGTTTTCTGTCTCTTCCTTTTCTATTTTCAAATCTATCTGTTTCGGTTTTAAGATTTTCGATGTTTGGTGAAATAATAATCAGTGATGACGAAAAAACCCAAAAATATATACATGTAAAAATGGGTTGAGAAGTTTTTTATGTAGAGGAGCGAACAACGTTTCTACCTTCTAAGGTCATCGTCAGGTTCACAAAGAAAGAAATAGGTAACTGACCGATACCTGACCACGTTTGAAGGGGGTTGTGTTATTGAGTCTATGAATGTAGAGGGCGTGCTTGATGTTTGGTTGTATTTATCAGTATAGGTATAAAGATGTTCCTTTGTATTGGTATATTTTGGGCTTAAGTTGTTGTACAAGTGAGGCTTCTTTAATTTTGCGTTTGTTTATGTTTGTTTCTTCATTTAATATTTGTGTGTTTTCTGTGGTTATGTTTGTGTTTATTTGATTTGCAGTGTTCGAAAACGTGTGAAGGTGACTTTCTGTGTTCATTTTTCTACACTGGGTTATAAAAAGTTAATGTGATTGAAAAAAATAAATTTGTGTTCTGTAGATGTGAATCCCTCAATCGTGTCCTCTATATATCTGTACCAGGATAGTGGTGGATGTAATGCTGTGTTAATTGCTTGTGTTTCAACTTGTATCATAAAAATATTGCCTAGAAATGGTGATACTGGGTTGCCCATCCTTAGACCATTTGTTTGTATATAGTTGTGGTTGTTGAATATGAAGTTTGTCTTCATCGTGATTAATTCTGTGAGGATTGTTAATTGGTTGCTGAGAATGTCTGTTGATGGGTTAGGGGTTCGGATATAGAGTTCTAAGGCTATCTTGCAGACTTCAGTGGTTGGGAATTCTGTAAAGAGGAATATGACATTGAAACTGGCCATTAAGGCCTTATGATTAAGTTGATTTAGAATAGACTTGAAATTAAAGGAGTCTTTGATGAATGAGCTGGCTGATGTTACATATTTGGAGAATGCCCATGCTACATATTTACCAAGATAAAAATTGATAAGTGGACATTATGGGTCGTAATGGACCATCTGGTTTATGAGGTTTGGGGATGCCATATATTTGTGGTGTGCGTGAGTCGGTCTTACGTAGGTAGGAATAAAGTGTTTTTGAAATCGTGTTGCCTTTTTTTCATTTTTAGTAGTATTTTGTTAAGTTGCATTTTGTGTGTCTTTGTTGGATTTGTGTGTATTGGTTTAAATTTTTTGTGTCTGATAGAATGTTTGTCATTTTTTGGAATATTCATTCGCGTTCCTCGTGACTATAACATTTCCTTTATCTGCTTTTAGAATTTTAATGTTTTTGTCTTGTTTTAGGATTGTTAATGGAATTAATGTCTCTTGTAAGGTTGTTTTCAGTTTTCTGTGTTGTGAAATTATGTTGATGGTTTTGTGAGTAAATTCTTTAAAAAAATCTTTAAGAAGTTTTTAGGTGTTTCTGAAAGGTATAAATTTTTTAATTTTTTCCTACAAAGTTTGGCTGTTGGATGTCAACAGAATTATCTAAGTTGTCTACTTTCTGTTGTTTCCTTTCGGTTGTTTTTTTGTTGTTTTTGTTTTCTGTAGAAAGTATCGCATGTCTCCTGGCTTGGTCTTTTAAACATGTTTCAGTTTCTTAGGTTGAAATGTACCTCGGTGCTATTGTGAAGTTGAGTCCTTCGTTAAGTAGATGTATCTCGTCTGTGTTCAATTGTCGGTCTCATCTGTTAATTATGAGGCAGTCAACGGTTTGTCGTGTTGGTGTCTTTTCTGTTGTTTACATCTTAGTTTTTCTAGGTTTTGTCGTGGCGGATCTTAATGTCTCTGTCATTCCCAGTATTGATTTGGTTTATATTACGTTGTATAAGTCCATATATCTCTGGTTTAATGCAGCATATCAGTTGATGATCTTGGTTCATTTTTTATTTCTGTAACCCATTTAATTTTTTGTATTTAACTGTATATATTCTGTTGCCCGAAAACAGTACTGCAAATATTCTCTTGTCCTAACACAGTACTGTAAATATTCTCTTGTTCTAGCACAGTAATGCAAATATTCTGATGTCCTAACACAGTACTGTAAATATTCTCTTGTTCTAACACAGTGCTGTAAATATTCTGTTGTCCTAACACAGTACTGTAAATATTTTCGTCCTAGCACAGTACTGTATGTATTGTGTTGTCCTGAGAAAGTACTGTAAATATTTTTATCCTAGCACACTACTGTAAATATTCTCGTCCAAGCACAGTACTGTAAATATTCTGTTGTCTTAACACAGTACAATAAACATCCTGTTGTCCTAGCACAGTACTGTTAATATGCTCGTTCTAACACAGTACTATAAATATTCTGTTGTCTTAGCATAGTACTGTATATATTCTGTTGTCCTAAGAAAGTAGCCCCCCAGTGGCTCAGCGGTATGTCTGCGGATTTACACGCTAAAATCCGGGTTTCGATACCCGTGGTGGGCAGAGCACAGATAGCCCAGTGTGTAGCTTTGTGCTTAATTCAAAACAACAACAACAACAACCTTAGAAAGTATTGTAAATATTCTCGTTCCAGCACAGTACTGTAAATATTCTGTTGTTCTAACACAGTACTCTAAGTATTCTCTTATGCTAACACAGTACTGTATATATTCTGTTGTTTTAACACAGTAGTGTAAATATTCTCGTTCTAGCACAGTACTCTAAATATTCTCTCGTCCCAACACAGTACTGTAAATATTCTGTTGTCCTAACACAGTTCTGTAAATGTACACCTCCTAGCACAGTACAGTATACATTGTTTTGTCATAAGACAGTATTGTAAATATTCTCGTCCTGGCACAGTACTGTAAATATTATGTTATCCAAATACAGTGCTGTAAATATTCTCGCCCTAGCACAGTACTGTAAATATTCTGTTGTCCTAACACATTACTGTGATTATTCTCCTCCTAGCACAGTACTGTTAATATTCTCGTCTGAACACAGTACTGTAAATATTTTGTTGTCCTAACACAGTACTGTAAATATTCTGGTGTTCTAACACAGTGCTGTAAATATTCTGTTGTCCTAACATAGAACTGCAAATATTCTCGTCCTAGCACAGTACTGTAAATATTCTCTTGTTCTAACACAGTGCTGTAAATATTCTGTTGTCTTAACATAGTACTGTAAATATTCTCGTCCTAGCACAGTACTGTATATATTGTGTTGTCCAAAGAAAGTATTGTAAATATTTTTATCCTAGCACACTACTGTAAATATTCTCGTCCCAGCACAGTACTGTATATATTCTGTTGTCTTAACACAGTACAATAAACATCCTGTTGTCCTAGCACAGTACTGTTAATATGCTCGTTCTAACACAGTACTATAAATATTCTCGTCTTAACAGAGTATTGTAAATATTCTGTTGTCCTAACACAGTACTGTAAATATTCTGCTGACCTAGCACAGTACTGTAAATATTCTGTTGTCCTAACGCAGTACTAAAAATATTATGTTGTCCTAATACAGTACTGTAAATATTATGTTGTCCTAACACAGTACTCTAAATATTATGTTGTCCAAACACAATACTGTAAATATTATGTTGTTCTAACACAGCGCTGTAAATATTCTGTTGTTCTAACACAGTACTGTAAATATTGTGTTGTCCTGACACAGTACTGTAAATATTCTGTTGTCCTAACACAGTACTTTAAATATTCTGTTCTCCTTACACAATGCTGTAAATATTCTGTTGTTCTAACACAGTACTGTAAATATTCTGTTGTCCTAACACAGTACTGTAAATATTCTGTTGTCCTAACACAGTACTGTAAATATTGTGTTGTCCTTACACAATGCTGTAAATGTTGTTGTCCAAACACAGCGCTGTAAATATTCTGTTGTTCTAACACAGTACTGTAAATATTCTGTTGTTCTAACACAGTACTGTAAATATTCTGTTGTTCTAACACAGTACTGTAAATATTCTTTATACCGTATAATATCGTACAACCTTAGAACCCATTTCCTTGCGTACAGCATTTTGATGGTTGTGTTCCAAAATAGGGTTATTTCAAGGATAACACGTCTTAATGATTGTGTTCCAAACTCTATTTATTTCTGCTATCAGTCATCCTAATGGTTGTGTTCCAAACTAGGATGACTTCTCGTATCATACGTCATAATAATATATGTTTCATATTTGTTTTGTCTCTCACATATTTCAGCATCGTACAGAAAATGTTAGAAGTATAATATTTTTTATTTTTAATCTCAAATCTCGTAGGCGTAGTAATTCAATTATCAGTCTAAGTTTTTGTGCGTTTGTCGTGTTCACAACTATATTGTTCATTGTTACTAAGACTACTATTTCTTTACCTTGTCTATAATTGACAAGTAACCGAAAACTAGACACATTCCTTCAACTTCTGTTTTAGGTTTCGTTTTAAGAACAAAAGCAATTAACATAAAAATCACACGTGGTGATTTATCTTTATTTCTTACCCCGGTGCTAAACATTGTCATATCGATATGATATTACACAAACTCTCACGATTAATCCAACTTGTGTTTTCTACAAAGTAGGTGCAAAAACAAATAGTACAAGACATGAAACCTCTAACTGAAATACTAAAAACAATATAAATCAGAGATTTTTAATGTATTTTTGTATCGACAAAAGGTGAAATTTGATAGGAAACCATCAAAAGACAAATCAGTTTGTCACGAGCAAGTTTGGAAGCTGAAACTCTTGGATATAAAGCTAACATCACCACTAGACGCCATTATTCTGTATGCGAATCGAGTTTTTTTAAAGATGAAGCGAGCTGTAATGTAAATCACATTAAACAAACACAACACTTCAGTACAAACATACAATCTTTACCCAGAAAAAAAAAAAGACACAAATATTTTCCTTCTAAATGAAGATTTCTGCACCAAACCCCTCCGAAATCTGAACAAACTCTCCCGAATATATGTGAGAGATTTGATGTGTTGAATGGATGTTTAGACGAGACGCACTGAAGTGGGGTTTGCCTTTCCTTGTCGTATCCAAGCAGAAAATGCATATAGCCGAAAAGTAGAAGCATCAACAAAGAACGCACGGCGTCCCATTTTATAGAAATCTGTACATTGTGTTCCATTTATGTTCAAGTTGTCTTTATAAAAGAACTATTCTATCTCAAACTATTCAGACGTGTACTTTTGTTTTTCTTTTAGCTATACCGAGAAAAGTGTTTACTTAGGACCTTTATCAACAACTTGTCGAACATACTCTAACAAATGTACTGTGTGCACTATCACATGACTTAGTGAAACGTTGGAGAAACGAGTATTGAATACTCATCTCTTAAACAGATCAAAGACGAAAATTAGTCTTTCGTGTGTACAAAACGAACAAGAATTAATAAAACTGACGAACTAATAAAAGTTAGCTTTTACTGAATGTAAATCCTTAGCTCCTGTTTTAGACCAAATGCACAACTACAAAAACTGTTCAAACCACGGACGATAGAAACACTACATTATATATTGTTCAGAGCACAACTTTATACTGAAATTTGCTTTATAAAGATTTTCTACCCAAATTTCCTTATAAAATGACCAATTTAATCAACTATCCTTTATAATAGTTTTACTTTTTCTTTCTGTACAATGTTTGAAACTTAAGAATTCTAACAAGGGCCGGATTAATGGCAACTAATGCCTGAAACACAGCCCAACAATGGTGCCCTCCTCGACCCCTCCATCGCTTAACTGACAAGACATTAAGATAAGTGCTGAAAGTAAAATAAAAGTTTGAAATTTTATAACCTTTCTTCAGTTTTGTTCCAGGTGAAACCTCACAGCTATATTAAATGAAAACTTTATTTATTTATTTAACAGATGGATCAAAATCAAACAAAGACTGAGGTCTTTTATTTAGAAATGATGAAGGAAATCACTTGTTTCATTAATGATAATTAAAAATAATTATTTTGTTTGTTTGATTTTGAACAAAGCTACTCGAGGGCTATCCGTGCTTGCCGTCCCTAATTTATTAGTGTAAGACTAGAAGGAAGGCAGCTAGTCATCACCACCCACCGCCAACACTTGGGCTACTCTTTTACCAACAAATAGCGGGATTGACCGTTACATTATGACGTCCCCACGGCTGAATGGCGACCGGGATTCGAACCCGCGACCCTCACATTACGATTTGAACGCCTACAGTCGTTAAAACCTGGAAATTATGTCGAATAATTCTGTAAGTAAATTCAACACTTCTGGCAGACTTAGGATTGACGAAAAACAACATTATGATATAATACTGGGGCCCATTTTAGGAAATCTCAAATGTAACATAAATCTTAAAATCACATAAACTAATCACTGCTCGTCAGCTGAACACCTCGTTACTGTAAACAGCAACTCTGAGAATATTTATCCACACCATCACAACCCATCACTACTACACATATTTTCTCACCACGCTATATTTTTGAAGTTGAATATAGAATTTTGAGTAAAAAAACAGGTCGCCAATTAGTATGACTACGTTTGGGAAATCAAAAAAACCAATTATGAAGTAACCAACAAACTAATCAATAAGTGTATCATAATAAATACACAAGACAACTTCAACAGACATTAATACACATCGTAAAATAAATAAAAGCTAAATTATGGTTGGCCAGGCATGGCCAAGCGCGTAAGGCGTGCGACTCGTAATCCGAAGGTCGCGGGTTCGCGTCCGCGTCGCGCCAAACATGCACGCCCTCCCAGCCGTGGGGGCGTTATAATGTGACGATCAATCCCACTATTCCTTGGTAAAAGAGTAGCCCAAGAGTTGGCGGTGGGTGGTGATGACTAGCTGCCTTCCCTCTAGTCTCACACTGCTAAATTAGGGACGGCTAGCATAGATAGCCCTCGAGTAGCTTTGTGCGAAATTCCAAAACAAGCAAAACAAATACTTTTGATCTCTCTCACTACTTGTCGATGAGAACCCAAGAGTTAGCCGTGGGTGGTGATGACTAGCTGCCTTCCCTCTAGTCTTACACTACTAAATTAGGGACGGCTCGGTGCAGTGGGCTAACAACGTACTCACTTAAATATTTTTTGAAGAATTCGCAAGCGATTGCGGCCCTATGTTCCTAGATGGAATCTTATGGTGATAACTAACTAAATTGTGTTTAGTAACTAAAGGTAATAAAAACAATAAAACAAGAAATTAACGTCCTACGGTTTGAAATAAATTTCAGTAAGTCAGATCAAAGTTCATTAACTCACCTGTTATAACATACACATTTAAAGAGATTTGTGTTCACTATTATAACTTATACCTTTAGGTTATGTCCAGTGTTATAACACACACAATTAACGCGTTTTCTATATACATAACTTGTATTCTCTCCAATCTTACATTTAATGCGTTTCCCGTTCACTATTATAACATCAACATCTAACAGAAGTACTGTCCACTGTTATACCAATTAATAAACCAATTTAATATGTATTGACCTATTTGTTAAATGGTTGACAACAGTACAATGGTAATTTCGATCGAGTAATTATCACCTTATCTCTCTCTAACTGCCAAGTTTTGATTCTCTAATTTCTTACTGTTTAAACCTTCTCGTATAAGAGTGTTATCTAGTGAAGTTTTATCAGAGTTACACTGAGTTATTGAGCTTGACGACAAAATAAAAATCTGATAAAGAAGTTTTGTATCTTTATTACAACCAGTTACAGATGTTGTTGTTGTTTTGAATTAAGCACAAAGCTACACAATGTGCTATCTGTGCTCTGCCCACCACGGGTATCGAAACCCGGATTTTAGCGTGTAAGTCCGCAGACATACCGCTGAGCCACTGGGGGCACCAGTTACAGAAAGAGTCAATAAAGATCACCTGTTGTAAGTACAGCTATTAAAGACCATCTGTCATAAGAAGTGTTAGTAAAATATACCTGTTATAAGAAGTGTTAGTAAAATATACCTGTTATAAGAAGTGTTAGTAAAATATACCTGTTATAAGAAGTGTTAGTAAAATATACCTGTTATAAGAAGTGTTAGTAAAATATACCTGTCATAAGAAGTGTTAGTAAAATATACCTGTCATAAGAAGTGTTAGTAAAATATACCTGTCATAAGAAGTGTTAGTAAAATATACCTGTTATAAGAAGTGTTAGTAAAATATACCTGTCATAAGAAGTGTTAGTAAAATATACCTGTCATAAGAAGTGTTAGTAAAATATACCTGTCATAAGAAGTGTTAGTAAAATATACCTGTTATAAGAAGTGTTAGTAAAATATACCTGTTATAAGAAGTGTTAGTAAAATATACCTGTCATAAGAAGTGTTAGTAAAATATACCTGTTATAAGAAGTGTAGTAAAATATACCTGTTATAAAGAAGTGTTAGTAAATATACCTGTTATAAGAAGTGTTAGTAAAATATACCTGTTATAAGAAGTGTTAGTAAAATATACCTGTTATAAGAAGTGTTAGTAAAATATACCTGTCATAAGAAGTGTTAGTAAAATATACCTGTCATAAGAAGTGTTAGTAAAATATACCTGTCATAAGAAGTGTTAGTAAATATACCTGTCATAAGAAGTGTTAGTAAATATACCTGTCATAAGAAGTGTTAGTAAAATATACCTGTCATAAGAAGTGTTAGTAAAATATACCTGTCTAAGAAGTGTTAGTAAAATATACCGTCATAAGAAGTGTTAGTAAAATATACCTGTATAAGAAGTGTTAGTATAAATATACCTGTTCATAAGAAGTGTTAGTAAAATATACCTGTCATAAGAAGGTTAGTAAAATATACCTGTCATAAGAAGTGTTAGTAAAATATACCTGTCATAAGAAGTGTTAGTAAAATATACCTGTCATAAGAAGTGTTAGTAAAATATACCTGTCATAAGAAGTGTTAGTAAAATATACCTGTCATAAGAAGTGTTAGTAAAATATACCTGTCATAAGAAGTGTTAGTAAAATATACCTGTTATAAGAAGTGTTAGTAAAATATACCTGTCATAAGAAGTGTTAGTAAAGATTATCTGTTATAAGTACAGTTAGTAAAAACCACCAGTTATAAGTAAAGCTAGAGAAAAACCACCTCTTATAAGTACATCTAGTAAGAACCATCAGTTATAGGCAGAGCTAGTAAAGACCACATATTATAAGTGCAACTTGTAAGGACCACCCGTTACAAGTACAATCAGAAAAGACGATCTGTTATAAATAGAGTAAGGAAAGACCTCTTGTTGTAAGTAGATCTAGTAGGACCACTAGTTATAGGTAGACCAAGTGAATACCAGTTGTTAAAATTACGACTTCTAAATACCACCTGTTATAAGTACAACTAGTAAAAACAACCTTTTATAAGTACAGGTAGTAAAGACCACCAGTTATAGGACGAATCAGTGAAGTCAACCTGTTATATGTATAGCTGTTAAATATCTAAGGTATAAAACACATTACTACCTTGGTTACAAAACTGTTTTGTGTAATTATCAGTTTAATTATAATATATAACACATTAGTTACAGTAATTACACCAATGTTTTGTGTACCTAAGGTATATAACATATCAGATATCTTAGTTACAAAACTGTTTTGTGTGTTTAACAGTCTACCTAAGATATATAACACATTATATACCTTAGTTACAACACTGTGTTGAGTAATTATCTGACTAACTAAGATATATAACACATTAGTGTCTGTAGTTACACAATTGATTTATGTATTTATCAACCTACGTAATATATATAATACATTAGTTACCTTAGTTACAACACTGTTTTGTCTAATTATCAGTCTATTTAAAATATATAACATATTAGTTACAGCAGTTACAACACAGTTTTGTGTAATTATCGGTCTACATAAGATATTTAACACAATAGTTACAACTATGTTTTTTCTAATTATCAATCTACAAAAGATATATAACACAATAGTTACCAATTTTACAACACTATTGTGTCTAATTATCATTATACTCAAGATATATAACACATTAGATACAATAGTTAGAACACTATCTTGTGTGATTATCATTCTATCTAAGATATATAGCATTATATACCTCAGTTACAACAGTTTTGTGTTATTATTAATCTACTTATTAAATATAACACGTTAGTAACCTCAGTTACAACACTATTTTGTACACTTATCAGTCTACTTGAGACATATAACACGTTAGTAACCTTAGTTACAACACTATTCTGTACACTTATCAGTCTACTTGAGACATATAACACGTTAGTAACCTTAGTTACAACACTATTTTGTACACTTATCAGTCTACTTGAGACATATAACACGTTAGTAACCTTAGTTACAACACTATTTTGTACACTTATCAGTCTACTTGAGACATATAACACGTTAGTTATCCTAATTACACCAATGTTTTCTGTAATTATCATTGTACCTGAGATATATAACACATTTATTATCTTAGGTACATCGCTGTTTTGTTTAAGTGTCATTCCACTGAAGATATATAACACATTAGTGTCCGTAGTTATACGAATGTTTTGTGTAGTTATCAATCTACCTAAAATATATAACATATTTATTATCTTAGGTACATCGCTGTTTTGTTTAAGTGTCATTCCACTGAAGATATATAACACATTTATTATCTTAGGTACATCGCTGTTTTGTTTAAGTGTCATTCCACTGAAGATATATAACACATTTATTATCTTAGGTACATCGCTGTTTTGTTTAAGTGTCATTCCACTGAAGATATATAACACATTAGTGTCCGTAGTTATACGAATGTTTTGTGTAGTTATCAATCTACCTAAAATATATAACATATTTATTATCTTAGGTACATCGCTGTTTTGTTTAAGTGTCATTCCACTGAAGATATATAACACATTTATTATCTTAGGTACATCGCTGTTTTGTTTAAGTGTCATTCCACTGAAGATATATAACATATTTATTATCTTAGGTACATCGCTGTTTTGTTTAAGTGTCATTCCACTGAAGATATATAACACATTTGTGTCCGTAGTTATACGAATGTTTTGTGTAGTTATTAATCTACCTAAGATATATAACACATTAGTGTCCGTAGTTATACGAATGTTTTGTGCAGTTATGTTATCTACCTAAGATATATAACATATTAAACGAAAATTAAGTATTCAATATATCAAACAACTTGGTTGTGTTTTTATATTTTAAGAATAAGTTTTAACAATATTCGTATTAAATGGAAGAAGCGTACTCTAGAGACAGGTGGTATGGGTAGTGAAACTTTAAATAAAAAAATAATAACGTTTCGACCGTCTTTGTTAACTAGAACATGAAGTGAAAGCTGAAGGTCTTGGGTTCTCTTGGCCAGGTGGTTAAGGCTTTCGATTCGTAATTCTAGGGTCGCGAGTTCAAATCCCAATCGTACCAAACGTATTCGCCCTATCAGCCATGGGGGCGTTATAATGTACCGATTAATCCCACTATTCGTTGGTAAAAGAGTAGTCCTAGAGTTGGCGGTGGGCGGTGATGAATTCCATTTAGTTTTAAACTGTTAAATTAGGGACAACTAGTGTAGATATCTCTCATGTAGCTTTGCTCGAAATACAAAAAATAACAACTTTATTTTTATTAAAATTTCAACACTCTAATCAGATGTCTTTCAAATACATGTTTACTTCAAGTGGGATTTTCGTTATCATAAATTCAAAAAAGGTTTTTTCTTGTACGCCCATAGGTACATAGATTTGGCATGTTGCTTTACGTAGTAAATATACGTATTAAACTTACTGTCTGCTTGCCTGTGTGGTCAGCTGAAGTCATGTGTTGAAAGTTACTGAGGGTTCGGTGTCGTTGCTGTCATTAGATTCTCCGATAACTAGGCCTTTGTGTAAATATTATAAAAATCCATCCGATTGTTGAATTTTTGTTAAAGTAAATTATGCTTTCAGAAAGTGAAATTCTTTTTAACAGGTTTAACGATAAAACTTCGTCTCTATAACTAGAACAGTTTTCACACCATCAACTCCTGTCACCACGTGACCCAGTGACTATATATAACAATCATAATCCCTGTAGATGGCACTTCTGTGCAGCCAATCATGTTCGAGCTTTCCGAAATATTGATGTTACTTTCGTGAAGTTTTTCATGAAGTCAGAATTATATTTATCACCTCGAGAAAGTGATAATTTATATAATACGCAGTATAACTCACTGCGCAAGCGTCAAACCATAGAAGGAACATTTCCCAGTGCTTTTTTACTCCAAGGAACTTTATGACGTACGATGATTTAATTTAGGTTTAGCTTCGTAATTTTTCGCTGTTTTCCTGGTACTTTTGAGTAAAGTGTTGTTTTACTTTTGGTATTAATTTGAAGAAACTTATTCTGAAAGAGTTGTTTGTTTGTTAACATCTTATTAGAGAATCCTTTTACACTCTCGTGGGGCATAATCTAAGAATAGGAAAATGTATTTGTACTTCCCTAGAGTCTAAGATCTGATGTTTGTAATTCAAGATACACTAAGTTATATTTACATGTAACTCGGGTGAAACTAAATCCTTTTTATATATTCTTTGAAAAATAACCTTAATTACTCAAATGTGTCGAGAGAATCTCTAAAAGTACAAGGTTCTGGAGAGACTAAGCTACTTTACTATATAAATAAAGTGAGGAGATTAGGTTCTGAGTTACTTTACTGTATAAATAAGGTGAGGAGGTTAGGTTCTGAGTCACTTTACTGTATAAATAATGTGAGGAGGTTAGGTTCTGAGTTACTTTACTGTATAAATAAGGTGAGGAGGTTAGGTTCTGAGTTACTTTACTGTATAAATAAGGTGAGGAGATTAGGTTCTGAGTTACTTTACTGTATAAATAAGGTGAGGAGATTAGGTTCTGAGTTACTTTACTGTATAAATAAGGTGAGGAGGTTAGGTTCTGAGTTACTTTACTATATAAATAAGATAAGGAGGTTAGGTTCTGAGCTACTTTACTGTATAAATAAGGTGAGGAGGTTAGGTTCTGAGCTACTTTACTATATAAATAAGGTGAGGAGGTTAGGTTCTGAGTTACTTTACTGTATAAATAAGATAAGGAGGTTAGGTTCTGAGTTACTTTACTGTATAAATAAGATAAGGAGGTTAGGTTCTGAACTACTTTACTGTATAAATATGGTGAGGAGGTTAGGTTCTGAGCTACTTTACTGTATGAATAAGATAAGGAGGTTAGGTTCTGAACTACTTTACTGTATAAATATGGTGAGGAGGTTAGGTTCTGAGCTACTTTACTGTATGAATAAGATTAGAAGGTTAGGTTCTGAGTTACTTTACTGTATAAATAAGGTGAGGACGTTAATTTCTGAGTTACTTTACTATATAAATAAGATAAGGAGGTTAGGTTCTGAGTTACTTTACTGTATAAATAAGATAAGGAGGTTAGGTTCTGAGTTACTTTACTGTATAAATAAGGTGAGGAGGTTAGGTTCTGAACTACTTTACTGTATAAATATGGTGAGGAGGTTAGGTTCTGAACTACTTTACTGTATGAATAAGATGAGAAGGTTAGGTTCCGAGTTACTTTACTGTATAAATAAGGTGAGGACGTTAATTTCTGAGTTACTTTACTATATAAATAAGGAGGTTAGGTTCTGAGCTACTTTACTATTTTAATAAGGTGAGGAGTTTAGGTTCTGAAGTACTTTACTATATAAATAAGGTGACGAAGTTAGATTCTGAGCTACTTTACTATATAAATAAGATGAGGAGGTTAGGTTCTGAGTTACTTTACTGTATAAATAAGGTGAGAACGTTAATTTCTGAGTTACTTTACTATATAAATGAGGAGGTTAGGTTCTGAGCTACTTTACTATATAAATAAGATGGGAAGGTTAGGTTCTGAGTTACTTTACTGTATAAATAAGGTGAGGACGTTAATTTCTGAGTTACTTTACTATATAAATGAGGAGGTTAGGTTCTGAGCTACTTTACTATATAAATAAGATGAGGAGGTTAGGTTCTGAAGTACTTTACTATATAAATAAGGTGACGAAGTTAGATTCTGAGCTACTTTATTGTATAAATAAAATGACGAAGTTAGGTTCTGAGTTACTATACTATATAAATGAGGCGAGGAGATTAGGTTCTGAGTTACTTTACTGTATAAATAAGGTGAGGAGGTTAGGTTCTGAACTACTTTACTGTATAAATATGGTGAGGAGGTTAGGTTCTGAGCTACTTTACAATAAAAATAAGGTGAGGAGGTTAGGTTCGGAGCTACTTTACTATATAAATGAGATTAGGTTAGGTTCTGAGCTACTTTACTATGTAAATAAGGTGAGAAGGTTAGGTTCTGAACTACTTTACTGTATAAATATGGTGAGGAGGTTAGGTTCTGAGCTACTTTACAATAAAAATAAGGTGAGGAGGTTAGGTTCGGAGCTACTTTACTATATAAATGAGATTAGGTTAGGTTCTGAGCTACTTACTATGTAAATAAGGTGAGAAGGTTAGGTTCTGAACTACTTTACTGTATAAATATGGTGAGGAGGTTAGGTTCTGAGCTACTTTACAATAAAAATAAGGTGAGGAGGTTAGGTTCGGAGCTACTTTACTATATAAATGAGATTAGGTTAGGTTCTGAGCTACTTTACTATGTAAATAAGGTGAGAAGGTTTGGTTCTGAGCTACTTTAGTGTATAAATAAGGTGAAGTTAAGTTCTTTTGAAGTGTTAATTAGATCATGCCATTCCAGTCAGGTAACGTCTGGTTGTTACGTGAGACAATTGAATCTAAGTTTTGTTATGTAAATCAAGTAAAGCTAAGACTTGTTACGTAAGTAAAGCGAAACTAAGCCGAATTGTTATGTATCTCAAAGGAAGCTAAGTCCTGTTATTATGTAGCTCAAGTAAAGCCAAGTCATGCTGTTATGTATCTCAAGTAAAGGTAAGTCCTGTTGTTATGTATCTCAAGTAAAGCCAAGTCCTGTTATTATGTACAAGTAAAGCTGAGTCCTGTTATTAGGTACCTCAAGTAAAGCCAAGTCCTGTTATTATGTCAGTCAAATGAAGCTAATTCCTGTTATTATGTACCTCAAGTAAAAATAAGTCATGTTGTTATGTATCTCATGTAAAACCAAGTCCTGTTATTATGTCAGTCAAGTGAAGCTAAGTCCTGTTATTATGTATCTCAAGTAAAGCTGAGTCCTGTTATTAGGTACCTCAAGTAAAGCCAAGTCCTGTTATTATGTCAGTCAAATGAAGCTAATTCCTGTTATTATGTACCTCAAGTAAAAATAAGTGATGTTGTTATGTATCTCATGTAAAACCAAGTTCTGTTATTATGTCAGTCAAGTGAAGCTAAGTCCTGTTATTATGTATCTCAAGTAAAGCTAAGTCCTGTTATTAGGTACCTCAAGTAAAGCTAAGTCCTGTTATTAGGTACCTCAAGTAAAGCCAAGTCCTGTTATTATGTACAAGTAAAGCTGAGTCCTGTTATTAGGTACCTCAAGTAAAGCCAAGTCCTGTTATTATGTCAGTCAAATGAAGCTAATTCCTGTTATTATGTACCTCAAGTAAAAATAAGTCATGTTGTTATGTATCTCATGTAAAACCAAGTCCTGTTATTATGTCAGTGAAGTAAAGCCAAGTCCTGTTATTATGTCAGTGAAGTAAAGCCAAGTCCTGTTATTATGTCAGTCAAGTAAAGCCAAGTCCTGTTATTATGTCAGTCAAGTAAAGCCAAGTCCTGTTATTATGTCAGTCAAGTAAAGCCAAGTCCTGTTATTATGTCAGTCAAGTAAAGCCAAGTCCTGTTATTATGTCAGTCAAGTAAAGCCAAGTCCTGTTATTATGTCAGTCAAGTAAAGCCAAGTCCTGTTATTATGTCAGTCAAGTGAAGCTAAGTTCTATTATGTATCTCAAGTGAAGATAAGTCATGTTATTATGCCAGTCAAGTGAAGCTAAGTCCTGTTATTATGTCAGTCAAGTGAAGATAAGTCATGTTGTTACGCAAGTGAAGTGAGGCTGGGTCTTATGTAAATTAAATGAAGCTAAGTCTTTTTTATTTAAATCAAATGAAGCTAAGTTCTATTGTTATATAAGTCAATTAAAGCTAGGTCTTGTTATGTAAATCAAATAAAGCTAAGTTCCACTGTTACACAAGTCAAGTGAAGATAGGTCTTGTTATGTAAATCAAATAAAGCTAAGTTCCACTGTTACACAAGTCAATTAAAGCTAGGCCTTGTTATGTAAATCAAATAAAGCTAAGTTCTGTTGTTACGTAAGTAAAGTGAAGCTAGGTCTTGTTATGTAAATCAAATAAAGCTAAGTTCTGTTGTTACGTAAGTAAAGTGAAGCTACGTCTTGTTATGTAAATCAAATGAAGCTAAGTTTCGTTGTTATATAAGTCAAGTGAAGCTAGGTCTTGTTATGTAAATCAAATGACGCTAAGTTCTGTTGTTATACAAGTCAAGTAAAGTTACCTCTAAGAATCGTAAGTTATTTGAATTGAAACTTGTTCACAATCCCGACATTTCGATACAAAAAGATTTTTTTACGATACTTGCGGTTGGGTTTAATCCAACTTCTGTTCCTTTATTTATGTGTTCAGAAATTTCTTTCTCACGTACATTTCTTTCGTATATTCTTGAATATATCGTATTTGCGAAAAATAACATTTAGATATATTAATTTAGTTAATCAACATTTTTAGGTGCACTTCATTTCGTAAAATTTGGGACAGAGTTTGCTGTGGCTTACTTGTTTGACTGCCTGGGTTAGGCGTTCGAAGATCAACGAACCACATTTCACTGCTGCTTAAACATATTTTGAGACCTGCACGTGTTATAAAATAGAACTTGCAATCTAACAACAGAGCTTACAAAGGAGGGAATTAATGTACATGTGTAATGAGCTAGGTTTGTAGTATAATAAATACACTTAACAAGCTTGTATATTTATATATTCTTGGGTACAAGTAGCTATTAACACTGTTTGCAAGGGTGCCGTCAGTGTCATGGTTTTATGCTGTTAACACTGGTTGTACGGGTGTTGTCGGTGTCATGATGTTATTCTGTTAACAGTCGTTTGTCTAAGTTTACGGGTGTTATTAATGTTATGGTGTATTATTAACATTGGTTTGAAATGTTATCAAGATATTGAAATGTCTGATGGATTTCCAACTTGATGTTTTCCATCAACATTCAACATTTAACCAAAAAAAATTCTAAAGAGATGGTTGTGTATTTTGTTGTATCAACACTGAACCGGAAAGAACTAAATATTTACGTATTCTCTTCATAGAATACACTTTAATCGGTGTATTTTAGAATACAATGAGACTCTAAACGAACCTTACTCCTTTTTGAACTTGTAATACAAACCAAAAAAAATGTGATTCAGCACATAGCCAATTTTGACCATCTGTTCTGTCCACCATGAAGGATCAGATGCTGAACTTAAACCTTGGAAGTCAGTAAGCTAACCGCGCACTCTCCAAAGACATAGTTTTCCAACGCTTTAAATAAAAAGACAGTTTCGTGGAATTTAGTGAATTTCTGATGGCAGTATAGTATATAAGTATATAAGTGACGAAAAACGTTTCGTTTCATATTAATATAATTCAGTAGTAAAAACACGTTTCCTTTAAATCAATATACTCAGAAATATACCAATTTACGAACAAACTTTTTAGAAGTTGTTTTCTTCCAAGACGCTACACCTGTTACAGTCATTAATTATATCGTTTCACGGTTAGTCATAAGCGTCCCTGAAGTCACCAAACGTTTTTTGTTACTGTACGTACTACAAGTGTGAGACTTCGACCACATTGTAAAGTAATTCATGTAATAAATGTGTATTTACATGTTTGGTGATTGTTGCACTACAACCCATCACGTTCCCCTCCCATACAAATCCCAACCACATGTTCATCGCTACTTAACAATAACCTCATCTTCTTCCAACGTACAACAATCTGGTGAGTTTCAGTGAACATCTGTGTAAATAACAAACATGTTTGACATTAGTCGACTCACAAAAAATATTGGCTGAATTCATCAAATATTGCCAGATGCATTTTTATTATTTCGTCTTATTACTTGTTAGGGCCATCTGTATAGGATGATGTGACATAATAGGCATAGCATGGGGTGATGGTTGAGGCACTTGCATTACAATGTAGGTGACCAGAGTTTGAATCCTGCTTGCCCTTTTAGCCGTGAGGGTGTTTTAATGTGATACCTAATCCAATTATTCGTTCCTGAAAATAGTCTTTACTATATCAAAGTGTTGTCAGTGGGTGGTATGACACCAGCTACATTCCTTTTAGTCTATCAAAGAATTGTTGGTGGGTGGTGTGACACTAGCAACATTCCCTTTAGTCTATCAAAGTGTTGTCAGTGGGTGGTGTGACACTAGCTACATTCCCTTTAGTCTATCAAAGTGTTGTCAGTGGGTGGTGTGACACTAGCTACATTCCCTTTAATTTGTCAAAGTGTTGTCAGTGGGTGGTGCGACACCAGCTACATTCCCTTTAGTTTATCAAAGTGTTGGTGGTGGGTAGCATGACACCAGCTACATTCCCTTTAGTCTATCAAAGTGTTGTCAGTGGGTGGTGTGACACTAGCTACATTACCTTTAGTCTATCAAAGTGTTGTTAGTGGGTGGTGTGACACTAGCTACATTCCCTTTAATCTATCAAAGTGTTGTCAGTGGGTGGTGCGACACCAGCTACATTCCCTTTAGTCTATCAAAGTGTTGGTGGTGGGTAGCATGACACCAGCTACATTCCTTTTAGTCTATCAAAGTGTTGTCAGTGGGTGGTGTGACACTAGCTACATTCCCTTTAGTCTATCAAAGTGTTGTCAGTGGGTGGTGCGACACTAGCTACATTCTCTTTAATCTATCAAAGTGTTGTCAGTGGGTGGTGTGACACTAGCTACATTCCCTTTAGTCTATCAAAGTGTTGTCAGTGGGTGGTGTGACACTAGCTACATTCCCTTTAGTCTATCAAAGTGTTGTCAGTGGGTGGTGCGACACTAGCTACATTCCCTTTAGTCTATCATAGTGTTGTCAGTGGGTGGTGCGACACTAGCTACATTCCCTTTAGTCTATCATAGTGTTGTCAGTGGGTGGTGCGACACTAGCAACATTCTCTTTAATCTATCAAAGTGTTGTCAGTGGGTGGTGTGACACTAGCTACATTCCCTTTAGTCTATCAAAGTGTTGTCAGTGGGTGGTGTGACACTAGCTACATTCCCTTTAGTCTATCATAGTGTTGTCAGTGGGTGGTGCGACACTAGCTACATTCCCTTTAGTCTATCATAGTGTTGTCAGTGGGTGGTGCGACACTAGCAACATTCCCTTTAATCTATCAAAGTGTTGTCAGTGGGTGGTGTGACACTAGCTACATTCTCTTTAATCTATCAAAGTGTTGTTGGTGGGTGGTGTGACACTAGCTACATTCCCTTTAGTCTATCATAGTGTTGTCAGTGGGTGGTGTGACACTAGCTACATTCTCTTTAATCTATCAAAGTGTTGTTGGTGGGTGGTGTGACACTAGCTACATTCCCTTTAATCTATCAAAGTCATGATGACAACACTAATATCATGCACTATAATGAGTATTAAAAGGTCTGATTGAACTAAAAACGCGTAAGGCGATTGTGTAAACCATAATTATCGAACAAAAGACAATATGATATTTGTAGTGTTTCGTCAAGCAAAAAGTTTTTGCGAAACATTCAGAAATGACAAAATGTATACATCAATCAAATCATGACCAAATTAACTTGCATCTGATTTTAACCCTCTCAGAACCAGCTGTGCTTTGTATGGGATTTAATCAGATATCTGCACACAAACAAATTAACCATGTACAAGTTTTCACAAGTACATCTGGTTATACAGAAACTAAAACAAATGCAATAAAGTTATTACTAAAAGCTTATATTATTTGAAATTTTTACACTTTTGTATCATAATTAAAATCAATTTCATGATGAAATTGTTTATTTGTGAGAGGTTTCAAGCTACAGTGCATATCTGACAGACAACCTAATGTTACTGAGACTATTGATTTGCAAGAGGTTTGGGTGATACAAAAAATAAATATCATGGACCACAATCGCAATTATTGCAAGAAACAAACAATGTATACATGTTAGACTTACTATTGACAGTTAAGGTTGTACATATAAAACACTAACAATTGTTATTTCAATCATTCACACACTGACAAAGAACTGATATCATTTTAAAGATCAACAATATGAAGTGTACGTGTAATACAACCATGGATGTAGGGTTACTCTGTTGTCATACTGAATGTCACTGTACATCACCGTGATTCCTTGTAAAGATCAACAATATGAAGTGTACGTGTAATACAACCATGGATGTAGGGGTACTCTGCCGTCATACTGAATGTCACTGAGCATCACCGTGATTCCTTGTAAAGATCAACAATATGAAGTGTACATGTAATACAACCATGGATGTAGGGGTACTCTGTTGTCATACTGAATGTCACTGTACATCACTTGTAAAGATCAAGACACAGCCCAGTCATCCATGACGACTACATCCGTTTGAAGGTAATAAAACTGAGAGGTTGTCGACAGATTTTAAAACTTTTAAAATAATAATAATATCTTTCCCTCTCTGAATTCTAGTTCTACTACTTTAGAATTAAGTACAAAATGTTTCTAGTTCTGGTATATAAATGTTACACATGAACATTTGAATAAACATATTAGTAGAGACTGGAAACTACTCCAACTATTTATTATACATTATCACTTGGTTTAAGTTTTGTTTTCTTATATAACAGGTGCAATTATCGAGTCTTCATAAGTAAACATACTGGTGAATAACAAAAACATACAACACATTCAGTTAGTACAGTTTATTTACTAATTATAATACACATTATATCTGTTGCCATGACAACTCCTCCTAAACTAAGGGAGGAATATGGGGATCACACGAAACAGTTATCTAATTAAAAGTGTTAGAATTCATTACACTGATGGTAGTTTAACCTAGCCCTCATCTCTGAGAAAATTAAAACTACAAAGCAGGTTGATGGAACCCAGTTACTTGTCGTACTTTAGAGAAGTAAATATAACTAATATTTTCTAAGCCTCCAAAAGTGACATTCTTCATCTGCAATCAATGACGTGCTGTTCAGATGCGAGTCTAACTGCTTAAGAAATACGGATGTTAAACAGCAAAAGCAGAACCAATACAAAAGTGTAAAATAAGAAAACCATCCCATATCTTTTCATATTAATTTTTACAATCCTTTAAACCACATTCCACAGGATAAATAAAAGATAATACTTAACGTGTGAATGAGCAATAAGGAAACCACACTGATTGGTCATTGTTCTTAATAATTGAATGACTAAAGCTAATTAATTACTTATTTGGTTTTCTGCACATCTAAAACAAGAAAGAAAATTTTCTGAAATCCATTAAATTAAATATTTTAAGACGTCTGGTTGACCACATACTGAGAAGACTGCAGAAATATAATGATACATTTAAACATCAGAGCTAACTTGAACACTGAGCAAGGGATATTCTTCACATTCCAGAACCAGCATTTCTAAAACACAACATCACACAAATTCATTGGCTCTTTTCTGTCTGTTCTTCTCCATTTTGATCCTACCTCATCAGTTTCAATGATGACAAAGCAATTCACCTTATCCTTTGTCCAAGAACCTCTTACTTGTTACAGAGTACAACCATTAAGAAAGGAGATCTGCATAAAAAATAATGAAAAGGCTTAGGTTTACACCCCCATTGCTTATAATAACCTTAAACAAATAAATACACTACAGTTTTATAAAACATTTAATCAGACACACCGGATGTTACACAGAGAAACAACATTCTAAAATCCTCAATCAAACATATAATGTTACGCAGAGAAAACAATAATTATAAACCTCAGTTTCAATTCATATTACAATAAAATTGTACAAACTACAACATCACAACTAATGTTAAAAGGGTAACATTACTTTGGTACAGCATGAATGTTATACAAATGTAGTATCCTTCCACCTACCAGGCATCAATGCCTCCTGTTTTCTAGTAACTTCTTCAAACGCTATAATGGGAGTAACCCTGTTGGAGTTGAGCTGGTCAACATTACTCAACAGGCTGTGCACATGGTGCTGAGCAGGACTGGTGTTAGAAATATCTATTAACTGTTCAAATTCTGAGTGGTGTCCACTAGAAGTGATTGTGGTGTCCAGGTCTAATAGTGGTTCTTCCTTCTTCAAGTTTCTGTGAAATCAACAACTTGTTTATTGACAGTTGCTCTAACAGTGACTAGTTTATGAACAACTGTTCTGTTAGTAAATTACACAGTAACATAGACAGTGACATGTTTAATGACAGTTACTCTATCAGTAACAAAGAAAGTGACTTGTTTATTAAAAGCTCGTCTGTCAGTAATAAAGACGACTTGTTTAGTAATAGTTCCCTTGACAGACAATAACTTGTTAACAGTACAGTAAAGTTCATGTGTTCATTAAAATAAGGATAAGAACAAACACATCAAATATTACTTTCCCAAATGTTATATTCACTGTCTATTAATGTATTGCGATATATAAAACTGGTCAGTGTAGATATTATTGACTTACTATGTGAAAAATGCTCAAGATTGTTAAGATTTGTTCATATGAAGAGAGAAGTATATATCTTAAAAGTGAATGTTATGATGAGCTAAGATATATAACACAAGAGTCATACTGTGTTTGTAACTTGATGTTATCAGTTGCTGAATGTGACATGAAACTTGTCTATGTCTTTGATACACAGCAAGCAAACAAATTTGCGATATGTAAACAGTACGAGACCAAACAGAAGGCAAGCACACGCAGAGCAGGTAGAAAACGGCCCTCTAAAAGAGACACTGAGCAAGGCCTAACAGTTACTATAAGATTAATGGCCGATACATATATTAGAGTGAGACTGACAGTGTTACAAAGACAGGAAGAAAAGTTTGTTTGAGAGTTGTAAAGAAACTGAATGTCCGTCTATAGACTTTAAACAAAAATTAGAAGATTTTTAGAGGTTGGCATAAATATGAAAGAGGATCAGATAATTTTTGAAGTATAGGATACAAACATGGTCAATTAATAAAACATAAGAGAACTATGCTGGGACACTGGTATTAGTAAAAAAAAAAAAAAAAAAGACAATTTAGCTTGTTAGCCTAATTTCTAAACCAAATGAACAAACCTCAGTGGGCTTTTGACAACAGAACAGGACCTAAAAAGGTTTACAACATGTCTACGATTGTCTACACAGTGTAAAGAATTTGTTGGAATTATTTTGGATACAAGTGTGTGCTGTTCATTTAATTTCTCTAATTTACCACCACCAAGTTACACATGCACACTCACAAGAGAATAATCTTTAACCAAACAACAACAATACACCTATATAAATACATATATTTTGCTACAACTGAAAAAGCAAGATTTTGATATGATGTGTACAATTTCCAGGTTAATTTACCAAATTGATAACAAGTCCTAAAAAGTTCCTTTAACCTGACATAAAAATTACACTTTGCTTTGGCATTAAATCATGTCTATAAATCAAATTAGTATGTGCTTTATTTATTGATCCAATTTCATATTTGAGAAGAAATGTTAACAATATTTTCAACTTACTACATATCTACACTGATCACTATTTGTGCACAGAAAATTAAGTTTCATTTACACATATTGGAAAATAAACACTTTAAATTTATTACATTAATAGTTCTATGATGCAGGAATACACAGATAATCAGCTGTTTGTAGTAATGTGAAAAATGAACAATTTAGTTCCTATTTTGATTCATACTAAAAATTAATTTGCTGCTTGCTACCTTGTTTGTTACAGTAAACATTCAGAGGTTCTATGTATTGAACAATGATATCCATATTTAACCAGTTAAATAGTTAAAAAAAAACAATGCATGTGAAGAGTTTAACTTACCCTGTACCATTGATGAAGCCATCATTTTGACTGTTGGTATGGAAACCATTTGTATGTGAATTATTGCTAACACTTTTAAGTGGCAGCTCTTTATTCCACTGTTGATCAATCACAGGAAAAATCAATTCATTGTTTGTTACAATATTGCTGTCTACGTTAGCTAGTAAGTCCACACTTTTATTGTTAGACGTGTCTACAAGGAGGTTTTTAGTTTCACTAACGGCCGAAACAACAGTAACTTGATCCTTGTCATCTCTTTCTATTTCAGCTTTTTGATCGATATTGCTAAAACATAAAGTCTTTTGTTTCACTTCTCTTCCATCAGAGGGCTCTGGAGATTTCTTTTCATCTAAACTTTGTCTTTGTTCATCCTCAGGGGAAGAAGTCTTGCTAGATTCTGCCACATCCGTCTTTCCTGTTAACTGTGCTGTCCCCCTAGCCCTTGTTCTACTCATTATCTGTTCCACACGCTAGAGTTGAGAACAAAAAACTTTACTGAGAGGTTTCACAAACTTTGTTTTGTAACACTTTCTTATTAAACATATTGTTCAATCAAACATAAACACTTTCTTTAATTATTCTAAATTACTCATTTACTGAAAGCCATATGTCTGTAGTTAGAGTCAACATCTAACTACATTCATTTTCTTCTATTAGTATCACAAACTCACTATTTTGTTTATTTATACAAATACTGAACATTTTACACACACACACACACTACAGTAACAGTTCACAAACTAACTGTTTAACTTATTAATACAAATATGACACTACAGTAACAGTTTTCTGTATGAATGCTCGGATCTTACCTTCTGCCTGTGCACATACTCAGATCTTACCTTCTGCCTGTGCACATACTCAGATCTTACCTTCTGCCTGTGCACATACTCAGATCTTACCTTCTGCCTGTGCACATACTCAGATCTTACCTTCTGCCTGTGCACATACTCAGATCTTACCTTCTGCCTGTGCACATACTCAGATCTTACCTTCTGCCTGTGCACATACTCAGATCTTACCTTCTGCCTGTACACATACTCAGATCTTACCTTCTGCCTGTACACATACTCAGATCTTACCTTCTGCCTGTACACATACTCAGATCTTACCTTCTGCCTGTACACACACTCAGATCGTACCTTCTGCCTGTACACATACTCAGATCTTACCTTCTGCCTGTACACATACTCAGATCTTACCTTCTGCCTGTACACATACTCAGATCTTACCTTCTGCCTGTACACATACTCAAATCTTACCTTCTGCCTGTACACATACTCAGATCTTACCTTCTGCCTGTACACATACTCAGATCTTACCTTCTGTCTGTACACATACTCAGATCTTACCTTCTTTCGTTCAGCACGTTCAGCTTCTTCTTTCTTCAACTTCTCTTCAAGTTCTTTTCGCTGCTTCTCAGTTTCTTCTCGGGCTCGTCGTTCCTGTTCTTCTTTTTCAGCTTTCTGTAAATTAGGTTGTTCCATATTTTAAATTTGAATACAATTATTTTAATATAAAGCTACTACAGACAGAGCTGCATGATTTAATCAGTTAATACACCACAAACTAATAAAATGATGTACAAAAATAATGGACCAACTGAAATTGAGTTTTATTATTCCATCAACTGATATATCAAAATTACGATTAAATGTATTGTTACAAAAAGAATAAATTAACTGCAATAATGGTTTTGGATTATTATATTATGTCTGATTATTTGAAATATTTCATTATATTTGTTTGTGTTTAAGCACAAACCTACCTAATTTGCAAGTGGAATGCTTCATGACTTGAGAACTTAGTAATGGTTCCCACTACAACTAAATTTACTTATTGTCTCTATGAAGTAACAACAAGACCAAAACTATCTTCCTCTGTTACTAAGTTTGTACTGTTTTCTAGAGGGAAGACAACTGGCTGGTAACACCCACGGTACCTACTAACTAGAGAAAAGGTAACTGGCTGGTAACACCCACGGTACCTACTAACTAGAGAAAAGGTAACTGGCTGGTAACACCCACGGTACCAACTAACTAGAGAAAAGGTAACTGGCTGGTAACACCCTTTCACTACAAGAGCTTTAAATAAAGTATAAATTCACTACTTTTTTACATTATGTTCATAATTTGTATGTTTGACCATATTTTCTACAAACAGATTGGGGGTCAGCAGAATTGAATTCTTGAACACTGTACAAGCAAGCACAGACTGGTTAAAAAAGTTGAAAACCTTGTTGGCCTTGCATGGCCAAGTAGTTAAGGCACTCGACTCGTAATCCAAGGATCACGGGTTCAAATACCCATCAAGCCACACATTCTCACCTTTATAGCCATGGGGGCATTATAATGTGATGCTTAATTCCACTATTCACTGGTAAAATAGTAGCCCAAGAGTTGACAGTGGGTGGTGATGAGTAACTACCTTCCCTCTTACACAACTGCAGAACAGCTTTGCATCAAATTAAAAACAAGCAAATCATTTCTTGTTACAGAAATTAATAATTACGTTTAATAAACAGGTTTAGGTTTTTACCAATCCAACACAAACTTCCAGTCTTTTCTTTCAGAGAGTAAATTTATTATTGTTGAATAATTGATTTGAATCTAGTGGAGAGGTTGGTTTTATCTGACGTTTTAAAAAAGTAATAACCATTATTTTTTGTTGTATAAAAAGACAGATCTATCAGGAGTAACCAAACTCTCTTCTGTCAAGAAGTAATTAAAAATAGCCAACAGTATCAACAACAAATATTAGGTATTAGTGTTTCTCTATTATAAGTTTGCCAATAGTAACAAAAATAAATGAGATGACTGTTGTTGTTTTGTTAGATGTGATACTTCAAGTATGTTTAACCTTAATACTCGAACCAATGAGATGTCATATTTCAAAAATGTTGAAAGTAAGAACTCCAACTAACAAGACATGATACTTCAAGAATGTTGGATGCTACACCTCACAGGAAAGCACTGATAACCACTAACCATACGCGATTCCTCTTCAATTCTCTTCTGTTCTTCTTCTTCACGTTTCTTCTGCTCTTCAATAGCTCGCTGCAGCTTTTCTTCTTCTTGACGACGATGTTCTTCGGCCAACCTGATCTGTTCTTCTTCCTGTTTCCGCTGTTCTTCTTCCTCTAATCTCAATCTCTCTTCTTCTTTACGCCTGTAGGAAAAATTTTCACACTTCACAAGAAAAACATTCAAAAAGTTCACCATAAACAAAAAATTTAACTGAACAGTAAAACAAGAGTTTTACTACAAACTTTTTTATTATTATTAAATATCCTTTTCATATAAGTGTAAGCAGTTTGCTGTAAACTGGAAAAAATTATTTGGTTTGAATCACAATAACATCATAAATGATAGCATATTTATTATAAATATAAAAAACTGACCTCAGCTCCTCCTGCCTCTGTCTTTCCAACTCGGCCTCCCTTTCTGCTTGCTCTCGAGCTAACCTTCGTTTTTCTGCTAGAGCTGCTTTAGCTTCTTCTTCTGAAGTAATCCTTGGCTTCCCAGTGGGTGTACCTGTTGGAGTAGGAACCACACCAGGTGAAGGTTTTAATGGAGTCTCACTCTTCAAAGGAGATTTGACAAGTGGCTCATCTTTAGAAGATTCAATTTTCTGCTTTGATTCTACCTCATTAAGAGGTAATTGGGTTTGAATTTCAGGTTTTGGGACTGTTTCCACTGGGATGTCTGGTTTATGAGAAACTTCAGTTGGGATCTGCTGTTCAATGTCAGCATCCATTAACATCTCAACCTTAAGATCAGACTTTAATGAGATTTCAGGTTCAAGATCAGTTTTTGTTGCAATTTCTGGTGTCACAGCAGGTTCAGGTGGAGTTTCTCGAATATCTTTCATGGTTTCTAATTTATTAATATGCTCATCTGAATTATTAGAATCACAGAGAGGAATGGTTTCAGCAGAGGAAGCTTGGACACTTGCAGCTGCTACGTCAGTTGGAGCTGGAGGTTCAGTCACAATGGAAACTCTTTCAGCTGATAAACCCCTCGGAACTGCAGGTTCAGCTGAAGTTGGTATCTGTGTGGAAGAATCAGACACAGTACAGCTGACAGAACCTAATTTTAAAAGATAAACTGGCTCCGAGTTTCTTTATAATCATCAGTGCTATTATCCAGTCTTTAAACAACATCTGATACATCCAAGAAACATTTATTATGAAAGCAACTGGTATTCAAAACAAACCTAACACAAAATATTTGTAAAATGCATGGTTTTCATGTTATATAAACCAATAAAGCTAAGTGAAAAAACATTAATTAATGAATACTAAAGTTTCAAAATTTTATGAATATTGCAGAATCCACAACAAGTTTAACAATTATGGAGCACACGTCAGTTGATATAAAACACATTTTGTATAAATAAAAATAAATGTATCACGTCCACAAACCTTTGGTTTCTGATTTAAAGCTGCAGGACGTTGCTTCACTGCTGGTTTACGAGTAGTAGGTGGTTTAGCCACTTCTTTAGAAACCTCTGGGCTAGTAGGTTTAGCCTGTGACATTCTGGATGCTTGTGCAACAACTAACAGCAAAATATAACTCAACTTGGGAATTTTTCTTTTCATATAAAAGGCACTTAGAAATATTGAAATATACACTTAAAAACATTTTATGGCATATTGTCTTGTTCGTATTTGTTGAGAACAACTACGTAACTCATAGCTGTTCACCCAATTTCTACAAACTGTTCAGAACAACTACCTGATTGATAACTGTTCACCCAATTTCTATAAACAAACTTAAAAAATAACCAAGTAATCTGATCTACAAATAAAATAATTTTAATATTAATAATTATTACACTTAGTTCTACTGACAGACTATCACAGAACACTCACCATATCAAGAAATGTTATATACAATTGTGTTGAAGAACATTATCAAGGAACAAAGGAACAAGGTGAAGTTTCTGTTCTACTAATATACATTAAACAAAAATCAACAAATAATTAAACAGATGAATTTTTATATTTATTGACAAAAGTAGAACTTAAGTATAGTAATTAGTATGTGTGGTTTTTAGACTAATTTTATTAACATCAAGATGTGACAGATCTTGTATTACTAAGGACATTACATCTCCCAGAGCACCTTACTTATATATATATAAAAAAAGCCATCTTACCTTTTTTATCCACACTGCGTGCCTGTCGGTGATTGGCTGTTGATTCAAGAATAGCCTTATCGGGAGTGCTGCCTGCAATGCTGATAGGTCGAGGACGTCGTGGACAAGTGCGGGGTCTCAAGTTTGCAGAGGCCTGACTAGAAGATGGTGAAACGTCAGATGCTTGAGACAATGAGCTTTGAGGCCTTGAGGAGGGATCCTTTCGGATGGCTATAAATTAAGGAAGTTTTCCTTTGTTAATCAGTAAACTTAGAAAGTAAATTAAATAATTAATTTCAATTTAAATGTTTATTTAATAAACTCATCAGATCAACAAATAAAACTAGGATATTTAAAATATTGATATTTTGCAAATTATTGTATATATACACACACACACATGAAATGTGCCACTTTACTGAACAGTATCTTGCTTCTTTTAATAAAATGAAAAATCACAAAAAAATATCCAATTTCCACGATAAAACAGTAACTATTCCAAAAGAAACGTTATTTGTGAAGTTTGAAAGTCAAAATATGAAGATTAAACATTTAGATCACCTTGTGAATCATTGAATATTCTTACAGTATATTTACATAAGAGAAACCTAAGTAAATATTTAGAAATTCAATTCCATTCTCAAGTGTCAGCTGTGAATTATGAGTGTATCTGCTCGAAAATAAAATTACACACTGCATTACACATTTCAATATTCAATTCTTGTATATTTTAGGTACAACAAATACAAATACACAAGTAAAGATAATCACTGAACTATTACAGAGAAAGGAAGACAGATATTGATACTGATGTTTAAATAAAAACTGTTCCAAACAATGTATGTAAAAACTTGTTTAAAATAACAACAAACTGTTAGAATTAAAAAACAGTTTCCTATGGTAGACAAGTATGAGTAAATGGAAGGAAAATATTTAAATATTAGCTGGATGCTGTGACAAGGAAGACAGGTCTGTACCATGAATTAAGTACATTAATTGTGTACAAGTTTATATGTGTAAAAAGTACACAGATCCATTCTTACATGTTAAACGTGTTAATTCTAGTACACAAACATTTTAAGGAGAAAAGAACTACATCTATACTTACAAGTTAGATAGGAAACTTGTAACACACAAGGTTTTATAGGAGGAATGAGCCAGATCTATCAGGTCATCCCATAAGCAATGTCCAAAAATTTAATACAGAAATCACATCATTTCTGTCTTTGTAGAAGGTTTTAATGAATAAACTATGTAGTAGGAAGTGTATAAAAATGTTGGGACAAATAAAAAAACTAAACCAACTACACTTTTTCAGATCATTAATCAAATAAACCCTGGAAAAGATGGATGTGTCTGAAGAACACGAGGTATATAATGATTTATAAGTTTAAAAAAGGAGATAGTGCAGCAGAAACTACATGAAACATTCAAGATGCAGAGTCTCTCAATTAAAGAAAATGTTGAAGGTTGTTACAGAAGTTCAGATGTACCACATTCAGGTTGTCCTGTTGAGTTTAATGATGACTTACTGCTGGGTGACTACAACTTAAATGATGTACCACATTCAGGTTGTCCTGTTGAGTTTAATGATGACTTGCTGCTGGCTGCACTTGATGAAGATTGTGATGTAACAGTTGAAGAACTAGCACAGAAGTTTAATTCAACCCATTCTATAGTTCACCGTCATCTGCAACAACTTGGAAAGGTGTCAAAACTTGAAAAATGGGTTCCCTGTGATTTGACAAAAGTCAACCTTAGAGCAAGAGTGGACATTTGCACTTCTCTGCACTCTCGTGAATGTAACTCATCCTTTTTGGACAGGTTAGTGACAAGAGATGAAAAAGGGATACTTTATAAAAATGGTAAGTACTGCAGACAATGGCTTAGTGCAGGCAAAATGGCTAAAGCACAGCCCAAAATAGATCTCCACCCTAGGAATGTCTTGTTAAGCGTTTGGTGGGATACTGTTGGTGTGTTCCACTTTTAGTTGCTGCCACTCAATGTAACAATTACATCATATTTCTATTGTCAATAATTAGAGTGTCTGAATGTTGCACTGAAAGAGAAGAGGCCTGCTTTGATCAATCGTAAGGTGTTGTGTTACACCAGGATTGTGCACGGTGCCATACAGTAAAGGATAACATCTACAAAGACTGAAGAGCTAGACTGGGATAAACTTCCACATCCTCCTTATTCTCCAAACCATGTTCCATCTGATCATCACCTATTCTGAAGTTTGCAAAAATGTCTTGATGGAAAAGAGCTTGGAACACATGAAGATGTCAAAGCAACTCCCTCTACATTATTTTCCTCCAAACCCCAATAATCTTATAGAAGTGGCATTCAGAAGTTTGTGAATTGTTAACAGGAAGTAATTAGTAATTATGGAACACATTATTGATTAAATAACATTAAAAACATTTGAAATTTCTCTTTTTCTGAACCTAAAATTGGACATTATTGAGGGATGACCTGATACACAAGATTAGCAGAATCTTGCTGGAGTTGTAAGAAAACATTTAGTCAGAACTATATTCACACAATAAATAGGTCTCTTCTAATACACACGTGTGGGTATAAGGGAGGAACCAGATCTGTACTTACAAAAATAGATCACTTGTAGTATATACCAGCTTGTGTTGGAGGAAGGAACCAGATCTATACTTACATAACAGACAGGCCAGTTGTAATATACTAGTCAGTGTTGAAAAAAGAAACCAGATCTATACTTACTTGCGTTATAACTAGAGCACTTGTAATATACAAGTTTGTGTAGGATTAAGGAACCAGATCTATACTTACATAATAATTAGAGCACTTGTAGTATACAAGTTTGTGTAGGATTAAGGAACCAGATCTATACTTACATAATAATTAGAGCACTTGTAGTATACCAACTTGTGTTGAAGAAAGGAACCTCATCTATACTTACAAAATAACTAGACCACTTGTAATATACAAGTTTGTGAAGAAGGAAGTAAGACCTATATTTGCACATAAAGCAAGGAGACCTGTAATGCCAAGCTTCATTAAACGATCAGACTTAAGAAGGTTCTAAACTACAAGCAAGAGAAGCATAACCACAACAAAATGTGTACTAAAGAAAAACCACCACCACATCACCGTGAGCTACACAGCTAAGTCAAGGTTGGAGGGCAGGGAACAGAGCATATCCACCACCACCAGAATAAAATAAGTGTTCTACTGAAAAAAATTAAAAGTTTGTGTAAATAAAAACAATTAAGTTCTAATTACATAATAATGTAAAAACAGGACATAAAACACAGGAGATTTTTTTTTTATAGCATCACATTTCTTCCACTTACTTTTATACAAACACACCCAGGTTAAACTAATACATTACCAGTAAATACCTCACACTAAATTCCCTACTGTTGCTTTGATAACCCACAGGATGAGTTAAAGAAACAACAAGATTTGTACAAACTACATTTGTCTACAATGTTTAAATATCAGTAAAATACTCAGTACAGATATCTAAAACTTACACCTGACTGGTAAGTTTCACACATTAAGATACTTATCTCAATTCTCAAGTGTATTCTTTACATGTTTATGACCTTCTTTCACTTTAAAATTAATTTGACTACAGTTTTATTGTAGATATAACTCAAATAATATTTCACTACATCACCTAAAAATCAAAACCAGTGATAAGCTGCCAGAATATCTTGCTACTTTCCACTTATCATTGATATTGAAGATTACAACTATCCACCAGTCACTGTTGACTAACCCCAATAATTATTTGTACTGAAGATTACAACTATCCACTAGTCACTGTTGACTAACCCCAATAATTATTTGTACTGAAGATTACAACTATCCACTAGTCACTGTTGACTAACCCCAATAATTATTTGTACTGAAGATTACAACTATCCACTAGTCACTGTTGACTAACCCCAATAATTATTTGTATTGAAGATTACTAATTTGGTTTGTTGTTTTCTAGTCATCCCAATCAAGATCTTTCACTATCTTTTTTTTTTATTAATTGTTGTACACTTTAAATTAATACTTTTATTTATAACTGTTAAATAACTCACTACAATAACATCTTCATTTCATACTTTAAGCAAACCAGCCAAGCAAACAATTATCATGCACATTTCACATAATGATGAGTGTTGAATAAAAGTGAACAGTTTTTGATGGCTTCAAATTAAATACCAACAATCAGGAAATGCAACAGAAAGAACTCATCTGCAAACCAAAATACAAAGTCAAGCATGACACAAGTACATGACGAAACATACCTTCAAAAGATGAGCGTCGAAGGTTTAATGCTTCTGTGCTCCTGGGTACAGTCACAGAAGAAGACTGCCCACTCCTGCTAGAGGCAGAGAGAACTTCTTTTCTAAGACGGGAGGTTCGAGTAGGGCGAGGATTAACAGCTAAGTGCAGCAAACTCTGTGATAAATAAGATTTAGGAACACGAGGGGCACTAATGGAAGGGGCCTGTGGATGGGAACCAGAAAAAAGAGTGGTAGAGGATTTGGTACTGTGAGGGTTAATAGCAGGGCCAGCAAGGTGTACCATGCTACGAGATTTTTCCTTTGCCCTGGGAGGACACTGGGGTTTTTTACTCTGTCTAGAGAAAGGTACAGAGTTAGCTAAATTTAACATGCTTTTGCTCATACTTGCTGCTTGGACCTGCCCTGTTCCTTGCTGCACGGATCCTGTGTAGCGACGGCGAGGTTGTGCCAGTAAATCCAAACGGGAAGTGCTAACAGCTCTTGTGGTTTGTATACCTGGAGACTGTGTTCTAGAAGAACGATCCCACGAGGAGGGAACGGATGGAGTCAAGTCCGTCTTTCGACGACCACGGGAAGACATACATATCAAGCTACGAGTCATGGCATCTTCACCTAAAGAAACATTTTCAACTTAGAATAAACAAACGTTAAGATGCAGATGATCCATTTAATAAAAAAAAAAAAAATTTTTTTAAAACAGTTAAAAATAATAATATTCTTCAAATACCATAAACCTTACAATATTTCATTCAGTCTAAACATTGCACACTTCTGTAGCTAGTTAGAGGTCCGTCAGTCTAAACATCTCACATTTCTGTAGCTAGTTAGAGGTCCGTCAGTCTAAACATCGCACACTTCTGTAGCTAGTTAGAGGTCCGTCAGTCTAAACATCGCACACTTCTGTAGCTAGTTAGAGGTCCGTCAGTCTAAACATCGCCCAGTTCTGTAGCTGGTTACAGGTTCGTCAGTCTAAAAATTGCCCAGTTCTGTAGCTTGTTACAGGTCCGTCAATCTAAAAATTGCCCAGTTCTGTAGCTTGTTACAGGTCCGTCAGTCTAAACATTGCCCAGTTCTGTAGCTAGTTACAGGTCCGTCAGTCTAAACATCACCCAGTTCTATAGTTAGTTAAAGGTCCATCAGTCTAAACATCGTCCAGTTCTGTAGGTGGTTACAGGTCTGTCAGTCTAAACATCACACACTTCTGTAGTTTGTTAATGTGACAAGTAATGTTATTATTTTGACTTGATAACCCCTGTGACAAATGTTTTTAATGACATGTAATGTCTTTATGACAATCATATACAATGAAATTTTGATATTCCTTGATATTCACTACCTAGTTCCACAACCAACACCATGAGAAAACTTTCAGTAACATGTAAAACTTTATAAAAAAATTACAATTTTTGCGAATTCTTCAACTATTTGTACATAAGAGCATTACAAGTTTCCACACTAACAAAAAGAAATTAACTTGACAAAATAAACTTTGACTGTTCTAAAACAAACATTTTATATCATTTTAAAGCAAGGAAAATGAAACAAAGGAAAGCATTATAACAAAACAGCAACACATGCAAAACACAACTAAAGCATAGAGTATATTTCACATACATTGGTCTCCCATCTTCAAACTGAGTGACTGTTTGTAATCATGTTAATCTACCTCTAGTATCTGAATTATTAGAACTCAAGAATTATACAGTTCTAAACCTTCGAAGAGGTTTTCAATAACAGTAATACCTATGTGTTCATAATGAAAGAAGTGACGTATGCTCCTATGTACACAGTAAAGTACCAATAGCTATCAGATGTAAATCTAACATTAAGAACAAACTTCATGGTTATTCATGCACTTTGGCAGAGAGGAGTCTTCTGCCTATAGTCACACTTTAAGCACTAGTTATTCATTTGTTAAACAGGGTGAGTTAAAGCTCTACAGAAAGAGCCATTCTCTAGTTATAGCAGGTTAGTTGTACGAATAGAAGATCAGGGGCAACGAACTAAGCAAGACCATGCCAGATACGGACTCTCACGCAGTCTTGGTGGTTACAGATGCCTACTCACCAACCATTACCCCTGAACCAATCAACCAACCAGAAGAATGCAAGTCTAAGAAAGGATCCCCACTACCAGCATCAGGTGAAGCAAGGAAGGTAGTGCTATCATCTGTCATAGTTAGGCAAGCCTTGATCTCCTCAGAGGCCAAGCCACAGTATGACCTCCGTTTAAAAGTACGATCTTGCAGAGCACTGGAATCTATATTTGGTTCACGCAATTTAACGCAAGGCTCAAAGCCTCCGTTTTCATCCACATAGTCATCATTTCCTTCTGAAATATATCAGTCCTCTGTAAGATACCTTCTTAATACCTTAATTTTCTTTTTCAAAGAACAATGGAATAAGATATTTGTGATGAAATCAAAAGTTAAACAGATCAACATTTATTATTACCTAGAAATTACACTTGAAATATGGCAGAAAAGTTAGAGTTTCTATCGTCTTTATTTTTATACCAATAGTATGACCCCTAAAAATGGTTTAAATTTTATGAAAATAATTTCAAATATGATAGCCAAAACAAATTAAAACTTCCTGTCATGTGTCTTTTTGATGATTTCATTTACATCCTCCAGGAAATTGTCTATTATGATAAAGAACTAAACAGAAAACTACATTACAAATAGACAAAACTGTGTTGATATTCAATAAATTAATCAACTCTTTGATGTCTACCAACTTACACTCTGTGCAGATTAAGTAAATATTACCTAACAAAAAACTATGGAATAAAATTGCTTGAAACTTGAGATCAACTTTGCCAAATAGTTTTAGTTTCACAAAATATTTAATTTTGATTTTTGTCTACTATTTCAATAAAAAAAAGAAATGTTACTTATTGTATTTTTTACTCTCAGACACTAAGAAGTTCAAATTGTAAGTGATTGTATGTTACTTATAGAAATATTTTTATCATTATTGTTTAACTTTCATGTATAAAAACTCTAGAATCTCCTAAATTAAATTAAAAATTTCTTAAGGAAATCTTTATATTTTATCACTTTCTCTGCCATAATAAACATATAGTGCAATAAAATATTTCACATTAAAAATAGATAAAGGTACACCAAACCTTCTAGTTATTTGTAGAATAACCTTAAAGTATCTTATGTTATTTATACTCCAGAACAGTATATTGCCACTTTTAGTTTACTTTGATGTTTTTATTTTCTTTCCCCTCTTTTATGGCATCAACTGATGAACTTGAGACATTACTGTACCTTTGGCAAAGATATCCCTGCTTTGAGCAAAATATTTTTCCATTCATGTATTAACTTAATAATCCTCCAGGCACAGATTTGATTGTGGTAAAATAATATTAAGCCTTTCATGATTAATTTAAATTAAACATAAAAAATGAAAATATAAAGTAAAAACCTATATACAATTTAATAACCTACCTAATATGTATTTAGGCAACAACTCTACTGGCAAGGATAAAATTAGCATTGTTTGCTTTAGCTGTTTGGTGACAATCACTCTAAGGAAACCTTAAAATAACACTTGAAACACTGTAGGTTACAATGAGCTGTTTATATTGATTGTCAATATGTAATTTAAATACGTACATAAAATGGGAAGTTCAAATATAAAGAGAGGGGAATAAATATAGTCAATGGATAAGTGGTTTGTTGTTTGGTGATCACCAAGTTCAGGTCAAGAAATCTGACCTGAAACAGATAAATTGTAATCTATAGGTACAATTCTGTCCAGATATACGACTACATTGTGTATGAGCCATTTTCGAAGTGACAGAGAAGAAATTGTAACATCAGTAACAAAGAAACAGAAAATTAAATATTTTTGTTTTCAAACAATGAAACTCAAACCTTCAGTTGCAATAGACATAATTTAATTATCATACATTGAGAGGAAAGTTTAGTAAAACTATCAGTGTAACTCAGTAAAGCCTCATGAATTGTGAAAAATGGAGGTCATGACTAAAACTGATGTCAAAAGATTAAAACAGTCAGTTTTGACAATTTTATAAATTGAAATTTTTCAAACCATCAATATCTAATTTACATAAGAAAATAATGTACCACAAAACTGGTATATATACATATATTATCACTAGACACTGCACCACAAAACAACTAGTATGATGTACATTATCCCTACACGCCACACTACAAAACAACTAGTATGACGTACATTATCCCTACACACCACACTACAAAATAAAGTGGTATATATATTATCACTAAACAAGAAACAAAGAAATGTCTTGTTTTATAAGACACACTATACTGAGACAATGCTGAACCCAAATATTATATATGCTGTATTCCAAAACAAACTGATTTATATTGATCACAAGTAACTAGAGTCAATGCAATGTATGTATGTTTCAAGAAACAAAACTGCTAAACAAGTCATTGTTTTCATGAGAAGTACTACTTGTAACAATAATTTATTAATTTTCACAAAACATAAAGCATGTTGATCTGAAGGAAATACCATAATTAACTAAATCTGTTAAAAACTTGAAGGAAAATAGATGAACAGATTTAGAACTTGCCTAATTCATTGTATCTGTAAAAGTTAATAACAGTTTCTAGTATGAGTAAGAATATTAAACTATTGTGGTAAGATAAAATCAGACAACCTCACTTACTGTATTTGAAAAAAACTTACAGATTTCTATGACCAGTAAGAATATTAAATTATTTACATGAATCTAGTACACTAAGAGACCTCCACCATAATAGTTTTCAGCAGTTTTATAGTTCTCAGGTATATTGCAATAAATTAATAATAATAATAATATAGCTTACACTTCAAATGGTATGTGTGTTCATGTTTCATTAAAGTGTACTAATCCATACATGTATACATTCCTACCTGGTCTCCGGTCAAGACTACAGGCAGATACAGCTCGTTTCTTACTTCCATCAACATCTCTTTCTTCAGAGCGGCGTCCACCGCTCGCAGCAAAGAGTATTGAGGAAGAGCGACCTCCTAAGATACCAACATCCAAATCTAAAGTTCTAGGAGTAGAACTACCAAAAACAAATGACGTGGAACCTCTCTGTGCATAACGTCGAGCTTCTAGCTTTGATTCTCGATCTAGATTTCTTCGTAGCAAGGCCTCTCTTCTCTCCTAAGAAGCAAATACTATTTTAAGAACGAGTTGTTTTAGTTGGATTAAAACAAACTGTATTACAATTAGCTGCTGATCCTATCACTATCGGCATCCTTTATTGCACATGACACAGTTTTAGTGTCTTACATTCTGAAGTTTATTAAACTACTTTGCATTTACCTCATACAAATTAGAATTACATAAAATCTTAGCTAATAATTCATATGTTAATAGTATACAAGTTATAAGTTCTTAATTCTACAACCCTTGAAATATCCCGTAGTGTGACACATTTTACTTGGCATGCCATTTTCCCTACTTTATCCACCACCCCTCAAAAATTACAAAATTTAACATAAATTAATTACATAAAATCATCTTTGCTCAAACAAACCATATAATCTTCATCTGTTTTTGGTTACAGAGATATCAAGTAGAAAATCAGACCACACCTATTTCATAATTCTTTATTAGTTTAATTGTATATCACCTATAACCAACAGAACTGTCTGCTAGTTTTGGATTTCTTGCAAAGCTACACAAGTGCAATCTGTGCTAGCCATCCTTAATTTAGCAACATAAGACTACAGGGAAGGCAGCTAGTCATCACCACCCAATGTCAAGTTATTTTTTTTACCAATGAATAGTGGGATCAATCATCACATTACAACACTTCCAGGGTTGGAAGGGTGAACATATTTGGTGTGATGGGGTTTTGATCTACCATATAAGAAAATATGTCTACTTTTTGAATGTTATTAATTACACTTTTTGGTGTATTATGCAAGTAAATAAAACTTAAATACAATGATGTGACTAGCATAAAAAATTTGAGTTCATCTTCAGTAATCTAGATCAAGAAACAAGAATTATTCAGTTTATTCTGTAGACATAATTAATAAAGCAACTAGAATGTAAAAACAGGGATCCTGTTTCAGTTGATTGAGATTAGATTAGGTGAAATAAACAGTATTATAATAAAATGTTTCATGAAGTATGCATTTGAGTAGCTTGGAGTGGCACAAGTAATGTAATTCAAAAATGCAATGTGAGCTTCAAACTGATTTACAACTCACAAGGGCATGAACGGTAGTTTGAAATGGTTCAAGGGGTAACAGAACAATGAAATTTAATTATAAATAGATGTACACTGTTATAAACTTGGAACTACTTAAGATAAACAAATTTAGTTTCATTTCACAATCTGAAGTCACTCAACAAAGAAAAAAGGTCAACTTTATTTTGGTGGTTAAGAAGTTAGTCTGTATAGTAAATAACAGATAAAAACTATAACCATTCACTGAATGCAACAAACCTTTGAAAAGTGATGAAGAAGGTCTTACCCAAAGGAAGTTTCACATTTCTGAGACAAGTTTTTAATTTTAACATAAAAATTAATTTACATACAGACTATTTAACACAAATGCTCAAAACATACATAGACAAATCTTTATTTTATTAAAAACACTTCACTAAAAATATTTTTCATGTGAAAGTCATAATATTAACTGAAAAAAAACTACCAAACGTTAGAAAGATGTGGACACTATATTGAAAGATAAAAGTATTTAAACATATAAACAAGTCCAGAGAGAGATAAAGTTGTCAGTAAAATCAACCTGGGCCATATTAAGAGAGATAACTCTTGCAACATAAAGACATTCAATGTGGTGAACCTTATAATCACAAAGTAACCATCAGTTTCCATACTACAACTTCAGACCAAAAATTCTTCTCATCTGAAAATTTTAACTTATTTGGTTTAATCTATAAATTAAATATGAAATGATTTTTCAGTGAAACATTACACTTAAAACTTCAGTCAATTTGATAAATCTTGTAACTGTCATAAAAATAAATCTAAATTACCTCTTTTTTCCTTTCAGAATAACAAGAAATTACAATTATTAACCCTAAATAACCTGAGCCTTATAACAACATTCATCTTAAGTTATTTCTATTTTAAACCATATCTAACTAATAATTCCAGATAGAACTTGCATTATTGTACTATTTATTTATATTATTTATCTTACACAATTCAACCTAATAAGTTGGTTGGATGACTGATTTAGTGTTTTATGACACAAAGAAGCTGAACTATCTACACCACATGTCCGGTAAAAAGGTAAAAACAAAACATCATTGAAAAACACAAAAAGTATAAAACCAATGTTGACACCTAGTCAACAATGTTAAGAGAGAAAGCAGATTAAGAGAAGATGTAGAGAACTTTCTCTAGCATAATGGTAATGATCATAACCCAACAGGAAGACTAACAGTCACCTGAAGTTGGCCTTTCCAGTCCTGGTATCGAGTTACTTAATGTCATGATCATTTTCCAATTTCAAATCGAACTAGAGAGTTTGAGACTCTTAATAGGGAACCAAAATTATAAAGGTAAAATGAATAAATATAAAACACTAAAATGACATTAAAAAGATTAATGGCCATTAGAAAACTAAAACCTTTATCAAGATGGACAGTGTCACCATCACCAATAACACTGTCTAATGTTATAAACAAACCTTGGGACAGAACATGTTTAAAATGGTGCCGTCATTGAGAGTCATAGCAATGGCAAGAAAGTAAAATGTGGCTCATGGTGATTTGAGTGTAACACAATCTACACACTGATACATCAGTTACAGATAAAAGAAAATGATGAGTTAAAAAACTGATCACTGAGTGGTGTAGTTAGAACAACTTTCTCCTTCCAAACCTTACGAAAGCTAGATGGCCAAAGCCCAATATATGGTTTTATTTGGAAAAGCTTGTTGTTGCATTGCTCACTCCAAGTTGACTGCCAGCTGGAATGGATACAAGCCTTGAATAAAGAACCATAGTCTATGTATGGAATAGGCACAGTGGTGATAGTGCCAGAACAAATAGATTTAGCTGCCATGTCTGCAAGCTCGTTCCCGTAAATACCAACATGGCCTGGTATCCAGAAAAGCTGGATAGAAGTGGATGCTAATGAGAAATGGGCCAGCTGGTTTTGAATATCAGTGAGAACAGGGTTTGAGCCAAGATAAAGTGCTTCCAGGGCCAGTAAAGAGCTAAGTGAGTCCGTATAAATAGTGCAGTTGGAATACTACTTAGCTTCAATATGACCCAGGGCAAGAGATATATATCGTGTACAGTTCAGCAGTGAACACAGAAGCTGTAGAGGAGATTCTGCGTGCAACCACCAAACTGCAACAAACCATGCCAGAGCCCACAGAGTTACCTAATTTGGAACCATCCATATAAATTGGAATGGATAGATTGTTCGAGAGATGTTCAGTAAATAAAAGACGATACTTTCAATCTGGAGTATCTGCTTTTCTCATATGACTTAAAGAAAGGTCACATTTGGAAACTGTAATAAGCCATGGTGGGATGGGCTGACCAGTGGATTCTGCAATGTTATCCAAGGACAGACTGAATTCATCCAATTGCACCTGGATGCAAAGGCCAAAAGGAGCAATGGCAGATTGTCTGTTCTGACAATGTATATCCCACCGAGGAAGGAAAACATGCCCAAGTGGAATGCTTTGGTAAGAAATGAAGTTTCGAAGAATATAGTAAAGACAGTTCCAAACAGCAAAGGTGCAGAGAAGGTTTTTGAGATTCTACATGAGCTTTGAACTGGGGAGGTGCAAAAAGCCCCAGTGCAGAGTCAAAGTTCTTGATGATGAATAGGGTCCAGCATCTTTAGAGCCAAGGATCTGGCAGAGCCACAGACCATTGATCCATATTTGAGCTTTGAACGAATAAGAGCATGATATATCTTTAACTCTGAACATTGATCTGTTCCCCAACTGGCAGTAGAGAGGACACGGAGGATGTTCAGTGCTCCTGTGCATTTGTCCCATAGCTGCTTTAAGTATGGTATAAAGGTCAGCTTACGGTTAAAGATAAGCCCCAAGAACTTGGTTTCATGGACCACTGGCAGCAAAACTTCACTGATACGGAGTTCAGGAGCAGGGTTGGCAGCGAAAGCGCATGCAAACGGTTTGAGAGAGAGAAATTAAAGCCATTTGCCATGGTCCACTTCAGTACACGACTGAGGGCAGTTTGTAGTTGCCGCTCAATATATCTCATGTTCAACGACTGACATGAAATGATAAGTTTGTCGACATAGAGCCCATTTGCAACAGTGAGAAGGAGTTGTTCAGTGATGGCATTAATCTTTATACTGAAAAGTGTGACACTCAAAACACAACAATGGGGGACTCCATTAAAGTCTCACAGGATTAGAAAGGGAGACGGCAACTATTCAATTAGAGCATCAAGGTCCAACTGATCATCTCTCTCCAGGGTACAAGAAGAGAAAACAAACAGTGATGGTATGACCCAAGGAAACAGAGATGGCTACAACCTCCAAGGGGATGCTGAGTGACAAAGACAGGGTGAGCACATGCTGATCAACCAGCAGTGCAACCCTTCCATGTACTCGTCCATCAGACAGCCTGTCGTTTCTGTACAGAGAAAACTGCCAAAAGATGGCTGTATCGGCAGATTTCAGAAATGTTTCTTGCAAGGAAACACATACAGCATGTTAGAAAGCAATCAGTGTTTTGAAGTCATCCAGATTAGAAAGTAAACCTTGACAGTTCCATTGTATCAACATGGCCATTTTTAATGAACGAGTAGGCAAAGTGGCTGGAGAACCCTTCTGTTTATGACCATGTTTTTTTTCCTTACTGTCCTCATTCGGAGGAGGTCTATCAACCTTCATGAATCCTTCCCTGGGTCAAATGGGCAGGTCTTTGTTGTTGGAAAGGGTTTCCAGTGAATGAGAATGCAAAAGAATGATTGTTTCGCATCTTGGGGTAGAAGAAAAAGATGTATCTGAAGAAATGCTTGTATTTGGAACCGAAGGATGTGGATCTTGGGGTTTGTTGGAATGTATGGAAGGAACAGAGATGGGTGTAGAAGTTAATTCTTCAACCTTTTTAACCATGGATGTCAATAAGCTTTTCATTTGTTTTGAAAACAATTCTCTTGGAAGCACAGAGAGATCTGTTTGTACTCCCACTATAGTTGTGACAGGAAGTGCAGCAGCACGTGTCTGAGATGAAGTGGCAGACAGCAATTTCCGAGCCTCAGGAGTGATGCACCTCTTTTTCATCCAACCATTTTTGGCAAAAACTAAAGTAGGAAGGATGAGAACAACTGCAGTTTACACAATGCGAGTCCTTTTCACATTCATAGGCATAATGTGGACAAATGAGGATATTTGTCGGCCATGTAATTCCATCTTTGCGAGTGAAAGTACACATCACTGCAGAAACTCCTTGAGTGGAGAAACTAGCAAGAATCTCTGACTGTTCTTCAAATCCCTTTCAACAATAACTCCTCGTGATGAAAACCTCAATGGTTTTGAATTCAAAAGGAGTTCACTGTGTTGGGATGTGGATGTTTCAACCAATGTCTCCAGATCAAAGCTTCTTTACTAACTTTGGAGAGCCAGCAAGTCCCTTTTGAATAAAAAAGGGGGACATTTGCCCTAAAGGTTTTTCTGAAAGAGAATGTTATATAAGAAAATGGGGTACGCGTGTTACAGATGTTGAAGATTGCTGCTTAGAGTCTTGAAGACGAGGTCGTTTACCAATTGACTGTTTTTACACTATTATATTAAAACAGAACATTCAGACTGCAAGTCAACAAATACAATAACATGATCTTTGACTTATACCTGTAGGAAGATGCATTTAGGGTTAACAAAAGAAGAGCTTAAAATAATTTCTTTAGTGTTTAATCTGAACACTGCTAGATAAACTTCCAAAGTGAAGATAAACTTGTGAATACTCTAAACTGACAACAATTTAGCATTATACCTTATTCAGTACAAAGAAAACTCTGCCTTTCTACAACTTATAAATGATAAGAAACAGGACATGAGAGAATTACTGATAATTTGCAAAAAAAAAAAAAAAGATACAATAAGTAGGTGTGACTTATGGATGTTTTTTTGTTTTATGAATCTGTAAACAAATAAGACAGATGGCTATAAAATATCAAAATTTTCCTTGTAATACCTGTATTGTAATGAGTAGTAATTTGATAAATTCTGTATTTCTCAGAGGACAATATATAAATTACAGAAGAGGGATGATGGATAGAATTAATGCCATCTTAGAAAGGACTGAGAGTTTTTAAATATAAAACTTAAAATTTGATTTATTAACAATATTTTGATAAAGTTTGTTAATAAAGTGCTCTAAAAATAATATCTAAAACCCATGAATTCCTTTTTTAATTGTAGTTCTTTAAGAATGTTCCTCTTTTTTTTAACTTATGCAAATACGAGCAATAAAAATACACAAGATGAAAATGTTTACTCTGTGGAAACAAACTATCAGAAAAATGAATTTTCTTTAAACAAACTGTGGAAAAGTTGCCTAATACCTAGACCATAAACTTTACACACACACACACCATGTTCTATCATGGAAAACCAAGGTATAATTATATACAAGCTTTGATTCACAAGCTGCTAAAACAGAAATAACAAATATACTTGTTCTGCTTCCCAGATTTGTCTTTTTCTCTCTTCAACAGCATTACGACGTTCTTGGTCTCGCTGACGGTATTCTTCTATTTTTCGCCTTCTTTCTTCCTCCTGTTGTTCTCTGTTATGCTGAGCATTCATCTGTTGCTGCTTTATCTCATTAAAGCGACGAAGCCGTTCTTCTGCCTGTTTCTCACGAATATATCTCGCCTTTTCTTCCCTTTCCTTTTGTGTTAATGGACACGATGCTTCTTTCCCATCTGAAAGTATTCCATTATTAAATTGTGAATGAGACAGCTAGCTCGTTAAAAAAGAAAGACATATCAAAGTCAACATAACTACATAAACCTCAACAATACAAACAAGTAGTACAATAAAGCACAACCTCTCAACAATACAAACTAGTACAATAAAGCACCATTCTTACTCCAACCCTTTATCAACAGAAACAAGACATCAGTAACATCAACAATAAAAATAATCTCAAATTTGACAAACTTATAAATAGCTTTAGTTTCAGTTTTGAAAATTTCATACAAGTTGACTTAGTGTTTATAATCATTTGTTATGTCACTAAATGTCTAAAACTGCATAACAATTTTTTGAGAAAACACTACAAATGATTCCACTCATCTAAAAATTGTTTTTCATTGTCAATAAGAAAGTTCCATCTTATGCATCCAATAAATTCTAAATTTTTATTAGAATGTTTCTTTTCTTCAATGTTATAAGTCACCATTGTCAACTACAAGTCAAAAAAAGCATTACAAGTACTAACCATGGGTTATCAGTAACCAAAGACCAAACCTTTCAAAATGGTGTCGTACAAAATTTTAGTAATAATATTTCTACTAATAACAGTCCTAGTCACAAACAACTTGTATTTGATAGACATGTTTGTTTTAAACATTTTACAAGTTGTTTTATTTACCTTACTGTTTGAGTGTGATAAACTTAAAAGCAAAATTGAAATAAATACGGATACGAATCACCAGGACATTTTTTATCCTTGTTATTGTATCTGATGTCTTGTCAGGATTACAGAAGAAACTACCATAACCTAAAAAAATTACAATTTAATAAGAAAACACTTTTAGGGACAAAAAGCACATGTAGAAAAACTGTAAACAAATCCACAGATCTGTTGTCTTCCAAACTTCACAAAATGCATTGTTCTCAGGAGTTACATCTAGTGAGAAAAACCATAACTTATTCACTCTTTACTGTATTGAATTTACATTGACACAATTCCTCCTATCTGCTGGAAACTTTTAAAGCTGTCCTCTGGTAGGAGTTGTGATGTGATGTAAGAAAAACAAGAATTGTCTTATTGTATTTTCAAAATATTTTTTTAACAAACAAAAATGTTGACTTTCTTATGGGTATAAAAATTATTAAAAACCTTTCAATACCTTGTTTACATAAAGCTTCTTGGAGCTGTAAAAAATATAAGATTGAACAATTTTAAATATATTCCAATTATGATAATTAAAAAAAATGATAATTATGATATGTGTAAACTAAAACCTGAAAGTGACAATGGTCATAAATGTTAAAAAATAAACCTTTATGCTGGTGTTCATAATCTGATATATTTTTTAATATTTTAAAACACTGATTTTGACAACAAACCCCCCCATTTTCATTATCTCTCTTTCACAATTACAATGTTCCTATTTCACAAACACCCACCCCAGGTCTTGACTGCACACCCATCATTTATGAAGACTTATTACATGAAAACCCCTGGTCTCAACACCAAACTCAACCTCTGAACACATTTCCCATTATTACAATACTTTAAAAACATTTATTTATATTTCCTTCATTAATGTAAATCTGTGCCTTAAACACTCCACTTCTTTATGACTTCCAGTCTTTTTTTTCCTCCATTTTCTGCTTTGCTTTTCTACTATTTATCAATACCAAACAGAATTTTACCCTTCAAATCAAACTGTTTTATTTACACATACAAAGTGATGGTTTAAACACTACAAGATTGTGACCGAGTGCTAAATCATATTCAATAACATTTTCAATCAAATTGTAATTTATTGTTAACTTCCTATTTCCTTAAATTAAAAGGGTTAGTGACATGCTTGTCTTCTCCAAAAAATATCACCCATCCTTCTCAGTCCTCTGACCCCAAGTACCATTCTTGGTCTCAAAAGCATTATTCATATCATTAACCTTGTGACTCCTTACACATCTTCCACTGAAAGTGTTGTCAAGCGCTCTGCTCTCCACACTCCTTATGCATCTTTCTTTAAAAGTGTTGTCAAGCCCTCTGCTCTTCACACTCCTTACGCATCTTTCTTTAAAAGTGTTGTCAAGCCCTCTGCTCTTCACACTCCTTACGCATCTTTCTTTAAAAGTGTTGTCAAGCCCTCTGCTCTTCACACTCCTTACGCATCTTTCTTTAAAAGTGTTGTCAAGCCCTCTGCTCTTCACACTCCTTACGCATCTTTCTTTGAAAGTGTTGTCAAGCCCTCTGCTCTTCACACTCCTTACGCATCTTTCTTTAAAAGTGTTGTCAAGCCCTCTGCTCTTCACACTCCTTACGCATCTTTCTTTGAAAGTGTTGTCAAGCTCTCTGCTCTTCACACTCCTTACGCATCTTCCGTTGAAAGTGTTGTCAAGCTCTCTGATGTTCACTCTCCTTACTCTTCTTTTCAAGGTACTATATATGCAAAAACAGCTCATTTGGGTTGAGAAAATATTTTACATTGAAGAGGGAACATAGACTTTCCCAGTAACCAATTAGCAACCCTCACAGAATTCACTACAATAAAGACAAACTTTATGTTCAACAACCACAACTATATACAAACAAATGGCATAAGCATGGGCAACCCAGTATCACCAGTTCTAGCAAATATTTTTAGGACACAAGTTGAAACACAAGCAATTAACACAGCATTACATCCACCACTATACTGGTACAGATATGTAGATGACACGGTTGCGGGATTCAAATCCACAGAACACATACTTAATTTTTTCAATTACATTAACTCTATACATCCCAACATTAACTTCACATGTGAACAGGAAGTAAGCAATCAAACATCATTTCTTAACCTCAAAATTACAAGAGCCAACACACAATTCAAAACAGAAATCCACCAAAAAATCACCCATACTGAACTGTACATTCCTAGGGACTCAGCACATGAAATAAAACAAAAACTCAACATACTAAGAAACCAAATAAACACAGCTATAAAACTATGCTCACCAGATAAAATTAATGATGGATTAGACAGAATAAAACAATACTTCATCAACATCAATCACTTTCCTCCACAAACCATAGAAAACATTATACGTACACGTCTAGACGGAAAGCAAAAACAATATATAAATCACGAAGCCATATACTGCTGTATACTATATATTCCTGACATCAGCAAGCAAATAACCAACATTTGGCAAAAACTAGTAACAAAATATGACATTCCATGTAATACCAAATTTATTCAAAAACAAGACACAAAACTGAGGTCTATCCTATGTAAAAACTACACTGACAAACACCATGCCAATGTTATTTATAAAAAACAATGTGATAACTCCCATGACTTCTATATTGGAGAAACAAGTAGAAAAATGGAAACCAGATTCAAAGAACATAAAAAGTCACCTTCACACATTTTCGAACACTGCAAGTCAAATAAACACAATATTATCATAGAAAACACTCAAATACTAAAGAAAGAAACAAACATAAACAAATGCAAAATTAAAGATGCCTTAATTATACAACTTAAACCCAAAATAAACCAATATGAAGGGATGCCTTTATACCTATATTAAATATAATAAAATTACATATTCAAACATCTAACACTGCCCTCTACATTCCAACACTCAGTGACACAACCCCTTTCAAACATGTGGTCAGCATCCAGTCAGTTACCTCTTTCTTTGTGAACCTCACGATGACCAAAGAATGTCGAAATGTTGTTCGTTCTTCTATGTAAAATATTTTCTCAACCCAAACGAGCCATTTTTGCATATATATTTCTCTACAAGTGGGTTTTCATGACATCACTGATTTTCAAGGTACTGTTTATCTTTTTCATACAGTATCATTGTAAAACATTAAAAGAATTTACACACAGCTGAAAACATTCTCAAGTACTATAAACAAAAATTAATCATAAATACACTTCAATTTATGGATGTGTTTAAACAATTTTCTTATAATAAAGAAAGTCTCAGAGAGTCAAATCAACATAGCATGTCACACCTTGGCCAAATAAAAAGCAAGGTTACAATTTAATGTGCTCTAAAGTTACTGACTGTTCATAGACTATGGTTCTTCATGCATACAACTAGAAGATACTGCAAGCATACTAAAAACTTGTCACACATTAGCAGAATCTCTACCAAAGTTACTGACTGTTCATAGACTATGGTTCTTCATGCATACAACTGGAAGATACTGAAAACTTGTCACATGTTAGCAGAATCTCTACTACTTTAAATAACTTTTATCAAGCACTCCTTCCAAGACTTATTAGTGTCACCATGCAGCAAGCTGTTATTCAAACACAATCATGCTTTCAATCCTGATGGGCGTCCAGGGTGTTAGAAAGATCAGCCAGCTAGTACAACTCCTACCTGAAAACCCAGAGTCACTGGCTAGGTCTGCTGAAGGTGTCAGTGCTTCACCGCCTTGAGCAAACCAGTATATATCTAACATATGAATAAATAATAAGCTACACAGTCAACACTTTCATTCCAACAAAAATAAAACCTCTAGCACATGTTTCACGCAAGCTACACAATGTTTAATTTACGCTTCAACTATTTAAATCATCTAACTGAAGTTTATACAATTCATTAATTTACAGTATGGCTTAAACAAATCTATGTTTCTGAAAGATCAACTGTTATTTGAAATGTGTAACACCATGTTGATAAACGGAAAGGAAGCTAATATACCTTCTAAGTTTACAAGTGTTTTCGTCTACACTTAGATGCTTAACACCACACTGTATAATTACAAGGTGAACTACAATACTTGCAAAATTTCCAGGTATCTACATTAACTTAGGTGTATAGCAACAATTTGCTTCTTAACAGTAATGTATACTGCTACCACTAAAGTTACCAAACTTATACTCAGTGTATAACACCAAGTTGATTTGTGACAAGAAAGGTGGCCACCTTACCTGCTAAGGTACGAGGTATTTGAGGTTCACTGGGGCTTTTGATATCGTGTTGTTTAGAGGGACTTTCTACACGTTGCTGTGGAGGTGAGTGTAACAAAATTTCATTCTCAAGATCTGGAGAATCAGGTGACTGGGAGCCCAGGCCACGTCGTGGCTTTTCTTGAGGGGGGTCAGCAGCATGAGCAAACCAATACATATCTAACATAATAATTAAATACAGAGAGTAAGAAACTTCTACAAACTGTAAAAGTAAACAATGTGTAAAGCTTAGTTTCACTTTTTATAACAAACTATAATACAGAATAAGTTCAACAACTGTACTTAATACACGGTATTACCAGTTTAATATTGATAAATGATTGGGTTACGTACACTGACTACCAGTTTAACGTCAGTAAATGACTGGGTTACGTACACTGATTACCAGTTTAACGTCAGTAAATGACTGGGTTACGTACACTGATTACCAGTTTAACGTCAGTAAATGACTGGGTTACGTACACTGATTACCAGTTTAACATCAGTAAATGACTGGGTTACGTACACTGATTACCAGTTTAACGTCAGTAAATGACTGGGTTACGTACACTGATTACCAGTTTAACGTCAGTAAATGACTGGGTTATGTACACTGATTATCAGTTTAATGTTCCTACACAAAATAAGTAATACTTCTAAAATATTATTACAAGCATGTTATTATGGTTAACTGTATTTCTTTCACCATAACAGCAATTTTCAACAAAATCAAGCAAACAGGAGAGATGAATTAAAATATGTATCAACATATGTCATATGTATATGACAAACCTTTCTGTTCAGAAGATTTAGTCATTGAAGACAGTTTATTCTCTGCAGACATGGCCAGGGTCAGTGACTCACTTTCATTCATACTGGCACCTGTGAAAACACTTCTAAATCTATAATCTGAAACTGTTGTGAAACAACACAAAGACAATACTATACAAGATACCCCTTTCATATCCAAGACTAGAATTTCTAAATCCCTCTATATTATACCCCCACAGTATACCCGGAACTCGCATTCATAGATTACTACGTTAAAGGTAAATTTTCAACAAATTTGATAATTGCTTAAGAAACTGTACTTTGGTTAGGTATAATTCCTGTGTGGTTGCCATATTTTTAAACACTTTAATTTTTGAGTAAAAAATGAAACAAAATATGCAGGTCTTCACACTCAAGTTCCTCTCAGTCGTTTAGTTGTTTCTGTGACATTTTAAAACTATGACGTAATAGTTGCCAAACATGCTTCACTGGACACCGACAATTTTGTTCCTTTCAGAGCTGGTGTTTAATGCAAATCAATCGGTGCTTTTTTGAATTACATACTTTGTGAGACCATTTTTTGTCAAAATGTTCATGTTTTGTGTTGGATCCCACTATTTTGGAGTCTGTGGGTTTCAAGCAAGGCAGGTTAAGACTGTGAAAACCATCAGCAGTGGACAGGATCGTTCCCACCATCTTTCCTCATGTAGAGCTCAGGACTGATCTCAGCCTGCAGCATACAGGTTCCACTCTCTGAAGCCATCACGAAAAGAACAAACTTATAGGTATGTGTGCAGCATAAAGCAATAAACAATAACTAGTATAATATAGTAATTTAAAAAGTACAAGTTTTTTGAAGAATGTAACTGGACATACACATTTCACATTCATGAGTGTGTTTTGTATTTGTGGCTCCTGAAAGTCAGTGAAACCTTTATTTAGTCCAGAAAGTGGACAAATCTATCACAGATAGAGCATATTCCACGTTTAAAAACTGGTAGATCATTCTGTAGATGTTTTTGTATCATTTTTGAATATGAAAAAGTTTGAAGGATCCCATTTTTTCAAATATAGCATTTCAAGATAAATTAACTATTCAGACTGCTACATCTAGTTTAATTTTATAGACAGAATTATGGCACATAATTGAAATTCATTTTGTTATGAGTCATAAATACCCGGTACAATGATTGTGGAAGGGCCAAGTATTAGTTACCATGGTCGGAAAATTATAAACAAATAAAAACCTGTCTGCGATACCAATAAGTTATAAACACCAGACTGGTTTCGAGATGCTTAAAAATGCACGTGAAATAATACAGACTATAATTGTTGTCATGACTTAGGCTTACCATTCCTCCACTGGAGGTATGACTGACTCACAACCAACCTGGGCACTATCAGTATCACTCACAGTTCTGCTACTATTGCTTGTGGAACTGTCATCACTAGAACTTGTCAGATCTGTGTCAAAAGTAACTGTTATAGGTTCGCTCAGAGTAAATTTGAATTGATATGATGCTACTTGACACTGTTCAGAACAAAAAGTCAAAACAGACTCTGCCTCTGTTTCTCTGTACGTACTAGTCATGTTTATTTCCATTCAATGCACTGGCATTGGCAGTTTGTTTGGCAACTATTATGTCACAGTACTTTTCCTAGCGAAAAACGTAAAAACTAAAACGTTCGAATTGCCGCTCGGAAAGAGCTCTTTCTGTACAAAGTTCTACATTTCATTTATTACCACATTTTTATAAAAATTATGAACCTGCAAAATTAATCAATATGAGTAGTTCTTTTGACTGCAAAGATTTTTTTTTTCTGTGAAATTCACCTTTAAACCTGAAATTTAAATCTCCAGATGACATGTGAAACCAACATTCCTAGATGACTATATATTATACCCAACTCCAACATTCCTAGATATCTTCATATTAAACCTGAAACATCTACAAGCAATGCACTGATCACCAACAATATAAAATGGTAACGTACATTTTAATAGTATTATCTACAAGACAATGCGTCGCTAACAGTATAAAATGGTAACGCATGTTTTACTAGTATTCGCCACTAGACAATGTGTCGCTAACAGTATAAAATGGTAACGTATGTTTTACTGGTATTATCCACTAGACAGTGTCACTAACAGTATAAAATGGTAACGCAAGTTTTACTAGTATTATCCACAAGACAATGTGTCGCTAACAGTATAAAATGGTAACGTACGTTTTACTGGTATTATCCACAAGACAATGTGTCGCTAACAGTATAAAATGGTAACGTACGTTTTACTGGTATTATCCACAAGACAATGTGTCACTAACAGTATAAAATGGTAATGTAAGTTTCACTGGTATTATCCACAAGACAATGTGTCACTAACAGTATAAAATGGTAATGTAAGTTTTACTGGTATTATCCACAAGACAATGTGTCACTAACAGTATAAAATGGTAACGTAAGTTTTACTAGTATTCGCCACTAGACAATGTGTCACTAACAGTATAAAATGGTAATGTATGTTTTACTAGTATTATCCACTAGACAATGTGTCACTAACAGTATAAAATGGTAACGTATGTTTTACTGGTATTATCCACTAGACAATGTGTCACTAACAGTATAAAATGGTAACGTATGTTTTACTGGTATTATCCACTAGACAATGTTTAACTTATAAAGTTTTGAATACCAACAATTTAAAATTATATTTCATACAGTAAGTACTGAACTCAATCTGTTTCGTGGTTGAAAATTAACAGTCCTAACAAGTTAGAAACTTTGACTGCATGTTTTTTTTTTTCATATTCCTTTTAATAATTCCCTCATGATTTCAAATCAAATACGTTTAAAAATAACATTTCATATACACATTTCATCAAACAGAATATCACAGCTCGCATTGGAACACCCTATAATATCTGATGTCACAATCCCACTCTTCTCAATACAAGCGCGAGATCGAAGAACTTAAATTATGTAACAAAAATATTGCACACATACATTTCACACAGGTCAAACATAGCAACCGATCCAGAAACGTTTAAATACCGCTTGTGTTATGAAGGACTATTGGTATTATGTTCCTCATCTGGTCCCTTAGGTAATTTTAAGAATTAGAAGTGTATTATGCGTATTTTAATCACATAAGTATGTAATAGGAAGGCCTAATACTAGTGCCTTCCATCAGGTATAAAACATCTTCGCCAGCTCGTAAAACTCGGGGTCCTCGTAACACTTACGTAATGAAGGCCAAAAGATAGTTCTACACTGATGCTACCTACGTTTCTATGTGGTTAATAACTTTTACATCTTATTGCCAAATCCAGTATACAAACTGAATAAAATTAATCTAACCACTGAAATACTATCTCACCTATACTTCACATTTCGAAGCTAATGTTCTCGTCTTAACCTGTAAAACCTACAGCGTATACCGGAGTGAAATATAACAATAATGTACACATTTACTGTGGGTAAAACAACTCAAATTTCAAAACACCAGAAACGTTGACCTTCTCGACTATCAAGTACCAGGTGTCTCATTCGCCAGTCTATTTCTTTGCATTTCGAATACTTGCCAAAAACATACAGGAAGCTCGTGTACACATGGAACACTCACCGTCACAATTATCCTTTTGTTGTTGGCGTCCTTCCTAAGAATGTGGCGCCCTCAAACAAAATACATTTAAACTATAATTATGTTCCGTTTCCTTTTAGTGTATACAAAACTAAAGCCATGTGGACTCAGGCAGAACACGACATTCATGACAGTTTTACAACCAGTTTGTTTTAGTACTTTTCAATAACTAGAAATCACATGACACATACAGCTCGCGTAGTCAGCATATCAAATGTTACAATTTAAGGACAAATGGTTTGTTTGTCTCTTACTGTGTTTCTAATTTTTAAGTTACGGTTTTGAGGTTTTAGAACAAAAGGTCTCTTACTGTCTACAACTACTGTTTTTATTTTAAGATTTGGTTTGTTTGCTTTTTGGTAAACTCACACATACAGAACGAATGAACTATTTGTGCTGTGAGAACCACGGGTATCGAACACAATTTTAGCGTCTTAAGTTCAGACAGAAACTAGGCCATTAGGGGGTTCGTATCGTATCTTCAGTACAACTGACAACCCAACGTATAAAAACTAAGATTTTTTCTTATGGTAAGCATTCAGTCACAAATGTTTACCAGGATCAAAACGTGCTAGTGTCAAGTTCCTTGGTCATTTATTTGCTACGGAAATATATCACTCTTCACATTGCAATGAAACAAATTACATACATATTACCGTTATATTAACACTACACCCAGAATACACCGATATACTATCACATTTACGTACATAATAGCTCTCATCTCTTTACAAAATTCGTAACTATGCAAGATACCACTGCTATGGGTTTTACACCAAACAAAATGCCATTACCGAAAACCCTCAACCCACCCGAAGTGTGGGAACACAGTAGATACAAGTACCTTAACTCATTAAGAATAAGAAATAAAATCAGACCCGACCTTTAAACAGTCGACGGAAAAATCAGAAAGTTCTATTAAGATGTATAATTACCATAAATTAGATATACGTAAAAGACTGAAAAGAAAAATAATACAATTCGGAACGTTACATTCCTGTTCACACAGACAACATGCGAAACAACAGTTGAAAAAACACCATTGAACCCAATAACAGTGGTCAGTATTTAACGCGGTGATATCAAGCATCACACTGAACACGAAAAATGTGGTGAATTTCTTAACACTATACAGTCTTTTTTACATTCGTTATCAGAAACGATATTATGAAGTTTGACGTCACAGTAAGAGCACGTATTGATTTGCCCTTTGGCAAGGTCAGTTCATTCCATGCTTAAAAAGCAAGTTCTTTAACATTTTCTGACCTAAAAATATTTTCAAAACAGAGGTGTCATTATGCTCTGCCATAAGGTGTCTACCCCGAATCTAGTGCCCTGAATCCCCAGTTAGCGTCTTGAAAATTCAGAATAGAAAACCATGATCGGTATCACTGAAACGTCGAAACTTCCAGCATCCCTGAGTCTGAGCCCTGAATACTTTAGCACTCAACAATGCCTTTAGTTCAAACATTATATAGACATGATAGTTCACGTGTTATGCCTGTTCAACAATTTTGTGCATGAAACATCACCGTGAGAAAGGTGTCGCTTTGAGAGTTCATAAGACTTTTGCCATATAATAGAAACACCCGAGTAAAAGTATCAGTGAGTTCTTCTCAGGTTCATCGTCTTATCCCAGTTCGGAAGTGCGTGCTGCGCGTTGTCACACAGAAGTACACTTAGCGTTTCGAAGCTAATAGTGTATATTTGGTAAATGCAAAAATAGTAAGCAACGTCTGAAAGAACAGTCACTGTGACTAACGAAATGAGTCAATATTGGAATTCCATTGCATAGTAGACATAGCAGTATAGTTAACAAAAGAACAGCGCACACACACCAAAAGATAAAACATTAGCATTTTAAACGCACTGCACCACTCTAAATAAACATAACTATAAATCAGACTTATGTAACGGTGAAACACAGTAACAATATAAACCAGGACTAAGAAATAATGGAAAATATAAATACTGTTATTCTTTTGAAACACAGTCACTATATAGCTCTTGGCTAACAAGTAATGGAACTAGGAAGAGATAAATACTGTTAAAGCCTTCTCATCTAAAGTACCTCAGTCAATACTAATACAAGATATTAATTTATCCTATTTGTGTGTTACGATTGTGTAGTTCGTTCACAACATGACAATATTTTAAGTAATTGTTTTGACCAACTCGATAACAATTGTACGTTATATCTCACTGATGTCGAAATGATGAAACTTTACGTAAAATTTATTGATATCGAGAATATATATGGCAAGCATATAATTTAATAAAACATAAGCAATAAGAGACGAGCTGGATACAGAAAAAGACGAGAAAAAGTCACGTACGACATGTTCAGATAGAGAATGAAGGTCTAATAATATTACACGCCCAACCAGTTGACACATAACGAAGTCGAGATAAAACGAATGGTTTATTTTGTCAAAGAGAATTCTAAAATAATTGAACCTGCCTGTGCGTACATTGAAAAACACAGATGATTTTAGAATGATACATCCGTGGTAACTTAATAAAACTTTAATAAACTATGTTGCGGCAGTCTAGCAATAGTAACAGAGAAAAGCAGTTGCCTTAACTGAATTTCTAAAGCAACTAAAAAGGCCCAAGTCTTGACAAGAGGAAAACAACTATACAGGGTTCATAAAAAGTCTATAAGCTCTACAGCATAAAAATATGTTGTACATATGTTTAACTTGTTTTGAACACACAAACACTTTTTAAAACAAGAGGAGTGCATGTCGATTGTTATCACCAACAAGTCACAGACTGTATACTAGTATATATTCATACTATTACGAAGTAAATGTGTCATACATCTGATTAATAACTAACAGGTTATACGTTGTAAATATTCAAATAGACTAATCAGTAATAAAGAAACAAATGTTTCAAACATTATAGCTATATAACAACGTGACTTGTTCATCCAGTTCTGCTATTACACATTCAAATCTCAATTAAAAAAAAACAACAAGATCGTAAAAGCCATTCGTATACCTATTAAAAACTTTTCCTTAAACTCACTTAAATTTACTGCATCTACAAACCCTGAAGACAACCCCATTCAAAAGGCCAACCACCCTATTAAAACACTGAAACTTGGTGGAAGATAATTAAAACCATGCTAAAGTTTCTGTTTGGTGTTGTCTATTACCACTGTTCTCACTGTTAAATACGATAAAAAGATTCGTCAATACTGTCAGTTCCACTTAACATCTCAAACACCTCAATCAGATTCCCGTATGAGGGATTTCAATCTTTCTTTCTGTGACAACCTCTCTATTATAGGAACCCTTCTTTTTAACGATTCAGTGCCTATTGTGAATGAACACAATATTCCGACCAGTGGCCTGTACAACGAAAATATAATCTGTTTAGACTTGAATTAAATATTTCTGGAGATACAACCTAAAATACTATTTGCCTTACCACTAGTAACAGCAAATTACTTGGCTCGCTTTATTGATTGACTATTACACCAAGATCCTTTTGTTTCACAACATTCCTAAGGTTATTCCAATCTCCACTATACTTATAATTCAAATTATGATTTAACCACCAAGCCTTTTCTTACACTTAATATAATTAAAACCCATCTACCATTTATTTGTCCAACTCTAAATGGTTTATTTTTTTAATAAGCAGCAACACCCAAGATGACAACAATCTTCCTGCACCTCCTCCTCTACTGAAACAACCAACTCACACGTCTGATCTAATACTGCACCTCCTTCTCTACCGAGACAACCAACACACACGTCTGATCTAATACTGCACCTCCTCTACTGAGACAACCAACACACACGTCTGATCTAATACTGCACCTCCTCCTCTACTGAAACAACCAACACACACGTCTGATCTAATACTGCACCTCCTCTACTGAGACAACCAACACACACGTCTGATCTAATACTGCACCTCCTCCTCTACTGAAACAACCAACTCACACGTCTGATCTAATACTGCACCTCCTCCTCTACTGAAACAACCAACTCACACGTCTGATCTAATACTGCACCTCCTCCTCTACTGAGACAACCAACTCACACGTCTGATCTAATACTGCACCTCCTCCTCTACTGAGACAACCAACACACACGTCTGATCTAATACTGCACCTCCTCCTCTACTGAGACAACCAACACACACGTCTGATCTAATACTGCACCTCCTCCTCTACTGAGACAACCAACTCACACGTCTGATCTAATACTGCACCTCCTCCTCTACTGAGACAACCAACTCACACGTCTGATCTAATACTGCACCTCCTCCTCTACTGAAACAACCAACACACACGTCTGATCTAATACTGCACCTCCTCCTCTACTGAGACAACCAACACACACGTCTGATCTAATACTGCACCTCCTCCTCTACTGAAACAACCAACTCACACGTCTGATCTAATACTGCACCTCCTCCTCTACTGAGAGAACCAACACACACGTCTGATCTAATACTGCACCTCCTCCTCTACTGAGAGAACCAACACACACGTCTGATCTAATACTGCACCTCCTCCTCTACTGAAACAACCAACTCACACGTCTGATCTAATACTGCACCTCCTCCTCTACTGAAACAACCAACTCACACGTCTGATCTAATACTGCACCTCCTCCTCTACTGAGACAACCAACTCACACGTCTGATCTAATACTGCACCTCCTCCTCTACTGAGACAACCAACACACACGTCTGATCTAATACTGCACCTCCTCCTCTACTGAGACAACCAACACACACGTCTGATCTAATACTGCACCTCCTCCTCTACTGAGACAACCAACACTCACGTTAGGTACGTCTGATCGAACAATTTACATTGTTAACTATTCACCTAAATTCTATACTTCACGATAATACAATAAATATTTTTCCATACTGAGAAAAAACAGGCTAGTACATGACCTATAAAAACATCAAAATCCTGTCGAGTTCGTTGTACAGTGTTGGTTTTATTTAATAAAAGTGATCCAACCATTTATTGAAATATATTTATAAATTTGAATTATTGTTGCTCAGCTAATCCCAATGCATTCAACAACAGGTACTTTGTAAAAACAAAGGTTTGAAATTCTCATTTGCACTGTTAATACTAAGTCAACACTTTTTTTGTTCTCCATTAAACAGATATTGTCTTACTTGGACTCTGCTATCTTCACAACTAAATCTAATCTTAACAGCAGTTACCTTCCAGTTTACTGTTTATATTGTCTCTAGCAGTCCAAACTTTTTACATAAATTATCAGTACTTTTGTACTCGATCTATAAAAGTAAACCTTTCAAAACCGTGTTTGAAATTCATTTTGTATCACGCCAACAAATTAATCACGTCGCGTCTTTGGAGAACCACGTCATTTCAGCGTACTTCCCATCCAACGGTGTGGTCTTTCCATTTTTGGTCCTTGTATATTATTGGCAGACTGCGCGCGTGGGTGTCACGACGGGTAGAATATTTCTAACTAGTGTATGCACAACTTCCTGACCTTCGTTGGATTTCTTTAGACAATTATAAATATAACTTATCCTTCAACCACAGAAACAGCTGAACATCGAAGTCTTGTTCGCATCTAAACAGCAGACATGATTTACTGTACCATGTAATTTATAAAGAATTTGCAGTCTTTGTCGTCAGAGCAACATGGTAATTTCTAATGAACCGAACAATACGCAGTGTTGTAACAGCTTTATGGAATCGCTCTAACACTGGAGATAAAACCCACATTGAAACCAGATAACCTAAATAATCACGTGAAAATCACTGCATATAAAACAAAAGATAAAGCAGTGAATTCCAAATTCGTCACTTAAAATCTCCATGAAATATACATCACTACAAAGAAATACAATATTAACCACTGTAGGGCAAAATGTGAGAGAGTAAAACATGCGATAATAACTGGCTTATAAGAAATGTGTATTTCTACGACTGTCTTTACAATATCCATTGTATGACTGAATTATTATCGGTGGTATACGACAGGGAAAGAAAATAAATAAGGATACCCGCTTTAAAATGTTTTGCCCCTGAGCCCCAAATCGTCTTAAGCTCACTAACATCAAGCCATACGTTACTGTCTGGTGACAAGCAGTTTCCTCCCTCGCACTGTCCAGGTACATATGAAGATTTGAATGTAATGTTATCACTTTAAAATTGCATTAACTGAACAATATTAACAACGTTTTGTAAATTAAATGACTATCTTCTTCCTTCAGACGGTAGGCGGACTACGTTGACTAACCCCTCCTCTAATGGTACACCGTAAGACTTGGGTCTCAAAAGTGATGCATGTTGTACCATTACTACCATATCCAAAATTCTGTAGAAATATTTATTATTACAAATGCAGGTCTACCTCAAAATTTATACGTATTTGAATTCTTTTTTCACACGGTTATATGATTTCACTAGCAAACCTACAGTAAAGAGAAAGGTCAAAAAGTCAGACTCTTATGCTGTTAATGAGTGTTAGATTTCTGAATGTTATTTAATATTAGTATTCAAATTTGTAATAATTTAACTTGAATAATACAACAGTAACCAAATATATTAACTCTAGTAAATAACAGTATGATGGTCAAGTTTTAAAGTTTAGTGGTTTACATTTAATTACGACCTAAAAATTGGCGGTACTTTAGGCTTAGTACTTTAGTAGGCTTTATTTATTTAATAAAACAATCTTAAAACTGGTTTACTGTTTGACTGTTCTAACAATTAACTTATTAAATTCTAAATGTTTGAAGATAAAATAGTGATAAAAATATTGTTTCTTAAACGTTAGGCTTAATACTAACAGTGTTAACAAATAGGCTACTGGTATTTGGCATTAAGAATTTACTTTCAGGCTATAAGTATAAATACAATGGTCAAGACTAGTGTAGAAGATAAGCATTCACACTGTTATGTGTAATGAACAAGTTTTATTTATAATAAGCAGAAAAATGTTCACTATAGGAAATGAGTGTAGAAGTAGTTTTATGTATAGACTTAATTGTTACTATTGTTATGCCAGAAGTATAAGAAAACTTTGAAGCACTGGTAGGAACAGAAGACTGAGATAATGGTAATAACTGAAACAGTTAAATGATTTCATGACACGTTTCTTTGAAAAATATATTACAGGCTATTTAATATGGATAGAATATTAAAGAAGCGCCCCCCAGTGGCTTAGTGGTATGTCTGCAGACTTACACACTAAAATCCGGGTTTCGATATCCGTGGTGGGCAGAGCACAGATAGCCCATTGTGTAGCATTGTGCTTAATTCAAAACAACAACAACAACAATATTAAAGAAGGGAAGAAAAGTGGCTTTATAAGTAAAATGTGAGTTAGATCAAATTAAGGGTATCTAAAGATAACAGCAAGGAGACTGAACCCATTTGGGTTTATGTTAATGGATATATAGATAAAATATAATATTTCAGCTGTTACAAAAGTCATAATCATAGATAATTTTAATTTTGGGCATATAGATTGGGAAATAAAGGTGAAACATTTCTGGAAACTGTTCAAGATGGTATTTTTCACCAAACAGTCAAGGAACCTACTAGAAATAATGTGCAATATTCATTAATTAAAAATCAGAGAAATAAATGATAGAACAAACAGTAAAATTATTTCTATATTAGGTTCAGTGTTTTGTTCAGTATGAAGATAAGGAATAATGCTATTTTGGTTACATTTATCGGGTTCTCTTCAAACAATCATTAAAATCACAAGTACATATAATTGTTAACATGTTTTTAAAATTCTACAAACACCATTTCAAAATATATTATAAGCATTCAAGCAAAAGTTCATACAATTCTGTACAAGTTTATTTTACATACAGTAACAGTAGACAAACATGATAATTAAAATGAATTGTTCTACCAGTATAATCAGTTCCACCCTGTTCTAGTCCTACCATTCATGTTTCCTGTTTCATATTTCCTCTACCAGAAACATCAGTGCTCATGCATGACACAGGAAAATTAAACATAATGTAATATCTATGATATACCAGCTACAGGTAACAAAAGGTTTAACCAACATTGACTTTGGGTCAAGCATTCTCGCTCCACCTTTTTAGGGTTGATGCAAATACATGCAATAAACGATTTTACATACAGTAGTACACAAAAATGTTGGACAATCACACATGTAAAAATTCCATGGTAAAACTATGACCCAAAAAAATATAAATATTTAGTTTAGGTTTCTTCTACAGCTTCTATAAATGTTCCTTTTGTTGTGAATTGTGATAGTTACAAAAAGTGTCTTCAAGAAAAAAGACAAAATTTTATACAGTTTAAGATACATTGAACAAGTAACAAAGAAACTTTACTAAAAGATTAACATGGTAACAGGTGTACAATGTTTGCTATCAGGTTTAAGCTGCTCACCTGTAAACATATATATAAACAGCAGAAAGCTTAATAAATGTATTTTGTTGGAGTTTGGTTCTACTTTAAACTGTTTTCATTTTTTTAACAGACATACTGTAGTTTTATTGAGTTTCAGTGTTCATAAACTTTTTATTATTATTATTATGTTTACCAAATAGGGTAAAACTGTCAGATAAGTTCATTTTGCCAGTATGGTATCAAATACAAGATGAGTCATATCTTTTAGTGAATTTCAACTTTATGTTTATCTCATTCAAATAGTGTATATAAATATATTGTCTAACTGGGTACTGTAAGTGTGATGTCCTTTATATAAAAATATTACTCTTATTGTGGAAATGACAACACAAGTTTTTATCATTTATCAATTAATTTGACATCACTCTGGCATTACTGAACATTAGTAAAACAAATGCAATGTGGACTTCATGGTTGTATTTAAGCATCATTAATCATTTTTTTTGCCAAGAAAGAAATGTTCTTACAATGTATGGGAAAATATTTTCTGCATATGTACAAATGAAAATATTTAGGAAGTGTCTAGCAAAATAAATTACTTGAACAAACATGACCTGTATGGGGCTTAATGTACGAATCAATTAATCCTATTGACATAGGTCAAAGGCTATATATGACATTTGTCGATTTGCATTAAAAATTTTATTGATTTGTTTTTAATTTTGCACAAAGCGACTCGAAGGCTTTCTGAGCTAGCCTTCCCCAGTCCAGCAGTATAAGACTAGAGGGAAGACAGCTAGTTATCACTACCCACCACCAACTCTTGGGCTACTCTTTTACCAACAAATAATGGGATTAACCATCACATTATAATGCCCTCAAAGCTGAAATGGCAAGCATATTTGGTGTGAGAGGGATTCAAATCTGTGACCCTCAGAATACAAGTAGAGCACCTTAACCCACCGGGCCCAAATTTTATTAAAAACTGCTGTTTTATGATTGTATTTAAATAAAACAGGTATCAAATAAGTCTACAGTTTCTTATAAAGTAGATATTCAAATTACCAATATTGATAGGCTAGAATATAAAATACAAACCTCCTATCTTTTCTGTTTTCTGAGATATTCATATTTTTTATTGACCCAACCAAGGTGTGCAGGTTAGAAGGTTTTCTATTTCATCTTCAGGGACAAACAGAAAGTTAAGACTTCAGCAAGCTCAAAATCTGATGTTTTTAAACCAAAATATAGCTCAGTTACAAAGCCTAATAAATATAGTGAAATTCTGTATACAATTTATAATTTTCCATTATTTTAGAATGTATGTACAAAAACCTAAAACAAACTCCTTTCACACCTTCCACACGCAAAATTTGATAAAACTTAGCAACCTACAGCAAGTAGCAAAAAGTACAAAGTTTGTAACTAAAACAGATAATTTTTCACTCTACCCTTTTATTTTGTGCTCTCCATCTTAAGAAAAATAAATGTAAGAAATTATTTGCAAACAGTAATAATGTATCATAACCAAAATGTGATTTTACTTTACAGAATACTAGTCCACTAAGACACAGCCAAGGCTTTGTAAAAGTCAGTTTTATATTACTGGATACAGTAACACAAGTGTACTTATGCCATTGCAGCATCTGTAATGTTAGCCAGGCAATAAAAAGTTACCATAATAAAAAGAATAAATGTATAATGTTATGACATTTTTATTATAATTTTAAGGCATTCTAAAACACAGAAACCATAATTTATATTTTATTTCATAATTTTAATGGTGGTTACATAGTTGGTCAAATTGACCAAACCTATACAGATTTGATAATGCAGATAAAATAGTTAATTCTGAAAAAAATATTTGATAATTATCTGAAGGTTATAAAGATATTAATGTAAAATTTGAAAATCATCTGAAGCACAAAAATATTTTAAATCTTGAAATCAAAATTACTTTGCACGTTGGATAAGCAACATTGAAAAAAAGCATGAGAAAAGCATCACTGAAACCTTAAATTGAAGAAAGAAATCAGATAATTTGTGAATGAAAGCCTTTTAATGTTTACTGATAATTTGCTGAATAGTTTTGAAAATATGCCTGCTACTTTAAGCTATACCATGAAACCTAAAAGAAGCACTCAATGTTTATGAGTTTGGTCCCCAAGACCAATTCCAAGCTGAAAGATTTAATGAACCAGTTTATAAATGAATTGGCAAATACCAAATAATCAAATTCTACCAATAGTTAATTAATAACAAACCAAGAAAAATAAAAGTTAATACCATATTAATGATAAAACATACAGTAACTTATCAAGTCAAAACATCTTATGTTGCTTGCATATTAACAGTGAATTCTATTTCAAACACAGTAAGTGGAAAACAAGACTTTTCACTCCACATTATGCTACTACGATTAACACATCCACTTTACTTTTAGACACTTGTTAAGTACTTCAACAATACCTGTAAAAAGTTCTGTAATGGAAGATGAAATAAATTCATCTTTAATGTACATGTGATATGTAAACCAATCCCTTATTCTGTCCTGTAGTGTAAGGACAACAGCCTATTTATATTGTTTTGAACATTATACAACCCTTTTGCAATGGATTTCATATAAAATACACAAGTTTGTCTGCATATTAAGTATTTGCACTATTATGTTTGATACAGAAGGTGTACATTCACAAACTTTTGTAGACTTCTGGTAAATAGTACAAGTATATTTAATAAAAAAAATATTAGATTTTCAATTAAATATTTTTTATTAAAAGATTTATTTTTGAAAATAGAATGTTTTACTACTAGTCTGAGTAGAAAGGGACTTCATATTGTGATTAAGAAAACTATTCTCTACACCACAAATATCAAATATTATTTGTGTAATGTGTAAAACCTCAAATACATTTCAAATGTTTGTTTTTAGTAAGACTATATTTGGTCCATTATTTTCTCTACCCTAGGAATGTGAGGTCCATGAAATTGACATTCTAACCACCATAAAAAAATCAGGATATGAATAAACACTGTTTTTATCATTGTATAATAAGTACAGACTACATCACAGTTATAACACAAACTAAAACAGTTATATATTTAGTCTAAATAGCTTAAGTCTCATAATATTATATATTTATTATATCGATCTTCCTGTTGTACTTAACATTACATACGTAGGATTGGCATGGTATATGTGCACTGATGTGTCCAATAATTATCTTTAGTCACTACAAAGTCTTCACTGTGTTTTACTTATTAGTATTTTGTGAAATATACTTTTCAGTTATTATACATATGTACACAGGTTACTACTATTTAGAAATAAAGATTTCTTTTAAAATAAGCAACAGTAAATGAAGTATAGCAAACAGTCATCTTTCTTAGTTACAAACAAACTCAGTTGTCAAACCTTCTAAAATGTTGCACATGGAGGACATGAAACAAACTATTTTTAAGTTTTATACACACAACTGAATAACCAGCAAAATCAAATTACCATATCAATACCATAAAATTGTATAATTTATGAAGCTAAGTAACTAAGCTATATTTAGGTATAAAAATTATGAAGCTTCAAGTAGACTAAAGACAAAACGTACCTCCTTAAAATTTTAGTTTTAAATAATGTGGTAGCACTCTAACAGATTAAAATGGCTAAGAAAACTGTAAGTGGGACACTATAGTCTGTTAATTGGTTGTTTACATCATATATTGAAATGTATATACATGGGACTGTTTCCAAAAATGGAAGGAGGTGAATGGGGCCACTGTGTTTGATTCAGTACACCATTCATATCTAAGGAAAATAAAAAAGATACGAGGCTCTTACTTGATATTCCAGATTGTCAATATTAGTAATTTGAGTTTATAATTCCTAGAAAACTACAGATTGGTATTTTGACATCACAAACATCCAATTTGAGCCAGTATCACATTCAACCTGCTACGCAACTCAACAAAATCTGTTTTTATCTGAACCAGTACCCTACCCAACCTGCTATGTCACTCAACAAAATCTGTTTTTTATCTGAACCAGTACCTTACCCAACCTGCTACACAACTCAACAAAATCTGTTTTTATCTGAACCAGTACCCTACCCAACCTGCTACACAACTCAACAAAATCTGTTTTTATCTGAACCAGTACCCTACCCAACCTGCTACACAACTCAACAAAATGTTTTTTTATCTGAACCAGTACCCTACCCAACCTGCTATGTCACTCAACAAAATATTTTTATCTGAACCAGTACCCTACCCAACCTGCCACACAACTCAACAAAATCTGTTTTTATCTGAACCAGTACCCTACCCAACCTGCCACACAACTCAACAAAATCTGTTTTTATCTGAACCAGTACCCTACCCAACCTGCCACACAACTCAACAAAATCTGTTTTTATCTGAACCAGTACCCTACCCAACCTGCCACACAACTCAACAAAATCTGTTTTTATCTGAACCAGTACCCTACCCAACCTGCCACACAACTCAACAAAATCTGTTTTTATCTGAACCAGTACCCCACTCAACTTGCTACACAACCCAATAAAATCTATTTTTGGCACATATTATTTTCATACTCTTGCATTAATAAATTAGCTAATGTCTGTCACTAGAGTTTGAATTATAACTAAAATATGGTACTAGTCCTACTGATATAAATTCATAAATGGCAGTTCAGTACAATTTTGAACATGACATGGCCTTTGACCTATTATGGTAAGGAGAAATAGATTACTTAGTTTTAATTACTGTGTTATAAAAAACTTGGAGTTTCTGAATAAAACAAAGTTATGAAAAATACAAGTCAAACACCTTTTAAGTTTCAGAAATAGAATTTCTTTAGGCAGAGAAAACTATCTGTTTGGAATGTTGAGATAGAAAAAATTTTATATCATTGCCAAACCAGAACACCCAAGTTGATACACGTCAGAAATATTTAAAGTTATATTAATGTATAGGTTACATGATTAAACTGAAGCAGAACAAGCTTAGAGTTTAGTCTGCCTTAAAAATGTGCACTTGGTTTAACATATGTGAATGTTCTTAAAGATATTTCCAAATATTAAATTCCTTCTTCTCAAGAAAAAATAAAAGCTTCACATTAATCCACATGGATCACATTTGTTGGCCAGCACTAAAAATGTTATTTAACTATCTTATGAATGTGTCAGTAAGTTTGCTGTGAAGTTGTTGATTATAAATTCAAATATACTATGCATTATTGAATTTCTTATTTTAAAAACAAATATTAAGAAAACAAACTTTATCATCAGTTGTGTGTTGTGGTATGCTGAATGCAGCATTGGTTCATATCATATGTTGGTGGTGTCATTATAGTGTTGTATGAACCAGGAACTCAACTTACCTCTATTGACAAGCTGAAATATAAAATAATAACCACCTTTGGTCATTGTCAGGTTCACAAAGAAAGAGGTAACTGACCAGAAGCTGACCACATGTTTGGAAGGAGTTGTGTAACTGAGTGTTGGAATGTAGAGGGCAGTGTTAGATGTTTGAATATATAATTTATTTATATCATATTAATATAGGTATAAAGGCACATGAAACAAAACAAAAACTCAACATACTATGAAACCAAATAAACACAGCCATAAAACTATGGTCACCAGATAAAATTAACAATGACTTAGACAAAATAAAACAATACTTCATCAACAAGTTTCCTCCACAAACTGTAGAAAACATTATATGCACATACCTAGACAGAAAGCAAAAACAACCAACAAAAGGAAATATATCACAAAACCATATACTGCTGTACACCATATATTCCTGACATCAGCAAGCAAATAACCAACATTTGGCAAAAACTAGTAACAAAATATGACATTTCAGTTAATACCAAATTTATTCAAAAACAAGACACAAAACTGAGGTCTATACTATGTAAAAACTACACTGACAAACACCATGCCAATGTTATTTATAAAAAACAATATGATAACTCCCATGACTTCTATATTGGAGAAACAAGTAGAAAAATGGAAACCAGATTCAAAGAACATAAAAAGTCACCTTTACACATTTTCGAACACTGCAAGTCAAATAAACACATTATCATAGAAAACACTCAAATACTAAATAAAGAAACAAACATAAACAAATGCAAAATTAAAGAAGCTTTACTTATACAACAACTTAAACACAAAATAAACCAATATAAAGGAACCCCATTATACCTATATTAATACTAGATAAAATTATATATTCAAACGTCTAACACTGCCCTCTATATTCCGACACTCAGTTACACAACTCCTTCCAAACATGTGGTCAGCGTCTGGTCAGTTACCTCTTTCTTTGTGAACCTGACGATGACCGAAGAAGGTTGAAACGTTGTTTGCTCTTCTATTTAAAATATGTTCTCAACCCAAATGAGCCGTTTTTGCATATATATTTCTCTACAAGTGGGTTTTCTCAACATCACTGAATAACCACCAGTCTTTTCTGTTTAAATATCACTTGTACTAGATTAAACATAACAGCCCTGCTCACCTCTTTCCATTTGGAAATACTCCCTTAAAATCATTTACTTCTATATATATATAACACGAACAACCAATCAAAATCTTAGAATGTCCCCCAAGTGGATTTTCTTAGTCATTTTCAAAAACAATAGTATCAATTCTTTCATTCAAAACAAACCTTTGCACAACCAGGTAAAGTAACCTGTTCAAAATCTCATGCCCTTTGTAGACTCAAATACAGCTTCATTACTAAACTTCATCAAATAATAGAATTCTATGGTATTAATATATTAATTTTGATTTTTTGGTGATTCTTATGTATGTATAAAACCTTTAATTTTTTATTTTTTTTTACAATCTCCATGTACAAATTTCCAAAAGCTTAGCAAGTTACAACAAAAGGCAAGTGCAAAGATTGTAACTATGAGATAATCGTTTGCTTTACCTTATTTACTGTCTTATGTTTAAAGAAAAAAAGTTTAAATACTTACTTGTAAATAGTAATAACATAACTGAAATGTGACTATTCTACAAAATACTACTCTACTAAAACCCAGTCAAGGCATTATAATACTGGATATGGTAACATAAAGACATGTTCATTACATTATAAATTTTGTGATATTAGCCAATAATGGTTGAAAAGTCAGTAAAATAAGAGTAACGAACATTTGTAAATATATAATATTATGTATACTAATTACACTACACATTTGTGTTTGAATTATATGTTGTCATTCCAGAAAGAAAATATATATTTCATGTTTTTGTGGTGGTTACAAGATCTGTCAAGTCTGAAAATGTATAGATTCCAGTTTAATAGGGAAACAATGTATAAACTTTGATCTTAAAAAACAGTTTATAATTATCAGAAGATATAAAGATTTCACATGCAATATTTCGAAATTTTCTGACACAAAATTATTTTTAATATTTAACAAATAACCTGCAAAATGTTGTAAATATAGGTACACCATCAAAAGTCATAATATGCTTACTCCCATGGGTACCTTTGTGGTTATGAGCTAGATGGATTCTATCCAACCTGTAATGGAAGAGTTAACCCTTTCACAACAAGTCGTGGGTCAAAGGCCATGTCATCACATTTGTTGACTTGAATTCAAAATTTTATTGAACTGTTTTATGAATTTATGTGAATAAGATCAAAATCAAATTGTAGATTGTAATTCAAACATTAATATTATATATTAGTTAATTTCTTGATTTAAAAGTAAATATTAAAAGAAAATATACAGATATATATTAGTGAGTCATATGGTATGTTAAATGTGGCACTGTATAAAATTACACATTCCTGATGTCAAAATATTAAAAATATAGTTTTGAACAAATTAGGAACTCAACTTACTGATATCTACAAGCTAGAATATAAAATAAGAACCTCTTTATATTTTCCTGATATGGTTTATGTACTGAAACAAACATTGTGGACCTGTTCTTCACATTCAATTTTTGGAAACAGCTTATTTACTCATACTACAGTATGACAAGAGAACAGCCTATTTACTCATACTACAGTATGACAAGAGAACAGCCAATCAATAGTTCATTTTTGGAAACAGCCTATTTACTCATACTACAGTATGACAAGGGAATAGCCAATCAACAGTTCATTTTTGGAAACAGCCTGTTTACTCATACTACAGTATGACAAGGGAATAGCCAATCAACAGTTCATGTTTGGAAACAGCCTGTTTACTCATACTACAGTATGACAAGGGAATAGCCAATCAAAAGTTCATGTTTGGAAACAGCCTATTTACTCATACTACAGTATATGACAAGAGAACAGCCAATCAACAGTTTATTTTTGGAAACAGCCTATTTACTCATACTACAGTATGTGACAAGAGAATAGCCAATCAAAAGTTCATTTTTGGAAACAGCCTGTTTACTCATACTACAGTATGACAAGGGAATAGCCAATCAACAGTTCATGTTTGGAAACAGGCTGTTTACTCATACTACAGTATGACAAGGGAATAGCCAATCAAAAGTTCATGTTTGGAAACAGCCTGTTTACTCATGCTACAGTATGACAAGGGAATAGCCAATCAAAAGTTCATTTTTGGAAACAGCCTGTTTACTCATACTACAGTATGACAAGGGAATAGCCAATCAACAGTTCATTTTTGGAAACAGCCTGTTTATTCATACTACAGTATGACAAGGGAATAGCCAATCAACAGTTCATGTTTGGAAACAGCCTGTTTACTCATACTACAGTATGACAAGGGAATAGCCAATCAACAGTTCATGTTTGGAAACAGCCTGTTTACTCATACTACAGTATGACAAGGGAATAGCCAATCAAAAGTTCATGTTTGGAAACAGCCTATTTACTCATACTACAGTATATGACAAGAGAACAGCCAATCAACAGTTTATTTTTGGAAACAGCCTATTTACTCATACTACAGTATGTGACAAGAGAATAGCCAATCAAAAGTTCATTTTTGGAAACAGCCTGTTTACTCATACTACAGTATGACAAGGGAATAGCAATCAACAGTTCATGTTTGGAAACAGGCTGTTTACTCATACTACAGTATGACAAGGGAATAGCCAATCAAAAGTTCATTTTTGGAAACAGCCTGTTTACTCATACTACAGTATGACAAGGGAATAGCCAATCAACAGTTCATTTTTGGAAACAGCCTGTTTACTCATACTACAGTATGACAAGGGAATAGCCAATCAAAAGTTCATGTTTGGAAACAGCCTGTTTACTCATGCTACAGTATGACAAGGGAATAGCCAATCAAAAGTTCATGTTTGGAAACAGCCTATTTACTCATACTACAGTATATGACAAGAGAACAGCCAATCAATAGTTCAGAATATTCCAAGAATGGTTTGCTCAGGTCATTTTAATCTGTGAAAAGACTACCATGTTCTTTCTATCTGAGATATCAACAAGATAGGTTGTATCATTAGTCTGCTTGAAGTTTCATTTCTTTAAAAATCTAAATAAATCTTGATTACTGAACTCAATACATTGTTTTGGAATTCCACATTATTACTGTAGTTATGTATGATGTTTTGGTTATTCAATTGTACAAGTACAAAAAAAACAACTTAAAATAATTTGTTTGATATCCTCCACGTGCAACATTTTTAAAAGGTTTAGCAGCCAATGTCCAGCAACAACCATGTACAAAGCTTGTATTTTTAAGAAAAATAAGTTTAATAATTTATTTCTTAGCACTAATAATCTGTACATATATTTATATAATGTATAATTATTGAAATGTGATTATATTACCAAATACTCGTCCACTAAAGCACAACCAAAACAGGGAAGACTGAAAGTCAGTTTCCTGTTACTGGATAGGTGACCTGATGTCACATGCACTGCATCAATCCAAGTTGTGTGATGTTAGGTTGGCATGACTGGCAGGTAAATATTATAATAATACATATATAGCATTATGAAACTGAAGCTACTTACCCTAAGTATTTTTATTTGCTTGGTATAATATGTAGTCTTTTAGCACAAAAAAAGCACAACATATATTTATTTACTTTTCTTTTTAGTGATTGCAAAGTTGGTCAGGTGACGAACCTCATGTAAGAATATAGAAAATAAAGTCTTGTTGAAAATAAATATTTGAAATGTATTTAGGAGGTTTTATAGTTTACACAGGTAATACTTAAAATTGAGAAAAATAGTTTTTTAATCATAACATGAAATCACTTTACACCAAGAGTGGTAATGAAACAGACCATTTTCACAAACACCTTAAATATAAAATATTTAATTAAAACATCTGATTTTTGTATATCACACTTGTAATCTTGACTTAAAGTCTACCGAATTTAGTGAAGATACACTTGTATAGTGCAAATACTCAATGCATGCAAGTGTGTAGACAAAATTGTGTATATTATACAGAAACCACAGCAAAAGTGTTAATAATAAAAACTGCAATTAGTACTCGGCCTTGTGAAACACTAAATTTCAATTACACCTGTATATGAATTCTGCTGGTATATTCATTATACGTCTTATACAATCACATATTAACATGCACAGGGTCCACATAATGAACCAACCTCATCCAGAATTAATGATGACAGCAAACTACACAGTGTATCTTAAAGAAGTGTGACACCCTTTCAGTCAACAGCACAAATCTATTGAATACAGATGTTATAATAATGGTAAATTCTGAAAGCAATCTGATTGAAGACTGACAAGGAAGACCACAATGTTCTGGTGAGAACAAGATACTTTTGTTATACAATATGCACATGCCGTTTGCACAATCCCTAAAACTTTATCTGAAGTGCCATCCAATATCCATGTCTACCATATCAAATATTTTTCACACAGTCTTGTGCAATCAGTAGTCACATGAGATAACTCACATATCAAATGTATACCATATTTAAGGGCAGTGTGCAAAATGTTGAATTATGCACAGCTTACTGAGAGTTAAGTAATTTAAATAAAACATCTTGAAAACTTTGAACCCTCATTGTTCATTATTTTCAATACTTACTTTCTAATACCAATATTTTTGTAGTTGATACATAAAGTTATGATTAAACTTGAAAATTACTTACACAAAATATAACGCACATCTATCACTTCGGTGATCTAAATCCAATAAATACTGTTGTGACAATCTATAAAGCAGGCTTTAAACTACATTATAATGGAAACATTAGTCTATTACACAATAATAATGCTCCATAAACCAGGTGCTTCTCTTTAAAATAACTTTGAAAATTAAAATTTATATGCTACTAGCATTAGTAGAAGTTTGATTGAGTTAGTGTTTTATGGCACAAAGCAGCTAGGCTGTCTGCACCAAACATCTGGTAAAAAGTTAAAATTTAGTGAAATTCATAAAAGGAAATTAAGGTGAAACAAAACAAAGTTAAAAAACAAACAGCATAAAACCAATGTTTACATCTAGTCTACAACATTAAGAGAACAATTACAGTAATACAAATTTTAAAAGGACTTTCTGTAGCATACTTGTAATTATCATAACTTGCCAGGAAGACTAATAGATATGTACAAAAATCATAGTCAGTCACCTGAAGTTGGTCTTTCTAGTCCTGGTTCCAAATTATTTGATGTTATGGCCATTTTCAAAAATAAAGTAATAAAAGTTTTAAGACTTGTAGCAAAATTTTAATAACAACTCACCAGGACGACTAACGGGTAGTTCAAACAGAGTGTTAGTCAACTGAAGTTGGCCTTTCCAGTCCTGGTTTTGAGTTATTTAACATGACAACCATTTTCTAGTTTCAAATCAAACTAGAGAGACTGTGATTCTTAAAAGGGAATCACATTAAAAAGTTCGAATGTATACATTTAAAAAATTAAATCTAAATTTAATGGCATTAAAAAAATTGATGTCCTTTAAAAAACTAAAAACATAACAAAGGTGGACAGTGTCACCATCACCAGTAACACTGACGTTACGGACAAGCCTTGGAACAAAACATTTAAAATGGTGCCATTGTTGAGAGTCATAACAACGGCAAGAAAGCAAAATGTGGCTCATGGTGACTTAAGTGTTACACAAACTATACACTGATACATCAGTTTCTGATAAAAGAAAAAGATGAGTTAAAAAAGTGACCAATGCATAGTCTAGATAGAACAACTTCCTCTTTCCAATCCTTATGGAAGAAAGATGGCCAAAGTCCAATACAGGGTTTTATTTGGAGAAGCTTGTTTTTGCATTGCTCACTCCAAGTCGACTGCCAGCTTGCACGAAGCTGAGCCTAGAGTACAGAACCATAGTCCATGTATGGAACAGTCACAGCAGTGATAGTGCCGGAGCAGATAGATTTGGCTGCAGTATCTGCAAGCTCATTCCCTCAAATACCAACATCCAGAGAAACTGGACAGAAGATGTTCAAGTGAAATGAGCCAATCAGTTTTAAATATCAGCAAGAACAGGGTGTGAACTAAAGTGAAGAAATTCCAGGGCCACTAGAGAACTAACAGAGTCAGAATAAACAGTGCAGTTTCAGTACTGCTTAGCTTCTGTGTGATCCAGGGCAAGAGAAATGGTGTACAGTTCAGCAGTGAATACAGAAGCTATAGAGAGGATTCTGCACGCAACCACCGAACCACAACAAACCATGGCAGAGCCCACAGAATTACCTGGTTTGGAACCATCCTTATAAATTGGAATGGAATAATTGTTCAAAGGATGTTCAGTAAATAACAGACAGTATTTCTAATCGGGAATGTCTGCTTTTCTCAAATGACTTAAAGACAGGTCACATTTGGAGACTGTAAAATGCCATGGTGGGATAGGCTGACCAATGGATACACCAATCTTATCCAAAGACAGACCCAATACATCCAACTATGCCTGGATACAAATGTCAAAAGAAGCAATGGCAGATCATCTGTTTTGAAAAAGTATGGCCCACCATGGAAGGAAAATACAACCCAAGGTGGGATGTTTTGGTAAGGAACAAAGTTTCAAAGCATATAGTTAAAAACAGTTACAAATGGCAGAAGTGAAAAGAAGGTTCATGAGATTCTGTGTAGAAGTTCTGAACTGGGGAAGTGCAGAGCTGAAGTCTTTGATGATGAATAGAGTCCAGCAGACCCAGAGACAGGTGATCCATAGTCGAGTTAACTGAATAACAGCACGATATATCTTCAGCACAGAACATCGATCTGCTCCCAAAGTGGTAGAACAGAGGACACGGAAGATGTTCACTGCTTTGTACACATGACCCATAGCTGCTTGATGTGTGGTATAAAGGTCAGCTTATGGTAAAAGATGAGCCCCATGAACTTTGTCTCGGGGACCAAAGGCAGCACAACTTCACCGATACAGTGTTCAGGATTTTACCAAATGAAACACAACTAGAAATTGTTTTCCATTTAACCCTTTCACAATGAGCTTGGCATAATATACACAAGTTGGTCTACACACTTGCATGTCAGGTAATTGCTTTGTTTGTTTGTTTGTTTTGGAAATTCGCACAAAGCTACTCGAGGGCTATCTGTGCTAGCCGTCCCTAATTTTGCAGTGTAAGACTAGAGGGAAGGCAGCTAGTCATCACCACCCACCGCCAACTCTTGGGCTACTCTTTTACCAACGAATAGTGGGATTGACCGTCACATTATACGGCCCCACGGCTGGGAGGGCGAGCATGTTTAGCGCGAGGCGGGCGCGAACCCGCGACCCTCGGATTATGAGTGCACGCCTTAACGCGCTCGGCCATGCCAGGCCCAGGTAATTGCACTGCAACTTTTGATACAAGATTACAAGTATTTTGTTCACAAAAAATATATTTTTAATGAAATATTTTTACTTAAGAATTGTTTGTGAAATACATTTTTTTCTTACTGGTCTGATACAGTCACATTTCAATTATTATACATGTATACAGATTATTACCATTTAGAAAATACAGATCAATAAATAAAGCAAACAGTTATCTCTTCTAGCTATGACCTTTGATGGCATTCATTACCGAGCCTTTTAAAATTTTGCACATGGATATGAAATTTTAGATTTTGATATATACAGTTGAATAACCAAAAAATAATAAATCACTATACAGATACCACAAAATTCTACTGTAATATGTTAAACTTAGTAACTAAAATTTACTTAGTTTTTTAAAAAATATAAAACTTTAAGCAAACAAAAGATACAGCATAGTTTCTTGAAATCTTGGTTTAAACAAATTGGGGCAGCCTTTTCACAGACTAAAATGGCTGAATAATCCTTCAGGAGTCGTTCTGAGCTGTTGACTGGTTATTTACATGTCATGTACTGAAACAAGTGTATACAAGGGAACATTTCCAAATACAGAAAGATGTGAACAGGATCACTGTGTTTGAGTCAGTACATAATTTATATCTCAGGGAAATATAAAAACAAGAGATTCTTACTTTATATTCTAGCTTGTCTATACGTGTGTGTGTGTGTGTAATTTGAGATCCTAATTTATATGCAGGTATCAACTCAGTTTGTTGACACCAGAAAGATCTAATTTTAAACAGTGCTGCATCAAACATACCACAATACTCACTAAAATTATATTCACGAGTTATTTTAATATTTGCTTTTAAATTATGAAATTAAATCATATATAATATTAATGTTTCAATTATAATATATACTTTGATTCCAAAATGTTTGACAATTTCATAAAATAGCAATTTTCAATGCAAGTCAACAAATGCGATGACATGGCCTTTGACCTGTATAAGAAGGATTAATTTGTAACCAAAATTTCAAAGATTTCTATTATATGTTTTCACTGAAAATCCTACAAGAATTGAAATGCAAGATTCAACTGTTACTGAATAGCAAATATTTATTATTTATTACACAACACAAATTTTAAGAAATTACTTTGAAACTTTAGTTTTTGAAAATAATAATAAATCAATGAGCTCATAAATTTATACAGTCACCTGGTTTGTTTCTGTGTTACATCAAATTCACATTACACTATTTGTTGCAACAGCCATAAGGAACTGAACTAGATTTGAGGGATGTTAAATCCTGAGACTTACAGCTTTCCAACCAGGAGGTATTAACTAAGTTTGGTTTATAGAATTAAATATGAAGCCATAACACTAATTTAGTTACATCCTACAATGCTTTGCATTCCATAAACTTTTACATTTACCCTTTATTAATTTACAAGAATGGTGTAATTTTTTCTTTTTAATTTAAGCTTCATGAATTTCCAAGTCACGTTAGTTAAAGAGCTGTTAATACAACAAAACGGATAGAAACTTGTCAGTTATGGTTTTCAAAAATTACACTTAAACCAAAACAATAGTTTAAAGATTGCTGAAGCTACGAAAAAAGCTACAGTCGCCTATGATTCAGGATTCAATTTCACACAAGGCTGTACAAGGGCTGTATGCACTTGCCATCCCCAATCCAGCAGTAATAGACTAAAGGGAAGGTGATTAGTCTGCATTGCTTATTACCAACTGTCACTCCTATCAACAAGTAGTAGAAATGAACATAAAATAATGCCTCTACAGTTGTAATACCTCAGTACTTTAATTTGCATACATCTCAGTTTTTGGGGTGCATATTTATCATTGAGATTTTCAGTTTTCAAATATGTGCCAATTTTTTTTTTTATGATTAAACAATTTACTACTGAAAAATATTTTTGCAAATATTTCTATTAAAATTTCTAAGATGTCTCGCTGAACTCTAGTCATCACTAAACACTAGAAATGTGAAGTCTACTCTTGTTGCTACCAAATATCAGATATCAACAACCTACTGCTAATTTACAGTTAAAGATATTATTTACAATAATGAAAGACTTGCCTTTGCTACCAGATATTACAAAATGAATTTTTGAGAAATTTTAGCATTACATGAATGTTTTCATAAGGTAAATTATTCTATAATAACTTTAGAAGTTTTAGAATTATGCACAAAGTTAATAAGGAAATTTAAGTTATCATTTTATAACAATTTTCATAAATTACAGTTTAGAATACTATTATTTTGAAATGCAAGCAAATAGAAGAATATGATGTATTTCTCTGTGACAGAAATGTGGAAGCTCTTCAAAGTTTTGAGCTTCGCAAGTGTCACGTAGTTGGAATGCGAGCCACTGGGCGTGATATTTTCGCTATAGAACCTAGGTTTACTCTTAACTAAAATCATACTAACGGTTAATACTAATGTTATCTATGTATGTATGTGTAATTAAACCTTTTACTAGTACTAGGTTATTAATTAAAATAAAGTAGCAACTTCAGATCAGTTATTATGTTACCGGATATAAGGCTTCCTTCCAGAAACCTTAGCCTACGACCGAAGTCTCTATCTTGATTCACCCAGGTATCAGTATGTCTACATAGTACGAGAACGAAGAGTCTAAAATGAAATAGTCACTTTACAAATTACAGCCCCCTCCCCTTCTGAGTAACTCAATGTAAAGAAATAATGTAAATTCCATCAATTACTTATGAATAAAAATGAATTGTGGATGGAAATTATTTGTAGAAGAATGAAACTTGCAATAATCAGGAATAAAAACAAGGTTATTTTTCAAACTGACCTTTTCCACTATTGCTCTTCTTTGCTTCGACTTCCGCCATAACATTAACAGAGAACATACGTCATCAAGCAATACGCATGCTCCTTTAAATCAAGCATATCATTGTTAAAAGACACGGCCCTCCTGGATTAATAATTTCTAAAAATTATAAACTACAACTTGAAACACGAAAAGTGTAGAATTTTTGTTGAATATTTCGTAATATTTCTGTAAAACTTACACACATGTATACAGATATTTTCATCGCTTTCAGCTGCACCAAGGATTAGAATTTCTCATTTTGGTTACACCCACGTTGAGAACGGTAGCTGTTTGTTATTTATATATTTTGGGAGCATACATGAAAATAAAAATACCAGTTACGTAATTTTATTAAACGAAAAGCCTGTAGTTCTTCAATCGTAGCCCTTATTTGAAAATTAGTCTGATTGATTGTTGTCACGATTTACAGAACTTTGTGTTATAACTCTCTTTTTTTCCATATATAGAATTATTTATTAACGGGGAAAGACAGTATAGTGTATTGCATAGTTAGAGTTGCATATTATTACGTTTGTGCAATGGAGATTAATTTTGACTTACATGTGGTCCAGACTTAGAAAGTTTGTAAGTTTTAAATATAAAATAACTTTATAACCTGTAATTTGTTTTATTAAAAAACAAATAACAAAATACTTCAACTTAACTGACATTACAATATTTATAACGTTGTTTACTTTGCGAAGAATATATTTAATTAATTTTCGATTTAGATATAAAAAGGCCCTTGTTTAGAAAATTACAACATATAATGTATACAAAAACAAATACATATAATAAAATGAGAAGGTTTCTGCGACGCCGAGTAATGATAATTTAAATTAAAAAAATATTAAGAAATAACGCATAAAATATGTGTTTTATATGATAAACATACACTGCTAGCCATTATCTTAAGGAAAATGAACATAAAGAAAAAATATGCATTTTGCATTGTTAGACTCAATTACTTATTCGAGTAGAGCTTCGAAAGATGAAAATAAAAATAAACAATTTTTAAACATTTAATAGGGAAAATGTAAACACTATGAAATTAGCCTAAATACCAGGTGATCAAAAGTTTAAGACCACACGAAAAAGAAGTTCTAAACTGGGTGGGAAATGCCCAACAAGAGGTCTTAGTTGTGAGTTGCACGGCCGTCAATGCGAATAACTTCAAGCATTCGCTTTGGCATCGGTACAAAGATGGATCGATATAAGCGTTTCCAGAAGGCTGGCTTGAATGTTATTCCAAGTGGTGAAGATGGTTTCACGAAGATCATGCACTGTTTGAAATTGACGTCCATTTCTATAGACTTCCCTTGCCATCCACCCCCAAACATTTTCAGTGGGGTTAAGTTCGGGCGAACACGCTGGATGGTCCAAAAGAATCACGTAATTCGCCATAAAAAAAAGTCCTTCGTCTTTTGGGTGTTGTGTATTGCAGCGTTGTCCTGCTGAAAAATCCAGTCATTTTCACACAAGCGAGAGCCTTCAGTCAATAAGGATGATCTTTTAAACATGTAAATGTAGCCAGCTGCTGTTTGACGCCCCTGTATAACTTGAAGCTCCATTGTTACATGGAAGGAGAAAGCATCCCAGATCGTGATGGAACCTCCTCCACTGTTTCGTGTAGAATATGTCTCTGGTGAGATATCCACATCTTGCCAGTAACGTTGGAAGCCATCTGGACCATCCAGGTTAAATGTTTTCTCATCAGAGAACAAAACCTCTGTCCAATATTTGGTGCTTCTCAGCAAAGTTTAACTGAACTGTTTTGAGGCGTGGAAGAAGCCGTAGCCTTTGAAGACATTTACGGTTTTTGAAGCATTTCTCTCGTAGATGTCGTCTTATTGTTTTTGAACTGCATTCTGCGTCCGTAAGGCCCATATCTGGTTGTAGAGACAACCCCACTTTTTGACCAATGAATAGTTGGATTGATCGTAACATTATAACGCCCCCACGGCTGGGAGGGCGAGCATGTTTGGCGCGACTCGGGCATCGACCCTCAGATTACGAAGCGCACGCCTTAACGCGATAGGCCATGCCAGGCCTAATATAGAACGGTATACAAACATTTGAGAGAAATTGTAAAAAGCTAACGTTGGTTCGAAGCCCAGTAGCGGTAAAGTAATGAATTGTTTACTTTTTCTACCGTCAACATAATGGTGCTAAGGATAATTGCTGTCTGTTTGAACTGCACTAGACATGAAATAAGGAATTATTTACTTACACAGCTCAATTTAAATTGATTAACTCCTGGTACGAGTTGAAGTACGTTGTGATTAAAGTAAAACCTAACTCATGACCCAAAAGAAGTCCAGCAAAAATATTCATAAGTTTGCGTTTCTTACTGCGTCAAGGCTTAGCACTACTTGGACATACTGGCACAGAAGGGATCTTTCTGCAGTTAATGAAGCTCCTGGAAGAGAAAGATCCTGAGTTGACTGCCTAATTATCAAAGAAAACCACATTAACATCACCCCAGGCTCAGACTGAAATAATGGAGATGTTCAGCCATCGAATACTGAGAAACATAGCACATGAAGTGCAGCAAAGTAAAATCTTTGCATTAATGGTTGATGGTACTTAAGATGTTACAGGTGTCTAACAGGAAGCAGAATGTGTATGACACGTAGATTAGAACCTTGACGTTCATGACACATTTCTTGGTGTGTGTACTGTTTCCTATACAACAGGTAAAACAATATCCTTGACTATACTTGATGTACTGACGAGACTCAATTTACCACTGCCAGGATTAAGAGCAGAAACTTATGATGGAGCCGCTAACATGAGTGGTGCGTACAGTGGATGGCAGGCAAAAATAAAAGAGAAGCAACCATCAGCTTTGTTTTTCACTGTGTAGCACACAAGGCTAATTTAATAATGCACATGGAGTTGAAGTTTGTGAATGTGTTCGAGATTCTATCCAGTGGGTACATGAACTTGGTGTCTTGCTTCAGAGGTCAGGCAAATACAAGACAATCTTTGAAAATATTGTATCGTCAGGCAACCACAATGGTCCAGTTAAATACATCCACCCACTGTGTCCAACACGCTGGTTGCGCTGCCTATTTGCAATTTAATGTGCTAATGATCACTACAGTGACATTGTTGATTCTTTGTCTGAATTAGCAAATGAAAAATCAGATGTAGCAGTGAAAGCACGAGATCTGCTGGACACATTTTACAAAGAAAAACAGTTTTAGGATTGTTGATGGCTCAGCATCCATCAGCTGCATTAGAGGAACTAAACCGTGCATTCCAAGCAAAATCAGCAACAATATCTAGCATGACTGAAGCATCTACAATGACAGTTGAGCAATTGCGGATATTATGAACAGAGGAAAATTACAAGATATTTGATGAAGTTGAGAAATAGGTAACTTCCATAGATCTGGTGCCTATTGAACTATCACACATTTGCATACCCCCAAGAAGGATCACAGGTGATGGCTCAACACACCATTCTGCAACAGCTAGAGATTACTACAGAAGCCAATATTTTGAATCTGTGGACACAGTCGTAGAACATCTGACTACTAGATTCAATGCAGACAACAATGACTTGAGGCAATATCTGACACTTGAGAACATGATTACATTTGACAAGATTGACAACTTTGTTATAAACTTCTATCCAGAAAACTCTGCACAATGGCTTGAGTTTCAGTTGCCCATGTTCAAAGGAACAACAAAAGCAGTATCTCTGAAAGGTGTGAAGGATGCTTACTGCAAAATTCATGAAACAAGCCAGCAGATGTTTAGTGAAGTGTTTCTTCTCATGAAAATTTTGCTTGTGTGTCCAGTATTCAGCTGTGAATGTGAACGCAGCTTTTCTGCATTAAGACGGTTGAAGACGTGGTTAAGGTCAACTGTGTCTCAGTGTCGCCTCAACCATGTGGCAGTTTGTCACACTCACGAAGATGAGGTCGACAAGATAAATATAGAAGAGCTCATGAAATAATTCATAAACAGATCATCACAAAGGAGGTCTACGTTTGGGAACATGGACTAGAGGACTAAATGAATCTTACTTCAATGAAAAGTATGAATAATTATGTGCTACATTGTATTGATGTATGATTTTCAAGAGTTTGCAAAGATATTTTAATTATTTTATCAAACAACATGAACAGTTTTTCAGTAGATATAAACTTATCAAGGGTAATTACTAATTATTAATATTTGAAAATGTAATTCATGCAATGAAAGTTATTAGTATCTTTGTCAAGCATAATGGCCATCTTTTATACCATACAGTGTGCAGGAATAAATTCATGTGGCAGTTAATTTGTGACACATTTGTCTTTATTCTATTAACATTTTGAAAACTTTCACAATACCTCACATATATAAACCTACATGGAAACCTTGAAGTATCGTGGCAACAAGATTATTCTGTGACTGCATGTTTACAGCTTTCAGGTTCACGTAATCAGAAAATACCAATTTGCAAATTGAACAGTCCACATAAGTGCTTATAAAAATCATATCCCCTACGGGTGTAAAAAAATCTATGACGCTTCCCATCTTACCAGCAATGGCACGTAGAGAGACCTTGCTTTTGCAGCTCGACAATTCTGCAACGTTCAAACTCTGTCAAGTTTTTAGTCTTTGTCATGTTTTTACTCAATGTAACACAGGAGATGTCAGTGGGAGATGTTGACAATACTAATGCTTGAACAGAAATAACTACACTTCGTTACAAGTTTACCGATTAACGCTTCGTTTCATTATGGTCTTAAACTTTTGACTGGCTAGCATTTAGGCTAATTTCAGTGTTCACATTTTCCCTACTAAATGTTAAATGGGCCTGGCATGGCCGAGCGCGTTAAGGCGTGCATTCGTAATCCGAGGGTCGCGCTAAACATGCTCGCCCTCCCAGCCGTGGGGGTGTATATGTGACGGTCAATCCCACTATTCGTTGGTAAAAGAGTAGCCCAAGAGTTGGCGGTGGGTGGTGATGACTAGCTGCCTTCCCTCTAGTCTTACACTGCTAAATTAGGGACGGCTAGCACAGATAGCCCTCGAGTAGCTTTGTGCGAAATTTCAAAACAAACAAACAAATGTTAATTTTTTTTCTTATTTTCATCTTTCGAAGCTCTACTCAAATAAACGGTTGATTCCAACAACGTAAAATGCATATTTTTTCTTTATGTTCATTGGCCAGCAGTGTATATTGTTTTGATCAATTTGTTTGCATCCTACACATTATATTTTACTTTAACCACATTTCTGCACCTGTTGGATTGTTACTTTTTACCCCGATATAATCATTTTATTTTATTAATAGATGTATTAGAGAGAGACAGCGGCAGTTTATTTGATATTTTCAATTGTCTTATAGAGGACATTCTTCACTTTTTAAAATATCTTCATTTTTGTAACAGAGAAATTATGCATGTGTGTTTTGTTGAACATCGCTCAAACACATTCGAGAGGTGGCCGTTCTTAGTTTTAAAGTAGTAAGCCAACGTTAAAAATAATTACCCACTGATAACTCTCGAAATACTCTTTCCAAACGAAAAGATTGATTGGTCGTTACATTCAAAGCCTCCATGGCTGAAGGAGTAAGGATACTAAATGACGCGATTTGATCAAACAACCAGCAGAATGTTAATCCTGTACCCCAGCGATAAGGCCATACCAGGAAGAGAAAGTGTTAGGGTTATATCTCCCCTACTGGAAAGAAGATGTACTGTATTTTCACTATTTTTTTTCTTTTTATAAAAATTAAATCTGCAGGCATGGGAGCGATGCTATTAAATTGGATAGAAAATTGGCTGGATAGTAGGAGTAATATAGCTGGATAGTAGATGTAATATAGCTGGATAGTAGATGTAATATAGCTGGATAGTAGATGTAATATAGCTGGATAGCTGGAGTAATATAGCTGGATAGTAGGAGTAATATAGCTGGATAGCTGGAGTAATATAGCTGGATAGTAGAAGTGATATAGCTTGATGGTAGAAGTAATATAGCTTGATGGTAGAAGTAATATAGCTGGATAGCTGGAGTAATATAGCTGAATAGTAGAAGTAATATAGCTTGATGGTAGAAGTAATATAGCTGGATAGCTGGAGTAATATAGCTGAGTAGTAGAAGTAATATAGCTGGAGTAATATAGTTGGGTAGCTGGAGGAAAAATAAATGGAATTAACTCTGATTGGATTGCATTTATAAGCGATGTGCTTCAGGTGGTTTACATTAATGATATTAATTTTGAAATGACTAACAAATGATTGAAGTTTACAGACGATAGTCAGATTTTAGGGGTACTAACTGTATCAAAGATGTTACAGAATGCATGAATATTTAGATCATTTAACTAATTGGGTTAATATGCAGCAAATTATGTTTGACCATCCAAAATGTGAGGTGATACATGCAAATTTTCACAATTAAAAACTGTCGTTACAATTTAAATGGGAATACATTAAATACTGTGGTTGAAGAAAATGATATTGGTGTTGCGATTGAAAACCACTTAACTGAACAGTGTGTTGTAGCTAGCAATAAGAATAATATAATTTTGAGTAGTATCTGTAGAAATATTGATTACAAGAAAATAGATGTTATTGTTTCACGGTATATCATCAGTAAAGACCCGTTTAAAGTACTGTGTACAGTTTTGGTCTCCTTTCCTCAAGAAGAGGATATCCAGAAAGAAGCTACTAGGATGATACTTGAGATGGTAGTCTTATGAGAAGATATTAAAATATCTGAACTTGTTTTCTCTGAAAAGGAGAAGATCAGAGTAGATTTGACTGAGGTGTTTAAGATTATTAGGAGCATTGACAACATAGATAAATCAAACTTTTATGTGTTTATAAGCGAAAACAACAGGACATGGGTTCATAATTTTAATTTTAGCAGCGTAGAAGTCTTCTGCAGTTTATACAACATTACTTTTCAAAAAGGATGGTGGTTCTTTAGAATAAGTTGGCTTCAAGAGTGGTAGAAATAGGAAACTTAACTGAGTTCATGTAAAGACTGGTTGAGTACATGATTAGTAAAGGATGGTTATGGTTGGAAGCTGGAAGGGACATCCTTGATGACTTAATAAGCTTTTTTTGTTTCTTCAAAATTTTGTAGATTTTTTTCTTGGGATTATCTTTCCTGCTATTTTCTGTTGTGTGCCACTCTCTTATTTTTAAGCAGATCGTCTTTAAAGCTGTAGGGCACAAATCTTTGTAACATTCGGGTATAGTATATAGTTTGTACCTTTTGTAGTAATAAGGGGATTTTAAAAACATTTTTAGTCATAGGTTTCTTTACTGTCAGGGCGACAACAAGTGGTCCAGGAAGAGTTAAGTTCTAGTACTCTATGTACTCTTTTTTTTCTTTATTTTGTAGCAGCTGACGAACCCACAGAATACAGAAGTAGTAGAGGAAGGATTTGGTTTTAAGAATTAATATTGTGATATTTGTTTGTTGACCGATGATTACGTCGCTAGATGTCACAGCTAACCAATACTGTGGGTATATGAAAATCACAACGTGAGTGATGTCGATTAGACAAAAAGTAACTTTCTCTGGAAGTTTGAACACATCTTCTTCACTCTGGAGAAGCGATTTCTACTAGATGATAAAAAAGATCTTCATTCCGGAATGCAACGAATTTTAGTTTCTAAAGTAGTCGATATTCCAGAAAAGAAAACGAAGAGATTAAAAGCTATATTAGTAAGATCAACTGTCTTGTTTTCTACAAAACTACTCTTGCTGTTTTTCCTATTTGATATGATAAAGATTGTGTGCTCTATCGTAAGTTTTATGTTGTATTTTTATTATTCACATAATCGAGGGGACTCAGGTTACGTTTTAACCTACGAAACACTCCATTTCTCTAGGCTATATCAGATTTTTTTGCAAAACACGCCTTATTTTATACTTATAGTGAAACTGTTTTGGACCCAAGTATAAAAATATTGACAAACGTTTGTGATATGCAAAAGATAATTGATTGTGGATTTTTTGTGATCCGTAATACGTATAATTGCTCTTACTTCACCTCTTGAGTTTAAAACGTCTTAATAAATGCTTTTACAGAAGGAACTGAATTTTTGAAACTAATGGAAAGAGTTCACAAGTGGAGAGAAATGTTCATATGTGAGAATCGTTGTGCTTAGAAGCATTCTCCTGGATATGGGACTATGACCGATGTTGTGATAGTCATGGAACTTGCAACCGCTGAATCAAGAATTTCAGCTCCAGCTCCTGAAAAGATTGCCAGTCAGTGGTGTAAAGAGATTGGATGTGCCTCTCTTGCGAAGAGTTGTTGGTGTCTCTGTGAGTGTCTTCTACTCAGAAATAAGAGAATCACTGGCAACTACTCCCAGATTTCTTTAGGAGTAAGAAAAGTTTGGACCTGAAATACAGTGTTCTGTAAACGATGTTAGACAGATCATGCCCCCCAATGTTCGAGGGGATGGCACAAAAGGACTTAGACTGTTTTCTGAAGAATTTCAAGTGCGTGACTGTTTGAAGTAAATAGATTTATGAATAGCCTGTACAATAATTTATTATAATCTTATATAGACCAGCCTTGATGCAACCAACTACTTGGATAAGGCGTAGTAAGATGATTGGACAACTGTTATTTATTTGTTATACTGCTTATTCAATCCTGTGAAAGATCATGCAATCTACCCAGTCAAGTTTAAGGCTATGAAAAGAATTGCAGTGAAAGATTAGACATACCTTTATAGATATTTTTTCCATTTGTATGAGTGGATTACCCAATCAATGGCCTCAACAGATCGAGAAAATATACTGGATGACAAGTTTGTTGAGGGTTTGCACAATGAACTTATGCAGTAAATCCTGGAAGTGAAAGACACGGCAACCCTCACAGAAACAGTATCGATAGCCGTGCACTATGAAGTGGTTACTTTGAACTGGCTATTAGAGAAGAAGAAACCTATAGTAACTGATGAACTGACAATTAATCTTACGGATTACCCAACTCGGGTATCTCCACAATGAAGGTTCTTGACAACCACATTGGGTTCTGGTGAATGACTAGAACTATTTAGCTTCTAAAAGGTACTTGTCACAGAACATGTTAGTTATTATACAAACACCTGCACCACAGTACATAAAAACACAACAGGCTCATCCATGAGCTACCTGTCAACACCATCTGTCTTAGAAGATGGGAATAGCAAAGCATCTACTTTGTGTGTGAACAAATAACTCACTGGTACTGACAATGTTCATGCTTTCCAAAACAGCAAAGCCAGAGGAACTGTTGAGTTCAACCAATGTCTTAACAGATGCTCACTAATTAACCATGTCAACAAGTTGTCAAAATACAAGATATGCAGAAGTTACGATATCAACTATTGAACCAACAAGTTCAGAAGGTGGAGCAACAAGTAATAGGCATAATGGGAAATTCTTTGGGAAATTAATGGAGCTCAAGTCAAATGTGGTGACTGGTTTAAAAGGCCACAGTGAAAGAATGCATTAAAAAGTTCGGTGGTAATTTCGGCCTTGTAAAGGCTGGATGGAGTTTGATAAATACCAATGAAGGCACAAGGGGAGAAATTTAATTTTTGGTAAACAAATGGATTGAGTTCTTGGTAGACAACGTAGCAGCAAGAACCTTAGTGGATCTTGCAATTTATTAAGTCCTCCAAGATAGACCACCATTTTGACTAGTAGACATTGACTTTATTCTTGTATTCTTGTAAGTGGCGGTAGAGTTAGTAAAGAAGTAAATCTGTGTTTTATTATGGGAAGTGTCAGCCACAGAATAAAACTAATCTTCTCCTAATATCTGGAATAGGCCTAATATAAACAGAAATGCAATGATATTTATCCATCAGTTTTGTCTGTATAACAGGTAAGCTAATTATCTATGGAAATGTTATTGAATGCCACTCGATTCGAGCCCTGAAACAATGAATCACAGATTGTTTCCTGTTAAATTTCATATTTTTGTAAGTAAAAACAGTAACTAGGACTGATACTGTCCCAATGCAGTAAGCATATAAATGACTGAATATGTCATAAGGCCTCAATTAGTCTAGAATATTAGAGTTCTAGCTGGAGAATGAAAATAAGGATAGCATTGCTTTTAGGCTTTGAGACAGACTGTACAAGTTCTGAGTCATGTTATTTAATCTGTTTATTTCTCCAACCACTTTTGAATGGTCAATAGAGCATTTATTCAGGGGATTGAATTATGTCAACAGTATTCTAGTGTTTGGTTACACATGTGAGTTGGCGTCTGAGAATCTGAAGATGGTATTTTAATGCAATCAAAAAGCAGGCTTGAAAATGAAGCTCGACAAGTGTTCAAAAAATTTAACGGTCGTGTATATTTCTTATTCAAATAGTGTAGAGAGATGGAATCACTACAGTTAAGATAACTATGGTCAAATATTTGCCTCGACCTGTGACGAAGTAAGAATTCTCAGTTTCTATAGTTTCGTGTCCTAGTAGAGTTTTTAATTTCTTGAAGACAGCAGCATCATTGTTGGCTCTCTCAAAAGATGATGCTTACTTTGGATAAAGTTAGAAAAGCAAGTAAGCTTTCTGATCCCTAAAACTGACTTTAGTGAAAACTTCACTGCTGGCCTCTTCTTGTTAGAACTTTGAAAATTTAATGGACATTAATGCTTTTGATGACGGAGAGAAAACAATACTATCGTATTTGCAGGATGGAGTATAAAATATATTCGGATATGATAGTTGAATGCTTGTAGTTCCTGCCTGCATCTACTACACAATGTAGAAAAAACTGCTAGACTGTGGTTGCTTCATCAAAAACTACTATCACTACTTGTATGGAAGATGGTTCTTCATCTGAATTGACCTGCTTTACTAAAGTAGTGAGTAAACTTTAAAAACAATGGTGATGTTAACATTTGGGCCACAACTTTACCAAGAATACGACTTTTCAATAGGTTTTTGCCTGTACCCGCAACACCGAAACTTGATTTGTTATCTTGCAATTAAGCAAGACCTTATCTGTTTTTGATAGTTTTTGATCATGGAGACCATGAGGAAGTCAAAAATATAGACATTCTGGAAATAATGACTGCCGACCATAAAGTAGTTAACTTCATTGAAGAAGGAACAAAAGGTGCCAATCTGATGGCCTTTCACAAGCCAGGTGGAGTCGGCCCCGTGTGACAGAGAATTCATTGATCGATATGGATAGGATAAGTTAATTATTTAAAAGCTAAACTCATCGTTTGATTGAGTGCCTAATTGTTGATAGGATATTACAAACCTTATTTACAAGCCATCAAGTAGTTAAGAGTATATTATGTATGGACTATACTGTGGGGTTTATATTCGATCACATAATAAGTAGAACAATCACGGAGGTCAGAAGCCTTATTATTTGAAAGGTATAGTGATCATTTGTGGCATGAAATACCATGCATGTATTACACCATATGACTACAGCATGATCATCCTTCTGTTGATTTGTATGAACATGCAATGAAAGGGCGTCATGATCCCTTGCAATCAGAGGTAATGCTAATTGGAAAAGAGTTCTGTTTTTATGGTAACCAGATGATGTAAGTCAATGAGGTCATACCAGATACGTGGTATGAATGTGTCTGTAATCATGTAGGAGCTACCAAGTGCAACACAGCCAAGAGTGATTGATCATAAGTGCATCCATGGAAACTAAGGGTATGGGGATCATTAACATCCCATTTAATATGTGTTATATAGGTGACAACGAGCGTGAATTACGCCTGAAGAGTGTTATTTGACCAGCACATGTAATCTGTCGTAACTGTAAGTTACCAGTCTCCATTGACATATGCACTTCAATCAACTTTTAAACAGTTAGAACTAGCTCAACCGTTTGCATTTTATTCTAAATCCTTAGTATATAACCTCAAAATCTAGCTCAAATCAGTCTCTTTAGATCCAGAAAGTTCCTGCTTAAATCTTCTTCATTTTCATGGATTCATTTTTAAGCCATAAAGTCTTGCAACTGCTTCAAGACAACTAGGATGACCTTTATAACAATAAGCACGAAGTTTTAAAAGAGGTAGGAAGTGCCAAGGTATCATTAACATTCAATTAACCCATGGATAAAGAAGTGTTACTTGCCCATACATTTGACTTGAGAGATTTTACAGTTTCAGTGAATGGGCCAGCCTAAGGTCTTCAAGGGTTGACCAGCCCATGATCACTGATAAAAAACCTACTACTGAAAAGTCCATAGGAGTCCCAACATGGAACCATTTCAGCGCAATATTATCTGACGGAGCAGAGCCTCTAAGTGGCCCAGCAGTAGGAATATTTTTGGTTATTGATACTATCTATATAGGCAAAGTTAAAATTTTAGAGGATCCTTTTGACTTGTACCATCATTGGTTATAGCTTAGATACTTCGTACCATTGGCAGATGTGTGTACACTCTTGGAGGGATCATTACATCCAGAAATCAAAGGAAAGTTTTTGTGCTAGGTGTATTCCAAATGGTCTCCAAGTCTCGAGAATGAACAGGAATCTTGGAACTTCAAGAAAAAAAGAGACCTCGACAAAAATAGCAGCAGTGCAGACAAGCCATAGGGTTTGTACAGTGTCTCCAGCTGTTACCATGCGATCATCCACAGAGATACCTAGAAAGACCCATATTTGACTGTCGAAGCTTCCTCAGAAAAGAAGCCACAATATTTCGCCTAGAAGAGAACTAGTGTGAAACTCGGTACCAGGCTTCCAACGGTGATTATTAAAAAATTAAACAACTTTACCTTTGATGTATTTCAATGAAGTTAGCATTTTCATATACAGTAGTTATAATTCAACATTTGATTCATTTACTTAAAAAAATACTTAAAAATTACTTATATTTCAGTTTTGTTGCCACATGATGCATGAGTGTTCAAGGAGCTTTATATTTTGTCTTCATTACTGGAATAATAGCACTTGTGACAGTATACGGATATGTTTAGACTGCATTCTATTTCTGCAGACTAAGTACACTGTCCAAGTTTCAAATTGTTTCGGAGTGGGTTGTTTAGAACTAAAGCACACACACACATGTTGTCATCCTTGACAATAACCACACCCACTTTCTATGCAAATATTTGAGATTACAAACTATACATATATGAAAAAATTTGAAACACGTATTTTTAATCTTTACAAAATACTTATTACGGTCTCTCAATAGCTATTTTGTACAAAATACTAATTACAGTCTCTCAATGATTATTTTACACAAAATATTAATTTAAAATTACAATGGTTATTTTAGAACTGGCGCACGGCATTCCTTATTTAGAAGTGTGTCTTGCCACACTAACATTTTTGAAATTAATACTTAATTCGCAAAGGTTAGCTAATGTTTGTGTGCTTTATCTTATAGCAAAGCCACATCGGGCTATCTGCTGAGCCCACCGGGGGTATTGAACCCCTGATTTTAGCGTTGTAAATGCGGAGACATACCGCTGTACTAGTAGGGGGCAAGTTTGCTAATAATGCAAAAAACATTTTGCTAAAAATTTGTATATTTTTGACAAAGAAATTGTAATATGTTCCAAGAAACCCAAACACCCGTGTTGAGTTGGAAAATAAACCACAAAGGTTTGTTTGTTTTGACTTCTCTTCTAAAGATACATTAAGATGACGTGCTTTAGCCGTTCATAATTTAACCGTGTAAGCCTAGAGGGAAGACAGCTGGTCATCACCACTCACTACCAACTCTCTCACCAATGAATAGTTGAAATGACCGTCACATTATAATGTCCCACGGCTGAAAGGGCGAGAAAGTTTGGAGTAATAGGGATTCGAACTCGCAGGTTACAAGTCTAGCGCCCAAACCACCTGGCCATGCTTGACACAGTTCTGCAGTAACAAATTAAAATTAACTAGTGATAGTAGGCGTAGACCAAATAACTTATTCTATTTCATACTTTTGTAGTAGGTGATGTTTTGGTTGGAGCACTTGAGTCAACAGAAAAAAATGCGGTTGGTTTGATCCTTGAATTTAATAATTTATTTTCTGTACTCATTGATGGTCTTTTTTACCACATTAATGCCTTTATTTATCTCACTTATGTCATTTAGTACTTTGTTGATGTCATACAAGAAAAATGAATTACAAAAATTGGTGAGAATGTACAGGCAAACTGGCAAGGTATCTGTAGGCGATTCTACAATATTGAATTAAATAAAAAAGGACTCGTGCGCCTAGAATTTGCTACATATAACAATCTGATGTTGACTAGTACTTTTGGTCCTCACAAACCAACTAGAAAATGAATCTGACACAGTCCAGAAGGACAACATCACAGCCAAATTGACTACATCATGGTAAAAAAGTGTCTTTTAGCAAGAGTTAACATTACTAGAACACAAAGTCTTCCAAAAGCAGACATCAGAAGTGATAACGATTTATTGATAATGACTTTTCATCTTCAATATGAAGAAAATCAGCAAACCTTTTAAAACAAAAGAACCTGAATGTGGTAAAAACCTTCCAAGCAATAATTGGTAGAGGGCTTTGCATCTCTTACCATCCTGGCTGACAAAAACACAGACCTAGATTCGATCGTCACCACCCTCAACACAGCAGTAATTGACATCGCCAGCAAGATCCTTGGCAACATTATTGGACTAAAAATATTTGAGTCGTACCAGATCTTTTTCACGAAGTTGACAAAAGATGAAACTGGGAAAGAGAAGAAACAATCTTGAAGAAGTACAAAAATACAAAGAAGTCAACAACAAAATATTTGTCTCATTCATATCTGTGTAGAAACGAACAGAAAAATAGTGCAACAAAACTTAAACACGATAAAAGTAGAAAATCATATCAACTTATAAAAGACTTAAAACCGTAGAAACAAAGACCAGCCACAAGTGTCCAAGACAAATCAGAAAAATATCTCATACAAAAATAAGGAATCCTCCATCTGTTGACAGTGTATTGCTCAGGCTACACAACCACAAGACCAATGGAGCCTCATTGGTACTATTCTGCCTCAAATAACTTAAGAAATAAAAAATGCAGTGAGATCACTGGTTTGGTTTGAATTTCGAAAAAAGCTACGTGAAAACTATCTGAGCTAGCAGTCCCTAATTTTGCAATGTAAGACTAGAGGGTATTTTATGTTTTTTTTTAATTTCGCGCAAAGCCACTTGAGGGCTCTGCGCTAAACGTCCCTAATTTAGCAGTGTAAGACTAGAGGGAGGGCAACAAGTTATTACCACCCACCGCCAACTTTTGGGCCACTCTTTTACCAACGAATAGTGGGATTGTCCGTCACATTATAACGCCCCACGGCTGAAAGAGCGAGCATGTTTGGTGCGACGAAGATGCGAACCCGCGACCCTCAGACTACAAGTCGTACACCTTAACCCACCTGACCATGCCGGGCCTAAAACTAGAGGGAAGGCAGTTAGTCATCACAACCAACCGACAACTCTTGGGCTACTCTTTTATTAAAGAATATTGGGATTGACCGTCACATTATAATGTCAAACGCCGCTAAGCAATAAAGACCATTACTAAAGAACAAGCGGAGTTTCAAACAAAATAAAATACTAAAGAATAGATCTTCAATCTCAGGATCCTTCGTGAGAAACATCTCAAATTTCACCAAGATCTTTATCGTGTTTTCACAGATTTTAAGAAGGTCTTCTTGGCAATTATGACAAGGTACATATTCAACACTGATGTTTTTTAAGTGAATGAGAACGTTTCTGAAGGACTATGATACAGTCCTCATATATAGTAGTTCAGGGGACTCCTTTCAAACAAGAGCTGGAGATCGACAAGGATGTAAACTCTCACCCACCTTCTTTGACGACTTTATAGTAAGGATTATAACTGATACCTTGGAATATAGAGCAGGTACTATCAGTTCTGGATACGATCACCAACACTAGATTTACAAACAACATTGATGACTTAGCGTGACTTATACGTTGGAAGATCATACAGGTACTGTCAGTGTTGGAGACCATCACTACCATTAGATTTACTAAAATGTTGATGGATATGAGTAACTTATACCTTGGAAGAACGTACATGTACTGTCACTATTGGAGACAATCACTAACATTCGATTTACAGACACATTGATGGCTCAGCGAGAGAAGAACAAGAACTAGCTTAGTTCATGTAATACTGTGAGAAAACACCTACAAGTTACAGCATGATAATCAGTGCCGGAAAACTAATCTGATGATCAAAAACATCAATGTGATCAACTTTGTGCATATACAAAGACCAAAAGTTCCAATACGTGGGATTAACTGGCAGAGATGAGCATTCTAAATCTTAGATACTTTCTGGAATTTTCTGTCCTCTTCATCAAATTTACATTCTCTCTATTTTTATTTTCTATCTCTTTGTGCTTGAGTTTCTTTTAATGACCCGTCTTCTTCTCTATGTTCTTTTCTTATTGTTTTATTAGCTTTAGTTGGGCTCTCCAGTGGTTCAGCGGTATGCATTCAGAATTACAGCGCTAAAAACCGGGTTTCGATACCCGTTGTGGGCAGAGCATAGATAGCCCATTGTGTGGCTTTGTGCTTAATTTGAAACAAAAGTCTCTAGTTGGTTTCCCATCACGGTCCGCACTCAAATTAATTTAATTTAATTTTATTTTCTTTAAAGTAACTTTACTTTTGACACCAATTGTTCTTTTGACTTATAATGTAAGAGTCTAGGGTCGGGATCACCCTTTCACCCTTTCGCCCTACCATTGCAATAATAGCCCAATAGTTTATGGTGGATCGTGATGACTAGTTGATTTCCTTCTAGATTTTTCCTGCTTGCGTAGTTATTTCTTATGTAACTTTGAGCGAAATTTTAATCAATCCAAACTTTCATTGGGTGAATTCTTTAAAATTATTGTTTGAAAATAATTCGAAATCCATTCCTTATTATTTCCTTTCTGTCTAAAACAGGCATATCCCCAGCTGTTACATTGTCTTGTAATTGGGCGACGGGTTTCCTCGTGGTTTTCTAAGTATAGACTTGGGAAAAAAATGTATAAAATTTGGACCATCTCCCGCTGCTAAATTTTTTAAATTTGAGCCAGGGCCTAAACTACCTCTTAAATAATACTCAAACAGAAATTCCCTGTTAATGATACTACGAGTAATGTAACAAAATTAACTTAACAGTGCGATTTCTTGATTAAACAATAGAGTACCTGGATATATGCAGGAACTAACACTTCATTCAAAATATTTCTTTGAACTAAGCAAACTGACTCGATGTTATCATACTGATTAACTGGCTCACTGATATTTATTTATTTAAATATCAGTTCCAGATATTATTCTAAACTACTATATTTTCTAGATATTCAGGTTCTTACTTGAGCTGAAAGCAATGCGTTGGACCCAGAAAGCCAGGCGGGTAAGGCGTTCGACTCTTAATATGAGGGTTGCTAGATAGGATCCACGTCGCACCAATATGTTCCTTTTTTCCGCCGTAGGGGCGTTACAGTGGTCGGCCAGTTCCACTATTCGTTGGTAAAAGAGCAGCCTAAGAGTCGGAAGTGGGTGGTGATTAATAGTTTTACACTGCTAAATTAGAAACGGCTTGCGCAGTAAACCCTCGTGTAACTTTGCACAAAATTAAAAAAAGAAACAAACGTAATGAGCAGAGGAGTTATTTTGTGCCTAACAGCTTAGACTTTGAAAAATTAAACTATATATTAACAAATTTCTTTCTTTCACCAAACGTAAATTTGAATCAAGAAAAGATCTCTCTCTCTCTCGGTGTTTGGGTAAGAAAAAGTTCATACCCTAGAAGGTCAGGTTCTCTATGACCTCTTCCTCCTCCCCGTACTTATGTTCTTGCCAGATTGGTATTTGTAATTGTAGAACTGAATATTATTTTGGTCCTTTTCAGGGATAAAAAAATGTGAAACGCTTTACGATTTTGCGTGTCATCCTTGCACAGGGGTAAATGTTGTCGGATTGCGTCGATGGCTGTGCTTTCGTTTTAGTAAATTGCTGCTGGCGTATAATTAGTAAGTTTGTAACCATAAGACGACTATGCCTAGGAGCAATGCAACTGACGTCAAAATGATATAGGGTGTATATGTGTGTTTTCCTATAGCACAGCCACATTGGGATATCTGCCGAGTCCACCGAGGGGAATCAAACCTTTGATTTGAACGTTGTAAATATAAGAACATATTTATTAAGATATAACTGTTGTACCTAATAATTCTGATTATAATTTATTATTATCACTGATTACTTTGAATCAAGAGAAGATTACGTTTGTTTGTTTGTCTTTTGAATTTCGCGAAAAGCTACTCAAGGGCTATTTGTGCTAGCCGTCCCTAATTTTGCAGTGTAAGACTAGAGGGAAGACAACTAGTCATCACCACTCCCCGCCAACTCTTGGGCTACTCTTTTACCAACGAATAGTGGGATTGTCCGTTACATTATAACGCCTCACTGCTGAAAGGGCGAGCATGTTTGGTGCGACCGAAATACGAACCCGCGACCCTCGGATTACGAATCGAACACCTTAACCCACCTGGCCATGTCGGACCTTAAAGATTACGTAACGGCTTCATCTACTGTTTGATACCTAATACATATACGTTATTAGTAGTGAATAAAAGTTGTTATGAATTAGTGTAATTACACGATGATTAATGGCTGATTATTTAATTAGTTGCACGGGAAAGCATTTCACTTCGAGAAAAGAAAACGTGCTTGCAGTCATTGTAAATATGGAATTTCCTGATGATAGAATATGCTGTTCATATTCTCACCTCCTTTTTGATCATTGTTTGTTAGATAAAGAATGAGAATGACAAATTCGATGTTACTATATACTACAATTTAAAAGAAAATACTTTTACCATATGTTAAATTAAAATATATTACTTGTATGCTGAATCAGTAGACAAAAAACTGTTTGTACTGATTATAGTTTAGAAGGAAACTGCATATAGTTGTGAATGACAACAGCAATAAAAATGTTAAAATTAAAAATAAGATACAGAACTTTGTATTTTTATATGAGATTTTACTTCTTTCATGTATCTACGATATACAAAGTGAGATCTTAGAGGGCAGCAGCATCAGAGTGGGGCAAAAATCTTAGTGTCTACGAATTGTCAATATAGTAGTGTGAGCCCGAAGCTAAATTTCGTTTTGTGTTTTGCATGTTTTTAATTTAATGATAATCAATTTTGGTGTGGTGAATAGGATGTTACAAGTGAAGTCAACAAAATCAACCTGTTGAATTCATCTTACTTGAACGTCAACACTGGTGACGTAATCAGTACGAATTCATACTATTAACAGTACCGATAGGAACAAAATAGTATTATTCTTATTAATACTTTGTACAGTAATAATTAACTCCTCAACTAGTACTAGTAGCACTATATGAATTCTGAATCACATTAAGCTGCGATTTTAGTTGATAGCATGAAAGAAGTTCAGTTAGACAATTTTTGTGAGAGGGCAGCACGTCGTAATCAGATATAACGGAGTGCTAACACTAAACTGTTGTAGACATTGTATTATAATTTATAAATTGTAGTTTCTGTTGGCTTCTAATTCTAGCCTACTAATGTAGAACACTATCACCACAAAAATTAGTTGCTCTTTTCATTTATCATTGAAAAAGCTTAGGGAATTTCTTTTCAATATTAAGTTATGTATTTGATCAGTTTTATGATTTTTTAAAAAAATGTGATCATGTATTAACTTTAAATGATATATAAGACTAAGCCCAAGGTAAAAGCATGAATTGTAAATTAAATTCTAGTTTCAGTCACATGTGATATACTATTTGTTTATGTTGATGATTATGGAAGTTGTAATTTACAAACTGGTAAAATACTGAATTTTCACTTTATACGTACATTTTGAACATTAATACATGATAAAATATTATTCAATGTGCTTATGCTTAAATTTATAGATCCTATGACCCTGAATATTCAGTCTTTTGGTTTACAAAAAATTGTCAAATAACAATAGAGGAAAATGTCACATGTAACGAAAAAGTGGGAGGTGTTACCTGGACGAAACAAGTTTTGCTGTGATGGCCGTGTCATGATGGCTCGTCAGGTTGGGGTGTTCTACTTCACAGTAGCTTTGATAGTTGTAACATGCACACTTTTCTTTGTATTTGAGTAAGTGTAGTTTTCTGATTTTCAGACTAAGTAAATGTATTGCTGATAAAGTGTAATTTATATTTGTCATAATTTTATTAATAATTAAATATTGTTTTCTATGTATACTTCAGTCTTCATAAATTTAATCTGATGTTTAACTGTGATTTAACTGGATTTTTAACTTAAACCTGATGACTACCTTAACTTTGTCAAAGCCTCATTTAAGAAATCAGTTATGATCTCTATACTACAGAAGGAATGATATGTTTTACTGAATACAATAACAGAAACATTTCTTACTTTTATGAATGGTTGAACTAAAAACTTCAGTTATTAGGGTTAAGAGTTATAACATTTGCAAACTTAAATATAGACTTGTATACATAGAGAGGTTTTTCATAATAAGCTTGTTGAACAGCCAATATGATTTTATTTAAACTTTTGTTAAGTTTGTAGATGTAAAGAATTGTGAAATTGAAAGATATGATTATTAATTTAAGTTTTTATTGAATTGCCTCCATGAACAAATGATTTCTTGTTATTTTTCCTGTGTTCTATCTTCTAAAACTGTAAATACTTAAAACAAAAATTGGAAAACTTAACTATACAAAAAAAACTCAAGGAATTGTTGATAAGTTTTTTTACAAATATGGAATTAAACACAAAAGTCTAAACACTTGTTGTGTTCATTGTAGAATTTGAATTATTTCTGATGTTTATTTACAGTTTTGGCTTACATGGTTTAAGAAAGATATTAACTTGTTGAAGTTAGTGAAAAAATAGAACATGAGAGTTATTCCTTGTTTTAGTCATAAATTTCAAAACAGGCTTAAAGTTTCAAACACTTCCTGTTGAGTTCAGAAGAACTAAAGAAGGACTTGTGTGACATGTTTTAAATTTGGATATTTTTCCTATTCGGGAGTTGGAATGAAAAATTGAAATGATATCAATTGCAGCTTTGGAAATTCAAGTCAGGCTTGTTCATTGTAAAATGTTTTCCTGTCTGTAAACATGTGGAATGAGTTACCCGGTGTTTTAGTTTTCAATTAAAATGGATAAGCACATGAATATGGACTTTATAAAGTATGTTTAAATTGGATTTAAATTTTTCTCATTACAGTGGTTCCTCTACCTTAACTATGTTTTGTTATGCTGTGTTTGTGTTAAATCTCTGAGTTTTTGGAATAAGCTTCAGTGTGTAAAATGAAATGGTTCTTTTACATTTATAACAAGTTTAGGATACAACTTTGTTCTTAAAAGCTAACCAATGCTTTAAACAGTCTTTCTATTAACTCATTCTGTAATCATTTTATATAATAACAATTAATGAAAAAAACCTATTAAAAACTTTCCAAAATTTTGTGTTATAAAATCTCCAAACAAACTCAAATCAAGTAGTAAGTAATTCATGCATAAGTTCAGACTTGAAAATGTATTAGTAGAAACACTATGCTGTTCTTTCATACTTTGTGCAAAATGTATGATAATACTTCACCAAGGTTGTCTTTATATACACAGTATAAAAACTAACATTAGATTCTTCAAGAACAGTAAAATTCAGTATATATATTCCAACTTGAAAATGTGTTAGCAGAAACACTACTTATACAGCAACTGAAACCAAAATTAATCCAATATAAAGGAACTCCTTTATATCTATAGTAATTAATAAGCTAACTTCCACCTGCAATGCCACTTACAATCCAGTACTGATTTTCACACTTGTCCCTAAAACATGTCTGACAACAGTCAGTTGCAAACACTGTCTTTGTTAATCGAAGATGATCTAAGAAGGTTCAAATGTTGTTCTCTGTTTCATTAGTAAAATTGTTAATACCCATACAAGCTGTTCTGAGATATATTTTTACTTCAAGTTAGAGTGTTTGAATAAACACTTACTCTATATGAAATATGAATATTAGGTGTTTCAACCATTTGAATGATCACTTGGAATACAAGAAATCTACCTAACAAGTTCCAACGATCTGAATGACCATTCAGAATAAACGAATCATATACAAACTTTTTCAATCATCTATACAACCACTCAGAATAAAATACACATACACAATTTGTTTCAACTGTCTAAACAACCACCCACAATACAAGGCACATACACAGCTTTTCAATCATCTGTACAACCACTCATAATAAAAGATGCATACAGAAGGTGTTTTAGCCTTGTGAATGACCACTCAGAATACCAGATTACACACAAGGTTTTCAACCTTCTGAATGACCACTTAGAATACAAGATCACACACGAGGTGTTTTACCCTTTTGAATGACCATCCAGAATACAAGAAACATGAATTAACGGTTTTAGCTATCAGAATGGCCACTCAGAATAAAAGACACGCACACAAGATGTTCCAACCATCTGAATGACCACCCAGAATGCAAGAAACCTATTTGTGTACCAGGAACCCTGTACATCTATGTGCTAAATTAGTTGAATTTAATTTTGTTAAGGACTGTGCAGAAAAACAAAAACTAGAAATGAAATTAGAAATGAACTGTTTTATTTGTATATCCAAAAGTGAGTAGATTTGTCAATTTACATTGAATTAGATTTAATTTCTGATACTAAAAACAGATGTTTCATGAAACAGAAAAAATTAATGAATTAAAGCTTTTAGTGTTTGTGTTTTAGAAAATCAGGATTTTAAACTTAAAATAATTGGTAAAATTCTCTTTAAACAGTTGTCCATTCTTGACGGAAGAGATCAGTCCAGCAATACCGGTTATTGCTGGGGTTCTTTTTCTCTTTGTTATGTCTACTCTATTGAGAACAAGTTTCAGTGACCCAGGGGTTATTCCAAGAGCGACATCAGAAGAAGCTGCTGATATTGAAAGACAAATAGGTGAATCTCCAATTTTCAAGTATCTAGTGTTGTCATTACTTAAATTTGGAAGTGTTGTACACTTAATGTATGCTTGACATCTATGTTTGACCAGTTATTGTCAATTTGAACCACCACAGTTATGTGTAGTGTTGCTAAGTTACTGTGAAGGAAAAAAAATGTTTTAGTTACGTATATGTACAGCAAATGTTAAAGTAACTTCTTGTTTGAGGTAAAGTTGTTCAGTTAACTTTTCTTAGTTTCATATTTATTGTATTACAAGTATATAATGAGAGCATTTCCTAACCAACACGTCTTTCCTTTTTCAAGTTGACCTGAGATTTGATAACTGTTTCGTGCTGTACTTATTTCATTAGTGTTCATTACCACAACTCAGGTTATAAGTTTATCTTATTCAATTAGTGTTTATTATTACAACTCAGGTTATAAGTTTAGCTTATTCCATTAGTATTTATTATCACAACTCAGGTTATAAGTTTAGCTTATTTCATTAGTGTTTATTATTACAACTCAGGTTATAAGTTTAGCTTATTTCATTAGTGTTTATTATTACAACTCAGGTTATAAGTTTAGCTTATTTCATTGGTGTTTATTACCACAACTCAGGTTATAAGTTTAGCTTATTTCAATAGTGTTTATTACCACAACTCAGGTAATAAGTTTAGCTTATTTCATAAGTGTTTATTATTACAACTCAGGTTATAAGTTTATCTTATTTCATTAGTGTTTATTATTACAACTCAGGTTATAAGTTTAGCTTATTTCATAAGTGTCTATTATTACAACTCAGGTTATAAGTTTATCTTATTCAATTAGTGTTTATTATTACAACTCAGGTTATAAGTTTAGCTTATTCCATTAGTATTTATTATTACAACTCAGGTTATAAGTTTATCTTATTCAATTAGTGTTTATTATTACAACTCAGGTTATAAGTTTAGCTTATTCCATTAGTATTTATTATCACAACTCAGGTTATAAGTTTAGCTTATTTCATTAGTGTTTATTATTACAACTCAGGTTATAAGTTTAGCTTATTTCATTAATGTTTATTATTACAACTCAGGTTATAAGTTCAGCTTATTCCATTAGTGTTTATTACCACAACTCAGGTTATAAGTTTATCTTATTTCATTTGTGTTTATCATCATAATTGAGGATCTAAGTTTTGGTTCAATCCATGTTGGTTATAAGGAGTTTAAGCTTGGTGTTGCTATTTGTTACATTACTGTTCTTGTGTGAAACAAATTACTGTTGATTTAGAAAATATTTTTAAAGTAGTGAATGTGTTATGATACCTCAAAAGTAAGTGTAATGTTATGTCTGATTGAAACTTCCTTTTTGTCAAGTAGCATGAATAGATTATAAGATTTATATATTTCATGCCTGCATAGTTCAAAATAATACATGTACAACTATGTATTGTTGTCATTTCATATGTAAATATTAACTGTAAACTGTTTACATTTGTGTTCCTTTGGCTGTACTTCTGATATCAAGTAAATGAGGAAACTATAAATTTATTCATATTTTATGTTTAACTTATTCACACTTAGATGGTTTGCATTTTAAGTTTCAACTGTATTAGATTTGAACAATTTGTGTTCCTTTAATGGTTTTTTTTAGAAGTAAAATAGTTAATTATTTATTCACCCAACCCTAGTTTTAATCCTCAAAGTAATTCTTTTAAGTTGAAATATAAACAAACAAACAACATTTTTTGGCTAATTTATTAAAATCTTAATAAAATTAATACACTGTTATAAATTGAATTAGAGAAATTTAATTTCTTAAATTTAACAAAGTAGCAAGTTTAATAATATTACCACTGTATGTTCAAACTATTATCATCAACCATAAACAATATTTTGCCTTTCAGAGTTGCCAAATGGTTCTACTTCCCCAACATATCGACCACCACCTAGAACAAAGGAGGTGGTAGTGCGTGGACAGACTGTTAAGTTGAAATATTGTTTCACTTGTAAGATATTCAGGCCACCTCGAGCATCACACTGTAGTCTGTGTGACAACTGTGTTGGTAAGATACAATAACTGACATAGTGTGATGTGCTTTATTACAGCTTGCTAATTGAAAAATCAACTTATAATTTGATGATTTTCAGTTTAATGTTGTATATCTTCAGACTAGTACAGCCTGCTCGTGATTTGATTTTATACTTGTAGATGTTTTATAAACTTTATATTTCAGTTTCTTAAAGGATATATATTTTGATTTTTAAACATTCAAATCATATCAGTTGATAACTTCAATAGATTACTTGATTTTTATAAGTTTAAAAGTTTTGTTTTTTTTTATTCTGGCCAATTTTCTCTTCAACAGATCGATTTGACCACCATTGTCCATGGGTGGGAAACTGTGTAGGCAGACGTAACTATCGTTACTTCTACATGTTCATCATGTCTCTTGCTTTTTTGTGTGTATTTATATTCAGCTGTATAATCACTCACCTGGTTTTGTGTAAGTTATCTCAATAATTATATATTTAATTTGTTTTAAATGCTTATGCTATCGAAATTACTTTGATTAAAGCAGTGACCTAAATACTCTTGACATGCGTTACAATAAATGTCAATAAATATGGAATTTTTGTGGTATTTTCTCAATCTCATTGAATTTGAGAATTGTTAAAATTGTTCTGAATGTGTTACATTGTGTTGAGTTTACAGATATTATATATATAACTAAAATACCATGCTTGTAAATTGTTTCAAATGTACATTTTGATGTTTTTAAATAATATAAATTTCCAGTGTCAAGAAGAAATGGTTTCCTGGATGCTGTGAAAGACTCTCCTGCCAGATATCCTTTTTTGTGTAGCATGAATAAGATATGTGTCACACAAAATCACAAAAGTAGAAAGACAGTGTGTGTACGAGGTCTGTTCAAAAAATACGTGGACTGTTTGAATTGCGTGGCTCCAGTTGATTCCAGGGGAATCCGCTTGGTGTCACTAGGTTTGCACAGATCAGCTGATTACGACGCCATTTCCCGATTGCAGATATCTTTATTTGTGTATTAGCTATGCAGTTTTAAGTGAAGTGCGATTTTTTTCATTTGGCGGATTTCAGAATGAATGGCTTGAAGGAGCAACGACTTGCTGTGAAATTTTGTGTTAAACTTGAAAAATCTGCAACTGAAACTTTTGCTGTACTTAACACGGCTTACGGTGATGTTGCTTTGAAGCGTACAGCAGGTTTCAAGTATCATGAATGTTTTATGGATGGTTGATAGTCCATTGAAGATTATGAGTGTCCTGGACGTCCTTCCACGTCAACTGCCGACCCACATGTTGACAAAATTAACACCCTGGTGCGGGAAAATCGATGTCTGACTGTCAGGGAGCTTGTTGAAAAGTGTGGGATATCAGTTGGATATGGTTACGAGATTTTGACCGAAAAATTGAAGATGCACCATGTTGCTTCGAAATTTGTGCCTCAGAACTTGTGAATTTTTAGCCAAACACTCGATCACTGTTCTTCCCCACCCCCCTACTCACCTGACCTTGCTCCTTGCGATTTTTTCTTGTTCCACAAACTCAAAAGACCCTTGAAAGGAAGAAGATTTGAGACGATTTCCGAGATTAAGGCAAATGCTATGAAGGAGCTGGAGGACATTACAAAAGAAGCGTACCAGGACTATTTCAACAAGTGGAAACACCATTGGGGAGGAGAGTACTTTGAAGGGATCCCAGACCTGTAACTTCTAAATAACGTACATTTTGTTTTATGACATCAGTCAGCATATTTTTTGAACAGCCCTTGTATTACATAAGAACACAGTGTGTATTTCACATAAACAGAAAGACAGTATATACTTCACGTAAGCAAAAAGACTGTGTGTACTTCACATAAGCAGAAAGACAATGTGTACTTCACGTAAGTAGAAAGACTGTACTTCACATAAGCAGAAAGACAATGTGTACTTCACGTAATTTGAAAGACTGTGTACTTCACATAAGCAGAAAGACAATGTGTACTTCACGTAAGTAGAAAGACTGTGTACTTCACATAAGTAGAAAGACTATTTTACGTGAGAAGAAAGACTGCGTATTTCACATATGCAGATAGTGTATTGTATTTAACATAAGTAGAAAGACTGTGTGTACTTTACGTGAGAAGAAAGACTGCATATTTCATGTGAGAAGAAAGACAGCACGTATGTCACATAAGTAGAGAGACAATGTGTATTTTACATGAGAAGAAAGACAAATAGAAGTAGTAGTGTGTTATCTTTTCTTCCGGTTAAACATGTTCCTTACACAATATTTCTGTAACAGAAATAGTAGTGTGTTATCCTTTCTTCTGGTTAAACATGTTCCTAACACAATATTTCTATAATAGAAATAGTAGTGTGTTATCCTTTCTTCTGGTTAAACATGTTCCTAACACAATATTTCTATAATAGAAGTAGTAGTGTTTTCTCTTTTCTTCTAGTTAAACAGTTTGTCCTTAACACAACTTTACTGTAATAGAAGTTGTAGTATGTTATCTTTTCTTCTGGTTGAACATGTTCCTAACACAACGATTTTGTAATAGAAGGAGTAGTGTGTTATCTTTTCTTCTAGTTAAACAGTTTGTCCTTAACACAACTTTTCTGTAATAGAACTAGTAGTGTGTCATCTTTTCTTCTGGTTAAACATTTTGTCCTTAACACAACATTACTGTAATAGAAGGAGTGATATGTTTTTTCTCAGTCTGGTCCATTCTTGGACTGGCCGGATTCCACACTTATTTAACGACATCTAATCAGACAACAAATGAAGATGTAAGTTTTTATTTACATGTCACACCAACTGACTTGCTAATTACAGTAAAAAATGTATTGATCATTACAATTGTATAATTGTTTATGCAAATTGTATAAGAAATATAATGAAGTTATTTATTACGTCAAAATAAGATAATCTACATGTATAATATTGCATGCCCTCTTAATATACATAGGTTCTCAGATTTATAAATATGTAGCATTATCTACTTTGTAGATACATAATATCATGTACCTTATAAATTTTTATATTCTCTATCTGGAATGTTGCATGATCTGTCTTCTAGACATCTGACATCATATAAGATATATAATATCACTTATCTTCTTAATGTGTAGTATCATGTACCCTCTAGATGTGTAATATTATGTACCTTCTTAATGTATGGTATCGTACTTTTTTGATGTGTAATATCGTGTACCTTCTAGATGTGTAGTATTATGTACCTTCTAGATGTGTAGTGTCATGTACCTTCTAGATGTGTAGTATTATGTACCTTCTAGATGTGTAGTGTCATGTATCTTCTAGATGTGTGGTGTCATGTACCTTCTAGATGTGCAGTGTCATGTACCTTCTAGATGTGTAGTATCATGTACCTTCTAGATGTGCAGTGTCATGTACCTTTTAGATGTGCAGTGTCGTGTACCTTCTAGATGTGCAGTGTCATGTACCTTCTAGATGTGCAGTGTCATGTACCTTCTAGATGTGCAGTGTCGTGTACCTTCTAGATGTGTAATATCGTGTACCTTCTAGATGTGTAATATCGTGTATCTTCTAGATGTGTAGTGTCATGTACCTTCTAGATGTGCAGTGTCATGTACCTTCTAGATGTGCAGTGTCATGTACCTTCTAGATGTGTAATATCGTGTATCTTCTAGATGTGTAGTGTCATGCACCTTCTAGATGTGTAGTGTCATGTACCTTCTAGATGTGCAGTGTCATGTACCTTCTAGATGTGCAGTGTCATGTACCTTCTAGATGTGCAGTGTCATGTACCTTCTAGATGTGCAGTGTCATGTACCTTCTAGATGTGCAGTGTCATGTACCTTCTAGATGTGTAATATCGTGTACCTTCTAGATGTGTAATATCGTGTATCTTCTAGATGTGTAGTGTCATGCACCTTCTAGATGTGCAGTGTCATGTACCTTCTAGATGTGCAGTGTCATGTACCTTCTAGATGTGTAATATCGTGTATTTTCTAGATGTGTAATATCGTGTATTTTCTAGATGTGTAATATCGTGTATCTTCTAGATGTGCGGTGTCCTTTACCTTCTAGATGTGTGGTGTCGTATCATCTAGATGTGCGGTGTCATTTACCTTCTAGATGTGTGGTGTCGTATCATCTAGATGTGCGGTGTCATTTACCTTCTAGATGTGTGGTGTCGTATCATCCAGATGTGTAGTATCGTGCACATTCTAATCATATGGTATTACCTATTTTCGAGTTGCATAGTATTGTACTTTCTAATTATGTAGTATCATGTCTTCAAGTTGTGTAGCATTATGTACATTCTAGATGTGTAGTATCATTTATTTTCAAGTTGTGGAGTCTTGTTTATCCTCAATTTATGTAGTATCATCTGTTTTCTAGTTGCATGTTATCATGTATTTTGTATTTGTGTATTATTATCTATCTTCTGTTTATATAGCATCATCTATCTTCTAGTTCTGTAGTATGATTTATCTTTTCGTTATGTGGTATCATATCTTCATGTTATATCATATCATGTACATTTCAAGTTATGTAGTATTGTCTATCTTCTTGTTGTGTAGTATCATGTATCTTGAAGTTATATAGTACCATGTACCTTCTATGTACGTAGTATCATATTATTTTAGTTGTGTAGTATCATGCACATTCTTTTTGTGTAGCGTTATCTATCTTCTGGATATGTAGACCTATCTTCTGCATGTCTAGTGTTATCTGTCTTCTGCATGTCTAGTGTTATCTGTCTTCTGCATGTCTAGTGTTATCTGTCTTCTGCATGTCTAGTGTTATCTGTCTTCTGCATGTCTAGTGTTATCTGTCTTCTGCATGTCTAGTGTTATCTGTCTTCTGCATGTCTAGTGTTATCTGTCTTCTGCATGTCTAGTGTTATCTGTCTTCTGCATGTCTAGTGTTATCTGTCTTTTGCATGTCTAGTGTTATCTGTCTTCTGTATGTCTAGTGTTATCTGTCTTCTGCATATCTAGTGTTATCTATCTTCTACATATCTCGTGTTATCTATCTTCTACATATCTCGTGTTATCTATCTTTTGCATATGTAGTATTATCTATCTTCCACATACGTGGTATCTATTTTTTCTAGGTATGTTTTTTCAAGTATCTTTTATATATAATGTATTACTTATAGAAATACATCTACATTATGCATATGTAGTGCCATCTGATTTTCAGGATTAGCTGTTTGATTGTCACTTTAGATATTCAGATCAGTTTTATAGTGTGGTTGGAGTTACTGTTAACATGATAAATACAAATTTGAGACATTCAATATATGTACCCTGTATTTTATTATTGTAATTTAATTTCCTGTCTATTAATTTATTATAATTATTATAAAAAGTTTAGACAAATGACAGTATTATTATGTGAACAATAAGTAAATTTTATAAAATGATACATTTCTTTCAGATAAAAGGTTCCTTTTCATCAAGGCGGGGACAAGATATATTTAACCCTTATAGTCAAGGATCCTTTGTGTGCAATTGTGTGGCAATGCTTTGTGGTCCTGAACCTCCAAGGTACAGTATCATGTGTATATATTATTTAACCCTTATAGTCAAGGGTCCTTTGTGTGCAATTGTGGGGCAATATTATGTGTATATATAACCTCCAAGGTACAGTATCATGTGTAAAAATATATTGGTAGGTGGTGTGATATGTGATGTTCTTCTATGTATAGTAATATTTGTGTAAATGTAATATAGTAATAGGTTGTAAATTTCAATCTCTTGGAGGAACTGATGTTTACTCATAGTACATATTTGTATTCTTAATGTTGTTGGCGGAATATCTGTTATATAGTCCTGTATGTGTTTAAGAGGGGCTGAACCTCTATGTTATATCACTGCTATATGGACCTGTGTTTAGATTACCTAAATCACCAAGTTACATTATTGTTTTATGGATCTGTGTTTAGATTATCTTTTAGACAAAGCTTTGGGAAAGAAGTCTCCCTTTTGAATTAAAAAGGGACTAGAGGGTCTTGCTGCCTCTCCAAAATCAGTAAAGAAGCTTCAATCTGGTGACATGTTGGTGGGAAAATCCACATTTCAACACAGTGAAATTCTCTTGCATTCAAAGGTGATTGGGGATGTACCTATTGAGGTTACACTTCATGCTACTTTGAATTTGTCACGAGGAGTTATTGTTGAGAGGGATTTGAAGAACATCCATGAGTCAGAGATTCTCGCTGGTTTTTCCAGCCAAGGAGTTTCTGCAGTGAGGCATATCTCCACTCGCAAAGATGTAAATATGATGCCAACAGTTGTCCACCATCAAGGCAGATTATCTAAATTGCAAGATATGGCCATACATTTCAAACCCTCTCAGATGTTTCCAATATCAGTGGTTCGGTCACTCAAAGACTTCATGTCATGTCGTGGTTCCTTGAAGTATGCTCATTGTGGTGGCAAGGCCCACGGTGTCTATGAATGTGAAATAGACCCTTATTGCATCTGTTACAATGGTTCTCACCCATCCTACTTTTGTTCTTGCCATAAATGTTTCGAATAAAAAGAGGTGCAGCGTTTGAAAATGATTCAAAACATTACTTATCTTGAGGCTTGATAGTTGCTGTCCACCACTTCATCTTGGATGTATGCTGCTGTACTTTATTCCACTACTACAGAGGGAATGGATCTCTCTGTGCCTCCAAAAGAATCACTCTTAAACCAAATGAAAAGTGTTTTGACCCCCATGGTTAAAAAAGTTGATGAATCAACGTCAACATCCATCTCTGTCCCTTACATACATTTCAGCAAATCCCAAGATCCATTTCCTTTGATTCCAAGTACAGGAATTTCCTTGATACATCTTTTTCTTCCACACCAAGATACAAAACAATTATTTATTCATATACTCAGTCACGGGAATCATCTTCCAACAGCAAAGACCTGCCCAATAGACCCAGTGCAGGACCAATGGAGGTTGATAGATTTCCCTTGGATAAGGACAGTAAGGAAAAAAATAGTGATCGTAAACAGTAGGGTTCTCCACCCCATTTGCCTACACATAAATAAAAATAGCCACTTTGATACAATGGAACTGTCGAGGTTTACATTCTAATTTGTATGACATCAAAGCACTGATTGCTTCCTATCATCCTGTATGTCTTTCCTTACAGGAAACATTTCTTAAACCTGCCAGTACTGTCACCTTTCAGCAGTGTTCTCTGTACAGAAATGACAGGCTGTGTGATGGACAAGTGCATGGACTTTAATGAACATAATATTTTCTGGGGAGTGCTGATATTGATAGGAAGGGTTGCTCTGTAGTGCCTATGCTCTCTGATCACAACCTTTCTCTTTTTAATACTGGTTCTTCTACTTATTTTCATGCACCAAGTCAGTCCTTTACTGCTATTGATCTCTCAATTTGTTCCCATTCACTATTTTCTCATTTTTCATGCAGGGTTTTCAATAATCCACAAGGCAGTGATCAGTTTCCTGTAATTTTGAAAGAGACGAGCTGTGGTCAGTGTCACCCAACCTGCATGTCCTGGTGGAAGCTGGATCAAGCAAACTGGCTCTCTTAGACAATTGTGTGACATTGAGAAGGCTTATGATACAACATTGAGGTATGGCATTTTGTGAGACCTCTACATATGTGGGTTACTTGGCCATTTGCCCATTTTTATTAAAAAAAAATTTAATGGACTCGAGATTCCAAGTATGTTTGGTTTTGACAATTTCCTGTTCTTTTTTTTACAGTAACTTGGAGTCCCTCAGGGCTGTGTTTTGAATGTCACACTTTTCAGTTTTAAGATTAATGCTGTCACTGAACAACTCCCTCTTACTGTTGGAAATGGGCTTTATTTCAACAACTTTCACATCTCATGTCAGTTGTCAAACATGAGATATATTGAGCAGCAGCTAGAGACTGCCTTTAATCATTTACTGAAGTGAACCACAGCAAATGGTTTTAACTGCTATCTCTAAAACCATTTGTATGCACTTTTTCCACCAACGTGGTATTCATCCTGATCCTGAACTCCATATTAGTGAAGTTGTGCTACCTGTGGTCCCTGACACAAAGTTCTTGGGGTTTATCTTTGAGTGTAAGCTGGCCTTTATACCACACATCAAGCAAGCAACTACGGGTCAAATGTAAAAAAACATCAACATTTTCCATGTCCTCTCTTCCACCACTTGGGGAGCAGATCGATGTTCTGTGATAAAGATATATCATGCTTTTTGCATCTCAGTTGGGCTCATCTGACTCAATCTTATTGAATGGGTTGCCTGACTCTTACCTTCTTTCCCTGTTTGAATGGTTGTTTGTCTTTTGGGATCAAAGGCATCACTTTTATTCCTCATGCCTTTGGGCAGAGAACACAAAAGATTCTTTTAAAGGTCTTAATGTGATAGAGAGGTCATAAACATCAGTTCACTGGATTCCCCTTAGACCTTGAGGGGTTGTTAAGTTACGACACTAATAGGATAAAAGTTCCTCTGCTACCACTTTGTCTAGAGTTCCACCTCTTGATGAATACATTGCTTCAGGATGCATGTACCAAAACTATGAGTGAATGAAGAGGTTCTTCAACTGGCAATGTCTCTTGGTCTGGACTTATTAACTCTTTCTACCTGGGCATCATCTGCTTCAGATGTTGTGATATTTCAGTGAAATGCACCCAAAATTTGATTAGACTATTATTTGGTTATGTTATATCAATTAGTATATGATAAAATCATACCTAATAGCCATTATATCTTAATTTTATAAAATAATATCTTTAAAATTCCTGAATTTCCTATAGTTTGAGAAATGTGATATATTTTCTCTAGGCATTCCCTTTTCTTCACCACCTCTCCAATAAGTATGAAATTTAAGGTAAATGGCTCACTATAAAGTTATCATTGCTCAGAGAAACCATAATTTTTATAGCGTTCAATTTTGATTGGTTACAGAACCATCAAATATAAACTCTGACCCCTGTTGCCACACCCACCTGTCTAATCTTCTTTTTGAGGATTTGTTATATATATAACCAATCTCACTCAAAGTTTCTGAAGAGGGTCTTGTTATTTTCTCTGTTAGCTTCATTCCCACAGAAAAATATGAAGACCAATTTGGATGAATTTCTAATGGCTGACATTGCTTAGTTAGAAAACTTGTGAAATCTTTGATTTTTAGTGCATTATTAATTAAATAAAAGTCTAGTGTGTTACAACTGTTCACTTAATAAAATAGGGCTAAGTATCAGGAACAACTGACAGCAAAAAAAATGTTTATTTCATGTTTATTCTTTATTTATTGTCATAAAAGTAACTTGAATGTAAAAATAGGTAATCTCTTTAGGTCAGTCAGATTCTCCTGACAAAATAGATGCTGTATTTGAAGTTTCTATTGGATTGGCTCTCATTTTACTAGTCTGATTGGTGGGCTGGCCTCTCATTGGATCATCCATTACTAGGCTGGCCTCTTATTGGATCACCCATTACTAGTAGTTTGGTCTCCAGTCCCTTATTTTAAGGCTCAATAAGTGAAAGTATTATATTAGGATGGGATTACAACTCTAGGCCTTTCTTCCACTTCTTATATTACCTAAAGCATTACATGTTTGTTCCAACCCATTGTGAGGTCCTGTTGATAGTGTCAGATTCACTACTGTCTCTGGTTCCTGATTTTCTTTTTATACCTACCTGAGTGTCGACTTGTTAGGCCATCTCTGTGGGGGCAGCCATGATCTAACATAGTACACCTGACTATCAAAAATCTGCAGCTTCAGGCAGAGAGGTTATGCAGTCTTATGTGTTGCCTAGGGATTTAATTTTTAAGTTCGACATGTATTTGTTTCAGCTTCTGCCTTGTTCAGGATGAACATTTTTTAATGGAAATGACATACATATTGGCAATGGTGTATTCAGAGGAAGTTGAACCCATTTTGTTTTTCAACCTGGCTGTTTGATAAAGGTTTTTGCATCTTCAAAGTTGCCCTGTTCAGGCAGTCTTATTGACTACAGTTTGGCTTTTGTGACTGCACATTCTCTAAGTCCCTAATACTCCTTGAATTTTTCAAGTTGTATAAGGTCTTTGGTTCAAAATGAACGTTTCAGTTACCTAACAAGTATGTTAAGGTTACGTTACATGCTTTTTCTCAACACCAGTTTGTGACCTGACTTATATGCCAAGTACCACCTTTACTCAGTGGTTTATTTTTCATCACTGTTAACTTATAGACATCGTAGGTCAAAATGAGTTGCATTGTTTGTCCACAGATCACTTTCTCTTTCTGTCCTCAGACCAATTATTCTTACCCAAGATACTCTTAGAGAAAGTGATAAATCCTTTTTACTACTTTCTGTGATTATTACTTCTTACTCCTATATCTAATCAATTTCAATCATGGTTTACTTCAGTAAAGGTTTTAAAGCAGTAGTTCTTAACCTGGGTTCAGTGAGTCAGTCTCGGGGGTTCGGCAGAGGTCAAGACACACACACTGTGTGCGCGTCCATTCTGTTCACCACACTGGTATGATTTATTATATCATGCTCCACTTGGCCATTGTTGGCTGTGGCTGATCACATCACATCACTTGACCTTAATATCTGTGCTGCAAGGAACTTTGTGCGCTTAGCAGTTGACTTGTGACTGTAGTAATCTTTTTTTCCTAATCTTTCAATCCATTCATTCTAACAAAAACAGAAAGTGGTCAAACGAATACATACAATATGGATTTATAGGTTTAACAGAACATGATGGGAGTCAGTGTCCTCAATGCATGATTTGCAATGACAAGATGAGCAATTCTAGCATTGGCAAAACTAATAGAACACTCTTTGAAGCTGCATGGTGATGGGACATACAAGAACACAACGTTTGCTGAATTCAAGGTTAAAGAGAGCCAGGTTCAATGTATAGGCTACTTTGCCTGTACTCTGTTTTGTACCCACAGACAAACCGATCCTCACAGCATCGTACAAAGTTGCATACTTGATCACAAACCACACACTCAAAAAACCAGCTGCATTGAAATTGGCAAATATCATGCTGGGAAAAGCTGCTGAAAATAAGTTATCCCAAATGACGTCATCATCAGCAGAATAGATGGCATGAGTGATGATATTTTGGCTCAAGTAGTTGCAGATCTGATTTCAAGCCCAGCAAAATTCAGCTTTCAACTTGAAGAGACTACCAACGTTTCTAATCTGAGCCAACTTGTATTCATGTGAAGAATGACGAGATAAAAGATTTTTTATTTTGTAAGCCTCTTACAACAAGAATTAAGGCATTCGACGTGAAGAAACTTGTGGATGACTTGTCTCTGGAGGCAATGATCTTTTCTGGGAAGTGGTTTCTGCAGTTTGTTCAGACAGAGTTCCAGTCATGCTGAGACGAAACTCTGGTTTTGGTGTGCTGGTGAAAGCCAATGTACCACACATCATTGTAATGCACTGTGTTCTGCACAGGCATGCATTGGCAACAAAAACTTAAAAATTTTAGTGGAATGTGTGAACTTTGTATGAAATAGTGCCCTGAAGCACTGCATCTTCAAAAAGCTGTGTAATGAAATGGGCTCTGAATTCGAGGTACTTCTGTACCATTCTAACAATCGGTGATCATCTCGGGGAAAGGTGCTTAATTGTGTTTTTGCCATGCATGTAGAATTAGCCCTGTTTTTGCGAGAGCACCAACATTGTCATACAGTTTGCTTCGAAAAATCTCAGTTCATTCTCATCTTGGCATACATGGCCAATATTTTGAATCATCTCAATCAACAGATGCAGGGTGGTGGAGTCAACATCATCGAAGTGGAAAAAAATCTGAAGGCTTTTAAAAAAAAGCTACCGTTATAGAAACGACGAACAGAGAGTGATAACTTTGCAAACTTTCACTTGCTGGATGACTGTGTAAGTAAGATCAAAAATGTGTCTGAAATCGGAGACATTTCTGTACCCAGGGAACTGAAATAAGTAATTGTCATGCACTTAGATGAGCTCACAAAGTCTTTCAATGGATACTTCCCCACCAGAGAGTCATATCCAGCATGGGTGACACAGCCGTTCACATTTAGTGTTGCGACAACTGATGTCAATGATGAATACCTTGACGAAATCATTGAGCTTCGGCAGACCCAGGTTCAACAGCAACTTTTCAGAACAACAACACTCTCAACATATTGGTGTTACCAAATTGTAGCGTACCCTCTTGTTGCTAAGAAAGCCCTTGAGATACACCGTTTGTTCCAATGTATCTTTGCAAGCAATCCTTTTTTGAGGATGGTAGACATAAAAACGAAGAAAAGGAACAGACTTTGTTGTGAAAATGATATGAAAGTGGCACTTGCCAAGGTGAAGCTGTGCATTTTTTAACTTGTCTCTGAAAGGCAACAGCAAAAGTTTTAATGATTTGTAGCAAATATTCATTGAGTTATGTCTTTGTTTTTGTGTGAAATTCATGTTTTGTTCTTTGAACACAGTGATATTGTGTGCAATTGGTTCATGGTTCATTTTGTGCACTAATAAAATATCTAGTGGTATTTTGAATTTGAAAAAAAATCATATTTTATTTTTCCAATTAGGAAGGGTTCAATGAATGCAAGTACAAAACTTCCAGGGTTCAGTACCTCCAACAAGGTTAAGAACCACTGGTTTGAAGGCTTTGTAGCCTGCAATAAAACCTTTAGAGTTGCTAGACAATTACCTTTTATTTTGGATTCTTTTTGAAAGTGGAATTCTAGTGATAAGTGTGAGAAGAGGTTTGTATATTTTGAAATGGAAAATGAATTTCCAGTAACACTTACCTTTTATCACATTCTTTCACCTTTCCTCCCTACTAACAGTTAGTTTAGAGACTGAGTTTCAGTCAGTCTCAAAAAGGTGATAACATTATCTGAAAAGGGTGCTTATATAATACAATCCTAGGATAAAGGGTGCCTTGATGTATGTGAAAAGGGTTACAAGATAAATCGAGTAATAGCTATCAATAAGAGGGAGATGAGTATGATTGGAAATACATTTACAAGGAAAATATTAACTTCTTCAGAGGGTTTCATTACCTAGTATTTGAAAATGTGACATTACTAATAAGAATTTTTCCTGTTTCAAAAGTTTTCAGTACAGTAGAGATACATTTCTTCTGGTTGATTTTTCTTTTTCTTATTAGCCTCTTAGACAGAAGGGGTATTGCTGTGCCTGATGGACAAGTTTCACTTCGGGGAAATTATGGTTCTGTGAAGAGTTCTCAGCAAAAGGTGAATGAATGTAAAACAAAATTTAGAAAACAGAGTCTCAAAAAATTACTGTTCTATGAAATGTATAATTACTTATTTACTGTGGACAGTAAATTGAATAATTTTGTGTACCACTGTAGGAAATATATAAATAAATATTTATTGTGGACAGTAGATTGTATAATTTTCTTTACCATTGTATGAAATCTATAAATACAAAGTTACTCTGGACAGTAGATTGTATAATTTTGTTTACTACTGTATGAAATGCAGAGATGCCAATCATTACAATTTTAGCATAATCATTACGATTTTGGTGTATACATTACAACTATACACTCGTACAGACATGTTTCTCGACTGTCGACTCTATAGTTCATCTTCCAGTGGGTTCTTTGTTTCATGTTTCTCCTCATCATCTTGTTTCTCAACTGTGGATTCTTCAGTTCATCTTGTAGCTCATTGGCTTTTTTTGTTTCATAGTGACACCAAAGATTGTATTCTTTTAAAACAGCAACACTTTCAGTACATATCACACAAGTAGCTTTCTGATTTCCACAAAGAAGTGCTTTTCTCCATATTCTTTATTGAAAGCATGACACTCAGAGTCTACTTTTCTTCTTTTAAAAGCAGCCATAACAATGGATGAAAAAAAACAGTAGCTGAAAATGAAAAACGCAGAATGCTGTGATAAAAGTATTGTGCTGATCCAAGAATGCACAAACAAAATATATTGAAGTGTGCATTTGCCACAACACTTACCTAAGAATGAGTTATGAAAAGCACATAACCCAACGACTAAGAGTAACGAGCATGCTGAAGAGGTAACCCTCGGCTGCTGAATTTACAAGACAAGTTGATAGAACGAGCTTTAAGTCTGAACTTGTTTTCAAAATCCTAATGCTTTCATAGATACGTGCTTTGATATGAATAAACGGACAGCAAAGACAAAAGAAGAATTTTCCTATTGACTAAAAATGCGTGTGACAGCCTTGTTTCTTTTTATCATAACGTCTTGTGTTTGCCAGCTTAAAGTGACCATCGGTGTGATTTATTTTGTTGTGACAATCAGACATTTGATGAAATGCCACTTTTAATTTCCAAGCGGCTAGCTGCTGGCGGGTGGACAAAATGACCTCAAGGGCCGTATTCGGCCCGTGGGCCATAGTTTTGAGGCCCCTGGCTTAGCCCCTTTTTTGACACATCAGTTTCTGTTTGCAGACCTATAAACCCCTTGCATGGACTATCATGGACAAATGGAACTCCAGAGAAGTGTCTGCCAGCTTCTGTGATTTTTGCATGCCAGCTTTTTTAAATTGGACTCCCTAGTAACCCATAATACTTTCTCTATTGAAAATATACCTTGGCAATTGTTAGGTTTGAACAGGTCTTGGCATGTTTACAGTATCTCCCTAGTGCATATCCATACAGCACTCACTGAATCATTAAATGTAGCACAGAAGGCCCTTAACACTGCCAATTTCTATCTGGGAAATTCTCAATGAGGGAGTCTGAGTGGGCTTCACAGTGCAGTGGGAAGTAGGATGTGGGTTTGTCCATGTTAATGTAGTGCAGCTTTACCCCCTATTATATCCTTTGTCATTTTCACCTTGATTTGGCTGGTAAAATGGATCAAAGTGTTCTCCTTGCATGACAGGAAAGAACTCAAGTGTGTAATTTGTAGAACAGAACACATTCCAAGCTGTATAGTTTAGTCATTGTCATGTCACACTGCATCCCATATTTAACAAACCTTTTGTGTGCAAGTGGTCAGTTGGTCCCATATCCAATGAACCTTTTGTGTGAAAATGGTCAGTTGGTCCCATATTTAACAAACCTGTTGTCTGCAAGTGGTCAGTTGGTCCCATACCCAACCAACCTGTTGTGTGCAAGTAGCAGTTGGTTCCATATCCAACCAACCTGTTGTATGCAAGTGATTAGTCGGTCCTATACCCAACCAACCTGTTGTGTGCAGGTGGTCAGTTGGCCCCATACCCAACCAACCCATTGTGTGCAAGTGGTCAATTGGTCAAGTTTTTTTCTTATCCATCGCTGCAACACATTGACTTATTTTTCTTTCACCCATGTGAAGAAAATATCCTATATGAGATGGATACTGTCTATCACGTGTGTTTCTCCTCTAATAAGCTCCAAATATAGAGTGTCTCACCTCTTAGAGTTTCCACTTAGGAGCTCATCTAGGTTTTTACAATTTCTCTGGATATTGTATCAGAGTTTAACAGTTTCCTTACGTGAAATGTATTTCTGACAGATAACTTTCTACTACCAGTACATAGTATTCTGCCTCATCTAAGAATGCAAGTGCTTATGGTAATCTACTGTGTATGGAGGATGTGTTACCCTCACATTGGTAGAGGGTTCTTTTTGTATGATGAATACCTTGTGTACTGGTGTATCTTATGTTGTACAGTTACAACAGAAAGTGTTCGTACCCCTGCATCTTGAATGGCTTTTTGCTCATAACTTAAAAAGTATCATCATTAGGCAAATAGAAGTATGATATATTATGAATATTATACTAACACACATCTACATAAATTTTTATTTAAATTAAACAACAAATAAACTGTTTTTGAAGAAATAATCAAAAATAGGAGGAGCAGAAAGTGTTTGTACAGTTCAGAACGTGTGATAAAAGCTGATATTCCTGTAAAAATTTTGTTTAGTTTGGCAAATAAACTGCATTATAACACTCCAGAACTTGACACTGGGTTAATAATTATTCAAATTTAGCCAGCACAAAATGTACTTCCGGCAAATTAGCACCATCTCCGTCATCATGGTGAACAGGAAACAACTGTCCAGTGATTTAAAAAACCCTATTATTATAAAATACGAGTCTCGTGTGTCTCTTTCTGGTATTGCTACACAACTTAATGTGTCAAAATCTACTGTTCAAAGCATAATTGCCAAGTTTAAGCTTACAGGATCAACTGCTAACATCCCTCGTTCCAGATGCCCTACCAAAATTATAGAAAGAACCAAGAGGAAGGTTCTCAGAGAAGTTATTAAGAACCCTCGTTTAACACGTAATGACATACAGAAACTGGTAAGGGAAACTGGTGTTGAAGTAAGCACCTCTGAACATGTTATGTTCTTCTGGGTTCAAAGCATGCCATCCTCCTAGAACTCCATAATGAAAGCTTGTTCATTTAGAACCACAATTGAGGTATGCAAGAAAGGATATAGATGAACCCTTTACCTATTGGAAGAGTATTTTTTGGTTAGACGAGCCTAAAATCGAGCTTTTCAGCCACAATGATGTTTGATATATTTTCCTTGAGAAGGGGGAACAAAATCTTCCAAAGAACATCGTCCCTACAGTTGAACACGGAGGTGGATCAATTATGCTGTGGGGTTCCTTCAGCTCTTCTGGTGTAGGCAGCCTTCACTGCATCAACAGAACCATGAGAAAAGAAGAGTACATTGATATATTCGGCACTTATATCAAGAATGATGCTCGGAACTTGCAGCTTGGGCGTCGTTGGATCTTCCAGCACCACAATGACCCTAAGCACACATCAAAATATGTGCAATCCTGGTTACAGAGGAACCATATAAGCATTTTGGAGTGGCCATCACAGTCACCCGATCTCAACCCAATTGAAAACAATCATGGAAGACTATGAGGAAAGATTGTACCAAGTAATTCACCTGAAAGGCTGCATAACTGGCCATTAAAGTAGACGTATAAACACTGTCTGCTCCTCCTATGTTTGGTTATTTGTTTATAAACAGTTTATTTGCTGTTCAATTTACATAAAAGTATATGTAGATGCTAGTATAATATTTATTATATGCAATACTTTTATTATCCTAATCGTGATACTTTTAAAGTTGTGAGGAAAAAACTACTCATGACGCAGGGGTACAAACACTTTCTGTCGCAACTGTATGTAAGGAATATTAACTTTGTACTTTATCAGCTACTTACTGTTAGAGCATTTAGAGAATCACTGGTCAGGACAAATCACATAGACTAGTGTGTAGCTCATTCTTTAAATCTGGTTTTTATTTATTCATAGATCTTACATTTTGGAAGAACAAATAGAAAACAGGTTACTGTTTGTATAACTTACATTACACCCAGAACGTGAGAGTCTTGAATTGTTGTTGAAATACCAGCCTTGTGTGGAGTGTAGCTTGTTGATTATATGAAATCTTCTGTACATATCTTAATGCTTCTTCCAAAATAACAAATGGCTGAGCCACTATAAATATGGTTATATTAATTTGTACATAAAATGAGGGTGTTGAATTTTTGAACCAATGCCTTTAACACTCCAGTTTGACTGACCTGTTGACCACTACATAACCATGAAACTATACACACTCAACTCCAAACCTACTCAGTTTGTCTTTACAATATTTAGCAAGTTTAAGTGTGTTGGACGTAATTTAAATTACTTAAAATTTGTAATTTTTTTTTTTATTTCATGAAGCTTTTACTGAATCATTCTTAGTAAAGGATGATTTCTGGGTAAAGACTAAAAGTACACAACCTACATTGGTGATGTAATATTGTTATTTTATTTAGAACATAATTTTAATGTATGGCCCTCCACTGTCTATATTTAAACTTAAACAAACTATAGGTGTAAACATAATTTTGTGTTGAAGTTAGGGATAACTTTACAACATCAAAACTTCAAAGAAATACTCCTTCAGTTCAGTTTCACATTTTTATGTTTTCTGTAAAACAATCTCTTCAGTGGCGTTTCTTTGTTTCCATGTTAAAAAAAGCTTGTCAGTATTTATTCAGTTTTTCTTGAACTAAACAGAAATGAAAACACAAACCAGAAAATATATATAATACAGTTACTTACTTCTTACCTATCAGCAGCCCATTTATCCAAGAACAAAATAGCTCAGAATGTTTCCTAACTGTGAATTTAACATTTAGGAATGCCTTTTGATATAGTTATGTCAAATTTTGGTGTGTTAGCTTATAGATTTAATATTTTTAAGTCAATTAGGTATTTGGATTTTTCTTTATGGAATCATTTAAAATTTGAATTTATTGTTTGAGTATTTTGTTTCAATGTATATCATTTTAACTCCTTGTGTATTTGCTTAGCAAAATGGCAAACCTGCAGGACCTATCCACGTGAGAGGTCCGAGCACCAACCAGGTGGCTGCAGCTAGTGCATACACACCAAATATAAATACAACACCACAGACTGTGAATGGCAGCTATCCGTCAATTACGGAAAGCTCCTACCAAAATACTGGATCTCGGGGTAGGAAACTTTCAGTGTTTACTCACATGTTTGTTGTTACTGTTGATAATGTGTAATTTATTTACTTCATGTATTTGTAGAAGTACATTATTAAGGACTTTCTGATTATGTTAAACTAAGATGTGTATGTAGGTTAAACTACAACTATGAGAGATGTTTTAAGTGAATGAATTTTGAACATTGTTACTTTTATTTTTAATGTAATTACTCTTAGCTTCTATAGATAATAACTACAAGTTACTTTAATTAACACATTATGCTTCAGTTTTAACGAGTAAACTGTGCTTATGTATTTGATAATTTGTTATGTAGCAGCTGGTGTTGTCCTTATTAATAACACAGTTATAGTTATTTATTAGACCAGGTGTCTTAACACAGTTTGTTATTTTGTTTATGGCAGCTGCTGATAATTTTATTAATAACGTATTTATAGGTGACTTTCTAATCATTATTCAAGTAGTAAGTTGTTAACTGTATTTTATATTTTACTTATTGTCCATAATTCAGTTATTGTTTTGCTTTAGAATGCTAGAAGGTTGAAAAACTTCAGTAAATAGTGTTCTGTTATGAAGACAGTTTAAACAAATGTGTGGTAATTAGTATTTGTATTTGTGAGTTCATCTTAATTCACTGTGACTTCCAGGTTGAGAACTTCCGTGATGTTTCCTCACTGTACAGATTACCATCATGTAAGTGGCATGCTGTACTTAGTTGTTGCACGTTTTGCACTCTTCCTGTGGCATGTGTTTACAGTCATTGCTTTTTTGCACCATTGCAGTAAGAACACTGGTAGACTGCCATCACAGTGTGAAATTTGTGCTTTTTTGTTTTCAATAATTGTCTATAAAGATAATTTGCATATGAAACTTGTCAAGAGACACTTTTAATGCTTACCCTGTAACCTTCTGTACAAGCAAACTTAAATCATGAGTACAGTTTGAGAAAAGAAAAATAGTTTTAAAATATCAGTTTGTTATTAATAAAAATAAATACTGAACATGAATCTTTCTGTATCGATGATGTTAACCTGAAGTACAGAAGGATAAACAATACCGTAAATAGTCCTGTTTCTGAGTACAGGTCTATTAAAGGATAACACTACCGTAAATAGTCCTGTTTCTGAGTACAGGTCTATTAAAGGATAACAATACCGTAAATAGTCCTGTTTCTGAGTACAGGTCTATTAAAGGATAACAATACTGTAAATAGTCCTGTTTCTGAGTACAGGTCTATTAAAGGATAATACTACCGTAAATAGTCCTGTTTCTGAGTACAGGTCTATTAAAGGATAACAATACTGTAAATAGTCCTGTTTCTGAGTACAGGTCTATTAAAGGATAACACTACCGTAAATAGTCCTGTTTCTGAGTACAGGTCTATTAAAGGATAACAATACCGTAAAAAATCCTGTTTCTGAGTACAGATCCATTAAAGGATAACAATACTGTAAATAGTCCTGTTTCTGAGAACCAGGTCTATTAAAGGATAACAATACCGTAAATAGTCCTGTTTCTGAGTAGAGGTCTATTAAAGGATAACAACACCCTATATACCCCTGTTTCTGAGTACAGGCCTATTGAAGGATAACAAGATCCTATAATACCCCTGTTTCTGAATACAGGTCTATTGAAGGATAACAAGATCCTATAATACCCCTGTTTCTGAATACAGGTCTATTGGAGGATAACAAGATCCTATAATACCCCTGTTTCTGAGTACAGGTCTATTAAAGGATAACAAGACCCTGTACATTTCTGTTTGTGAGTACAGATTAAAGAATAACAAGACCTTATATATTTCTGTTTGTGAGTACAGGTCTATTAAAAGATAAGACACCATATAGTCCTGTTTGTAAGTAAAGATTAAAGGACAATGAGACCCTATATAGTCCTGTTTGTGGGTACAGAATAAAGGATTTAAGACCCTATATACCCTTATTTGTGGATACAGATTTATTAAAAGGATAACAGACATCCAGAAAAGAATTGCAGTGAGTAGAGATGATTTCGAAATTGAAGAGTACATGACAATTCTTCAAATATCTTTCACATTCCACTCAGTTGTGTCTCAGAACGGCTGCTTCTTGTCATCACTCATCTACAGGCTCTTGAAAACAACACCTTTATCCTGTCTACTGGTTGTCACATGTCTCTGCAGCTTTTCACTCATTATTATAAAATTTCAGCTGGAATGGAACTATGATGCTAAAATATCCTTTTTAAATGTTATTTATACATGACACAAGATTCTGACCGTTGTGTGAATACAGAAGCACTGAGACTTAGGTCTGATAAGAATGGTTGTGGTTGCAGCTGTTTGGGTGAGGAAAAGAGATTTTACTTTAGAACATGCCAACTTCAGTCATTGCTGGGACAATGTCAGAAATAACGGTGGTATGTACCATTACAATATACGACAAGCTATAAATGATTACTAAACACTTCCTTTTTATAAGATTCTTTATAACACGATAAATGACTCCTGAATCACTGACCTGTATAACATTATAAATGACTCCTGAATCACTGGCCTGTATAACATTATAAATGACTTTTGAATTACTAATTTCTTTAACATTATAAATGACTTCTGAATCACTAATTTGTAAAGCATTATAAATGGCTCTTGAGTCGCTAACCTGTTTAGCATTATAAATGAGTCCTTAATCACTACCCTGTATGACATTATAAATGATTCTTGAGTCACTACCCTGTAGAACATTATAAATGGTTCTTGAGTCACTACCCTGTAGAACATTATAAATGGTTCTTGAATCACTGACCTGTATGACATTAAAAATGACTCTTGAATCACTGACCTGTATAACATAAATGACTCCTGAATCACTAACATGTATAACATTATAAATGACTCCTGAATCACTAACACGTATAACATTATAAATGACTCTTGAATCACTGACCTGTATAACATAAATGACTCCTGAATCACTAACATGTATAACATTATAAATGACTCCTGAATCACTAACATGTATAACATTATAAATGACTCCTGAATCACTAACATGTATAACATTATAAATGACTCCTGAATCACTAACCTGTAAAGCATTATAAATGGTTCTTGAATCACTGACCTGTATGACATTATAAATATGTAATTTTCTTTATAAGTGGGTTTTCTCATCATCACGGATTACTATAAATAACTCTTTTTATCACTAACCTGGCACCTTGGCATGGATTTTTCTACATGGTGAGAGGACCTCCCAAGGAAGGTCCTGTTCTTTCAGTTTACCTTCTCTGGGATCTAAACATCCACCAACACGTTTGTTGTGGGTGGTGACCCATGAAGGGGAGGAGAGGATCCTGGTGGTTGAGGGGTCCAACCCAAAAACACCACTATGGCCTTGAATTCCAGTAGATGGGCAGACCTGGAGTAGCCTCCCTAGTGTCAATCGGTTGGTCCACTTTGGCTAGGGTGGGTCAAGTACCCAGGTTGGATGTCTTCAGCAGGTATTGTGGACTTTGTATCTGATGCCGGTGTTTGGATATTATACTCACAAAACCCTGGCATGTCCTAATATGGCATTCTAGTGAGTCCTCCCATAGGGCTTCATGGTGGGTGGTGTCAGTGGACACCAAAATATTTTTTTTATTGAGGATCCTCCAAATAAACACTTAAGTAAAATAGTGAAAAACCAGTTCATAGGTAAATGACCACATCTTCAAGATTCTGAGCAGCAGTCTTCAATATCTGTACCACCTGTTGTACCTCATTTTTTTGTTCTGTATTCTCTTTCATACAAACCTTTAGGACAGAAGCCTCCCTTTTTTCAAACCCTCTCAGATGTTTCCAGTATCAGTGGTTCTGTCACTCAAAGGCATCATGTCATGTTGTGGTTCCTTGAAGTATGCTCATTGTATCTATAAATGTGAAGTTTGTTATATACTTATAACCTTATAACCTTATTGCATCAGTTGCAATGGTTCTCACCCATCCTAATTTCGTTCTTGCCCTAAATGACTGGAAAAAAAAGAGGTGCAGCATTTGAAAATGATTTAAAGCATTACTTACCATGAGTCTTGATAGTTGCTGTCCACCACTTCATCTTAAACATATGCTGCTGCACTTCATTCCACTACTACAGAGGGAATGGATCTCTCTGTGCCTCTAAATGAATCATTCCCAAACCAAATGAAAAGTGTTTTGACCCCCATGGTTAAAAAAGTTGATGAATCAACGTCAACAATCATCTCTGTCCCTAACATACATTCCAACAAACCCCAAGATACACTTCTTTTGTTTCAGGGTGAAGGCATTTTTTTGAGTACATCTTTTTTATCCACTCCAAGATGGAAACTGTTCATTCATTTACATCCTCAGTTGCTGGAATCACCTTTCAACAACAAAGACCTGCCCAATTGGCCCAGGGCAGGATCCATGGAGGTCAACATATCCCCCTTGAATAAAGACAGCAAAGAAAAAAGACATGGTTGTAAATAGAAGGGCTCTCCACCCAATTTGTCTATACATAAATATAAATGGCTGCCTTGATACAATAGAACTGTCAAGGTTTATATCATAATTGGATGACATCAAAGCACTGATTGCTTCCTACCTACCTCTTTGTCTTTCCTTACAGGAAATATTTCTGAAACCTGCCAATACAGTCACCTTTCAGCAGTTTTCTTTGTACAGAAATGACAGACTCTGTGAGGAATAAATGCATGGAGGAGTAATATTGTTAGTTGATCAGTATATACCCACTCTGTCTTTGCTGCTTGATACACTGTTGGAAGCCATACTTAACTGTGTTTTTTGGGTTGTACCATAACTGTTTGTTCTCTCTACCTGTCACCTGGAGACATCTAACATCAATCAGGCCTTGATCCTCTCATTGAACAGTTGTTATATCCCTTTTTAATAGGGGGGACTTTAATGGACATCATCCACTTTGGGGAAATGCTGATATTGATAGGAGGGGTTACTCTGCAGAGTATATGCTCTCTGATCACAACCTCTCTCTTTTCAATACTTGTTTTCTACTTATTTTCATGCACCAAGTCAGTCCTTTACTGCTATTGATCTCTCACTTTGCTCTCCTTCATTATTTTCCCATTTTTCATGGAGGATTGACAATAATCGACAAGGCAGTGATCATTTTCCTGTAAATTTGAAAGAGACTGGCCATGGTCAATGCTACCCGATCCACATGCCCCAGTTGGAAGCTGGATCAAGCAAACTGGTCCTTTTTCACTGCTCTCACAGAACTTAATCCTGCCATCGTCTGTAAGCCATTAATAGATGACTATGTGGCAGCTGTAACTGACAGCATTATACAGTTGCTCAAAGTATTCCTAAAACCTCGGTATGTGGTGGAATCCTGCCTGCCACATGACATGGAAGGCTCAAAAACAAGCCTGGGATACTTTTCATAGGTATCCCACGCAGCATCGCTTTCCAGCAGGCCTGTGCACCTGCTCGGTGGGTAAGTCGTCAAAACCAAAAGGAATCTTGGATCAAGTTCACAACCAGCATATCTTCCACCACCAGTTCCAAAGTCATATGAGACAAGAGTTGAAAAGTCAGTGGACAATATAATTCTGTCTCCCTCTCAATCTTGCTCTCTGATTGCCAAGAAGTAGCTGATACCCGGAGCGTTGCTGATACTCTAGATGAAAGCTTTTGCTAGGTATCCAGCACTTCTGCTTCATCCTCCACCTTCTTAGCCATCAAGAGTCGGGCAGAGCAATCACCTCTTTGCTTTGGACCTGATGATGTATCAGGCTGGACCTGATGATGTATACTATGAAATGCTGTGGCATCTATCTCCTTGTTCTCTTGCTGTTCTTCTGATTGTTTTTAAGCAGATCAGGCAGGAGAACATTTTTCCTGATGACTGACACCAGGCTATTGTCCTACCTTTCTCTAAGCCTGGGAAGGATCCCAAGATTCCTTCAAACTACTGTCCAATTGCTTTAATGAACTATCTCTGTAAGATCTTAGAGAGGATGGTTAATGCTTGTCTTGTATGAATCAAGGAATCTTGCCCACCCAGCGTTGGTTCTAACACCACTGCTCCACCATGGACCTCTTGATTAGACTTGAAACATTAGTCATAGGAGCCTTTCTCAAACAACATCTTGTATCAATATTCTTTGACATTGAGAAGGCTTATGATACAACATGGAGGTATGGCATTTTGCAAGACCTCTATATATAGGGGTTAAGTGACCATTTGCTCATTTTTATTAAAAATTTTTAGTGGACTGGTTATTCTAAATTCATGTGGTTTTGACACTTTCCAGTTCTTTTCTACAGTAACTTGGAGTCCCTCAGGGCTGTGTTTTGAGTGTTACACTTTTCAATTTTAAGATTAATGCCATCACCAAACAACTCCCTCTTACTATTGTAAACGGGCTCCATGTCGACAACTTTCACATCTCATTTATTGAAGTAATCACAGCAAACAGTTTCAACTTCTATCTCTAAAAGTGTTTGTGTGCACTTTTTCCACCAAAGGTGGTATTCACCCTGATCCTGAACTCCATATCAGTGAAGTTGTGCTACCTGTGGTCCCTGAGACAAAGTTCTTGGGGCTCATCTTTGAGTGTAAGCTGGCCTTTATACCACACATCAAGCAAGCAACTATGGGTGAAATGTACAAAAACACTCAACATCCTTCATGTCCTCTCTTCCACCACTTGGGGAGCAGATCAATGTTCTGTGATAAAGACGTATCATGCTTTTATTCCATTGAAACTGGACTATGGATCACTGGTCTGCAGTTCTGCCAGGACCTCGGTCTTAAAGATGCTGGACCCCATTCATCATCAGGGACTTTAGCTCTGAATCTGGGCTTTCTGCACTTCCTCAGTTTAGAGCTAATACATAGAGTGTCATGAAGCTTCTTTGCACCTCACTGTTTGCAACTGTCTTTAGTGTATGTTGCTAAACTTCGTTCCTTACCAAAGCATTCCACCTAGGGTTGTGTTTTCCTTCCTAAGTGGGCCATTTTTATCCTTTTGGCCTTCGTATCAAGGTGCAGTTGGATGAATTGGATCTGTCCTTGGATAACATTGCTGTATTCACTGGTCAGCCCATCCCACCATGTTTTATGACAGTCCCCAAATGTGAACTATCTTTAAGTCATCTGAGAAAAGCAGATATTCCTGATGGGAAGTACTGTCTGTTATTTGCTAAACATCATTTGAACCATCCTTCTATTTCTATTTCTACAGATGATTCAAATTCAGGTGACTATGTGAGTTCTACCATGTTTTGTTGTGGTTTGGTGGTTGCGTGCAGAATCCCTTCTATAGCTTTTGTTTTCATTGCTGAACTATATGCTCTGGATGTTTTTTATTAAACTTTGTTTGGTTTTACCTCAATTGTATTATATTTACTTTAATTTTAACTTTTTACCAGATGTTTTGTACAGATAGCCTAGCTTCTTTGGTTTATAAAGCACCAAATCAGCCAACCAACCAAGTTCTCTACTGACCCTGAAATCACATTACATTACTTTTCACCATTTTCTCACCAATATTCAAAACCAAGTTGCCAATTTCTCTAACATCTACTTTTGGATACCAGGCCAGGTTCATATTCATGGTAATGGGCTTGCTCATCTGGCAACTAATTATTTTTGCTCTGGCACTATCACTGCTGTGCCTGTTCCACACATTCAGGGCTCAGCTCCATGCTAGTTGGCAGTCGACTTGGAGTGAGCAATGTAAAAACAAGCTTTTCCAAGTAAAACCCTCTATTAGACTTTGGCTGTATTGCTTCCGTAAGGATCTGAAGGAGGAAGTTGTTCTAACTAGACCACTCATTGGTCACAGTTTTTTTAACTCATCGATTTATTTTATCTGAGACTGATGCACCAATGTGTTCTCTGTGTAACACTCAGGTCACAATAAGCCACATTTTACTTTCTTGTCATCTTTAAGACTCAAGGACAGCACCATTTTAATCATATTCTGTCCTAAGGTTTGTCCATAACATTAGACAATGTTAGTGGTGATGGTAACCATCTCCATCTTGGAAATGTTTTTAGTTTTTTAAAGGCCATTAATCTTTTTAATGCAACTTAAGTTTTTTTTTAATTTAGACATTAGACTTTTTTTTCAATGTGATTCCCTTTAAAGTATCAAAGTCCATCTAGTTTGATTTGAAATTAGAAAATGACCATAATGTCAAATAACTTGGAACCAGGACTGGAAATTCGACTTTATGTGACTGACAGTGGTTTTTGAACTTACCTGTTAGTCTTTCTGGCAAGTTATGATAATTACAATTATGCTACAGAAATTCCTGTGCAACTTACGTCACTGTAATTTTTCTCTCACTGCTGTAGACTAGATGTAAAAATTGTATTTTATGTTATTTATGTTTTTAATTCAGAAATTAAAATTTTTACTTTAATTTCTTTTTATGAATTTTAATTTTAATTTAAAATTTTTACTGGATGTTTGGCACAGATAGCCTAGTTGCTTTGTGCCATAAAACAACAAACCAACCAACCACTAATGTGTATAGCATTGTAAATGACTCCTGAATCACTGACCTGTATAACATTATAAATGACTTCTGAATCACTAACATGTATAAAATCATAAATGACTCCTGATTTACTAACCTGTAAAGCATTACAAATGACTCCTGAATCACTGACCTGTATAACATTATAAATGACTCCTTAATTACTAACCTGTAAAGCATTATAAATGACTCCTAAATCACTGACCTGTATAACATTATAAATGACTCCTGAATCCCACCCTGTATAACACTATAAATTACTCATCTGAATTACTAATCTGTATAAAATTATGACTCCTGAATTACTAATCTGAAAAGCATTATAAATGACTCCTGAATCACTGACCTGTATAACATTATAAATGACTCCTGAATTACTAACCTGTAAAGCATTATAAAGGACTTTGAATTACTGACCTGTATAACACAATAAATGATTCCTGAATTGTTAACCTGTATAGCATTATAAATGACTTGAATCACTAACCTGTATAATTTGATGATTCTTTAATCAGTAACCTGTATAATGTGATGACTCTTGAATCACTAACCTGTATAACACTATAAATGACTCCTGAATCACTAACCTGTATAACACTATAAATGACTCCTGAATCACTAATCTGTATAACACTATAAATGACTCCTGAATCACTAATCTGTATAACACTATAAATGACTCTTGAATCACTAACCTGTATAACACTATAAATGACTCCTGAATCACTAATCTGTATAACACTATAAATGACTCCTGAATCACTAACCTGTATAATACTATAAATGACTCCTGAATCACTAATCTGTATAACACTATAAATGACTCCTGAAACACTAATCTGTATAACACTATAAATGACTCCTGAATCACTAACCTGTATAACACTGTAAATGACTCCTGAATCACTAATCTGTATAACACTATAAATGACTCCTGAATCACTAATCTGTTTAACACTATAAATGACTCCTGAATCACTAACCTGTATAACACTATAAATGACTCCTGAATCACTAATCTGTATAACACTATAAATGACTCCTGAATCACTAATCTGTTTAACACTATAAATGACTCCTGAATCACTAATCTGTATAACACTATAAATGACTCCTGAATCACTAATCTGTATAACACTATAAATGACTCCTGAATCACTAATCTGTTTAACACTATAAATGACTCCTGAATCACTAACCTGTATAACACTATAAATGACTCCTGAATCACTAATCTATATAACACTGTAAATGACTCCTGAATCACTAATCTGTATAACACTATAAATGACTCCTGAATCACTAATCTGTATAACACTATAAATGACTCCTGAATCACTAATCTATATAATGCAATAAATGACTCCTGAATCACTAATCTGTATAACACTGTAAATGACTCCTGAATCACTAATCTGTATAACACTATAAATGACTCCTGAATCACTAATCTGTATAACACTATAAATGACTCCTGAATCACTAATCTGTATAACACTATAAATGACTCCTGAATCACTAATCTGTTTAACACTATAAATGACTCCTGAATCACTAACCTGTATAACACTATAAATGACTCCTGAATCACTAATCTATATAACACTGTAAATGACTCCTGAATCACTAATCTGTATAACACTATAAATGACTCCTGAATCACTAATCTGTATAACACTATAAATGACTCCTGAATCACTAATCTATATAATGCAATAAATGACTCCTGAATCACTAATCTGTATAACACTGTAAATGACTCCTGAATCACTAATCTGTATAACACTATAAATGACTCCTGAATCACTAATCTGTATAACACTATAAATGACTCCTGAATCACTAATCTATATAATGCAATAAATGACTCCTGAATCACTAATCTGTTTAACACTATAAATGACTCCTGAATCACTAATCTGTATAACACTATAAATGACTCCTGAATCACTCCACTGTTTTATGTGTAATTTAAGTAAGATTCATTTTTCCATCACTTTCATAGTCAACTCCAAGAACAATCATATAGCACTTTTAAACAGTAGACATGAGAAAATCATACTGGCTGTATATCTTTGCTTCGTGTGACTGGTTTTTTGAAATTTAATAACAGTGATTATAGAGATAGTGTAAATGATATAGATTTGATTGATTTGATTATTATACAGATAGTATGAACAATTTAGATGTGACAGGTTTGGTAACCTCTCAGTTTGTATTAGTAATTTAGATGTGACAGGTTTGGTAACCTCACAGTTTGTACAAATAATTTAGATGTTGCAGGTTTGGTGACTGTAGATATAGTATTAGTAATTTAGATGTGATAGGTTTGGTAACCTCTCAGTTTGTATTAATAATTTAGATGTTGCAGGTTTGGTGACTGTAGATATAGTATTAAGTATTAATGATTTGGATGTGACAGGTTTGGTGACTGGATAGTTTCTGTGAATAAATTTGATTTTACTGGGGTTTTTTGTCTGTTGAGGATATTTGAATAATTTATATGTGACTGATTTCATGACTATAGAGGTCGTATAAATTATTTAGATTTGATTTATAGGGTAAATGTTTTAAATTTAACAGTTTTTTTATCTGTAGATATAGGTTGAATGTTTTAAAATTGAACTGGTTGTGTAACCCTGGATAAAGGGTGACTATTTTAGACTTGACTAGATGTGCTTTACATTATTTGTCTCGTGCTACTAGAACCCAGTTACTAAAAGTGGAATGCAGTGTTTTGTGATATTTGTGTTGTTAGTCCGTAGCAAAGTGTTTATGTAAAGTATAATAAACATTAAATTCTCATCTGCTGAACAGTCAGTTAATTTAATAGCATGTGTTGCTGTCTGCATGCAGACCTGGAATGTTGCCGTAAGCTTCTTATGTCTATCTGTGTTTTATCATTTTCTGTATAGTAGTATCACTCTGGTGTTATTTCAGTTTTGTTAAAAGTTATGAGTAAATTTCTAGTGCTCACATTGAATACATGTGTCATTATTTCTCAGGTTATTTTATTTTATTATTTGCATTAATAATATTTAAAACTCAGCACTGTCTGATGTGTAAATATCATTACAGGTTATTTGTAAACTTTCTTTCTAGTCATATGGGTTTTACTAAAAAGTATTTACTTCTGCAATAATTATTTGATTCCAAAGTTTATGAACTAGACTTAATACATTTAAAGTAAAAGCTCTTATCCACCAAACAGTTTAAAATGATAACTCGTTAGAAAAATGATAAAACTTTCTTTGTTCGATGGTCTATGATGATTGTGCTTGGTTCTCTCATCAGCTATTCAACTAGTGCTGAATGTTGCCGGCAGAGGTTTAATACTGTTGTGTATTGGATAAACCTGCTGTTGGTATTAGTTATTAATCTTTGAGGCTTTTTTAATATAGAAGTGAAAAATTCAAGAATAGTTTTATCAAGTTTTTGTTGTTATAAACAGCATTGTCAGTCACAAGCTTCTATAAGGAATTATGCTTTTTTCAATTCGTTTTAAATTATTTACCAGTTGAAAAGTGTGATATTTTATGTTTTTCTGGTACTCCTAAAGACATACTAGAACTATAGTAGTCAGGTTGTTTTACGGTATTAACTATTTGAACTCTTTGTTTTTCACATTTTCAATTCTATGTGTATTTGTTATTTTTAACTTGTTCCTGTCTTCATAAGGTCCAGACCAAACACTCCTTCCAGTAGCCATTGTCCCTCCTCTATCATCCAGTCCTGAAGAACTGCAGTCAAGAACTTGTGTGTCATCAACAGCAAGTAGTCAAAGTTTAGACAGAGGGTCTGGTGAGGTCGGCAGTCAAATCTGCCTTGTTAAACAAAGTTCTGTTTAACATAGTTTTCTGTTAATCATAGAAGTTGGATGAAGACAAAGGAAAATATTTAAAAACTGTTAGTCATTTGTAAAGGTGAAAATTTTCTGTTATAGTTTTATTATAATGTATAGTGTGTGAAACTGGTTTGTAGATTTATATTTATTGTCATCTTGGTAACTGGAATTTCTTGTGATTGCAAGAAGTTTTTGTGCTAAATTACAAAGGAAAACTGCAGTCAGAACCATCTAAACTTAGTTGAACCAGTTTATGTGAGAAATGCCTTTAAAGAATTAGTATTTGTTATTTCAGAACCAGTTGCCGTCGTTATCAAGTATGGTTGGATCTTTCCTGCTGTGTTTAGTCACATTTAGATATGCTTCTCAGATGTATTAACCTCAGAGTCATGTTCAAGTAGGTTTTGTTACAGCTTAGAATGTAGTTTATCACCGTTTCCTTCACCATAACACACACACACCTTCACTCATCTTTTTACATACCACTGGTGACTTTATTACACTGATGAACAGTTACACTTCATTATTTGTTAACTCTAACTTAACGTTTCAAGTACACGATCACATTTTTAGTCAAGCTTGCCAAGTAGTCACAACTTATTTATAACCAACTGACCTTAGTCACATTGTCAACCAGAACCTCACTTGTAACCATGGTTTTTCTGTAGGCTACTAAACTTACATTGTTAACCATGACTTCTCTGTAAACTGCTGAACTTGCATTGTTAATCATGATTTCTCTGTAAACTATTGAACTTACTGTGTTAACCATGACTTTTCTGTAAGGTACTGAACAACAGTCACATTGTTAACCATGACTTCTCTATAACCCACTAAACTTACATTGTTAACCATGACTTTTCTGTAAGTTGTTGAACTACAATCACATTGTTAACCATGACTTTTCTGTAAACTGTTGAACTATAGTCACATTGTTAGCTAGTTCCAGTTTGTTGTTCAACATTGAACTCATGTTGCTAAAATACAATATTTTTCAGTGTATATCACTTCCCAATTCAACTAATTATTTATATTTTTTTAAACATGGTTAACTCCAGTCTGAAACCTACACTTCTAATGTTACAGAAAGCAAAAGAATGTTGCCAGTATTGTATTGGATTATTACTGGTATAATGTTTTCAGCCAACTTCATACTTCGTAACATTGAGTACCACATCATCAGGTATTGTTTTCCAAAGAAGTTGAAAATGGATAACATATCACCTCAGAATCTTCAGAAGGCTGTTGTAAAACTTTTTTTTAAACAGATGTTTTTACCATGGTTTGAATTTCCAGTTGGACTTGAAGCCATATTAATTGACTTCAGATGACAACGTTTTAGTTGGAAAAACTTGACTACATGTTTGTTTATTACAGTTTGCACAAGTTGTTTTTAGTGGGCTGATGTGCATTCCATTATTCACGAGTTATCATTAACGACTGAAGAAAGCTGTGAGTGAATACGTGCACATATAATTTCTATAGACGTGTGTAAACTGTTCAACGTCTTCTGGGCTATTTAATTCACACAGTACTGGTTCTTTGTTGAATAAATATGTTTGTATTTCTTTGTTAATTGTTTCTAGAAAAGTGAATAGTATGGAATATTGACAATCTGGGAGTTTGTTATTGTAGCAAACACTGAGAAGATTGTGTTTTTATGACAAATAAGTGTGTTTTAACAAGGTATCTGCAAAAAATATGTAACAAGCTATCACATTTTATGTTTTATCAAACCTTTGTTGTTTCTTTATTTTAAAGTAGGTTTGTATATTTTGTAAATATCACCAAAAACAATATATCATAAAACATTGTACAAAATATCGTATTAAAGTAATAGAACATTGATATATATGTAGAAACATTTTAGAATTGTTTTCCTTTTCTTTGCATCACACTGAAGAAAAGAAGCAAAAAAGAATAAGGTAAGGGTATATATAAAAATAGATAGTGGACGTGTGTCTTCATTCAGAAAAGGTCTTTGTGTTGACAGACCTGTAAAGGAAGATATGATGGGGTGTCTCTCATCTCTTTGATTGTTTGGATCAGCCAATGTTCTCGTAATTCACCAAAACCGCACATGAAATATCTCATCAAGAAATAGTGATTAAACATATTAAATTAGCTAGAAGCAATAGATTTCCTAAACAAAAGGTAAGTCTGTTTGTTGTGGTTGGAAACAGCATATACTTAAAACACATAAAATAGAATCAACACTGTAACATGAACAAGAATGAAAGAACAAAAGCACATTATTACACAGAAATTATATTATTCTAGAAAGTATAGTAGCATTACATATGAAAGAGTTGCAGGAAGAATTATGAAATATTTATCAGTTTCAGACGTGATTACACTATAAAATAGACATCAGTTGCAAGATGTATTACACTATAAAATAGACATCAGTTGCAAGATGTATTACACTATAAAATAGACATCAGTTGCAAGATGTATTACACTATAAAATAGATATCAGTTACAAGAATTACACTATAAAATAGATATCAGTTACAAGATGAATTACACTATACAATAGATATCAGTTACAAGAATTACACTAGAAAATAGATATCAGTTACAAGGTGCATTACACTATAAAATAGACATCAGTTGCAAGATGTATTACACTATAAAATAGACATCAGTTACAAGGTGCATTACACTAGAAAATAGATATCAGTTACAAGATGAATGACACGAGAATGTTGTAATCATAAGCACTCGATGATTGGGTGAAAATGAGGGTAGTTTCAGTGTTTTATTTGTAGCAGTTTAAAGATGAATCATCATTAATCAAAAACAGATGAAAACATTTCTTAGAAGCTGTAATACAAGTGATGGAGAACATTTCTCAGCTCATTCATTCTGTTAAAAAAACACATAAATCACAGTAGATTCATATAAACATTCAAGTTTATCGTTTTATCACAAAGAAGAGAGAACATAGAGTGGAGATATCTAGACATTCAAGCTTTGATTCTGAGTTGTATAACAAAGAATAGGAAATACAGCTCACCTTCAAATGTTACTATATGAATTATGTAGGTAAAATATTAAAGTATAATCGTGGGACCATAAAAAATGGAAAGTTCGTCCAATGAAGTACCACAAAAAATTAAGTCTGATGAAATTAGTAATTAGAAGCAGAAACTGGTTAATAGACAAAGTGCTGTTGAAAAGGAACTTGTCAGATCGTGGTCAATGTCCTGTTGAAAAGGAACTTGTCAGTTCATAGACAAAGTCCTGTTAGAAATGAACTTGTCAGTTCATAGGCTAAGTTCTGTTAGAAATGAACTTGTCAGTTCATAGAGAAAGTCCTGTTGAAAAGGAACTTGTCAGTTCATAGAGAAAGTCCTGTTGAAAAAGAACTTGTCAGTTCATAGAGAAAGTCCTGTTGAAAAGGAACTTGTCAGTTCATAGAGAAAGTCCTGTTGAAAAGGAACTTGTCAGTTCATGGAGAAAGTCCTGTTGAAAAGGAACTTGTCAGTTCATAGAGAAATCCTGTTGAAAAGGAACTTGTCAGTTCATGGAGAAAGTCCTGTTGAAAAGGAACTTGTCGGTTCATAGAGAAAGTCCTGTTGAAAAGGAACTTGTCAGTTCATGGAGAAAGTCCTGTTGAAAAGGAACTTGTCGGTTCATAGAGAAAGTCCTGTTGATGGGAACTTGTCAATTCACATTCAAATTATCAAACAATGAAAAAACAATTGAGTTTAGTGAAATGTTATTAGATTTTCAAGGTAGTTTAAAGTTGTCATCAACTTCAAATAGAAACAGAATTATTGGACTGTAAGATTTTGTTTTATTCAGGTGCAATACTACACAAGAAATAGTTTTAACTGAAGTTAGGTTAAGAGTAAAAGTCACTATGTTAGGGACAACATGTAATTTTGACAGGCAAATACTTGTGTCACAAACTGTGATATATTTCTATATTACATAGTACTGTGCAGTTAAACAATTTTTACTACATATAAGTGTCGGTGTTCTTAAAATCACAACATGATTTTGTTAATTAGAAAAGAAAGCATGTTTTATTATTTTGTTATATCTTTATAATGTTTGCAGAAACACTGATAGGCCTATTATTGTGAGGGTGGATTAGGAAAGTAATAATGTTGTTTCAAATTATTATTGTACATATATATCCAGATGTGGAGAAATAAAACAGGTTTTTAATCTCAGGAATATCGTTTTTAATTTACCTTTAACTTGTGTACAACAAACATTAAATCTCGCAACATTTAACAGTTTTGGTTTAATTTATCATTTTTATCTTGTAACTTTAACTAGTAACAGGTTGTGTTTCAAGATGAATTACACTAGAAATGTAGGTGTCAGTTTCAAGATGAATTACACTGGAAAACGTTAATTTAAGGAAAAATTACACTAGAATGTTGTAATCACAAGCACTAGATAGTTGGGTGAAAATAAGGTAATTTCAATGTACCTCACTATTTTATATGTAGAGGTTTAAAGATGAATCATAACTGGTTAAAAACAGATGAAAGCTTTGATTCAAAGCTGTAGTACAAGTAACAGACAACCTTTCGTAACTCATGTGTAATGTTAAAAAAAACACAGGCTCACAAACTCATAGCAGATTCATCTAGACATTCAAGCTTTGATTCAGAGTTTTATCACAAAGAAGAGAGAGCATAGCTTAGAATGAAGATATCTGGACATTCAAGGTTTGACTCAGAGTTGTATTACAAAGAAGAGAGAACATAGGTTGAAGTGGGGATATCTAGACATTCAAGTTTTGATTCAGAGTTGTATCACAAAGAATAGGAAATATAGCTCACTTTCAAATGTAGCTATGTGAATTATATAGATGAAATATTAGAGTATAATCATGGGACCATAAAAAAATGGAAAGTTGATCCAATGTACTACCAAAGTAAAATTAAGTCTAATGAAATTAGTAATTAGAAGCAGAAAACAGTTCATAGACAAAGTGTTGTTAATAAGGAACTTGTTGATTCATAGAGAAATCTTATTAAAAATGAACTTGTCAGTTTGTGTATTGAGTTCTACTGAAAAGGAATTTGTCAGATCATGGTCAATGTCTTGTTGAAAAGGAACCTTTCAGTTCTTTTGAAAGGAGCTTGTTAAATCATAGACAAAGTTCTGTTATAAAGGAACTTTTCAGTTCAGAGACAAAAGTTCTCTTTAAAATGAACTTGTCAGTTTAGAGACAAAGGGCCCAGCATGGTCTTGCGCATTAAGGCGTGCGCTTCGTAATCTGAGGGTCGCAGGTTCACGCCCGAGTCGCGCCAAACATGCTCGCCCTGCCAGCCTTGGGGATGTTATAATGCGACGGATGATCAATCCCACTTCGTTGGTAAAAGAGTTGGCAGTGGATGGTGATGACTAGCTGCCTTCCCTGTAGTCTTACACTGATAAATTATGGGATGGCTAGCACAGATAGCCCTCGAGTAGCTTTGTGCGAAATTCCAAAACAGACAAATCAGAGACAAAGTTCTGTTTAAAATAAACTTGTCAGTTCACATTGAAATTATCAAACAATGAAAAAAAAATAGATTAGTAAAATGTTACAGTTTCAAGGTAGTTTGAAGTTGTTGTCAACATCATATAGAAACAGAATTATTGGACTGTGAAAATTTTTGTTCAATTGCAATACTAAGTTAGGGACAACCTAACTTTGACAGGTATGTACTTGTGTCACAAACTGTGATACATTTCTATAATAAGTAGTACTGTGAAGTTAAAAATAATTTACTACATATAAGTGTTATTGTGCTGAAAATCACTCTGATTTTGTTAATTATAAAAGAAGCATGTGTTATTATTTTGTTATCTGTTTGCAGAAACTGATAGTCCTACTAGTGTGAGGGTGGATTAGGAAAATTTATTGTACATATATATCCAGATGTGGTTTTTAATCTCAGGAATATCATTGTTTTTAATTTATCATCTTTAACTTCTTTACAGCAAACACCAAATCTTGCAACATTTTAACAGTCGTGGTTTAATTTATCTTTAACTTGTGTACAACAAACACTAAATCTCACAACATTTTAACAGTCGTGGTTTAATTTATCTTTAACTTGTGTACAACAAACACTAAATCTCACAACATTTTAACAGTCGTGGTTTAATTTATCTTTAACTTGTGTACAACAAACACCAAATCTCACAACATTTTAACAGTCGTAGTTTAATTTATCTTTAACTTGTGTACAACAAACACCAAATCTCACAATATTTTAACAGTTTTGGTTTCATTTATCCTTAACTCATTTAACTTTAACTAGAAACAGGTTCGGTTTTTGCGAGAATTACTCTAGAAAACAGGTATCACTTTGAGCAAGTATTATACTTGAAAATACCTATCAGTAATAGGAAAAATTACAGTAGAAAACAGGTTGAGTTTCAGGAAGAATTACTTCAGAAAATAGACATCATTTTCGGAAAGAATTACTCAAAGACTGGTATTTTCTGGAAGATTTAAACTGGAAAATAGATAGTTTCACGAAGAATTACACATGAAAAGAGATATCAGTTTCAATAAGAAATGCACTAGAAAATACGTATGAATTTCAGAAAGAACAACCGTATATAATAGGTATCAGTTTGATGATGATTTACGCTAGAAAATTAGAATCAGTTTCAGCAAGAATTACACTATAGAATAAGTAACAGTTTCAGGAAATTTACAGTAGAAAATGCGTGAGCTTCAAGAAGAGTTACACCAGAAAATAGGTACCAGTTTCAGGAAGAATTACACAAGAAGGTGGTAATCATAAGTACCAGATAGTTGGGTAAAAATGAATGTAATTTCAATGTACCATACTGTTTTAAATGTAGGAGTTTAAAACTGAATCATCAAATAGTTAAAGACGTAAATGAAAACATTATTTCAAAGCTGTAATGGAGAACATTTCTCAGCTCATTCATTCTGTTAAAAAACAAATTCACAAAGTCATAGTAGATACATATAGACATTTAAGCTTTGTTTCAGAGTTGTTTTACAAATAACAGAAAATATAGCTCAACTTGTATAAAAAATTATAACTGTTGTAAACCTGGTGAGAGATGACTGTAAGAATATCTGTTTATAAACCTGTATAAAATACAGGTTAACAATGTAGTAATCCTGATGACGAATGTTGGTTTTTGATTTTCGCGTAAAGCTATACAAGGATTATTATTATAACGCCCCCACGGCTGAAAGTGCGAGCATGTTTGGTGCGATGGGGAATCGAACCCGCGACCCTCAGATTACCAGTCGACCGCCTTAACCCACCTGGCCATGCCGGGCGGTGACGAATGTCTATAAAAAGTTTGACTAAATTTGTAGTACAAAATATAGCATTGTTGTAATTTTAACGAGGGATGTCTGTAAGTGTGTTTTTTTTTATAGCGATGTTGTTGTTTTTGTTGATTTGAATTAAGCACAAAGCTACACAATGGGCTATCTGTGCTCTGCCCACCACGGGTATCGAAACCCGGATTTTAGCGTGCAAGTCCGCAGACATACCGCTGAGCCACTGGGGGACTTTTTTATAGCAAGTAACATAATTTTCATTCTGGCTCATATAGAAGAGATTGATTACTTTATAGCATCAAAACGCTTACTCTAGGCTTAGGTTTAGGTAAATGAGCAATGTAACATTCGGCCTGGAAGACGCAGGGTAAATTTTGGAGATTTATTTTGCCAAAAAATAGAGACTTGGACGTTGAGAAATACGCTATTTAGAAAACTAAAGAAATCCACAACGTCAAGTGTCAAGGTAGTCAGGCTCATTTACCCATAGTGCGTGCCAAAAATTACAACACTCTCTGTTTACCTTGAAGATCCCTGCAGTTGAGAACGTATTGGCATTTTCGTAATTAAAAGTTTTGGAAGTCTTGAGAATTGTCACATGTTGGATACTGACTATGCTGGATACCAGGTGCTTTCACTTGAAATTTGTGAAATCAAGATCTGAAATTACTGAAATCACTTCTTGTTTGTCACAAATATTCCTGCTGACTACTGTTGCCTTCAATGCTGGCTTGCCATGAAGATCCCCGAGATGAGTACTGTTCTCATTAATTTTGGCTTTCAACAAGGATGTTTATTAACTCTTATCTTAATTTTTACACTGTGAGTCTGGTGAATGTCCTAGAAAGACTCAGAGTGATACCATATACACATGTATATAGACATATACGTGTGGAAGTATGTGTGTATATGTGAATACAAGAGCTCATAGTAATGAAATAAAACACAAAAGTGTTTGCTGTTGGCTTGTAGTCTCCTTGCGACGTTGGTTTTCAATTAAGGTTGCGTCATGCTAGATGGAATTGTGCACTGAAAGCTTACTGTGATAGGGCTCTACAAATGGAGAAAAAGAGATATTTTGGTCAGTGAGAAGCTCTTCTAGAGAATTATAATAATTACATATTTCTACGAGGTTTTAAGTCTGTTTTACTCCATCACGTAGTAACCCTAATTAATTTAAGTATACGAATAATATTATGACATTTCTGATTTCTCCAAGCCCGTTCCCTTGGCTGTGGCCTGACATGGCCGAGCGCGTTAAGGCGTGCACTCGTAATGCGAGGGTCGCGGGTTCGCGCCCGCGTCGCGCTAAATATGCTCACCCTCCCAGCCGTGGGGGTTAATAATGTGACGGTCAATCCCACTATTCGTTAGTAAAAGAGTAGCCCAAGAGTTGGCGGTGGGTGGTGATGACTAGCTGCCTTCCCTCTAGTCTTACACTGCAAAATTAGGGACGGCTAGCACAGATAGCCCTCGAGTAGCTTTGTGCGAAATTCCAAAAAAAAAAAAAAAACCTTGGCTGTGGTTTCGCTAGATAGTAGATAGGGACAGTGGGAAACTCGTTAATCCATTCATGCGCGTCACTAATTAGATGACGAGGCATTTGGTTACCTTAAGGGAGTCATAGTTTATGACATTTCGTCGAATACATTTTTCGATGCTATACAGTGGGCCTCTGATGTAAAGTTTCAAATTTCGTTTAAACGTTTAACACATAATTTAAATAGTTTTAAAAGTGCATATTACATAGGGATAAAGCTGTAGCAAAGAAAAATCATAAATTTAAATAAAATCTCACCTTTCATTTCTTCCATAATAATCATTAGTCTCAATTAAATAAATACTCTGATATTATTTCATACTTTATTTATTTCTAATTACTCGTTGTTTTTTTATGACACTTAACATTTAAAAATTACTTAGTTTGATTAAATTTATCGACTTTATGTTTTTACTCAATAATGCAAATTTCAGTTCAATGTTACTACAATTTGTTAAACGGCTATTTTTTGGATAATTCTCGCTCAAGAGGTGGCAATCGAAAAAAATTATATAGAGGCAATATTTAGATTGCACATCGAGAGCAATTAGGAGACGTTAACAGATATAAGAAAAAGTGAGGTGCACTGATTAACGAAATAATGTTAATGTGTCGTTATTTGTTTGTTTGGGATTAAGAATTTCAACCTTAATATTTATTTCTTAAACTTGTTTCTTTTATGTTGTAAGTTTGGATTTAATTATTTAAAAGCGATTTAGTAGTTGGTTATATTGTGTATTTTTATATTTTGGTTTTAGTATTTCTGTTATTCAAGTTTTAAGTTTAAAAGGTATAAAAAGTTCGCGCTGTTGCTACCTTGCATTGGTTTGGTATATGTAATACTTATGTTTATTATTCAGTTATCGTACGATGTACACTACAATGGGTTCTGAAATACTAGACTGGTTTCTTTTCCTAAGAGATAGGTCATGTCCTGTTACAGACTTGAATTTAACTATCTCTGTTACTGACATGCTGCTAGTAGTAGTAAATAAGATAATCGAAATCATGACTACATGATAAGTGTTTGAGTATTATAATATTGGAAAAAGAGAATCAGCGTCTTAACAACGAGCTGTTTTTTTCTCGTAATGTTCTCATTTCTTAAACTTTCATATATTTGTCATACTGTTTACGTAGTGTCTTTGCTATGATAATGTCGACTGTACTTAAATTTTGAAAATCTTTAGAACCTGAAGAGTGACATTAAAATCCTTTTTTCGCCAAAATGTTTATTTTCTAATCTCCATATGATCACAACCCTTCAAAAATTGGACATATCATAATGCCCTCTGAATCTTTTCCAACACATAATACTTTTCTGTAACAAGGTGATCAAAATTGAACAATGAATTCAAATGAGGTCTAACCATTACCTACTTTAAAATGAATGGCAACTTTTGGTTGTACTTAATATATGTACTACAGAACATTTAAATGTGTGTATTTGATTACTGCTAACTATAAAATACCCTTATCCTCATATATATTAACTATTATCAGACCCCTGTCCTTGTAAACACTATCCAAAGTTTCCCCATCAAATAAAATAGCCAATAACGTTATTTACAGTGAGAGTAGAAAGCATCAAATATACCAAGTCCTTGTAAATCTGTTTTTATTATTCACATTCTTACCACGTTACTGATGCTATTGGTGTCCTTGTTGAAATGTGTCAAGGAACCTGATACATTATCTCATTCTTAACATCATAACATGTATAATATTGTAACAGTTAATTTTGGTAGAAATAATACCTATACTAACAGAAATCTAGTATCAAAAACTTGTATTTTACATTACTGCTCTGAGACTGTTGCTTCACAAGCTGAGCTGTTGGGTCGATGAGTTCCAGCAGGAAATCTCTAATAATCCTGGACCATGTAACAAAGTCTCGTCAGTAACCAACACATATTCAGGACTAAATTTTTCTGTAGCTGGACTATTAGCCAAATCATTTTTTGGTAGCCAATTTTAGCCAGATAGGTTTGATCTGTATTCAACCTTCCAGCCAGTCACATACGATAAGACAGTCAAAGAATAAATGACAACTAAGTTTTTATCATACATTTTATTTCAATGAATTTATCATTTATCAAATTTATTATAAAACAACAGTTTCACAGTTACAAAGTTCAATGTTTTTTACACGCAAATCATTACAATAATGACATGGGAAGACGAGCCACTAAATTAAAAGTAACTTATTACATGCTGCTAAACAAGGGTCTCTCTAGACTTGCAAACCAGGGAGAAGTTTTGCTCTAATTTTACAAAATTATGGAAAAGTTTACAGTCAATAGCATTCTTTTTTTTCTATAATATAATCTGTATAAGATGACTTTTCCTTGAGCTTACAAAGGGTGAGGTTTGGTCCCATTTGGGAGACCACTTCTCCCAAGTCTCTCTAGTGAGAGCCCTGCTTAGTAAAATATATATCATCACCAAACTAAACTTGACAAGTTTTAGTAACATTCATGCTGAAAATCTTAACACAAATTCATGAGAAAATGAAAAAATATATACATGCCTTGAAGCATGTCATTTTGTTGTGCTTTACTGCTCATTTACAGTTACAACTGGTGCCTTTGTTTCAATGATTACATTAGAATATATCTGTTCTTTTTTGTACTCCAGATCTTAAAGGCACGCTTAAAATCAAAATTTCCAGTGTTTGGACCATTTATTGAGAGACATGATATTTTCGAGGTTTCTAGTACTCATTGAATTCCTCAGATACATTTTTATCAAATTCTGCTTACTAAAACCTCTCTTACAACCAGCTGTTGAAACTGGAGTTACCAGCAGTCCCTCTGCCAGTTCTGCACTGCAGGAAAGGATTCTCTGTATTTTACTGTAGGAACTTTTAATGTCTGTTACAGACTTGCTTCCACTTTGAAAAGTAGATCTAGCAAATTTTGAAAATGATTTTAATTCTTGTTTTGTTCCCTTATGGCCAAAGGTTGACAAATAATCATTGATTGTGTCAATGTCTGCATCTTTGAGCAGTGGGTTGAAGAAATTTGTGAGGGAAGTCAAAATATCTGCATCATCATTATCTGAAAACCTGTCATTCAGACTTTTTATCATATTTTCTGTGAACTTATCACATGTTTTCTGCCTCAGACCTTTGAACTGCTCTCTCTCTTATGGTATGCCCACCAAACTGAAAAGTTACAGTCCATCTGAATCTAACTGAGACTCAGCTGGCACCTCGTTCAGAAATTTTGACAGCATTTCACCAGATTTGTTTTCTTTCATTTCCTCCAGACTCTCAATAGTTGAAGCAAGCAGTGGGTGAACTTCAGAAAAATTAAGATTTTTTTCTCTGAAATGTTTTTGACAAAATGGCTAATGGCTTCAAACAATCAGCCGAGTAATGTGACACGTACAAAAATTTGAATGAAGTGATGGGTTTATACAAGTTAAGAGCTTTACCAGAGGTCTCTTCCATAAATACAGACACAAGGCTGGAGTAGTTGGAAGCAGTGCATCTACTGCACCTTCAAAACTTAACCACCTGGTGTGAAAGATCTCTTTAAACCTCTTTTCTTCTACATTGATAATGCTCTGCACTGCAGTCAAAGTTGTCATATTTTTTGGCGACTACTTAACAAACTTAAAGATAAAATTCATAATATCCTGGTACTTGACAAGATATAGTATGCTGTCAACTCCTGTGGAACAACTCAAAGCTAGTCTGTGTGCAATACAGTGTGTAGCTTGGACACCTGGTACAAATTGCTTTAGTTTAGTAACTTCTCCAGACTTTGACCCAACCATCACAGCAGCACCATCAGAGCTGACACTACATAAATTTTTCACTTCAATACCCTTCTCTGATAACATACTAATGACTTTTGTAAAAATGTTCTCAGCATTATTCCAAGGAAATAGGTCTGTGGTGTCACTGTACCAAACTGGTCCATCTCTGGTACACAGATGTAGCTGACAAGATTCTGCGTTACTGAAATGTCTGTACTTTCATCAGTCATGATGCTGAATTTTCCATTTTTGGTTAGTTTGTTTTTCAAATTTTCTGAACACTTCTGCCATACAATCTTGGAAGTCACTAATACTAGTGTTGTGTTCATATGTTGGTCTACTGCCAGATGCTGGAGGTGTGTTGCACCCTGGAATAAAACAAAAATAATAAATATATAATTTGTGGGAGTAGTAACTCTAGAACATGAATACATAAATCGGTAACAACAGAGAAATTCCACTTGTAAAACAATAGCAGATAATCCCTCGACAACTTAAGAACATAAGAACTGTATTATATGCATAATAAATAATTTGTAAAATTAGTAATTGTGGAACATGAATACATAAATCGGTAACAACAGAGAAATTCCACTTGTAAAACAATAGCAGATAATCCTTCGACAATTTAAGAACATAAGAACTGTATTATATGCATAATAAATAATTTGTAAAATTAGTAATTGTGGAACATGAATACATAAATCAGTAACTATAACAAATTTTTCATTAAGAACAACAAATTAAATCCACTTGCAACAAGAACAGAAAAACTGTATTGTACATATAATAACCTGTATCATACATAGTCTGTTTAGATCTGGAATTAGGGAACTTGGTAGGTCATGCACAAAGTAAACATTGTGCATTGTAGCTATGATGACAGTCTCACTTCTGTTTGTGGCTGAGACTGTGGTCTTAGTCATCACTGTAGACAGCTTGGATGCCTCCATTGCATCTCTGTGGTCTGAAATAAATGATAAAAAATGAATTATCTCATGCATCACAACATCTTTTTAATGTAATAACACTGCTAAAGTATTAGGAAATAAATTGACATGGGCATATTTTTTTCATTATATTTAATAATTTTATAAGTTTAACTATCCAAACAAGTCTCAACATTTACTCAGTCAATAAATACCTTTTGTTTTCTGATGCTTGGTTAGGTTTTCTTTTTTCATTACTGCACAACCAGTTGTGAAACTGTTTGAGTTCTGTACCTTAATGCACAATGTACAAAACATTTGCTTTGTAGAGGCTTCATATTTGAGTCAGTGAAATTCAATCAACCATTTTTCTTGGAATGATCGTGAACTGTCAGTTTCAGATTTGGATTTTTTTGATAGAGCCATTAAACAACATGGCCTCCTGCGAAGGAGCCATTCTGAGATCTGATGAATTTGCTGCATATTGGCTCAATTTATAGAGAATCTTTCCACTAATTAACATTTAGGTTTTTACAAGTACGTGTTTATTATGGTACTAATCCAGTAACCATTTATAATCAAACTTACCATCCAAGCCATGCACCATTAGATAATGTTACTACACGTGTGAAAGTCATCACAATCTTCGTGGTTGTCCTTTAATTATAGCGCTGCCAATCAACCACATATAAATGAGTTATTCGTGTTAGGTTGCTGTTGATTGAACACCTTCTCACATGTTTGTCTGTCCTGATCATGACCTTGCATGAATGGGTTATTGATTTTTATCTGCTTACTGCATACCTGCATTAAAAAAACGTTGATGTAGTGAACCAGTCTAGCATTTTGTAAACAAACAGTTTCACCGGTATATTCACCAATTACAATTTCTCTTTGACAAAAAACAAAAATAATAGCCATTGGTGAATATGGCGAGCGACAGCGTGAGCCCTGCATGTTAAACCATGCTTTAGTGCCAGTTGTAATTACTCATTTTCTTCAGAAATAACAGTTGTTCTGACCAGGGCTTGAACTCAAGACTTCCCAATTGCATTCTTTCAAAACTTGAAACTTGTGCTGTTTTGAACTGAGCTCTAAGATAACTGGATTATCTTCTGTCATGACAAACATGATATTCTTGAGAAGTCACACATATCAGATTCTCTGCATGTCTATAATGAACGCAACATTTAAAAAAAAAAATTACAAGACACAACTTTTGTTAAAGTTTGTATTGAACATATAAACATACCAAGCTAATTCTTGTACAATCTATCCACTAAAATAACTAGCTAGTATTTGTATGTATATTGGCCATCTCTGTGTTAAGTCTGTTAGTATCAGTTACCAATGTAGATATGAAGAATGTAACACTACAGGGAAATGTGATTTTTTTCTAGTTTATTGATAGTAGCTTAGCAGAATATTTTATGGAAGATTTGTCTAGATATTTGTTCTGTTATAAAGGTGTAAATATGTCATTAAAGTTATACATAGATAATTCAGACTAACTGCAACAATCCAAGTTGTGTGATGTTAGGTTGGCATGACTGGCAAGTAAATATTATAATAATAATACATATATAGCATTATGAAACTGAAGCTACTTACCCTAAGTATTTTTATTTGCTTGTTATAATATGTAATCTTTCTGGCATGAAAAAAGCATAATTCATATTTTATTTTCTATACTAACTATGTGAGGTCAGTCAAGTGACAGACTCCACAAAATTAGTGTAGAAAATAAAAATAATGTCTTACTGAAAACAAATATTTGAAATGTATATATCAGATTTTACAGATTACACAAATAATATTTGATATTTTGAGGACTAAGAATAGTTTATTTTTTTAATTATTAAATGAAATCACTTTACACTTAGACTGGTAATGAAACAAACTGTTTTCACAGATGAAATGACTTTACACTTGGATTGGTAATGAAACAAACTATTTTCACAGATGAAATCACTTTACACTTGGACTGGTAATGAAACAAACTATTTTCACAGATGAAATCACTTTACACTTAGACTGGTAATGAAACAAACTATTTTCACAAGAATCTCAAGTGAAAATATTTCATTAAAAAAATCTGATTTTTGTATATTACATATTTGTAATCTTCACTAAAAGTCTACCAAGTTTAGTGAAGATACACTTGTATCAAAAGGTACAGTACAAATACTAAATGTACAAGTGTAAAGAATGAACTTGTGTATTTTCTACCAAGCCATAGAGAAAGGATTGATTTAAATTTCAATAGTTATCCAGTAATGTTTCTAATGTGTAGTAGATGTTTTTATGTAGTTATTTATTTTAAGAGTTAAAGATGATGACTTTAATGTTTATCTTTTTTCTTTTATTAGTCAGTTTATATTTTTTTCAGATTCATTAAGAAAGTAAAATGTAAAAAATGTGCAATTAGTCAAATAATTTTTCTTCTTAAAGATATGCAGATGAAGTTTCTTCAAAAAAGTACCAAAAGTATACTGACTGTTTGTCGGTGCTGCCAGATGGCAAGGTTAGTACGTGTTATTGAAAGACAATTTGGTTTTAATGATTAAGATTATAAAACTTTTATTGTAATGTATAAAATGAGATTCCTGTCTCAGAATAAGTCCAGTTTGTTCTTATTGAATAAGACTGAAGGTTTGGACCCACTCTCTTGTCAGATAGTCTCTGTGATTGAGGTTTCCAATGAAGCTTGTGTTCTGTGTTTCAGGAAGTTGAATACAACCAGTTATACAAGACAGATGAAAAGCACCTTAAATCCAGAAGAGCTTCATAAGTTCAGATCCTTATCAAAGAAGTGGTGGGATTCACAAGGAGATTTTGCTGTACTCCGACGTATGAATTCCTTGCGTATTTCACTCATTAGAGATGGATTAAAACGCACAAGTATTGCCTCTTCAGAAGCTACACTGGGACCAAGGCCTTTAGATGGTTTGAAAATATTGGATGTCGGTTGTGGAGGTGGACTACTGTGTGAGGTGAGACCGGGATCTATTTGATTTTTTTCCTTTGAGACATGAATACAAAAGATAACCCAACAGAGAATGGGGGGTCGTAGTTGTCACTTTAAAAGACTTAGTTTAAAAGAAGTTGTGATTGAAAAAAAAATGAAATTTCTGTGGAAATTTGACTGGCTTTATCTATGTGCTTGAGCTTTAGATATGTTTTATCTCAAAGCAGAGAAACTTCAAAATCAGTGAAAATACTGCTTTAATTTCAGTTGTAAGTGGATTTTTTGTCCAAAAATAAAGGTTTGTTTTGGATTTTGCACAAAGCTACACAAGGCCTATGTTATTAGTTGTCCCTATTTTAGCAGTGTAAGACTAGAGGGAAGGCAGCTGGTCATCACAATCCACTGCAACTCTTGAGCTAATCTTTTACCAAAGAATAGTGGCATTTACCATCACACTGTAACACCCACATTGCTGCAAGTGGAAGCATGTTTGGTGTAACAGAGATTAAAATTTTTGACCCTCAGATTAGGAGTCGAGGCAAAAACAAAAGAACTTTCAAAATCAATAAACAATACCACTTTAATCAAGAAGGACCTTTAGATATCATGTTAAGGTGTAGAACAGTATTTCAGTCGTGTGTTAAGTTACTTTATTAATGTACGTATGTTAGTCTTGTTGTTTTTGTCTCATATAGTATAAAATTGTTTCAAGTTAAACTTAATTTTGTACCATTAATGACCAGAAATATATTTCAATTTGGTTGAGAAGAAAATGGCTTTAAAATTTTAAATCAAATTAATATATGTATTTATTTTTAAAACAAAATTTTCCAAAGGAAATTTTTTTTTTAATTAGGTTATAACAGTTATTGCAAACATTATTAAAATTGATGCAATTGTTCCAAAAAACATGAGTTTAAAGCATATCTCATTTGTGCTGATATTGAAAGTGAATTTGTTTTTGTTATAAAAGATCAGCCAACAAAGAGTATAGATGTTGTAGGTGTGCAGTTAGTCATGTGTTAGTTGAAACTATTTTGTATGTATATTTAGAGTAAAATGAGATTACATTGGATATTTTTTGTCTGTGGTATAACCTCAATTTTCTAAGAATGTTTACTCAAAGAGACTATTTTATATCAAACATTTTTTCTCCCAATTCTTGTTAGCCCTTAGCAAGACTAGGTGCAAATGTCACAGGAATTGATCCACTTGTAGAGAATATTGAAGTTGCTAAGCAACACTGTGATCAAGATCCTCAGATTAGGGGTCAGATTACTTACTTGGTGTCTAGTGTGGAAGAACTGGTTCAAAACCAACCGTCTTATTATGATGCAGTAGTAGCAAGTGAAGTGGTTGAACATGTCGACAACGTGGGTTTTTTTATTAGTTCAGCTGTAGATTTAGTCAAGGTTTGTTTTTCTATATAATATTGTATGAAACTTTCTAAATCTACACAGTCCACAAACAGTGTGTCAGATTAAGACAGACGTATCTATAATCAGTAATTGGTCTTTACTACACTATAAAATATTATATTTAATGATTTTAAATCTACACAGTAAGTACACAGTGTGTCAGATTAAGACAACTGTATTTATAGTCAGCAGTTGCTCTTTACTAAACTTCAAAATATTGTACCTAACCACTTCATACAGTAGAGGACTTCTGTCATTGTCTGTAAGTACTATCTCTTGTCTTAAAAAGCTATCTCTACCTTGATTTGCCTTTTCAGTATTGCTAAAACTTTTCAACAGGACATAAGTTTTCATTTTTGTGCCTCTTTAGTTGTTCATATAGCTTCCTCTATCATTGTACCTTGCTTGACAGATTCTCCATTGGCATTCTATTCTATAGTGTATAGACATGTTTTAACATTTTTACATGTTACTAAAAGATATTGATTGATCTCTACTTTAGATCAGTTTCAAATTTTGATTTATTATATTTGATTTCAATTATTTATTTCTTTTTAGTTTTATAAATGTTTCTTTTTCTGATTCTACTTTGTCTGTATTAATTTGATATTTAATATGGCAGATGAAGTAATTTCCACATTAGTAGACAATGATTATTACACAAGTTCCTAGATCTTGGGGTCACCAATGTCTGCTGGAGAAGTCCAGGGTTGAGTTCCATTGTGTTCAACATTATCACCACTTGCTACATGTGGCAAATGGCTAGGAATTAGTGCTTTAGTTCTGCCACCTGTATTTTAAATGTAATGAAATTCTATCAGTAAATAAATGAAAACATTATTCTTCACCTTTTCTATCTGTAGAAATACAGTTATTATTGTTTTTGTTAACATTTTCTACAGTTTTGGTGATCATTAAAAAAACAAACAAACTTGTGAATGATTTGATTTATGTCTTATGTTCTGCTGACAGTGTTTCATTTCACCTTATAAATTTTGTAAACAGGGATGTAACTATTGTGTAGAAATTCTTTCTGTAGTACTTTCCACCTGTTACAGCACCTACGTAATCTACAGTGATAGATATTGATCATTTCCCAGGAAACTTGTAAGTTTTTCAGTTTCTATTTATCACTACTTATACCTATGTTTATTGGCTTTATGTGGACGGACTAATTTCTGCAATTTATAGTTTCAATCATTCATGCTTTGGATAGATTAGATATTGTACTTCATGCTTTGGATAGATTAGATATTGTACTTCATGCTTTGGATAGATTAGATATTGTACTTCATGCATTGGATAGATTAGATATTGTACTTCATGTGTTGGGTAGGTTATATATTGTACTTCATGCATTGGATAGATTAGATATTGTACTTCATGCTTTGGATAGATTAGATATTGTACTTCATGCTTTGGATAGATTAGATATTGTACTTCATGCTTTGGATAGATTAGATATTGTACTTCATGCTTTGGATAGATTAGATATTGTACTTCATGCATTGGATAGATTAGATATTGTACTTCATGCTTTGGATAGATTAGATATTGTACTTCATGCATTAGGTAGATTAGATATTGTACTTCATTGGTTGGGTAGATTAGGTATTGTACTTCATGTGTTGGGTAGGTTATATATTGTACTTCATGCATTAGGTAGATTATATATTGTACTTCATGCATTGGGTAGATTAGATATTGTACTTCATGCATTGGATAGATTAGATATTGTACTTCATGTGTTGGGTAGGTTATATATTGTACTTCATGCATTGGATAGATTAGATATTGTACTTCATGCATTAGGTAGATTAGATATTGTACTTCATGCGTTGGATAGATTAGATATTGTACTTCATGCGTTGGATAGATTAGATATTGTACTTCATGCGTTGGATAGATTAGATATTGTACTTCATACATTAGGTAGATTAGATATTGTACTTCATGCGTTAGGTAGATTAGATATTGTACTTCTCTTATCATCGAGGTTAATTTAGTTAAAACTTGTATTTAGAGATTGGTTGGTTCCTTTGTTTTTGTTTTTAAGTTCCTGTTTCTTTACTACTAGTCAGTTGGACCACACTTGACATAATGTAATGTATCCTACGTTGCTTCCCCTGGAATGTTTTTGCTCCTATGGGCTATGTCTCGCCTATTCTCATACATTTAAGATTCTTTAGCTCTAACTTCAAAACTGACCAAGTGCATCACATGCTCATGTTTGTTACACATGTGGACACTTTACATACTACCTGTTGTCCATAGGTGGAATATGTATTACATAACATTGTGCCTGTCTATTAAATTCAGCCCCGTGTGTTTATTGTTTGTTACCAGACAAAAAGCATACATGTTTGAGAATTACTGTTACACCACAGAGGTGTAACGACTGTACCACACCCATTTTATCTTGCTGGTTCTTTAGTTGTTTTACTATGTTTGCTCCTTCACATTTGTAGTGTGGGATTCTAACTTTGGATAAAAACAGGTAGATTTGTTTTCAAACTATTTCTAACACTGAAAATTTATTTGTTGTAGGTTTTTCCTAACCTTCCTACAAACTGATATATCTACCAGTTCTTCCTACTGAGAATAGTGGTGCAGTAGGAAGCAGTCTGTGCTAATATAAGTGGAACAACGTTATTAGAGAGTAATCACATGATCAACACGTGTTACTGTAGTAGAACAGAAATGAAGGGGTATAAAAGTCTAGTACTCTGTTGAAAATGTTTAGTAATACAGAGAGGTGGTATACAGCCCAGGCAGGATCTGTGTTAGGTATAAACATATGTAGATCAAGTCAGGAGTTAGTATTTATTACATTATGTAACATCATACCTGAAAACTTTCTATCTACAGTCCAGGACTTGAGACAGATATAGACAGCTGTAGGTTAAGTCAGGGGTTGGTCTCTACAACATTATATCTACAGTCCAGGACTTGGGACAGGTATAGACAGCTGTAGGTTAAGTCAGGGGTTGGTCTCTACAACATTATATATACAGTCCAGGACTTTGGACGGGTATAGGCAGCTGTAGGTTAAGTTAGCAGTTGATCTCTACAACATTATATATACAGTCCAAGACTTTGGACAGGTATAGGCAGCTGTAGGTTAAGTTAGAGGTTGATCTCTACAACATTATATATACAGTCCAAGACTTTGGACAGGTATAGGCAGCTGTAGGTTAAGTTGGGGGTTGGTCTCTACAACATTATATATACAGTCCAGGCCATTGGACAGGTATAGGCAGCTGTAGGTTAAGTCAGGGGTTGGTTTTAACAACATTATATATACAGTTCAGGACTTTGGACAGGTATAGGCAGCTGTAGGTTAAGTTGGGGGTTGGTCTCTACAACATTATGTATACAGTCTAGGACTTTGGACAGGTATAGACAGCTGTAGGTTAAGTCAGGGGTTGGTCTCTACAACATTATATATACAGTCTAGGACTTTGGACAGGTATAGGCTGCTGTAGGTTAAGTCAGGGGTTGGTCTTTACTGAAGTATGAACTTCTATGTGTAACCAGGGTTAGTAAACTGAAGTTGCTTGTTGTTCATACTGTGTGTATTGTTGTTTACTTTAGTCGAGCACAGTGTTTGAGTTATTGATTTACTGTTGTATGGTTTCAGAAAGGAGGTTCTTTGTTTCTTACGACTGTCAACAGGACATGGTTGTCATATGTTTTAGCCATTTGTATTGCTGAATGGGGTTTGAGGATAGTTCCGAAAGGAACACATGAATGGAGCAAGTTTGTTCCACCAGCAGATCTGCAGGAACAACTAGAGTTAAGTAAGAAACTTGTCAAGTAAGATCACTATTGTTACGACATTTTAAACAATTTTATAACTGTATATTTGTTATGGTCTACTTTTTACCAGGAATAGTTTAAAGTGATACCATATAAAATCTGTTGTTCTGATGTAATGCTAATTGCATAATACTCATTTTTGATGGTCTCTTTACTAGACAACTGTCGTGTTCAGTTGATACATGGCATGTGTTACAACCCGATTACAAGCAAGTGGACATGGATTTCTGATAGCAGTGTCAACTATGCTCTCCATGCCGTCAAGCTGAACGAGACAGTCAGCATTTCTCACCATGCTGAGAATCTTCGTGGTAATGTGTTTACTTAAATCAGTGATATTTAGAAGAAAGAACGATGACTTATAAATAAATAAAATTCTTTATTCTCAATAAAAACAAATAAGTCTTTCAAGCATGTTTCCCTTTCATACTTTAATTAATTACAAAATATGATAATTAATTAAATATTCCTACCAAACTGTTTAATCAATGAGTACATTGGACATAGTTGTTGAGAATGTACCTTGACTTTCAAAATGTTGAATGTTGGGACATGTAGCTAACCACCAATGTTGTTGTGTCTGTATACTCCACCACTAGTTGGAGGAGGACACAAGTGACACGTGTTCTTTTTTTGTTTGTTTAAAATTTCACATTTGTCTTTAATCCCAGTTCATTACTGTCCTTTTTTTTAAATATTTTTTATTATTGGTTGACTTTACCTCATTATGAATTCCAAAGTTTATGTTTCCACTTTCAACATCAGACAGGTGACCAGTGTTCTGTCTGGGGCCTCAGGTGCAGTCAACCTGGCAATAGACTGAATGTTACAGGAGTCAACTTCTCTGTCCAGAACACATCACACCTCCTTCCAAGTAAGCCTCATCAAGAAGACAAGAACTTTGATCACCTATTTCCACCTCCTGATTTTGCTGTGCCCCACCTGAGGAGTCAGTTAGACCTCATGTGGGCGTTTTCAATTTTTTTTACAAAGTGACTAACTTGATTCACAGTTAAGTGACAGAATTATCATGCCTTTTATTCTCACAGGCTTTGGATCAGTTTACTTTGGAAGGTTATTTTACTGACTGTCCTTTTCTGGACCAGCAGTTGTTAATTTCCTTTTTGCCTGTTTGGGATGTGGAACCCACATCTCCTGTAAATCTAACCAATGCTCAATTCTCCCACTATTATCTTACTCTTCTGCAGTATTATTCTACCTCTCTTAGGTTCACCACCAAAATCTTAGGGACATCTATACTCCTTTTTTTTTCTCCACATTGGCTCATTGTCAGTTTATATCAGTGGCTTCTCTGTTGTTTGGATGAGACTTTAACTTGCATTCATTTACCATCTTCTTTGGGATTTATGTATGGGTCCCATTTCTCCAATAATACATCTTTAACACAATTCCTGAGTTTGTGGAATCTCAAGTTCCATCAATGTAACAAACAACAGTCTACCATTTCCAACATTATTGCCTGTTTGTTTCAACTGAAATGTTGTATAGCAGCTGTGACCATCTCTCCCATTCCCAAGCCCTATCTGTTTTTATCTTTTTCGAATCCAACTTTCTCCTCTATGACCTTGTTTCATGGAACTGATGATTTTCCACACCCTCTCAGCATCTTCACTTTCTGTTTGTAAAGATCTTTTGTTTTTGAGATTGTGGTTGTCATTGAAGTCACTGGTCCCCATTGGTTGTGCACATGTGATCTCTTCAATGGGCTCTTCATTGTCAGTGGACCTTGCTTGTCATCTTCCACTACTCTTCATTCTACCCTGATCTATGATCTGCAGTGGTGGTTTGATACTGCCCATACATCAGTGGGCATCCTTCCTTGTCCAGATTTATAACTTTTCACAGATGTATACTTTCAGGGCTGAGGATGCATGGGTCAATCACCTTAAAGCTTTGAGTCATTGATCTGTAACCAGAAGGTCTTTTCATGTCAACATCCTCAAGCTTTTCATGTTACATTTGGGTTTGAATCACTTCCTTTCTTTTGCCAGATTTTCTGGGGATGATTCATTACAATGATTCTATTGCACTAGCACTTATCAATCACCAAGGTGGAAACCAGTTGAGATCTCTCTGTTTTCAAACATTGTATCTACTATATTGATTCCACCTGCACCACATTCCAGGTACTTTTAATCTCATAGCAAATTGTCTTTTCCACTCTCATCAAATATATCTGATGGAGTGGTCTTGGTTTTTCAGTGGCTTTAAAATCCATGTAGATTTATTTGCTACATACTTTCAACACAAGTTATTTCTGTTTTGGTTTAGGTTCTGGCTGTTAATGCCTTCAGGAATGATTTCTCTCACAAGGTCCATTATGTTTATCATCCAGTTATTTCATCATATCATCTCTCTCATCTGTACTACTCCGTGTTGAACCCTTTTGATCACTCCTTATGGGCCAGCTTAACCAAAGTTACAACAATTGCAGCTTTTCTCTCCAGTACTTTTTCTTTTGTTTCCCTCAATCACCAGTTTTACATCCAGCTGTTTATGTCCTTTATTTTCATGCCTGATTTTGTTTTGTCGAGTTGTTTTTCTTTTAGCTTATTCCATATGTCCTTCAGTGGAGGTGTATCAGCACAAACAGAGTTGGCCCTTCATGTGGATATCTCCTTCTGATTGTGACAGTTTCTCACATGACATTTGACTGGGTCTTTCGTTTCCTCACTTTTGGAGTATTGAGTTGCCCCATTGCATACCTTTCATTTCTACTCATACTATGTCCTTGCAATGTTAATGTGTTCCTTCTGGATTCATTATTCCACTCATCCATTTTCTCATTTCTATTTGAACTACTTACCTCATGTTTCACCATTCCCTTAAAATTTATTTTCTTCTCTTAACTTGTGAACATCGAAAGTCTCATTTATTTCTCTTTGACATTTCACATACACTTTAATACCATGCTTACCTTCTCCTTTTCTCATGTCTAATCCTGTCCTGATCCAGATACATGTCTATGTTCACTCCATACACCTTGTTGTTACATGGCTTCTTTCCATGATACATCCTGGCCTGATCCAGATGGACTTCTGTGTCCACTTTCCTGACTCTTTACTCATAACCAGTATTTCTCTGTTTAGGATCTTTCCCTTTCACCCTCACCAGTTGGGTTTGACTTTTGACTCAGTTGACTTATTTACCTTTGTCTTCTTCCTCTCAGAATTTGTTCCAGGTGTCTTATCCTATTAGACACCTTTTTCTTCACATCTCATCTTCATTGATCATTGGAAGAAATCCTACTGTTGAGCATGTAAACTACACTAAATACATTATTCTCTGATTTCTGATGACGAGAAACCCACTTTAAGTAAAAAATGTATCTCAAGACGGCTGGTATGGGTATTAGAACTTTTATTAAAATAAAGTAGAGAACAACGTTTCAACCTTTTTAGGTCCTGTTCTGGTTAAACAAGAGAGATTTTGCAACTGACCATTGCTGGGTGCATCTTGGGAACAAGAGTGTAAATTTGTATGGGATTGTAAGTGGTGTTGCAGCAACATGTTAGGTTATGAATTAGTATCAGAAATCCACAGAAAATCACTTATTATACATTCCGTGGCACTCAGCACATGAAACAAAACAAAACCGCAAAATACTAACCAAATAAACTTAATGTTCACAAAACTACGTTCACCTGTTAAAATTCACAATGAAATCAACAAAATAAAACATTTCATCAACATCAACGAATTTCTTCAAAAGAACGTGGAAAATATTACACACACACACACATATTTATATATATATTTAAATCCCAAGATACAACAAACTACAAAACCTTATACTGCTGCATACAATAAGTTCCCGATAACAGCACAAAAATAACCAACATTGGGAAGAAACGTATAACAAAACACAACATTCCAGTAAACACCAAATGTATTAAAAAATAGGTGCAAAACTGAGGTCTATACTATGTAAAAACTACACTGACAAACACAACACCAACATTATATACAAATATATACAAATGCAAAATCAAAGAAGCCCTACTTATACAGCAACTAAAACCAAAATTACACCAATATAAAGGAACACCTTTATATTTATACTAATTAATAACCTAATATATACTGCAACTTCCCTACAATCCCGTACCCGTTTATATTCTCGTTACTGAGAAATGCCTGGCAATGGTCAGTTGTAAACTCTCTCTGTCAACCAGAATTTGACCTAAGAAAGTCGAAACATTGTTCTCCACTGTATTTTAATAAGTTTTGATACACGAACCAGCTGTTCTGAGATACAAAACTAAAAATTGTTATAAAATGTAAACATATATTGAAATAGAACTAAACAGCTCAGATAAAATATTTAAACAGAATTAAAAAGACCAACGGTACATAAAAAGTTTTAAAAAACTAAATTAGCGACACCAATCAATGTAAAGGCTAAACTCGTTGAAAACCCTCAGAATCGTAAGGAAAACACAGAGTACAGCGTGGGCTATTGTGATTTGAATGTCACAAAAGACACGCATTGGTTGATCAGTTCCAGATAAAAGAAAACAATGAGTTAAAAAAACTGCAACAAATACATAGCCTAGGCAGGACAACTTCCGATTCTTACATAGCCTAGGCAGGACAACTTCCGATTCTTACATAGCCTAGGTAGAACAACTTCCGATTCTTATGGAAACAAGACGGCCAAAGTCCAGTAGAAGGTTTGATCTGAAAAAGCCTGTTTTCACGTTGCTCACTCCAAGACTTGAATACAGAACCGTAGTCCATGTATGGGACAGGCACGACAGTGATAACACCATCACGGATGGACTTAGCTTTGGCATCTGTCAGCTCATTCTAATGACTACCGACATGGCCCAAGAAACTAACTAGAAGTAAATGATAAAGAGAAATGAGTCGAGCTTTGTTGGATATTGATGAGAACTAATGTGAAGTGATTCCAGGACTGGTAGAGGTTTAAGGAAGTGAGTATAAGTAGTACGATTCATAGCCTCAGCTCAATCCAGGGCAAGATAAACATATCGACACAGAAACTGTAGAGAGGTTCTGTGAGCAACCTCCGGACCACAACAAATCATGGCAGAACCTACAGAGTCACCTGATTTTAAACCATCCGTATGAATGGGAAGTAATGAATGGTTTGATAAATGTTCAGTAAAGAGAATATGGTACTTCTAACTGGGAGTATGGGCCTTCTTTAGATGACTCAAGGTCACATCTGTGGATGATAATAAGCCATGGTAGAATTAATGACAGCTCAATACCAGACCCAAATCATCCAGTTGTGCCAATATATGAAGACACAAAAGAAGGAATTGCTAACTGTCCATTCTGAAAAAGCATGACCCACTGAGGAAGAAGGACACAAGGTGGGGTGCTGTAGGGAGGATCACAAACCCCAGTGGGATGCTTTAGTGAGGATCAAAGATTGATAACATACTGTAGAGAAAGAGGAAGTTCATGAAAGTGAACAAACTCTGGACTGGTTAAGTGTGGAAAGCCCCTATGCCAGGGGTGGCCAAACCGTGGCACTTTGACACACCATGTTCGGCACTCGGAAATATGTTGGCTGAGTTCCTTTTTGCATCACAATTATTATAAAAGGAAAACTAAAAAAGTTTCAAGCTTTATAATTATTTATCGGTTGTCAACTGACAGTCCACTTGATTAAAACAAGTTTAATGTTCATGGCGAGTAAATATGTTTAAGAATTTAAATCCTAATTTCAATGCTAGATTTGAGTCAGGGATTAAAAAAAAATTGAGATTGACAACGATCGCGTGGCTTACGATCAACAAGGATTACAGAGGATTTGTGCTGGAAAATCAGTAATGATACAAACCGGTGCTGACAACGTTACTTTTAGTGTGCGTGGCTTGCGATCAACAAGGATTACAGAGGATTTGTGCTGGAAAATCAGTGATCATACAAACCGGTGCTGACAACGTTACTTTTAGTGTGCGTGGCTTGCGATCGCGTGTGTCGCTGTATTGAGGGCAGTAAAATTAGTGGAGTGTTGGTGTGATACTGGGCGCTGTAGAGTCTGGTTCTTTTGTGGATGTTGGAGCTTATTGTTTCTTTTCACTTTAATATTTTTGGAAATGTTTGTAAAAATTTTGTGAAGGAAGATGGCGTCGTCAAACTGTGATCAAGTGAAATTATGAAGATGAAAACAGAAAATTTAAACCAGATTGGGAGGAAAATTTTTCATTCACCGTTAAAGGAGGTAAACCTTTGTGTCTTATGTGCAGCGTGTTACTCAGTCATTACAAAGCCAGTAACTTGAATCGCCACTATGAAATAAATCACAAAAACTTTTCGTCTGATTATCCACCTAAATCAAAATTACGGAAAAACAATTTAACTGTGCTAAAATCGTCACTAACTAGTCAGTGGACACTTGACAACGTTCAATAAGAAATTGATACAACAACTAAAGTTAGTTTTGTTATATGATGAAATATTGCTCATGCTAAACGCCCTTATTCTGATGGTGAATTTGTTAAGAAGAATAGAGCTGAAGGATAGGAAAATGATTACTGCTCCGTAGGTCAGTTTTAACTGTCCAGGAAAAGCGAGAAAAAGTAAATAGGTGTAAATAAATGGATAAATGGCAGTAAAAGACTGGCAAGATAAGTATAAAAACCAATATTGAAGGTTTATGTTCTGAGAAAAATGTGCTCCTATCAATATCAGCACCATCCCCGAGGGAATTGTGTCCAATAAAGTCTCCCAGGATTTAAAAAGGAGACGGCAACTGTTCAATGAAAGCATTGAGGTGTGGTTGATAATAAGTCTCTCCATGAGACAGGTAGAAGAACAACCAACAGTGAAGGTATAACCTAAGGATGGCTATAGGAGAATCGAATGGCACAAAGACAAGGTGGGCACAGATGAGTAATTCATGCACTCGCCCCTCACACAACCTGCCTTTCTGGTATATAAAAAAAACGTGACCGTATCATCAGGTTTTAGGAAAGTTTCCTGTAATGACAGACACGTGGTATGATAGGAACCAATCAAGACTTTAATGCCATCCAGATCAGAACAGAAACCTTGACAGTTCTGTAACAAGGGCCTGGCATGGCCTAGCGTGGTAAGGCGTGCGCTTCGTAATTTGAGGGTCGCGGGTTCGCGCCAAACGCCCACCTAGCCGTAGGGGCGTTATAATGTGCGGTCAATCTCACTTTTCGTTAGCAAAAGAGTAGCCCAAGAGTTGGCTGTGGGTGGTGATGACTAGCTGCCTTCCCTCTAGTCTTACACTGCTAAATTAGGGACGGCTAGCACAGATAGCCCGCGAGTAGCTTTGTGCGAAATTCCAAAACAAACAAACAAACTTGTAGCAAAGTAGTCATTTTTACCTAGGTGGAAGAGAACTGTGTTTTAGGGTAGATGTTTTCGTAACATAACTTTTGGACCAACTTTGAAGAGCTAACAAACCCGTCTAATCTCTTGTAAATAAAAATTATGTTCAAATATCTTTCCAATTTTATGCACAAAGACTAAGTTATTCTGTGAACTTTGCTTGACTTCACAAACTCTTAATCACAGCATTCTTCAGTTATTTCGATTATTGACGGACCTGGAGAGTCGACAGGTATTTATATACAAAATATAAGAAACGAGGAGTACAAGTAAACTAAAATATACCTCAAACATTCGAGAACATCATGGAAAGGAATATAGCGCGATCTAATTTTAAAACTGTGAACTACCTCGAGCTAGTAGTTCGCGCTTCGTCCGACAGATGCCAATATCGCTGTGTTTCCCTTGAAAATTTGAAATACCCTGCGGTGCCCCTGTGAGTTCGCCGCGGCGCACAGTTTCGGAACTAATGCCTTATGGTTTGCTTGATAGAGAATATATTTAAAGTTAAAAGAGTATTTGAAAAAAGTAACCGGTTGATGTTACATATTTATAAAACGCCCACGCTATGTATTTACCAAGATTGTAATTGAAAGATTCGTAAGTTAACATTATAAGTCGCAGTGAACAATCTGGTTTATGAGGTTTGGGAACGCCGCATAGTTGTGTGCATGTGTCGGTCTTGTTTCGGTAAGAATAAAGGTTTTCTAAGATTGTTGTTTGCTTTCATTTATATTAGCATATTATTTAATTGGTTTTCGTGTGTTTTTGTGGGAGTTGTATAATTAATTTAAATTTGTCTGTATGTGATAAGATGTTGATTTTTTGAAAATGCTCCTTTGTGTTCATTATAACTATAGCTTTGCCTTCATCTGCTTTCATAATGTTGATATTGTCTTGTTTTAAATTGTTTATAGAATTAATATATTTCAGTGAGGTTGTTTTTTAGTTTTCTTTTTTATGATTTAAGGATATTTTTATTACTCATTTGGTGCAGATAGACCAGTTACTTTGTACCAGTAAAACGTTATCACGTAACACATTTTATTCTCAGTAAATTATTAATACAAATGACAGACATGTAGCACCTTTCAGTTTGGATACAGTAAAATGCAGTTAACACTTTGTTATCGTGTAATATGATAAAGAAATAACAGAGTTGAAAGACAAATATTGTTATCAAGTCATCACATTTGGTTTGATGAAGTAATAATACAGTTGATAGACATTGTTATCATGTAGCACATCCATTTTTGATAAAGCAGTAATACACTTTCTGCTTGCACAAGTTAGCACACCAGATATTCAACAAAATATGTAATCATTTCAGTCTCGGCCTAAATTTTAATTTTTAGTTGCGAGATTTTGTAAATGAGTTGTATACTAATTATACAACTTAGATAGACTGTTAGAATAAGTTTTTGTGCGTTATTATTTGAAAAACGTTATTTATTTCAACCAGTTTCAGTGTACTTAATACTTGGAGTTTTGTTAATTTTTGTGTTAGCCCCGTTAGGTTTGTGATTTATTTTATATGCAAAAACGGCTCGTTTGGGTTGAAAAAATATTTTACATAGAAGAGCGAACAAGATTGTCCATTACGACCAATAATGTCAAGAACATATGAATCGTTTAATTACAATCTTGGTAAATACATACCATGGGCATTCTCCAAATATGTAACATTAGTCAGCTCATTCGTCAAAGATTCTTTTAATTTCAAGTCTAATCTAAATCAACATAATCATACAACCTTAATGGCCAGTTTCGATGTTATATCCCTCTTTTCAGAAGTTCCAACAACAGAAGCCTGCAAGATAGCCTTAGAACTCTATATCCGAGACCCTAACCCATCAACAGACATTCCCAGTAATTAGTCAGCAACCCTCATAGAATTCACCACAATAAAGACAAACTTCATGTTCAACAACAAAAACTATACACAAACAAATGGCCTAAGCATGGGCAACCCAGTATCGCCAGTTCTAGCCAATATTTTTATGACACAAATTGAAACACAAGCAATTAATACAGCATTACATCCACCACTATACTGGTACAGATATGTAGATGACACGATTGCGGGATTCGAATCTACAGAACACATACTTAACTTTTTCACTCACATTAACTCTATACATCCCAACATTAACTTCGCATGTGAACAGGAAGAAAGCAATCAAATATCATTTCTTAACCTCAAAATTATAAGAACCGACACACAATTCAAAACAGAAATCCACCGAAAAATCACCCATACTGGACTATACATTCCTTGGGACTCAGCACATGAAACAAAACAAAAACTCAACATACTAAGAAACCAGATAAACACAGCCATAAAACTATGCTCACCAGATAAAATTAACGATGAATTAGATAAAATAAAACAACACTTCATCAACATTAATAAGTTTCCTCCACAAACCGTAGAAAACATTATACGCACACACCTAGACAGAAAGCAAAATCAACCAACAAAAGTAAATATATCTCACGAATCAAAAAATCACGAAACCATATACTGCTGTATACCATATATTCCTGACATCAGCAAACAAATAACCAACATTTGGGAAAAACTAGTAACAAAATATAACATTCCAGTTAACACTAAATTTATTCAAAAACCAGGCACAAAACTAAGGTCTATACTATGTAAGAACTACACTGACAAACACCACACCAACATTATTTATAAAATACAATGTGATAACTGCCACGACTTCTATATAGGAGAAACAAGTAGAAAAATGGAAACCAGATTCAAAGAACATAAAAAGTCACCTTCACACGTTTTCGAACACTGCAAGTCAAATGGACACAACATAACCATAGAAAACACTAAAATACTAAATAAAGAAACAAACATAAACAAACGAAAAATTAAAGAAGCCTTACTTATACAACAACTTAAACCCAAAATAAACCAATATAAAGGAACACCATTATACCTATATTAATATTATAGACAAAATTATATATTCAAACCGCGCCCTCTACATTGCAACACTCAATTATACAACCCCTCCCAAACATGTGGTCAGCTTCCGACCAGTAACCCTTTCTTTGTGAACCTGACGATGACCGAAGAAGGTCGAAACGTTGTTCGCTCTTCTATTTGAAGTGTTTTCTGGGCCCAGAAGAGCCGTTTTTGCATATAATTACATAACCGTCGTTGACAGTAGGAAGTACACAACACAAGTAAAATTCAAATAAATCGAATTACTTGGCAAAAATGTCAACAGTTTATTCGCTTACACGTTTCCAGATAATTAAGGCTCTAAGATTTTCTAATGTATTTAAAAAAAAAAATCGACGAATGTGGAAGATAAAAACATTCCGACGAGGCGGATTTGAACCACCGACCTATGGATATCTATTTTCCAACTACAGTCCACCGCTCTACCAACTGAGCTATCGTCGGATAAGAAACATGTTTGAAATAAATCTTTATGAATAATTTTTTAATAATTTATATTGAATGATTGATATACAATATTATATTCTAATTAAAACATAGATAACACTATAACATAAAGTATGCCATATTTTATCGCAACGAAAAAATATGTCAATATTACCCACACGAAATTATTGAAAAGTATCGGGTAATGTCTGAATTATAACAGTTTTCTCTATCTTGTGCCCATAATTTAGAAACGTTGAAAATTCTCATTGTATGTAAATCATATTCGTTGTGTGATATATATGTAATTAAATATTGCCATTGAGAAACTGGCATTAAAATTCAATGTTGCCTTGTTCAAAGAAATTATAACAACTCCTCCCTGATGTTATTAGGCCAGACTTGAAAGCTGAGGGTCGCGAGTTCGTATCCCCTTCGCACCAAACATCCTCGCTTTTTCAGCCGTGTTATAATGTACGGTTAATTCCACTATTCGTTAGTAAAAGAGTAGCCTAAGAGTTGGAGGTGGGTAGTGATGACTATCTGTCTTCCCTCTAGTTTTACACTACTAAATTATGGACGGCTAGCACAGATAGCCCTCGAGTAGCTTTGCGCAAAATTCATAAGCAATAAAGCAACAACTCTCTGGAAATGATTTGGAATCAAATATAAAATAACTCCCATGGTACTTTTCCATTATAACCAATTGTTTGGTCAGTTGGTTGGTGTTGAACAAGGTAGTTAAATTCTAGGACTAGATTGGATATTTTCATGACTGGAGCAGCACAGAAAAGGTCATCACTTTGCAATGGTACAGTACAATAGTGATAATATGTGTAGACCAAATAAGTTTTTCTTTCCTATATTTCACAGCAGATGCGAATTAATTCAGAAAGAATTGTGTCTGGTTTAATATTTGCATTCAATAATTCAGTGGTTCTTAACCTGAGGGTTGTGACATCCTGGGGGATCGTTTGTAGTTTCTTGAGGGCCACGGAAAGTTTGGGAATGATTGGAGACATCACGGAGCAGTTTGTAGTTTTTGTGGCAAGTGCCTGTAACAGCCCACCAATGAGAAACACGCTAAAGTGCGGCAGTTGAACCGCGTCGAGATGCTTGTTGGGCAACCACCTGTCTAATTTTGAGTAAATATTTTCATGTATTACAACGTTTTGAATTGCCTAAATTTTTAACTATATAATATAAATATATCGAACTTAAAATGTAAGTATCAAAGTTTCCATCTTATTTAGTATATGTTCAGTAATTCCATGGATTTTGCATTTGTTTAGCACTTGTAGCATTTCTCAAGGTCGTTTATTTGTAACATTTTCAATAAATTAGGATCTTTATATTGTTTTGTTTTATTCTACCTTTATGCAAAGTTCACCATTACAAAAATTATTATAGGGGTCACAGTAATACCCTGGAGAGTTTCAGGAGGTAAGACAATGTAAAAGGTTAAGAACCACTGAATAATTCGATTCTCATGTTATTTTATCAGTGATGTTCTTTCCTACCTCACTGATGTCCTTTTTTATTTTGTCAATGTAGGCTTTCCAAACTTATTCAGTCATATTGTAATAATATGTCTGTACTTATATAATAGTTTTACCAACTTTGCCTTCAATAAGACTTAAAACATTTTATTTAAATTCTTCCTTAAGTAGCACATACCTTTCTTGTAACTCATCATCATGGATGGAAAACATTATCGTATGTCAACTGACACTAGCTGAACTGTTATACTTAAAAAACTAGTGGAACTAAAATGTGAAAAACTGCTTCTAACAACTAAAGGCTTGCAAGAAACAAGTTAACACAGGTTTCTAGCAAAAGGAAAAGATGGAAGTTACTCTTCTTCTAAGAAAGAACTCTATATCTTGTGGTGTGAAGATAATTGACATTGAGGAAGAGCGAACATGAGAAACTGAATTCATGCAGAAATAATGATTTGAGACTAAACTAGCTTCAACAAGCTACAGAGATAATGATGAATATGGTAGTTACTAACCAAATCAAACTTCTTGTGACAACAAGGACAGAGAAATACTCATATCAGAACTTTTTAAAAATAACTTCTCATCCAATAACTGGAGTTTAATAGAATCAAACACTAGCTACCTTCCCTCTAGTCTCACACTGCTAAATTAGGGACGGCTAGCGCAGATAGCCCTCGAGTAGCTTTGTGCGAAATTCAAAAACAAACAAACTCTGATGTTATTAATTCCGGATTCGTACTTAAATTTATTATTATTTTTAAGATGTTCTATGTATTTTTTTTTACAATGATGTTTATTAAACACGTGAATGCCTAACGTTTTACGTACATTTTATTACAGTCTACAGTTAGTAAGACTAGTTTCACACTCGTTTCGTTTTAATCACTGACACGATCATTGTAAAGCACACAAGTTCTTTACTGCAAATAAATGGTTATTCAATGTAAATATTACATGTATTTGATTGCTTCTACCCTGTGACGTATTGATAATTTACACTGTGAGTAGATCTTACCAACATCATGGTGCTACTCCAGCGTAATGCATGTAAAATTACAAATAATTGCTCTTTCCCAAAAATATTCGTGGGTTTTCACGGGGTTTATCCATTACGCTCCTGTTACGAATTATAGGCCTGGCATGGCCGAGCGCGTTAAGGCGTGCACTCGTAATCCGAGGGTCGCGCTAAACATGCTCGCCCTCCCAGCCGTGGGGGTGTATAATGTTACGGTCAATCCCACTATTCGTTGGTGAAAGAGTAGCCCCAGAGTTGGCGGTGGGTGGTGATGACTAGCTGCCTTCCCTCTAGTCTTACACTGCTAAATTAGGGACGGCTAGCCCAGATAGCCCTCGAGTAGCTTTGTGCGAATTCCCAAAAAACAAACAAATATATAATATTAATTTGCCCGAAAATTATAACTTAACTTGGGTGAGTCTTTGATATATTGTTACCTACTGGGTTTTCAATTCGCCGGAACTTTTAATTTTAATTTAGAAGTTAACTGAATATAATTATGTGTGTAAAATATATGATATTTGCCAACATGTTTGATACACGCAGTCTTCTTTCTTAACACAAATATATTTTAATATACAAATAACAATACAATTTATAATAACGGTTATTACAAATATATAAAAGTTTTACCAACACACAAACAATAGTGAGACTTCTATCTGGAACTGAAGCTTTTCACTTCAGGAGAGTGAATTAATTCTATTTTGATACATTGTACACCTCTCTACAGCTAACTAGCTTGAACCACGCTTAAGTTTTTCACCGAGGAAGATACCTAATGTTCTCGTAGAAATACTAACATCCGAGAAAGTCAAACGGTTTGTAATGTTTCAAATGTTCCTAGTCAAATATCTTTAGTTGTCCGATTAATAAGCGTTCATCACAATTATAGCTTCGCAGACCAACAAAATCATTAAACTGTCTCTCTGCGAGTTGCGTGACTACCTTTTGTACTCATTAGGAAAGATTCTCGAACGCTCGGTTGTCCTAATAATACTGTATTTACGTACAAGTATACATTGTTGATTCTTAGGCTCTAGAACTTTCTATAAATTTAGAGGAGAGGCGAGTCTCTCGTTTGTTTGTTTGCTTTGGAATTTCACGTAAAGCTACTCGAGGGCTATCTGTGCTAGCCGTCTCTAATTTAGCAGTTGTAAGACAAGAAGGAAGGTAGCTAGTCATCACCACCCACCGCCAACTCTTAGGCTACTCTTTTACCAACGAAAAGTGGGATTGACCGTGACATTATAACTCCCCCACGGCTGGGAGGGCGAGCATGTTTGGCACGACTCGGGCGCGAACCCGCGACCCTCAGATTACGAAGCGCACGCCTTAACGCGCTAGGCCATGCCAGGCCCCACGAGTCTTTCGCAATATAAATATAACAATATACATTACACGCATTTCTAAGTATATATTGAATTGAAACAAACATAGATATTAAAATAAATGTATAGCAGTGAATTCGTGATAATCCGTTACGGCCATCATCACAGAGTAGATTTGAATAAAGTATTATTGGGGTCACAGTTATCATTGAATGTATCATGTTTTTCCATTGCTATACTCATCAGATTTTCACTAAATAAAAACAAATATTTTTAAGTTTGTTTTTTAATTGTTTTATATTTGAAATTTACTAATCTGTTTGGTAGTATTTATCGGTTAAATCTGAAACATATAATTTTTGTGGAAATTTCAACTGTTTTATTTCTTACTTAGTTATAAAAATACTGCCAGTTATTCTTGGTGTTGATGGTTTCCGCGATTCGAATTTTGGGCATATACATTGCAAACTCCTTTGTAATAAGATTTGTGACAAACAAAGATAGGATTATTTCTCCCCTAGATTCAGGTGCTTGTTGATATATATTCATTACATAAAGTTTATTATTATTACACACAAATAATGTATGTTAATAAGAGGCTTAGAAAGTTACTAATTAGGTTTTATAAATTCTTCTTGTCTAAGTCTAAATTGTAATGTAAATTAACGGTAACTTGACATCGAATTTTATGTGTTGATTGGTTTTTGATGTAGGGTTATCTAAATATTATAAGCCCTTAAGAACTGTATATAAATACTTAATTTTCGAGTTAAGGAAGGAGTCAGTAGTATTCAATTTAGATAGTTTGGAATATATTGGTTTTGCCATGTAGTGTACAGTCTAACGGTATTTAATATTTGTTGTTTAAAATGAGGTAACGTAATCACATAATATGTATCTAGTAATGTGAAGGTTAGTTCTTCATTGTAGTGTTCTGTTACAAATAATCTCGTGTGTTAAATAAACAATTCTCAAGTAGTACACTAGATGTCCTTGTTGTTCTATTTTAACCGAAGTTATGGTGGCTGAATGTGGAAAAGTCGTATATCTGCATTAGGGCTACACGTTGTTAAGTGTTTTCTTTTTCAAGTATATGTGGATGGCTAAGCGCACGTTTAAAAGTTTTATGTTCATGGGGACAGCTAAGAGTACGTTGAATATTTGTGTTTTTGTCTTGTTAAGCCACAAATGACGTCTTTGATTGGATTAAAATTAAAAGTGAGATATTTAAAATGCGCATTAGAAAGTTGTTTTTCAATCTGGCCGACAGCCAACATTAAAAGACTTCATGTTTCGTTACCTAATGAGGGTAGAGAAGCACTCAGTCTCTTCATGTTGGCCATTGGCCAAATAGGTTTGTTTTATTATTGTGCTTTTTAAACAATGTTTTCGGTTTTTTAACTTTTTATGCACAAGTTTACATCATATTATTTTTTCAAAACCGTATTTTAATGGAAAAATAAGGAATCGTTAAGTAATATTACCACCGTTAGTACAAGATGCTATTAAATATCATGTGTGTGTTACTTCCTGGATGTTATACTGTTACTACACTGTTGTTTGAGAAGCTATAATTAATAAAGGCTGGAAAATTAAACGTAAAAATACTATATTTAGAAATTATAAAACCACTCAACAGATAGCCTGATGTGCATTTGCTATACGAAAACACACACATTATAAAAACAACTTATCCACAGAGGCCTTAAACATTCGAGATTGTATCGGTCTAATTGTTAAGACAGGAGTTCAATATATGACATGATTAATTCGGTTTTATTATCAATAAAACAAAATAACGTGTGAATTGCTGTTTCGGGTAAGACATTTTGTCGTATTTAAAGTTACTATATGAACTATATTTAATTAGTCTTTGACTTCACTTAAACTACTTTTACGATAAAAGATCGATAAATGATTGTTTTAATATAAACTGGTAGAACTGTTACTCCAGCTTGTGGTGACATGGCACAGCGGGAAATTAAGCCCTGATTTTTGTCACATGCTATTGAAAGCAGACACAGAGATTCCTGTGAGGATTTACGTAAATCATAACTGACGTCATCCACATGCGGGTTTTGTGGAAACTGAAGAACTATTTATGTCCGATCAATTGATTTATAGGTTCATATAATTGTTCACAATATATTTTAAACCTCTGTGACTTTCAACAAACGAATATAATAAGATGAATGATTCTCTAATAGTAATGAAAATAAAAGATATTTAAACAGAATTAACGTCACTACTACTTCAATGTCCGTCCAAAGTCTGAATCTGAACTACTTCAATGTCCGTCCAAAGTCTGAATCTGAACTGAGGTATTTTAAACGACGCCTTCCACTGATGTATCCTACACTTTAACCGAAAATACAACATATTACATGTACATGGTACAACATTGTGCTATCCACCAAGAGAATCTCGTAGTCACAGTCTAGTTGCGTGATACAACATTGTGCTATCCACCAAGAGAATCACGTAGTCACAGTCTAGTTACGTGGTACAACATTGTGCTATCCACCAAGAGTATCAAGTAGTCGCAGTCTAGTTGCGTGGTACAACATTGTGCTATCCACCAAGAGTATCAAGTAGTCGCAGTCTAGTTGCGTGGTACAACATTGTGCTATCCACCAAGAGTATCAAGTAGTCGCAGTCTAGTTGCGTGGTACAACATTGTGCTATCCACCAAGAGTATCAAGTAGTCGCAGTCTAGTTGCGTGGTACAACATTGTGCTATCCACCAAGAGTATCAAGTAGTCGCAGTCTAGTTGCGTGGTACAACATTGTGCTATCCACCAAGAGTATCAAGTAGTCGCAGTCTAGTTGCGTGGTACAACATTGTGCTATCCACCAAGAGTATCAAGTAGTCGCAGTCTAGTTGCGTGGTACAACATTGTGCTATCCACCAAGAGAATCACGTAGTCGCAGTCTAGTTGCGTGGTACAACATTGTGCTATCCACCAAGAGAATCACGTAGTCGCAGTCTAGTTGCGTGGTACAACATTGTGCTATCCACCAAGAGAATCACGTAGTCGCAGTCTAGTTGCGTGGTACAACATTGTGCTATCCATCAAGAGAATCACGTAGTCGCAGTCTAGTTGCGTGGTACAACATTGTGCTATCCACCAAGAGAATCACGTAGTCGCAGTCTAGTTGCGTGGTACAACATTGTGCTATCCACCAAGAGAATCAGGTAGTCACAGTCTAGTTGCGTGGTACAACATTGTTGTATCCAACAAGAGAATCACGTAGTCATAGTCTAGTTGCTTGGTACAACATTGTGCTATCCACCAAGAGTATCACGTTGTCACAGTCTAGTTGCGTGGTACAACATTGTGCTATTCACCAAGAGTATTACGTAGTCCCAGTCTAGTTGCGTGGTACAACATTGTTGTATCCACCAAGAAAATCTCGTAGTCGCAGTCTCGCTACGTGGTACAACATTGTGTTATCCACCAAGAGAATCACGTAGTCGCAGTCTAGTTGCGTGGTACAACATTGTGTTATCCACCAAGAGAATCACGTAGTCGCAGTCTAGTTGCGTGGTACAACATTGTGCTATCCACCAAGAGAATCACGTTGTCACAGTCTAGTTGCGTGGTACAACATTGTTGTATCCACCAAGAGTATCACGTTGTCACAGTCTAGTTGCGTGGTACAACATTGTTGTATCCACCAAGAGAATCTCGTAGTCGCAGTCTAGCTACGTGGTACAACATTGTGCTGTCCACCAAGAGAATCACGTAGTCACAGTCTAGTTGCGTGGTACAACATTGTGCTATCGATAAAGAGAATCACGTAGTCACAGTCTAGTTGCGTGGTACAACATTATGCTATCCACTTAGAGAATCTCGTAGCTACAATAGATAACATTTTGTTATCCACCAAGTGATTCTCTTAGCTACAATCTATCTATGTAGTACAACATTGTGTTATTAACTAAGATAATCTCTTAGCTACAATCTTATATAGCTCTTTAGTTCTGTTATATATATTTTGTTAATGTTTCTATCTGTTCGTCTCTTACCTAGCTTTTCTTTTCTGTTGTATTTTTTTTTAGACTTCCATCTATTACACTCTCATATAACTCATCTGTTTTGTTATATCTATTGTTGTTTAGGTTTCCATCTGTTTGTCTCTTATATAACTCTTTAGTTCTGGTACATTTGTTGAGGTTTCTATCTGTTTGTCTCTTATGTACCTCTTTCGTTCTGTTTTATCTATTTTTGTTTAGGTTTTTATTTATTCGTCTCTTACATAGTTCTTTTGTTCTGTTATATGTATACTCTTCAAAAAAAGAAACGCAAAAGGCAGATTTTGAGACAAATTGTTAACAAGTTTATTCCGGGTAGTTCTGTATGACACGTATGAAACTTTGCACATTCATTGCTGAACATCCAAAGTCTGCAAAGACGAAGTCCAAGCTCACTAGTTGAAGTTTAACAACACTCAACGTCAATAATGAATATGCCCCCCGTGAGCATCAATAACTGCTTGGCATCTCCTGCCCATGGAAGCGATGAGATGACGAATCACATCCTGTGGAATGGCTGTCCACTCAGCCTGCAAAGCTGCTGCAAGTTGAGATAGAGTCTGTGGTTGAGGTTGTCGCCGTCGCAGACGTCGGTCCAACTCGTCCCAAAGATTTTCGATGGGGTTTAAATCTGGTGATCTGTAGTGCCAGGGAAGAACATTGATGTTGTGGTGAGTCGGGCTGTGTGAGGACGGGCATTGTCATGTTGAAAAACGTCGTTGACGTTCACCATTATGGGTTGCACATGAGACCTAAGAACCTCGTCGACGAGTTGATCGGAAATTCTACGCAGTCCTGGTATGGTTGAGGCAGTAGACGTTGCAGTGGTGGTTCTATCTCGAAGGTGACGTAACCGGATGTAGCGATCTTGTGCGTGCGTGGTCACACGAGTTCTGCCAGATCGTGGACGGTCACGAGTTGATACATGTTGTTGGTGACGATTCCATAGTCTTGTGATGGTGCTTGGGTGGACATTCACAGCTCTGGCAACATCTGATCGAAATTTGGCTGCTCCCAAGCGACCAATGGCGTTGTTGCATTGTGCTTCAGTCAGTCTTGGTGTAACTGTATTGGGTGTCTGTGGCTTAACACTGAGCTATGGAAACCGAGAACCCGTCACTTTTATAGGGATTTTGCACATGTTGCACTTGCAGAACATGCAGATCTATCAAACAAATTTTTGGACACGAATGCGTTTTGGCGAAAAATCCGATGTTTTACTCAGTTTTCAAAGTACACAGCTTTTATTGTCATTTTGGTCTGACAATCAGTGCCTTAACACTTGTAACATCACATACTCTGAGCTTGTAACGTTATTACGGATATTTCTCTTTAAAATAAACAAAATATCCCTTTTGCGTTTCTTTTCTTGAAGAGTATATCTTTGTTTAGGTTTTTATCTATTTGTTTCTTATACATCTCTTCTGTTCTGTTATATGTATTTCTGTCGAGGTTTCTATTCATTCATCTTTTATATGGCTCTTTTGTTTCGGTATATCTATATTTGTTCCAGTTTCTATTTATTAGAGTTATATATAGCTCTTCTGATATGTTATATGCACTTATGTTTAGGTTTCTATCTACTCGACTCATATTGGTATTTTGTTCTGTTATGTGTGTTTTTGTTGAGGTTTCTATCTATTCATCTCTTATGTGGGTCTTGTGTTCTGTTATATGTACTTTTGAGGTTTCTATATATTCGACTCTTAAATACCTTTTCTTTTCTGTTATATGTATTTTTTTAGGTTTCTATCTATTGGTCTGTTATATAGCCCTTCCGTTCTGTTATATGTAATTTTGTTGAAGTTTCTATTTGTTCGTCTCTTATATAGGTATTCTATTCTGTTATGTGTTTTTTTGTTGAGGTTTCTATCTATTCATCTCTTATGTGGGTCTTGTGTTCTATTATATGTACTTTTGAGGTTTTATATATTCGTCTCTTAAGTAGCTTTTCTTTTCTGTTATATGTATTTTTTTAGGTTTCTATCTATTGGTCTCTTATATAACTCTTCTGTTCTGTTATGTGTACTTTTTTGTGGTTTCTATCTGATAGTATCTCATATAACTTTTCATCTCTATTATATGTATTTTTGTTAAAGTCTCTATTTATTCGTATCTTCTATAGCTCTTCCGTTCTGTTATATGTATTTTTCTTTAGGCTTCTAGCTATTCGTCTCTTATTTCGCTCTTTTGTTCTGTTATATGTGTTTTGTTAAGTTTCTATCTGTTCTTTTCTTGTATTACTTTTCGGTTGTCTCATATGTAATTTTGTTGAAATTTCTATCTATTCCTGTATTATATAGCTATTCTGTCCTTTTATTTGTATTTTAATTGAGATTTCTATCTATTTGTCTCTTATATATCTCTTCCATTCTGTTATATGTAATTTTGTTGAGGTTTCGATCTATTCGTCTTTTATACAGGTCTTCACTTCTGTTCTATGTATGGTTGTGTAGGTTTCTATCTGTTCGTCTCTTATATAGGTATTTTGTTCTGTTATGTGTGTTTTTGTTGAGGTTTCTGTCTATTTATTTCTTATATAGCTCTTCAGTTCTGTGATATGTATGGTTGTGTAGGTTTCTATCAAGTTGTTTCTTATATACAGTTATGACAGAAAGTGTTCGTACCCCTGCGTCCCAAGTGGTTTTTTTGCTCATAGCTTAAAAATTATCACGAGAAGGCTAATAAAAGTATGGTGTATTGTAAATATCATACTAACACACATGTACATATATTAAACGACAAATAAACTGTTTATAAACAAATAACTAAACATAGGAGAAGCAGAAAGTGTTCGTACAGTTCAGAACATGTAAAAAACTGATAATCCTGTGAAAAAAATTGTTTAGTTTGGCCAATAAACTACATTATACCACAGCAGAACCAGACACTTGGTTCATAATTATTGGAATTTAGCCCAGCAAAAAATGTACTTCCGGCAGTCTAGCGCTGTCTCCGTCGTTATCCGCTTGGTCTTCATGAAGACTATAAAACAACTGTCTAGTGGTTAAAAAAAACAAATTATTGTAAAATACAAGTCTCGTGTGTCTCTTTCTGGTATTGCTACACAATGTAATGTGCCGAAATCTACTGTTCAAAGCATAATTGCCAAGTTTAAGCTTACAGGATCAACTGATAACCTCCCTCGTTCCGGATGCCCCACCAAAATTCCAGAGAGAACCAAGAGGAAGGTTCTCAGAGAAGTTAGTAGGAACCCTCATTTAACACGTAATGACATACAGAAACTGGTAAGGGAGACTGGGGTTGAAGTAAGCACCTCTACAGTTATGAACATGTTACGTTCTTCTGGGTTCAAAGCAACCCATCCTCGTAGAACTCCATATTTAAAGCCTGTTTATTCAGAAGCACGATTGAGGTATGCAAGAAAGATATACCCTTTACCTATTGGAAGAGTATTCTTTGATCAGACGAGACTAAAATCGAGCTTTTCGGCCATAATTATGTCGCTATATTTTCCGTAAGAAGGGGGAACGAAATCTTCCAAAGAAACACGGAGGTGGCTCGATCATGCTGTGGGGTTCCTTCAGCTCTTGTCTTCACCGTGTCAACAGAATCATGAAAAAAGAAGAGTACGTTGATATATTAGGCACTTATATCAAGAATGATGATGCTCGGAACTTGCGGCTTGGACGTCGTTGGATCTTCCAGCACGACAATGACATTAAGCACACATCGAAATATGTACAATCCTGGTTGCAGAGGAACCATATAAGCGTTCTGGAGAGGCCATCGCAGTCACCCGATCTCAACCCAAGTGAAAACGTTTAGTACAAGTTGAAGACCAGGGTTCATCAACGTCATCCGAAAAACTTGCAAGAGTCGGAGGCCTTTTGTAAAGAAGAATGGAAGAAAACACCAGTCGAGTTCTGTAGAACGATCATGGAGGACTATGAGGAGAGATTTCATCAAGTAATTCACCTGAAAGGCTGCACAACTGGCCATTAAAGTAGACGTACGAACATTTTCTGCTTCTCCTATGTTTGGTTATTTTTTATAAACAATGTATTTGTTGTTTAATATGCATAAAAATTTATGTAGACGTGTGTTGATATGATATGTATAATATACTACATTTTCATTATCCTAATCACAATACTTTTTAAGTTATGAGGGAAAACTACTTACGACGCAGGGTACGAACACTTTCTGTCGTAACAATAGCTATTCAGTTCTGTTAAATGTAATTTTGTTGTGGTATCTATCTTCTCGTCTCTTGTACAACTCTTCTATTCTGTTATTTGTATTTTTGTTTATGTTTCTATCTGTTCGTCTCTTATACAGCTCTTCAATTCTGTTATTTGTATTTTTGTTTATGTTTCTATCTGTTCGTCTCTTATACAGCTCTTCAATTCTGTTATATGTATTTTTGATGAGATTTCTATCTATTTGTCTTTTATATAGCTATTCAGTTCTGTTATGTGTAATTTTATTGAGGTTTCTATCTATCAGTCTCTTATATAGCTATTCCTCTCTGTTATATGTTATTCTGTTGAGGTTTATATCTATTCGTTACTTATGTAACTCTTGTGTATTTTATGTATTTTTGTTTAGGTTTCTATCTGTTCGTCTCTTATAAAGCTCTTCAGTTCTGTTTTATGTAATTTCTTGTGGTATCTATGTATTCTTCTGTTATATGTAATTTTGTGGCTGTTTCTATCTACTGGTCCTTTATATGGCTTTTCTATTCTGTTACATGTATTTTTCTTCCGGTTTCTATCTATTACTCTCTCATATAGTTCTTCCGTTTTGTTGTATGAATTTTTCTTGAGGTGTCTATCTATTAGTTCTTTTATATAGCTCTTCAGTTTTTTATACGTATTTTGTTAATGCTTCTATCTATTAGTTTCTTATATAGCTTTTCTGTTCTGTTATATGTATTGTGTTTAATTTCTATCTGTTCGTCTATTATATTACTCTTTTGTTCTGTTATATGTAATTTTGTTATAGCTCTTCCGTTTTCTTATGTAATTCTGTTGACGTTCCTATCTATTCTTTTATCTATGTAGTTCTTACATGTTTAGTCATATATGTTTTAATATTTATTTCTAAATATCCTTTTTATAGATATTGTTTATGTTGGTATTTTTTCTGTCAATTTCAGAACAGACAGGCAGCTTTTCTGATGAATATGAGAATTTAGCTATCAGATTTGACTGTATTAAGCTATCAGATTTCACTTTATTAAGCTATCACATTTGACTGTATTAAGCTATCAGATTTGACGGTATTAAATTATCAGATTTCACTTTATTAAGCTATCACATTTGACTGTATTAAGCTATCAGATTTGACGGTATTAAACTATCAGATTTGTGCTAATTATTTAGATATCTAAAAGCTTTTAAACCTTTGTTCAATTTTTCTACCGAAAAGAACTTAAAAAGCTTAAAGTATTCGAACAGTTTACTATTTAATGAGCGTCTCATCTTAACTTAAACACGCATCGTTTTTTGTTTTTTCTCTTATTGATCGAGGTCAGTTCGATTAAAACATTATGTTTAAACATTTGAATAAAAGGTTGAGCTTTGGAGGGACAAAAATTAGCCGGATTTTAGAACAATGAGCAATGGAAACACCTTTTCTTATTTTAAATCAATAAAAACGTTGAGAAATAAAAACAAAATAGACAAAGAAGGAACACCCACACAAGTTCTGAATTTTACTTTGAAGGAAAAGCTAATAAATAGTTTATGTACATTTTAGTTGACGTTATGAAAAAACAGGGAACGTGGATGAATTCACAAAATTACATGAATGTTTTATATGATATGTCAATGTTCACATTAGTATTCTCATAATCTGAACCTTACCAATTCATGATAAGTCATACACTATTGTCTGTACTCAGTATTATAAGGACATCATTATCGATTATTTCAATTATTCTTTCACTTAAAAGATATATAACGACAAATACAAACATGAAAGCTACACCTGATTCTGACACCACTAATGATAAATATAAACATGAAAGTTACACCTGATTCCAACATCACTAATGATAAATACAAACATGAAAGTTACACCTGATTCTAACACCACTAACGACAAATATAAACATGAAAGTTACACTTGATTCTAACTCCACTAATGCTAATTATAAACATGAAAGTTACACCTGATTCTGACATCATTAACGATAAATATAAACATGAAAGTTACACCTGATTCTACGACCACTAACGATAAATATAAACATGAAAGTTACACCCGATTCTATCACTTTAATTGTTCAATATTAAAGATAGATATAACATTTGTAATTACAAATGCGAATTAATTAACCAAAAAGTTGTATCTGTGCTGTTTAAAGTGTTTACTGAGTTTCAGTTCTTGAACGGTGTGTTTAGTGTTTAAAGGGTTCGCGTCTCTACTGGTTTTAATGTTTAACCAAAGTATTGAACTCACTGATATAATCTGTTAACACTATTACCTGTAACATCGATCTCCGTAGGAATTTGGCATAAAATAATTAACTCACGCGCAGACTCATTATCATCTTATGTCTTCTTGTGGCTTGAGGTCGTTCTTTGAAGCAGACGACCGTGGTATCTCGCGAACGACATGTCGTTACTTCTTCTCTCGTGTAGACTTCTCTTCGTCTGGGTTCACGTGAATTTGGTGGGAAGCAGCTTTTACTGGTTTAGCAGTTCCAACGGTAATGTGTTCTTATCTGTGTATTATTTTGTTTCCAGGACAGCGTGACGTATCTTTACGTAATGTAAGTTTGTGTCAGTATCTCGTTCTTTAAAAATATATGTCACTTATTTCACTTTACGGTATCAAGCACTTCTTTATTGAGTCGTATTATACGTAAAGTATTTTATCCTTACACGTACAGATGGAAGCTGTCACAGGACGAGTAATTTTAAATATTAACGTAATACTCGTCTTCTAGATACTGACATTATAAATCGTTCTTTTAGCCTACATACGTCACCAACAATTTGGAGAGGCTGTACTCATCATTGTTTTAATATTGTTCCTAGCCGGTGGTCAAACTTAGCTCCAACATGGGTGGTCAAACTTAGCTCCAACATGGGTGGTCAAACTTAGCTCCAACATGTTTCAAAGTGTCGTGGGGCGCACCCAGTAGTTTCATATTATTACTTTGAAACAACTATCCAGGAAGTCCCAGACAGTTTTATGATATTAACTTGGGTGAGAGATATTGAAGACAGTTATTTTGAACGTGTATCACCCTAAATATTAGTTTAATTATTGTCTAGAGGGGTAATCCGTCTATCTCACACACACGTTATATAAACTGTAAAGCTATTCCACTGTTTCTCCTTGAGATCTGTGTTTGACTGCCTTTAAACCAAACAAAATGGTTTTCACTTTGTAAAAAAATAGTCAACATCTAGTCCAATACATATTGGGTGTACATGTATTCCGTACTACCCACGTACATATTGGGTGTACAGGTATTCCGTACTACCCACGTACATATTGGGTGTACATGTATTCCGTACTATCCACGTACATATTGGGTGTACATGTATTCCGTACTACCCACGTACATATTTGGTGTACATGTCTTCCATACTACCCACGTATATATTTGGTGTACATGTATTCCGTACTACCCACGTACATATTTGGTGTATGTGTCTTCCTTACTATCCACGTACATATTGGGTGTACATGTTTCCTTACTACCCACGTACATATTGGGTGTACATGTATTCCGTACTACCCACGTACAAATTTGGTGTACATGTCTTACATACTACCCACGTACATATTGGGTGTACATGTCTTTCTTACTATCCACGTACATATTGGGTGTACATGTCTTCCTTACCATTCACGTACATATTGGGTGTACATATCTTCTTTACTACCTACGTACATATTGGGTGTATGTGTCTTCCATACTATCCACGTACATATTGGGTGTACATGTCTTCCTTACTATCCATGTACATATTGGGTGTACATGTCTTCCTTACCATTCACGTACATATTGGGTGTACATGTCTTCCTTACCATTTACGTACATATTGGGTGTAGATGTCTTCCATACTATTCACGTACATATTGAGTATAGTCCGACATAGTGTGTTGTCAGATTTTAAATTTATAATACTATAGTCCTTGTTAGTTTGTTCTCAGATTTTAAACTTCTTACAGTGTAGTCCTTCACTGTGATGTCACATTTAAAATATGTAATACTGTAGTCGTTTGTTGTGTGTTGTCAGATTTTTAATTTCTAATATTACAGTTTTCTATAGTCTGTGGTAAGATTTAAAACTTGTAATATTATAGTGTTTTATAGTATGTTGTCAAATTTGTAATTTATTATACTATAGTCCTTTATAGTGTGATGTCAGATTTTAAACTTCTAACAGTATAGACCTCTATAATCTGTTTTCAGAATTAAAAATTTCTAATAGTATAGTTTTTTATAGTGTTCAGTGAGATTTGAAATTTGTATTAGTATCGTCATTTATAGTGTGTTATCAGATTAAAAATTTGTAATAGTATAGTCCTTCATAGTGTGTTATCAGATTAAAAATTTGTAATAGTATAGTCCTTCATAGTGTGTTGTCAGATTTGAAATTTTTAATTGTATAGTCCTTTATAGTGCTTTGTCAAATTTTACATTTGTAGTAGTATTGTCCTTTATACTCTTTCTCATGTTTAAAATTTGTTATAGTATAGTCCTTTAAAAGATGTTGTCAGATTTAAAATTTATACTATTATAGTCCTCTATAGTCTTTTACAGTGTGTTGTTAGTTTCAAAGTTTCTAATAGTATAGTCAGTTCAAAATTTCTAATAGTGTAGTCCTTTATAGTGTGTTGTAAGGTTTAAAATTTCTAATGGTATAGTCCTCTGTAGTCTGTTGTGAGTTTTAAAATATAAAATAGTATAGTCCTCTATAGTGTGCTGTGAGTTTTAAAATATGTAATAGTATAGTCCTTCAAATATTTTTGGTTTATTTTTTTAGTATATTCCTTTTTGTTATGCTTTCTTCTTTATTGATTTGAAGTTTTTGAGAGTTTTCTTTTGAATTTTGTTTTATTCACTGGTTTAAATCATGCGATAGTATTGTCTTCTTTTGTGCTTCTAATTTGACAGTATACTGTTTATATTAGTGAAGTCTTCTGTTTTATGGTGTCTGATTTGAAGTTTGTAATATTTAAGTGCTGTATAGTCAGTTGTTTGTTCATATTGTGTTTCGTGGACAAGAAATGCCCTCCCCCACTTAATATGTTGTTAATTGACTGTATCTTTAATTTTGTGGGCTAATTGGAATAAGATGATGTAGGAAACTGCAGTAGGTGCACACATTTTTTTATTAGGAGATGTAACTGAAATAATGAAAATATCAGGTGCTTATGTAAGCCAGTGTTAAAATTAGGATTTGAGATCACACTTGAACAGACCTTGTTCAGTGTGCTCTAAGAATATATGGCTTTACTTTTTGTCTGTTATCCTATATAAGATATAACAATTTAACATTTTCAAGATAACCGCTTGTTTGTCCACCCTTTGTATGTATTTTAGGTTTTAAAGCTGGTGGCATGATCCATTACTTCAATTTGATTTTAAATGGGGCATGGAGAGATGTGGTTAAATTCGTCTTCCAGAAAAAACATTAATACTCTATGAACGGTATAGGTAAGTCCTGACACACTCGCGTTTTTTATTCTTCAAGCATTTTTGTTTATTTATCTATTTTTATAGTTTTAAACTGATGCAGTTATTTAGACAAAACATTTAATAAATTTAGTCACATCTAATTTTTTAAGTGAACACTGTCGTTTGTTTATCCGAGCTTCTGAAAGAAAAATGGATACATCTGTGTAAAAATGTATTCCAGTTATTTGAAATATTTTCGAGAAATGTTCATGGCTTTGTAAAAAATCGCTGGGATTCTTTGAAATGTCAGTTTGTTTTGTTCCATGGCACGAGACTATGAAACACTGAACTCGAGAGTGCTTTCTCAAGTTACTGTCCCAGATATTTGAGGAGGATATACTGTGATTGGTGGAATTTGATTTTAGTTAGATTACAGAAAGAATGAAACCATTTTTCTCCATATGATGTCTTCGTATATTTAACTAGATGCTCTCCATCAGGACGATGTTTTATTTTGTTTTTCAAACAGATTTCTTTGTTTCTCTCGAGCTTTATCCCTTCAGTTATGGTTTCTTCTTGTTTTGACGGCAACTACGAAAGATAAGAATTGTCAGGCCTCTGTTGTTCGATGAACAAAGGCTGAAGAAATGAAATTCCTGAGCTCACGAAGTAATCGCACATCTCAGTAAAGAGATAACTGTTCCACAAGTTATCTTATTTTAAATTATTCAGTGCAAACTTTGATTGAACGTTACATAATTCTCATGATTATGAATTTCCTATAATAAATGTAATTCATCAGTAATTGTTCTCTAATATATAAGTATTTTGTTTTGAAAGAAATTATTAACATTTCTATTTGTTTGCTTGTAGTCAAGCGAATGGACTATTTGTGTTGTGCCCACCACAGGTAACTAACCCGGACTACGGACTGTAGCGTTATAAACCTCCAAACCTACCTTTGAACTACTCTGGGAGTCGGCCTGAAATAAATAAAATAAATATCGACATAAAAAAAACCCATGAAGAACATTAGTATTGTAAGCAAGATCTCGTCGCCATTGGATGTAGCAGATATGGTGTAGTTTATAAACACTGTATTATGCACCAGTAACTTTACAGATACGGATTCAATCTAACTAGTTATTTGAGTAAGGTAGAACTAAGTTTTCTCTCTAACTCGTTATTTGAGTAAGGTAGAACTAATGTTTCTCTATAACTCGTTATTTGAGTGAGATAGAACGAAGGTCTCTCTATAACTCGTTATTTGAGTGAGATAGAACTAATGTTTCTCTCTAACTCGTTATTTGAGTGAGATAGAACTAATGTTTCTCTCTAACTCATCATTTGAGTAAGACAGAACTAAGGTTTCTCTCTTACTCGTTATTTGAGTAAGATAGAACTAAGGTCTCTCTCTAACTGGTTATTTGAGTAAGATAGAACTAATGTTTTTCTATTACTCGTTATTTGAATAAGGTAGAACTAATGTTTCTTTCTAACTCGTTATTTGAGTAAGATAGAACTAAGGTCTCTCTCTAACTCGTTATTTGAGTAAGGTAGAACTAAGGTTTCTCTCTAACTCGTTATTTGAGTAAGATAGAACTAATGTTTCTCTCTAACTCGTCATTTGAGTAAGATAGAACTAAGGTTTCTCTATAACTCGTTATTTGAGTAAGGTAGAACTAATGTTTCTCTCTAACTCGTTATTTGAGTAAGGTAGAACTAATGTTTCTCTATAACTGGTTATTTGACTAAGATAGAACTAACGTTTCTCTCTGGCTCGTTATTTGACTAAGATAGAACTAAGGTCTCTCTCTAACTGGTTATTTGAGTAAGATAGAACTAATGTTTTTCTATTACTCGTTATTTGAATAAGGTAGAACTAATGTTTCTTTCTAACTCGTTATTTGAGTAAGATAGAACTAAGGTCTCTCTCTAACTCGTTATTTGAGTAAGGTAGAACTAAGGTTTCTCTCTAACTCGTTATTTGACTAAGATAGAACTAATGTTTCTCTCTAACTCGTCATTTGAGTAAGATAGAACTAAGGTTTCTCTATAACTCGTTATTTGAGTAAGGTAGAACTAATGTTTCTCTCTAACTCGTTATTTGAGTAAGGTAGAACTAATGTTTCTCTATAACTGGTTATTTGACTAAGATAGAACTAACGTTTCTCTCTGGCTCGTTATTTGACTAAGATAGAACTAATTTTTCTCTCTAACTCGTTATTTGAGTAAAATATAACTGAGGGTTTTCTTTACAATGTTATTTGAGTAAGATAGAACTGATGTTTCTCTCTAACTGGTTATTTGAGTAAGATAGAACTGAGAAGATAAAAAGAAAAACGTCTCATATAAAGCCAAATTTCAGTTGAAAATCAGTTTTAGTTAGATTAATGGAACATTTTCAGTCGTATGACGTGACAAACAGGTGTAATGACCCACTTTACAATAATCCTTGACGAAAACCAGATTTTTGACATCGTTAAGCAAAGAGCAGAAACAAACTAAAACTTTCGTTTTTGTTTCAGCCTTAACGTTTTGTTTGTGTATTTTTAGGACAAAACAGTTGTAATCAAGAAATCACCAGCGAGTTTTCTAAACACGGAGTATTTAGCAGCCCTAACTATCCGGAACCTTACCCAGCCGACAGCAGCTGTATCATAGTTCTCCAGGGGACGAATGACGAAAGGATTCAACTTCTCTTCACAGACTTTGATCTCTTCATTCCCGACGAAGACATTAAAGAGTACGCTCGTCATTTTATTTATGTTACCCGTATAATCTGTTCTCACCATCCTAAGTTATCAGAACGTAATCTCACTATTGAAGCATCTTCCTAGTTCACTTTTGTTAAATTCTCCAATCTCATTAGCATACCTATATTTCACTGTCAGTTAGCTTCCCTTTTCTCTTAGCAACTTAAAGTACGTTTTTTCCTATCAAATTCAAAGTATGCTCTATTTTCCCTATCAATGTAAGAGTATGCTCTATTTTCTCCATTAAATTTAGAGTATGTTCCGTTTTCTACAGTAAGTTAAGTGTATGTTCCGTTTTTCTCCCATCAGTGTTAAAGTACGTTTGTGTCTCGTGTTTGAGTGTACATCAGAGGAACTGTATGAGGCACGCGAAAGATACCACAGATACATGCTGGCTATTTCCAAGATGCGTCACTAGAGGGACAATGAGGTTATCTGTATAACGTTGATTGATAAGTAACCGCCAGATGGAGATATTGATGGTGACATTTAAGTTATATAACATACTGCTATTGTTCATAGTTTCTGTGCTGCCGTTAGAGAGAATTTTATAGTTTAATTTTGATAACAAAGAAATCATTTTTGGATAAGTAAAATCAGTTTTTTTTATGTCTTACGGTTTGAATATTTATATAGTTGCTTAACGATTTTTGCTGGTGAAGTTAAGCTCACCACTTACACGAAGGTCTGTGTAAAACCTTCAAACTCTAGATACATGTATAGTAGGGCCACACCACTTACACGAAGGTCTGTGTAAAACCTTCAAACTCTAGATACATGTATAGTAGGGCCACACCACTTACACGGAGGTCTGTGTAAAACCTTCAAACTCTAGATACATGTATAGTAGGGCCACACCACTTACACGGAGGTCTGTGTAAAACCTTCAAACTCTAGATACATGTATAGTAGGGCCACACCACTTACACGGAGGTCTGTGTAAAACCTTCAACCTCTAGATACATGTATAGTAGGGCCACACCACTTACACGGAGGTCTGTGTAAAACCTTCAAACTCTAGATACATGTATAGTAGGGCCACACCACTTACACGGAGGTCTGTGTAAAACCTTCAAACTCTAGATACATGTATAGTAGGGCCACACCACTTACACGGAGGTCTGTGTAAAACCTTCAACCTCTAGATACATGTATAGTAGGGCCACATCGGAAATCAAACATAACAGGTTCATTTTCTCTGCTTATCGCCTTATACATAAAATGTTCAAACTCATATATTATATAAACTAAGTGTAGTAAAAAGTGTCCGGAATGAAGGTTACGCTGCTACTTATAAGAATGTTACTACTCTAAATATGTACAGTTAACATTCAGACTATTAACAGCCAGACTATTTCTGTAGTGCACTTCGTGCTTATACGCATATAGTAATTTCACTCACAATGTATTAAGAGAAATATTTCTCGTGTCACTGTAATATGTTTAAGTTGTTTTATATCGTATACAAACAGTAAACAAAGGTGTAACCACATTAAAGGGAGCATTACGACTGAACGTCGAATCTAGTGTTGTTTTATATCGTATAGAAACAGTAAACAAAGGTGTAACCACATTAAAGGGAACATTACGACTGAACGTCGAATCTAGTGTTGTTTTATATCGTATAGAAACAGTAAACAAAGGTGTAACCACATTAAAGGGAACATTACGACTGAACGTCGAATCTAGTGTTGTTTTATATCGTATAGAAACAGTAAACATAGGTGTAACCACATTAAAGGGAACATTACGACTGAGCGTCGAATCTAGTGTTGTTTTATACGCAAAATGTTCAAACTGTAACTATACTAAATGTTTATATTAAACTCCAGTAATGATATAAAATTTTAATTAAACTCCAGTAATGAAGCCAAAAGCATATTTTCTGACTTAGTATATCGATAATGGCTCGTTGGTAACTCTGACGGTTTATTATATCAAAAATAAGTTGTCAGTATTCGAGGTGGGTACGGTGTGGATAGCCAATTGTGTAATTTTGCCTTTAACAATAAACAGTTAGACAAATCGATCAGTAATGTTATGACACCAAAGTTTATTTTCTGATACAACAACGTTATCTAGAAATGACACCAAAGTTTGTTTTCTGATGACGTTATCTAGAAATGACATCAAAGTTTACTTCCTGATACAACAACGTTATCTAGAAATGACACCAAAGTTTGTTTCCTGATAACGTTATCTAGCAATGACATCAAAGTTTGTTTCCTGATAACGTTATCTAGCAATGACATCAAAGTTTATTTCCTGATACAACAACGTTATCTAGAAATGACACCAAAGTTTGTTTCCTGATAACGTTATCTAGCAATGACATCAAAGTTTGTTTCCTGATAACGTTATCTAGCAATGACATCAAAGTTTATTTTCTGATACAACAACGTTATCTAGAAATGACATCAAAGTTTTTTCCTGATATCGTTATCTAGAAATGACATCAAAGTCTATTTTCTGATTGAGCAATGATACATAAAGGTACTTTCAACCAAAAGTTTTCTTTCCTCAACAGACATCGAGCTCAAGGTGCACGAGAAAAGTGAAACGTCAGTTGGATAACATTAGATATGAAATTACTGTTTCAGTATATTTATTATTAAGAAAACCTCATTTATAATTTTCTGTCTGTTAGATTTTACTGTCCTAAAAATTAGGACTTTATTACGTATAGTGATGTGTCTGACTTCATTTTCCAGTCTTTGTTCCTTACTGCCCCCCAGTGACTCAGCGGTATGTCTGCGGACTTACACGCTAAAATTCGGGTTTCGATACCCGTGGTGGGCAGAGCACAGATAGCCCATTGTGTAGCTTTGTGCTTAATTCAAAACAAGAACAAGAACAAGAATGTTCCTTACTAATTAATGGAATTTGAAGAACAATCAACAGAAAAAGGTTTGGTTCTAACACGTGAAACACACAATGAGATAAAACACAGTAACATATTTGTCAACTTTACTGGTTCTCTTTGTTTACTTAGACCAATCTATGGAATTATCTGCTTTTGTCAGTGTTAAGTTGTTATATACTTTTGAAGACTTAACTACCGTGTTTCTCCGATAATAAGACCTACCCATAAAATAAGACCTAGTGTGATTTTTGGGGATAGTTTTAATACAAGCCCCACCCTTAAAACAAGCCCTAGTTAAGAGTGGCAGGAAGAGGAAAGAAATAAAAAAAATAGTAATTAGTTTAATAGTTAGTTAATTAGTTTGTTTAAGTATTAATCAGTTAGTTTAATAGTTTAATAATAGTTTATTTTAAATGGTTAGTTTAATAGTTTAATAATTTTTTTAATATATCAAAATAAGACATCCCCCGAAAATAAGCCCTAGTGTCATATTTTGGAGTTAAAATTAATATAAGCCCTGTCTTATTTTCGGAGAAACACGGAAACTGTCGGCTAATAGTGGCCAGAGGGAAATTCAACTGGTCGTAGCAAGATATAAAATAGATTCATAATGAAACTTTGAAGAATGGAGGCAAATGACTTGAATGTCGTCCTCTAAACTATCGTCTTTTGTGGACAAAAGACAGTTGGCTTCATTTCTGGACAGTTTCATCACGAACACACAGACTAAACAATCTATCAAACAATAACAGAGATTCAACTGGTAGTAGCCAGGCATAAATTCATATGGCAGTAAATATACACAGTAATGTCTGGAAAAGGGAAGATATAGTAACAAGAAATAGATACTTAACTGATATTCAACTGGTACTTACTAGACATAAACACTTAACTGATATTCAGCTGGTACTTACTACACATAAACACTTAACTGATATTCAACTGGTACTTACTAGACATAAACACTTAACTGATATTCAGCTGGTACTTACTACACATAAACACTTAACTGATATTCAGCTGGTACTTACTACACATAAACTCTTAACTGATATTCAGCTGGTACTAACGACACATAAACACAAATTATATTCAGCTGGTAGTTACTAGACATAAATACTTAACTGATATTCAGCTGGTACTTACTACACATAAACACTTAACTGATATTCAGCTGGTACTTACAAGACATAAACACTTAACTGATATCAAGCTGGTACTCACTAGACATAAACACAACTGATATTCAGCTGGTACTTACTAGACATAAACACTTAACTGATATCAAGCTGGTACTTACTAGACATAAAAACTTAACTGATATCAAGCTGGTACTTACTAGACATAAACACTTAACTGATATTCAGCTGGTACTTACAAGACATAAACACTTAACTGATATCAAGCTGGTACTCACTAGACACAAACACAACTGATATTCAGCTGGTACTTACTAGACATAAACACTTAACTGATATTCAGCTGGTACTTACTAGACATAAAAACTTAACTGATATCAAGCTGGTACTTACTAGACATAAACACTTAACTGATATTCAGCTGGTACTAACGACACATAAACACAAATTATATTCAGCTGGTAGTTACTAGACATAAATACTTAACTGATATCAAGCTGGTACTTACTAGACATAAACACTTAACTGATATTCAGCTGGTACTAACGACACATAAACACAAATTATATTCAGCTGGTACTTACTAGACATAAACACTTAACTGATATTCAGCTGGTACTTACTAGACATAAACATTTAACTGATGCTCAGCTGGTACTAAATATAAGTAGATACGTAAGTGATATTGAGCTGGTACTCACTTGACACAGAAACTTTACTTACATTCTGCTAGTTCTAACTAGACATAGACACTTAAGTGATTTATCGGCGATACTAACTAGACATAGATAAACTTATATTCAGCTTGTACTAACTGGATATAGTTATCTGATATTCAACTGATACTAATTAGACATAGGTACATAACTGATAATCAGCTAGTATTTGCCAAACGTCAACAGGTTTTTACTTCTTCTAGTCAGATAAAGAGCCATTTTTAAAATTTATCTGCGTGATGGGTGAATTACCCTTCAAATAACAAAATTGTTGAGGAAATCTCTTAATATTCCCTTGTAACCAAGGTGTTTATGTAGAGAAGTATTTCGTATACAGCATGCTTAATAATATGTAGACCGTATTGTCACTGAATATGAACCAAAGTTATTTTTAGTGAGGAAAAGAGTTGATGTTATTTTATTCACAACAGTTATATAAATTCAGAGAAGCTTGCTGATTTTAAATTTATTTGACTCTGAACTCTTCTTGAATTCTCTAATGACAGTTTTGTTAATTTTGAAAGATTCGTGTTGAATACAAAGTTTTTTGGGTTTTTTTCCGCATAACGTCATGTATTTTATCTGTAACATTCTTTTTGTGATGAGTTTGTTATTCGACTGCAGTTAGTATGAAACTAATGCATGGAAAAGGTTGATTTAATGGAACTTTAGACAATACTAAACTATCAGAAATTGAATATATGTTACTAGGATTTCAATCTAATTGTTGAAAACCGTTTTTAGATTAAGTGTTTTTAGAGCCAATTTATGGAAATGTGATGTCATTAGGGCAAACCATAAAATTTTATGTGAATCTTTAAAATCGTTTGTTGAAACTCAAAACTGGGAAATTTGACATTGTTTAATTCGTCAATAATATTGTTTGAGAACGTGGGCTGGAAGTCATTAACCATCAGGCTTCACAAAATATAAATAGGTTTAAGTTCAGTTGTGATACCCTTAAGACGTTACCCATACTTCATGGTGTTTACATTTGGTTGAGGTTGGCCCAAGATGCTCAGAAGAGTCAGGGTGCAAACAAACACACATTTCGTCTTTATATATATATATATATACAGTATATTGTCGGTTATATATTGATTATAGAAGATAATACCTTTAAGAAAAACAGTACAAAACAGAAGATTACAACGCGTTTATAAAAGTGAGATATTACTTTCTGGAAACAACGAACCCAGGTTTAATTTAAATACGTTATAATATGTCTGATTTTTTTAAAAAGTAATTCAACCATGTATTAAATTTGAGTTAAAGTTTTATCTTTAAAATGGTTTATTATAATTTTTCTTTATTACAGCTGCGAAGGACAATTAGATACTGTTATGGTTTTTATTGCAATAAAGGGCCGCAGAGAGCGTTTGAACAATTACTGCGGAAACACACTCCCTCGACAGCTTATGTCAAACGGACCATTCATGATAATAGAGTTCAAAAGTCACCAGTCTTCACCAAGTGTTAAAGGAATGCGCGCCATCTATCGATTTGTTACTAGTAAGTGATATTATTAAAATATATATTTTACACCATTTATAACTACCACTTATTGTTAGTTTCAGTATATTTGCGTTTATCCTTCATCATTTATCTCATTCAGCCACTACTCTGTTTTTAACAATAAACATGTACTATTGAAATTTGTAGAATGGACAGCAACTGGCTATTGGGGTTTGTTTTAATTTCGCGATAATTTACTCGAGGGCTATCTGCGCTAGCCGTCCCGAATTTATCAGGGTAAGACCATATGGAAGGCACCTAGTCATCACCACCCACCGCCAACTCTTGGGCTACTCTTTTACCAATGAATAGTGGCATTGACCGTGACATTATAACGGGAGCCCGCAGATTACGAGTCGCACTCCTTAAACCACCTGGCCATGCCGGACCAGGCTAATGTGGAGACACAAGTGTAGTCGACGATGTTCCGAAAGTCTTCAGTCTATCAAAGAATGCACTGTTATAATTGTTTTGTTTAATATTAACAACGTGCAACTATAATTGTTTTTCTTTGATATTAACAATGTACAACTATAACTGTTTTATTTAATGTTAACAATGTACAACTATAACTGTTTTATTTAATATTTTATTTAATAGTTTATTTAATAAATTTATTTTGTTTAACCTTAGTAATGTACAACTATAACTTATTTTGTTTAACCTCAGTAATGTACAACTATAACTTATTTTGTTTAACCTTAGTAATGTACAACTGTAACTTATTTTGTTTAACCTTCGTAATGTACAACTGTAACTTATTTTGTTTAACCTTAGTAATGTACAACTATAACTTATTTTGTTTAACCTTAGTAATGTACAACTGTAACTTATTTTGTTTAACCTTCGTAATGTACAACTGTAACTTATTTTGTTTAACCTTAGTAATGTACAACTATAACTTATTTTGTTTAACCTTAATAATGTACAACTATAATTTATTTTGTTTAACCTTAGTAATGTACAACTATAACTTATTTTGTTTAACCTTCATAATGTACAACTGTAACTTATTTTGTTTAACCTCCATAATGTACAACTATAACTTATTTTGTTTAACCTTCATAATGTACAACTATAACTTATTTTGTTTAACCTTCATAATGTACAACTATAACTTATTTTGTTTAACCTTCATAATGTACAACTATAACTTATTTTGTTTAACCTTCATAATGTACAACTATAACTTATTTTGTTTAACCTTCATAATGTACAACTATAACTTATTTTGTTTAACCTTCATAATGTACAACTGTAACTTATTTTGTTTAACCTTCATAATGTACAACTATAACTACGATGTGAAGGTTAATAAAAGTATATAGGAAGACTAGAAACAGTGAGTCTATGACAAATGAACAAAGAGCTCGTTATCAGTAAGAAATAAAAACTATTTTAAACAGGCTTACTACATAAATATAACGATTTCTGTTCGTGTTTGTGAAAAATCAATAGTCCTCGTGTAACTGTTTCGCTGTGTATAATTATCTGTTCTGCGGACTACGCAGTTCTTCGTGTTTTGTTTCGTGGAGTTCTCTGGACTGCTAGATTCAACGACTGTCTTAACAGAGAATATTCAAAACAAACCAATAAGTAAAGAGAAGATAAATATAAATTTTTTTTCAAAGTGATCGTTCAAACTTCTCTTGCTGTAAGTTATCTTAATTTCAGTGTATGTGTCATACACATATGTGTGTGTGCGTGTCTATGTGTATAAATATCCTTTCGTTCTCACCAGGGGTACACAGTTGAATACTTGTTGTTGTTGTTGTTGTTTTGAATTAAGCACAAAGCTACACAATGGGCTATCTGTGCTCTGCCCACCACGGGTATCGAAACCCGGATTTTAGCGTGTAAGTCCGCAGACATACCGCTGAGCCACTGGGGGGCCAGTTGAATACAGTGCCACGTTCTTAATTGAAACTGTTCCGTCTATTAGCGTAAGAAATAAGCGAATTTCCTGTCCTGTAATATAATTTATTGAGATTTGTAAACTTATGTTACGCTGTATTTGAATATTTGTTCAATCTATAGTTACACTACGTAAATTATCACTAGATGTAAAGAAACTTCGATATCTGTAGTGATAAGGCTTTGGAAACATGACTTCGCGTTGAGTGTGAAACTTTTTCCCCGGTGTTATGTATATTATTTCTAAATTACCCCAGTCTTAAAATAGGGCCGTATCAATTAACTTTAATGATTTCAACATTCAGTCGAACTAATGGCAGTCCTGCCTTATTTCAAAGAGTTGATGGCTAGAGGAGGTCATTATGTGTTGGTACAATCCACAAAATTTGATGAGTAGATTAATTTAGAGTAAGATTGCTACACTAAAACACTGTTAAGTAACACACTGTCCAAAACTATCGAATGTATTAAACCGCTCTTAACGTTCTACTGACGAGTTCACACCACAAAACAATACGGTGTTACTTTCAATACACGTGTTTTTTATTATCACATTGTGAACTGAAATATGATTTTTTTGTCTATTATCAGATTTTGGCATCACAGCTGGAAAGCAAGATAACTTTCAAGGTAAATATAAGTTTATCTTTTTTCTACATCTAGTTCGTCACATCATAAGAACAAATTAACCTCACATCTTTTCTAAGTTTAACTTTATTTTTCTTTAACAAATTATGGTATGAACTTTTCAATAGTTTTAACTTTAAAACTCGTTCTTTCACAAACACCATTCGATGATATTTATGTTTAGGTTTTAATTACAAAAACTAGACGATATTCATGAAGATTATAAAGTAAAACAACTATGAATAACTTTGGTAAATGATTTATTAAGATAACAATTCATTAATTAGCTACGAAATGTGGCATCAAATGGAAACTAGATGGTGCAAAAAGCTATTTATATTATAATTAAGACATACAATAACAGCTAGCTGGTGCACGTGGCTATCTTCATTATAATTACCGTATAAATAAGAGCAAAAGAGTCCACGTGGTTATCTTTATTATAATTACCACATACAATAGAGAATAGATGGTGCACGTTGCTATGTTTATTATCATTACAAAATATTCAATAGGAGGTAGATGGTGCACGTGGTTATCTTTATTATAATTACCACATACAATAGAAGATAGATGGTGCACGTGGCTATGTTTATTATAATTACAACATGCAGTAGGAGCTAGTCTCTGCAAGTGGTAATCTTTATTGTAATTGTAATTACAACAAGCTATAGTAGCTACTTGGTGCACGTTGCTATGTTTATTATTATTACAATATTCAATAGGAAGTAGATGGTGCACGTGGTTATCTTTATTATAGTTACATCATTCAATAAGAGCTAGAAGGTGCACGTGACTATCTTTGTTACAATTACAACGTTCAGTTGGAGCTGGATGATGCACGTGGTTAATTTTATTATAATTATGAAATCCAACACTAATGTGGAAAGTACACGTGGTTAAGTTTATAATTATGACAACTATTAGTATGCTAAATAGTTCACGTGATTAACTTTAATAGAAGTTTGGTATCCTGTACTGAGTTGTCGTGCGTGACATGTTCCTTATTTGAAACATGATACTTTCTTAAGTAAACAAGTTGTTTTCCTGACGATGTCATATAAAGGTCGAAAAGTTGTTCTCTGCATATCAGTAAAACTGATGATACCCATATCAGTCGTGCTTATCAGTAAAAGTGATGATGCCCATATCAGTCGTGCTTATCAGTAAAAGTGATGATGCCCATATCAGTCGTGCTTATCAGTAAAAGTGATGATACCCATATCAGTCGTGCTTATCAGTAAAAGTGATGATGCCCATATCAGTCGTGCTTATCAGTAAAAGTGATGATACCCATATCAGTCGTGCTTATCAGTAAAAGTGATGATACCCATATCAGTCGTGCTTATCAGTAAAAGTGATGATACCCATATCAGTCGTTCCGTTATTCCTTTTTATTTCAAGTGGGTTTCTTGTCATCAAGTAGTTCACAGGTTGCTGTCTCGTCCAACTGATTTTAATTCACTCGACTGTATTTCATGATGCATAAACTAGATTTTTACCAGCCGAGTCTGCCCAGTGAAATGTAGGACTGATAGCATTACTGCCCAGTGAAATGTTTGGATGATAGCAGGACTGCCCAGTGAAATGTATGTCTGATAGCAGGACTGCCCAGTGAAATGTAGAGTTTATAGCAGGACAGCCCAGTGAAATGTTTGGCTAATAGCAGGACTGTCCAGTGAAATGTTTGGCTGATGGCAGGACTGCCCAGTGAAATGTATTGCTGATAGCAGAACTGCTCAGTGAAATGTATGGCTGATAGCAGGGCTACCCAGTTATATGTATGGCTGATAGCAGGACTGCCCAGTGAAATGTTTGGCTGATAGCAGGACAGCCCAGTGAAATGTATGGCTGATAGCAGGACTGCCCAGTGAAATGTTTGGCTGATAGCAGGACAGCCCAGTGAAATGTTTGGCTGATGGCAGGACTGCCCAGTGAAATATATTGCTGATAGCAGAACTGCCCAGTGAAATGTATGGCTGATAGAAGGACAGCCCAGTGAAATGTATGGCTGATAGCAGGGCTACCCAGTTATATGTATGGCTGATAGCAGGACTGCCCAGTGAAATGTTTGGCTGATAGCAGGACAGCCCAGTGAAATGTTTGGCTGATAGCAGGACTGTCCAGTGAAATGTTTGGCTGATGGCAGGACTGCCCAGTGAAATGTTTGGCTGATAGCAGGACTGTCCAGTGAAATGTATAGCTGATAGCAGGACTGTCCAGTGAAATGTATGGTTGATAGCAGTACTGCCCAGTGAAATGTTTGGCAGATAGCAGGACTGCCCAGTGAAATGTATGGCTGATAGCAGGACGGCCCAGTGAAATGTTTGGCTGATAGCAGGACTGCCCAGTGAAACGTAGAGTTTATAGCAGGACAGCCCAGTGAAATGTTTGGCTAATAGCAGGACTGTCCAGTGAAATGTATGGCTGATAGCAGAACTGCCCAGTGAAATGTTTGGCTGATAGCAGGACTGTCCAGTGAAATGTTTGGCTGATGGCAGGACTGCCCAGTGAAATGTATTGCTGATAGCATTACTGCCCAGTGAAATGTTTGGATGATAGCAGGACTGCCCAGTGAAATGTATGTCTGATAGCAGGACTGCCCAGTGAAATGTTTGGCTGATAGCAGGACAGCCCAGTGAAATGTATGGCTGATAGCAGGACTGCCCAGTGAAATGTTTGGCTGATAGCAGGACAGCCCAGTGAAATGTTTGGCTGATGGCAGGACTGCCCAGTGAAATGTATTGCTGATAGCAGAACTGCCCAGTGAAATGTATGGCTGATTGCAGGACTGCTCAGTGAAATGTATGGCTGATAGCAGGGCTACCCAGTTATATGTATGGCTGATAGCAGGACTGCACAGTGAAATGTTTGGCTGATAGCAGGACTGTCCAGTGAAATGTTTGGCTGATGGCAGGACTGCCCAGTGAAATGTTTGGCTGATAGCAGGACTGTCCAGTGAAATGTATAGCTGATAGCAGGACTGTCCAGTGAAATGTTTGGCAGATAGCAGGACTGCCCAGTGAAATGTTTAGCAGATAGCAGGACAGCCCAGTGAAATGTATGGCTGATAGCAGGACGGCCCAGTGAAATGTTTGGCTGATGGCAGGACTGCCCAGTGAAATGTATTGCTGATAGCATTACTGCCCAGTGAAATGTTTGGATGATAGCAGGACTGCCCAGTGAAATGTATGTCTGATAGCAGGACTGCCCAGTGAAATGTTTGGCTGATAGCAGGACAGCCCAGTGAAATGTATGGCTGATAGCAGGACTGCCCAGTGAAATGTATGGCTGATAGCAGGACTGCTCAGTGAAATGTATGGCTGATAGCAGGGCTACCCAGTTATATGTATGGCTGATAGAAGGACTGCACAGTGAAATGTTTGGCTGATAGCAGGACAGCCCAGTGAAATGTTTGGCTGATAGCAGGACTGTCCAGTGAAATGTTTGGCTGATGGCAGGACTGCCCAGTGAAATGTATTGCTGATAGCAGAACTGCCCAGTGAAATGTATGGCTGATAGCAGAACTGCTCAGTGAAATGTATAGCTGATAGCAGGGCTACCCAGTTATATGTATGGCTGATAGCAGGACTGTACAGTGAAATGTTTGGCTGATAGCAGGACAGCCCAGTGAAATGTTTGGCTGATAGCAGGACTGTCCAGTGAAATGTTTGGCTGATAGCAGGACTGTCCAGTGAAATGTATAGCTGATAGCAGGACTGTCCAGTGAAATGTATGGTTGATAGCAGTACTGCCCAGTGAAATGTTTGGCAGATAGCAGGACTGCCCAGTGAAATGTTTGGCAGATAGCAGGACAGCCCAGTGAAATGTATGGCTGATAGCAGGACGGCCCAGTGAAATGTTTGGCTGATAGCAGGACTGCCCAGTGAAATTTAAAGTTGATTCATTTTTCTAGGATTTTGTTTCACTATAATAAATCTACTTTCAATCATTATATTAAAACATGGCTTTGTTTCGAATGTGCCTGTTTTATAGTTTAAAATGACAGTCGAAGTAGTCCAATAAATATTATAAAGTTTAGTATATAACCTAAATATTCCAGGAACGTGAAGGACCTACACATGTCGAAAGTTGCTGAGAGACATTTTTCTTTTTTTAAGTTCTTAACAACGTGAACACATATGAGAAATGTAATTACATATAGTTAACTTCGAGAAGCTATGAAACTTCATCTATATGACGAGGAATACGAAGTGTGAAGTCAATAAATTTAACTAAATCCAATTTATAATATTTGAAAGATGAAATAAATTAATGGTTATGACCTTTATTTAAAGCAAGAGATCCTAAAATCGATTTCTCGATTCTTGAATATTTTAAAGATTTCTTGTTGAAACCCCTTCACCCTGAAACATTTAAACTTAACTCGGTAATATTTTACTGCGAAACATTGAACACTCTTGTTTCACATTACATTTCTTCACTTTAATTATGCTCTTATATTAAACTTGTCTAGAAGGTTTACTGTGGACCATCATTGTTTCTTTATTAGTTAGAGTGAATGTTAAAAAGATATAATGGGCCTAATAATAATGTCTGATAATTAATTATTAATGTTTTTAAAAAGCAAGTAATATCTTTCACAACATACCCTTCGCACTTCTAACAAACGTCTTATATAAAGTGTTCAGACAAATACTGTGGTCTATTCCAGCCAGAATGGTTACCTATGGATTGAGGAAAGTGCTCGTTGGCCTATGGATATATCGAATGTAGCATGGTTAGAATACTGTTATCTTTCAATATTATTCTGAGTGGTAACAGATATATCGAATGTAGCATGGTTAGAATACTGTTATCTTTCAATATTATTCTAAGTGGTAACAGATATATCGAATGTAGCATGGTTAGAATACTGTTATCTTTCAATATTATTCTGAGTGGTAACAGATATATCGAATGTAGCATGGTTAGAATACTGTTACTTTCCAATATTATTCTAAGTGGTAACAGATATATCGAATGTAGCATGGTTGGAATACTGTTACTTTCCAATATTATTCTAAGTGGTAACAGATATATCGAATGTAGCATGGTTAGAATACTGTTATCTTTCAATATTATTCTAAGTGGTAACAGATATATCGAATGTAGCATGGTTAGAATACTGTTATCTTTCAATATTATTCTAAGTGGTAACAGATATATCGAATGTGGCATGGTTAGAATACTGTTATCTTTCAATATTATTCTAAGTGGTAACAGATATATCGAATGTAGCATGGTTGGAATACTGTTACTTTCCAATATTATTCTAAGTGGTAACAGATATATCGAATGTAGCATGGTTGGAATACTGTTAACTCAGTGTCCTGACAAAGCATAAAAATTAGTCAAGATAGTCCAGTGTCTTGACAAACCATAACAATACTCCATACAGTTCAGTTAACTCTGTGTCTTCACACACCATAACAGTCCCAGATAGTTCAGTGTATTGACACACGATAACAATACACCAGATAGTTAGTTCAGTGTCTTGACGAACCAAAAGAATGTTCTAGATAGTTCACTGTCTTGATGCAGCACGATAACAGTACTCCTGACAGTGCAGTATCTTAACTCACCATAAAAAACTTTTGAGAGTACAATGTCTTCACACACCATAACACTACTCCAAACAATGCAGTGTCTTGACACACCATAACAATACTCCAGACAGTGCAGTCTTGACACACCATAATAATACTCCAGACAGAGCAGTCTTGACACACCAAACAATACTCCAGACAGTGCAGTCTTGACACACCATAATAATACTCCAAACAGTGCAGTCTTGACCCACCATAACAATACTCCAGACAGTGCAGTCTTGACACACCAAACAATACTTCAGACATTGCAGTCTTGACACACCAAACAATACTCCAGACAGTGCAGTCTTGACACACCAAACAATACTCCAGATAGTGCAGTCTTGACCCACCATAACAATACTCCAGACAGTGCAGTCTTGACACACCAAACAATACTTCAGACAGTGCAGTCTTGACACACCAAACAATACTCCAGACAGAGCAGTCTTGACACACCAAACAATACTCCAGACAGAGCAGTCTTGACACACCAAACAATACTCCAGACAGTGCAGTCTTGACACACCAAACAATACTCCAGATAGTGCAGTCTTGACCCACCATAACAATACTCCAGATAGTGCAGTCTTGACACACCAAACAATACTCCAGACAGAGCAGTCTTGACACACCAAACAATACTCCAGACAGTGCAGTCTTGACACACCAAACAATACTCCAGATAGTGCAGTCTTGACCCACCATAACAATACTCCAGACAGTGCAGTCTCGACACACCAAACAATACTCCAGACAGTGCAGTCTTGACACACCAAACAATACTCCAGATAGTGCAGTCTTGACCCACCATAACAATACTCCAGACAGTGCAGTCTCGACACACCAAACAATACTTCAGACAGTGCAGTCGTCTCAGTTATTATGTTAATAGTTTTTATTACTGTCATTACTATATCGATAATTTTATTATTATATTTTCAGTGTGTAGTTTTATATTCAACAGTACAGAACAATCTAATGGATCCTTTACTTCTCCTAACTATCCCGGGATCTATCCCCGAGACACAGAGTGCTCTTATCTTTTTTATGGCCGTCCGGGTGAGCGGATACACCTGACGTTTGCTTATTTCGACGTTGAAGGAGTTCAGCCGTATGTGATATTTAAAAATGTTATATTTATGTGGTTGTACATCTTTATACCTTGTTATGTTTGTTTTATCCGAAATATGATCCACAAACGTTCGTCAAAACTAATTGATTAATACCAATTGGTATCATTTTTAATCATCAGAAACACAGCGTTCAGCTGAGATCTTTGGAACATTTGTTGAAATTCTTTCAAAAAAATCAATTTTGTTTGACAGGGTGTAGTATTATAATACCTGATTCAGTAAGACGTCTTGAACTCTAACAATAAACTTTCTAGTAAGTTTCTGCTTATTTGTGTCTTGCAGTTCATCTAACATCGTTTGGTGATATCTGACAATACATATAACGCATTTATAGTTTACTGAAGCTCACGTGAGACATTTGTACATCTCACATGATAAACACACACATATAATAGGCCGTTTTACTTTGCAATTCTCACATAATAATACGTTATATTTTCCATTTTCATTAATGTAAATCTCGGTGTAGAAACTCCTCAAGTTAACAAGTCAAATGACACTTGAATCCACCAACTGTTCATCACCACGTTCTCCTGCACGTTCACTTTGATTGCACATTTAACAGGAAATGTTCTGGATTACACCACATTGATGTTCATGTCATATACGTTGTTTACCGACAGCACGTGTTTACATATCTTAAAGATTTTCGATTATTTATCTAAACATTTGCCTAGGTTTACTTTCTGAAAGATAATTCGTCAGATTTTGACCATAAATCATTAGAGTTCTTAATAGAACTGACCTTTGTTTCCTTTATAATCTTTTTGACAGATGTACAACGGAATTCGCCAGTGACTATATAGAATTTTCCAACTTCAGAACGGTAGACCGGAAAATACCCAGACACTGTGGCTCCAAAAAACCAAAAGTAATTGAGTCGGATGGTGAATTTTTTCGAGTGACTTTTGTATCTAATGACAAATTTGATGGAACAGGATTTGAAGCGTTTTATCAATTCCGAAACGACGTCGGTAAGTCAGTCAGTCGTGGACGTTCATAAACCATGGGAATATCCTTACTTATTCTCGGAATCTTCACCATTCTAATCATACCAAATGGCGTTCTCTTTTATAAACGACGACTTGTCTAAATATATTACTTAACTCTATTAATAGCTAGTATTGTACTCGTGCCAGCAGATATCGTTTTGTTACAAACGACCACTTGTCTAAATATATTACTTAAGTCTACTAATAACTAGTATTGTACTCGTGCCAGCAGATATCGTTTTGTTACAAACGACCACTTGTCTAAATATATTACTTAAGTCTACTAATAAACTTGTATTGTACTCGTGCCAGCAGATGTCGTTTTGTTACAAACGACGACTTGTCTGAATATATTACTTAACTCTATTAATAACTAGTATTGTACTCGTGCCAGCAGATATCGTTTTGTTACAAACGACGACTTGTCTAAATATACTATATTCCTTTCTAATAACCACGATTTCAATCATACCACGAATTTATAAATTTAGTAAGCGAAGCTAATACTTATATAACTACCACTAATATCATAAATGAAGATAATATGTTTAAATATTTAATTAATAGACTTACCTTGTGTAGTATGCATGATTAATAGACTTACCTCGTGTAGTATGCATGATTAATAGACTTACCTCGTGTAGTATGCATGATTAATAGACTTACCTCGTGTAGTATGCATGATTAATAGACTTATCTTGTGTAGTATGCATGATTAATAGACCTATCTTGTGTAGTATGCATGATTAATAGACTTATCTTGTGTAGTATGCAAGATGCTTTTCCATTAGTTTCGGATTTTAAAACTATAAGTTGTTGTTTTTTTAATTTTGCACAAAGCTACTCGAGGGCTAAACTATACGTTTTCCTGTGATGTCGAGAAACCCACTTGTAGCGAAATATATTTGCAAAAGCGGCTCATTTGGGTTGAGAAAATATTTTACATAGAAGAGCGAACAACGTTTCGACCTTCTTCTTGTGAACCTGACAATGACCGAAGAAGGTCGAAACGTTGTTCGTTCTTCTGTGTAAAATATTTTCTCAACCCAAATGAGCCGTTTTTGCAAATATATTTCTCTATAAGTTTTCCGTCTGTTGAGTTTTTAAGAAACGTAAGCGAGTATATATTACTGCGTTACTATCTTTGTTTCTGAATGTTGAAGTGTAATACTTTGGTATGAAACATGAAATAACCAATTGCATGATAAATATGTAATGTTTCATTTTTTGTGATAACTGATGCACAAACTATTCGTAGTTTATATCCAGAAATATCCGTAGAATTAATATTATATTCTGATGAATCGTTCGAACAAGTGTTTACATATATTAAAGTTTTAACAATAAAGCAATAACGTAAAGTTATCAAATATTTTGTATTGGCAACACGTTTAATTTGTTTATTATGTTTTTCGTGACAACCCAAACATTTCTACCCAGGACATTAATTTTTATTTTATTGTTACTGAAGGTAATATCTTTATATCTAGTAAATTTTTGGCACTTTATTAAAACAGTTTTCCCACAGTATAGTTTTCTGTAATAAAGTAAAGCAGTTTTGGTGGATTCGAATGTGTCGCCCTCTACTCACCAAGATACTTTTAATCAGCATAAAGCTAATGATTCAATTAATCGAAAGAATATAATGATAAATAACGACATATTAATAATAAATACTGATAAATAATATTATTTGTATTGTTGGTAAAATGAAGAATTGTAATAATCGGTGACAATATATTTTATTAACTATTTTCGTGACATTATTTGATGACATCGTAACTTCGATTAATCGATAAGTTCTCGTGAAATGGATCAGTGTTCGTAGTTAATCCGTTGTATAAAATAATTAACTTTTGATGCCTTGAAAATAACCTTTAATGTGTTATACTTCGTGTTAGTGGAGCTCACTACAGAACTTCCGAGCATAAAACGTGTTCAGTAAAGAGCGTCTTGTTTGTTTTTTAAGCTGTTGAGATACAAGGTGAATAATAGATATATGAAAGCGGTTTAAAGGTGAGCAGACATTGTAACAGATACGTTCGTAATTAATATCGTTTTCGGTCAGTGCAAACTCGCTATTTAGATCAAACTTTTTTCTCCTGGTTGTGACCGTATTTAATTTGATATATTTTCCTCACTTCCTTATTTATAAATTTCCGACCGTTTCGTCAGTAGGTTACACTTTCTCTTATCAATAGTTCCTCAAGGGTTTCAGTCATCTTAGGACATTTTGGTTAATCATAAATGCGTAAACTGAGCTAACATTGTCTTCGAAATTGATATTTATTAATACTGGTTCTTTACTTTGTAATGTAACAGTAACTGTTTATTAATACTGGTTCTTTACTTTGTTATATTTAGATGTTCTTTACCAACTGTAATTGAATATAAATATATATGGCAATTCATTGTTATTTATCACTGTATTTGTACGGCGTTTTCATCTGATTTGTAACATGTACAATGCAGGAAAACATGAATATCAATATTTCTCTTTCAGATCCTTTCACCGTGAGAAGAACAGCCGGAGTGAGTAGTAAGTTTGTCTTTCAAACATCTAGTGGTCTATCTGTATTATTCAGTATATTCTCTTCCCTGTCTGTCGTATCCGTCTTGTCTTCCCTTTCATGGATGATATTTGTTTCATTTTAATTGAATTTGTTAAAGTGTGTGTGTGTGTGTGTGTGTGTGTGTGTGTGTGCGCGCGCGCGCGCGTGTAACCATAGCATGTTCCAGCTATAAACCTAAAAACATATTAAACATGAAATAAAGTACGCTGAATACTTTTTCAAAAGTTCCCAGGGTACAATCAACAATGTGGGAGCATAAAACGTATCTTAGGATTTGTAGGTGATTAGAAAGTAGGACCCACATTGCAGTGAAAATATACCGTCTATCAGTCTTAACTTCCACCTCGCTAGTCTCACATTAGAGAATTAGGAGAGCGAGGTATGGGGGTTCAAGCCCACAACATCCCACGTCTGTGTCACACTTCACTACCTGCACACAGTTGTGGGAAGATGATGGCTCTCCGAAGTTAAAACAATAATAAGAAAAACACAAACCTTTGTAAATACATGAAAAATAAATAAATAAATAAATAAACAAAATAAAATAAAATGAACACGGTATGAATTATGGAAAAAATTTTTTACACATACATACAAAGCGAAAAGAGAGAATAATTACATATATATACAAAGCAAGGGAAAAAACCTAATAATTACACATATACATACAAAGTGTAAAAATGGCATATATACAAAGCAAACATAATTAAATATACACAAAAAATAAATACAAAAAGAGAGGGTGGAGATAGGGCGGCTCAGACTCTAAACTCGACCCAACACCCCACCCACCCACAGAGAGGCGAGACGTCCGGCCGCCATAGATGAAGAAAATACCTGTAACTCACCCGGTCAAAAACGATTTGTGCCGAACAAGCCAAATGAAGTACTTAAAGACTGCTAGAGTATACTGGAAAGAAAAGGCCAGGTGGCCGGTAACGCTGATCGACACGTGGTACCGGATGGTCTCAGAGGAAAGCGGTGGGACCCATAAAAGGTGGGACACTCTTTCACAGATTTTCACCGACGCCGGACACAGGACGAACCTGTGCATGACAGACTCCACACGAGACACAACTCGGTTGCACACGAATACACAGAAGAATGTTATGTATAACTTGTGCCAGTTGAAAGCCTGGAGATAGCTACCAACATGACGTAGCCCCAAGTAACGGCAGAGCAGGGTGGTGGTCCTCAATCCTTTGCTTACATTCACGTACCAACGGGCAGTAGATTGAATTGGAGTCGGTCGGAATGTCGACTGACTCGGCACGACATGGCCGTAACGCTGCAGCAGTTTTCACGTACCAGGTAGGAGGGTCAAAACACATTGGTGTTTGTAGGCTCAACGGAACACCAAAGAGCCTGCAACCCGTGCCAAACAAGAATCAAATGACGTAGCAACAGGGATGACCCTCCAAGGACAGATAGCAAAAGGTGGTAGACAGTAAGAGAGAAAGATACTGGGTTCGAACATATGGTATGCCTAGACCTTCCCTGCAAGGCAGCAGTGTCAAAGAAAGCCGGAGATACAGTCTCAGGAACACAGAAATTGCGGGGATATCCCTGTCTGAGTAACGGAACAGGTTCCTGAGAAGCACAAGATGCATAACTGCACCCAAATGGGTACACAGGACTTTAGAAATAATCTGGACATCTACGTTAAGGAGATAGAGGATGCCACGAGGAAAGATCTGAGTTGCTGGGGTCCTTACAGATAAGAGTTATGAGCCGGCAGCATAGATCCCGTGGCCAGACAGCTGTTAAAAATGTCTGATGAAAGAGGGTCCGACAACATGCCACACGTGGCAGTAGAATTTCACCGGCAACATATCCGGCCCGGGACACCGAGTGGCCGACCAACACTCAAAGCTGATGGGTTTCACCAGGTGTTTGGAAAAGGAAGGGTCGAGGGAGGGTAAAATCCGGGTAAATGTCACACAATATCTCGTCCACGGGTGAAGCCTGGAATAAACGGCGGTAACAGCCGAGGCACGCATTTAGAATGTTAGATGACGATTGTCCATTCTCCAACACCAGATATTGATGTCCGATTTTGGCCATCTCCCGTGCCTTGCACAGCAGAACTCTAGTAACTGATCTGGGATCGAGTGACTCGATCAGACTAGAGACACGCGCAGCACGGAATAGTTTGGAACAATCCAAATCTATTTCCCAGCATAAGTTATTGATGTTCGAGAGGACCCAGCATTTCAACGGCCTGCCACGGAGCAAGGCAGCGAGGATGTCCTGCTTGCCTCGCAAGGCTAGGCGGCGAGCCTGCGAATGCCGCATAGCAGCTTGTGTCAACAAGGAGGCAGAGGCTTCCTTGAGACTCGCCCACTATGACCCGGTGACAGATTCGACAGAACAGAGCCTCTGGACGAGAACAGTCAATTCGTCTCCAGTCTCATCCTCGGTAAAGAGGGAGACGTTGAGCCTCCACACATCAGGACCCCGATAAACGGGGGCAAAATCTCGGAATGAGGTGAGAAGTGCTCGATGGTCGGACACGTTAAACGAGACATCCCCAACCTGGTGACCTGCAGCTCCGCTAAGATCAGGTATTACGTAGTACCTGTCCAGGCGACAAGAAACGCCGAGACCAGTCCACGTGGCCACAAAGGCAGACCCATGCAGAGCATCCCAGACAACAGAAAATTTGAAATCCGGTAGCACTGCATGCAGAGACTGCATACACTGATCACCAGAAAGAGGATTGTCGCAAATCTGTCAAGGTGAGGATCCTGCGTCTTGACGCAGTTGAAGTCCAATATCGGACTGTGTAATCAAGAATGTGTCCAAGCCCAAAGAAAAGGGCTCCATTTCCTCAGACTAGACAAGTGCATTGACAAGCCGAATCTTATGACCCCGAGCGACCACAACAACGTTCACATCCCGCACCTTAGCATCACTATGCAATGCGAGTATGGTGCCATTAAGACGCGGATGAAAGAGGATCCCCTCGCACGCGTCGTGCGAAAAGACCAGAAGGCACGGACAGGATAGCGGGAAGAAAACAAAAAGTGGTCCCTCTGAGAGGCAGAATGGGTCTCCTGAAAAAACAACATCAATCTTAAAGTGGTTGAAAAGGAAAAATGCGTAGAATTGCTTAGCAACGCCACACATCTCCTGGATGTTTGAAGTCATGCAGGAGAACGCCATCAACCAATGAAAGGAAGGAAATCAGCGACGCTGCTGCTTTGAATGGACAGACTGAGGTGGGGGGGGAAGCGAGAAGCCTCTTGAGGCCACCCGACCTCACCCTCGCGTCGCAGTTGTGGCTGTTGGCATCCGACCACCACTGCTGCACAACCGGAACATCCAGACACGGGGATGCAGGACCCCCTGGAGGACGTCATGGGCAAGCTCAAAAGGAGTCGATCGGAGGGTAATCCATTTTATATTTTGCCCGGCCGGCTCCACGAGCACTCGCTGGTCTCCAAAGGGAGAGGCCATACCAACCTTCTGTCAAGGTACGTCTGCGCACACACACATACACACAAGCCACACTAAGTTTGCACAACAAATTTCACAGATGAACACGGAATAAACAACACACCGTTAGAGACTGACACCGATAACTTCTGTTCAACACTAACAGAATAACAACACTCGTCAAGTTAACACACCTGCCACCAATGTGGTAATAAAACTAAGACGACAGTAGTAAAGTGATAGTTTACTGAGCCTGTCGTGCTTTATATGCGGCACAAGATGTACATAAAGTAGTGCGAAGTTTTTAATGACTTTATTTTAATGAATAATAACTTCAGCTGAATTTCTCTGATATTACTTTATTTGTGTATTTACTAAAGAAAAATTTTATCTGGGATTTCTGTATAAAATCCATTAGTTCTCGTATTACTATATACACATAATTAATAAAATATTGTGCTTCACTACAATATCTGAATAACTGTGTAGTTATAATGTTCAAAATGGGTGGGTATGGAACATTACTATGTAACTAGGATAAACAATATCTGGATAACTCTGTACTTCTAATGTTTATAATAGATGGGTATGGCACATTAGTGTGTAAGGAGTGGTAAACCTCATGTGAATAACTGTGAAGTTATAACGTTTATAATTTTAGGTGGAGTAAACCGTATCTGAATAACTGTGAAGATATGGTGTTTATAATAGATGGGTGTGATACATTACTATGTAAGGAGGGTAAACCGTATCAGAATAACTGTGAAGATATGGTGTTTATAATAGATGGGTGTGATACATTACTATGTAAGGAGGGTAAACCGTATCAGAATAACTGTGAAGATATGGTGTTTATAATAGATGGGTGTGATACATTACTATGTAAGGAGGGTAAACCGTATCTGAATAACTGTGAAGATATGGTGTTTATAATAGATGGGTGTGATACATTACTATGTAAGGAGGGTAAACCATAAATTGGAAAATAAAAATATTTTCTTTTATGAAAAAAATATTTATATTGATATCCTTTTTACCAATTACTTTTATTTCTAGATTTAAATAATGTGTATCTGTATCAGAAATTAAAGTATTTTCAATTTCTAATTTTGTTGAATAAATTGTGGGAATAAATTTATATATTTCAGAATTATCTATGCTAATTAAAAGATCAGTATATCTGTAAATTGAAGTAGAAATATCTGGGTTTGGATAGTTTTTAATCAATATATTTTCATAGTAATATAAATATAAATTTGCTACATAAGTTGAATAATTAGCTCTTACTGTAACTCCTATCACTTGTTTGTAAACCTGGTTATTGAAAAAATATAAAATATTATAAATACAGAAACTCAATATATCTTTTACATTTTTGGAACTATATATATTTTTCCAGTTCTATAAAAAGATAACAATATTATATTGTTAATGAATTTAAAACAAAGATTAAATCTCCTAATCGAATTGTGGTATATAATGTTGTAAAGTCAAATGTTTGAATAATATTTACCTGCATACAATTTCTTAGACATTCTGAAATAGGTTGATTATTTTTTATAACCCAAAACGTATGCCTCTTTTTGTTGATACTTAAATTTTTATATTTTATCAAGTAAAATATTAAGTAACTTATTTAATAATATAGCCGGTTGTTTGATAATTGTTTTTATTGAATTGGAAATAAAGCTAAATTTAATTAGAGGTTTATGTAATTTTAGAATAGCAATGAAAAACAGCAAATCTACATAAGAATCATGTTTAGAAGAAAGTCCATAATAAGCTTTAACAAAATTATTAATTACTATCTCTTTGGATAGCTTGACAAGTTTAAAAGTTTATGTATGATTAAATTCGTTTGTCACAATTAATGCACAGAATTATTTGCAAATTATACCAATATTACAATCACCCTTACCAGAAGGAACCATAACATATTTGTCTTTCAGTTCTTTAACTTTATGTTTTAACTGATTAAATGATAAATCTGTGTGTTTTTTTTAATTTGTGGGATAATTTTATTTTTATCTCTCTAACTATATGTAATTCCAATCTAAAAACCATCCAGCTGTAATATAAGTAAAATATATGTGCATCGATATTATATTTTAAAATATTAGTATTATTACATTTAGATTTTTTTTTATTTTCCACGTAATATTTTTGTCTTTTATAATATCTAAATTACCAGTAATAATATGTTTATGAAAAATATTAACAAATAATCTGTTTTCACATTCACGAGGTAAATTATTAACATCATCTACATTTAAATTAGTTTAAAAAAACTTTTATGATTATATATTAATGGACCAATTGGAACCTCATATTTGTAGCTAACGGTAGGTCTTAAGTTTTTACAAGGAAAAATATTATTGTGTATAGATTGATGAATAATTTTAGAAATATGTAAATCACTGAATATTTTATATCCAAGATTAATTATCAACTGTGAAGGTTTTATTTTCCGTTTCTTTTGTTCAAAACTTGAAACATTATTTAGGTTAATAAATATTTTATAATGTCTACAAGTGCTTTTCACGATCAGTTCAAAAGTTATATTTATTTATTATATTAATTAATAGTTTTATTTTAAGAAGATGAAGTTCATAAATATTTAAACAATAGTTTGTTTGTACTAATGTTAGTGTAAAATCTGTTATCTAAATAACTACATAGCTCTGCATAATTTAACCCGTTTTACTGTATTACTTCCTTAACCTTTAGTTTTATTATTCTTATAAATTAAGTTATCTATAAATAAAAAAATAACAATACAATAATCATTACTCAAATTAAAAGCTGTGGAATTATTAAAATATTGGTTTAATTCATAAGAATATAATGTTCTTAGTTTTAAAATGTATAGGTTTTTCAGTTTGAACTCTCTTGGTGTCTTCATTAACTAATATATATGTGCAAAAACGGCTCGTTTGGGTTGAGAAAATATTTTATGTTTGTTTGTTTTTGGAATTTCGCACAAAGCTACTCGAGGGCTATCTGTGCTAGCCGTCCCTAATTTAGCAGTGTAAGACTAGAGGGAAGGCAGCTAGTCATCACCACCCACCGCCAACTCTTGGGCTACTCTTTCACCAACGAATAGTGGGATTGACCGTAACATTATACACCCCCACGGCTGGGAGGGCGAGCATGTTTAGCGCGACGCGGGCGCGAACCCGCGACCTTCGGATTACGAGTCGCACGCCTTACGCGCTTGGCTATGCCAGGCCTAATATTTTATGTAAAATACAAGTGGGTTTTGTCGACATCACTGATTATTTCTAATATAGTTATCTTAACAGAGGTTAAAGGATGAATTCTGATATGTTTGAGTTTGTTGTTTAGGAAATCAGCTGGGTAACCATGAATTAACTTGTTTATGTATCAGGTCGTTCTTTAAGTAATGTCCGATTTTTGGTTCAGAAAAAGAGAAATTATTTCAAATGTTTTTAATGTTATTTAATCAACAATGTATGTTTCATTATTACTAATTTATTCCTGTTAATGATTCACAAACTTCTGAATGCCACTTCTATAAAATTATTGGGGTTTGGAGGAAAATAATGTAGAGAGGGTTGCTTTAACGTTCTCATGTGTTCCAAGCTCTTTTCCCATCAAGACAGTTCTGCAAACTTCAGAATAGATGATAATCAGATGGAACAAGGTTTGGAGAATAAGGAGGATGTGGAAGTTTATCCCAGTCTAGTTCTTCAGTCTTTGTAGATGTTATCCTTTACTGTATGGCACCGTGCACAATCCTGGTGTAACACAACACCTTTACGATTGATCAAAGCAGGCCTCTTCTCTTTCAGTGCAACATTCAGACACTCTAATTATTGACAGTAGAAATATGATGTAATCATTACATTGAGTGGCAGCAACTAAAAGTGGAACACACTAACAGTATCCCACCAAACGCTTAACAAGACATTTCTAGGGTGGAGATCTATTTCGGGCTGTGCTTTAGCCATTTTACCTGCACTAAGCCATTGTCTGCAGCACTTACCATTTTTATAAAGTATCCCTTTTTTATCTCTTGTCACTAACCTGTCCAAAAAGGATGAGTTACATTCACGAGAGTGCAGAGAAGTACAAATGTCCACTCTTGCTCCAAGGTTGGCTTCTGTCAAATCACAGGGAACCCATTTTTCAAGTTTTGACACCTTTCCAAGTTGTTGCAGATGACGGTGAACTATAGAATGGGTTGAATTAAACTTCTGTGCTAGTTCTTCAACTGTTACATCACAATCTTCATCAAGTGCAGCCAGCAGTAAGTCATCATTAAACTCAACAGGACAACATGAATGTGGTACATCATTTAAGTTGTAGTCACCCAGCAGTAAGTCATCATTAAACTCAACAGGACAACCTGAATGTGGTACATCATTTAAGTTGTAGTCACCCAGCAGTAAGTCATCATTAAACTCAACAGGACAACCTGAATGTGGTACATCATTTAAGTTGTAGTCACCCAGCAGTAAGTCATCATTAAACTCAACAGGACAACATGAATGTGGTACATCATTTAAGTTGTAGTCACCCAGCAGTAAGTCATCATTAAACTCAACAGGACAACCTGAATGTGGTACATCATTTAAGTTGTAGTCACCCACCAGTAAGTCATCATTAAACTCAACAGGACAACCTGAATGTGGTACATCATCTAAGTTGTAGTTACCCAGCAGTAAGTCATCATTAAACTCAACAGGACAACCTGAATGTGGTACATCATCTAAGTTGTAGTCACCTGGTGTGAACTTCTGTAACAACCTTCAACATTTCTTTAATTGAGAGACTCTGCACCTTGAATGTTTCGTATTGTTTCTGCTGCACTATTGCCTTTTTTAAATTTATAAATCATTATATACCTCATTGAAACCTTCTATAAAGACAGAAATGACGATGTACTTTCTGTATTAAATTTTCGGGAATCACTTATAGAATGGTAACTTCATAGAAGGGTAACCTGATAGAATGGTAGCCTGATAAAATGGTAAATTGATAGAATAAAAAACTGATAGAATGCTAGCCTCATAAAATAGTAAATTGATAGAATAACAACCTGATAGAATGGTAGCCTGATAAAATGGTAAATTGATAGAATAAAAAACTGATAGAATGCTAGCCTCATAAAATAGTAAATTGATAGAATAACAACCTGATAGAATGGTAGCCTGATAAAATGGTAAATTGATAGAATAAAAAACTGATAAAATGCTAGCCTCATAAAATAGTAAATTGATAGAATAATTCAAACTAACTAACAAAATTATGTGTAACAAACATCACCAGAAGCTGGTGAATATATTATTAAAATCAGTGTAGACACTAATAAAACTTGTTTCACCGCACATTATAACACCCTCACGGCTGAAAGAGCGAGCATATCTGAAGTGACGAGGATTCATATCCGCAGCCCTCAGACAATATGCCCTCATGCATTAACCATTTGGCCATACCAGTCAGGGGATGAGCGTAATATTTTAAAAATGAAATAATTCCTAAAATGTATTCATTCTTAAAATTACAACGAAATTAGCATTAAACTCTAAGATTTATATGCAAGCCCGAGGATTTGGGCTATATCTTGTACGTGAAAGAGTTAATTATAAATTAATAACATTTTTGTTTCGAAAGAGTAAATTTTAAAGATCCAATTAGGATTACTTGCTCTGAACTGTACAAAGGTCTTAACCAGAGATACAGATCAAATGTGAAAAATGTCCTAACCAGAGATACTGATCAAATGTTAATAAGCATTTAAATAATTCTTTAAAAATAAATTTTAAGACGTTTCTTCGATTCTTATGATGTTATATTTATAGGAATGTGGAAGAACTAGATGGATATAAAATATTAAATATCTTATGATTCCACTGATTACTGGTTGTGTTTAGTTTGAGGAAAAACATGTTTATCTTCCATGAAAATACTATGTATTAACGTCTATATATTCGTGTGTAGTAATGATAGCATAAACGGTAACATATGTATATAACTGTGTATTAATGATAGTATGAACGGTAACAACTATATATAACTGTGAATTAATGATAGTATAAACGGTAACATCTATATATAACTGTGTATTGATGATAGTATAAACGGTAACATCTATATATAACTGTGTATTAATGACAGTATGAACGGTGACATTTACATATAAGTGTGTAGTAATGATAGCATAAAAGGAAGCATATACTCTTCAAAAAAAGAAACACAAAAGGCAAAATTTGAGACAAATTGTTAACAAGTTGATTCCGGGTAGTTCTGTATGACACGTGTGAAACTTTGCACATTCACTGCTGAACATCCAAAGTCTGCAAAGGCGAAGTCCACGCTCACTAGTTGAAGTTTAACGTCAATAACGAGTATGCCCCCCGTGAGCATCAATAATTGCTTGGTATCTCCTGCCCATAAAAGAGATGAAATGACGAATCACATCCTTTGGAATGGCTGCACATTCCACTCAGCCTGCAAAGCTGCTGCAAGCTGAGGTAGAGTCTGCGGTTGAGGTTGTCGCCGTCGCAGACGTCGGTCCAACTCGTTCCAAAGATGTTCGATGGGGTATAATGTTGTGATCTGGAGGGCCAGGGAAGAACGTTGATGTTGTGGTGTCTCAAGAAGACAGTGGTGAGTCGGGCTGTGTGAGGACGGGCGTTGTCATGTTGAAAAACGTCGTTGACGTTTACCATGATGGGTTGCACATGGGGCTTAAGAATCTCGTCGACTTATCGTTGAGCCGTAAGATTCCTTCTAATGTGCAAAAGGCCTGTTCTGGTATTGTAGGCGATGGCAGCCAACATCATGACGCTGCCACCACCAAATCTGTCAACTTTCTGCACACAGTTTGCTTCAAACGTTCACCTCGGCGACGGTAAACACGGGTCCTTCCATTCTGCCTACAAAGCATAAAACGTGATTCATCGCTGAACCAAACATGCCTCCATCGTCGATGAGGCCATACCTTATGTGCCCGAGTCCACTGCAGCCGTGCTTGACAATGTTGCTGGGTGAGGATGACGCCTATGACTGTACGTGAAGGTTGGATTCCTGCATCTCATAGACGGTTGCATACGGTCTGATCAGAAATCCTACGCAGCCCTGGAATAGTTGATGCAGTAGACATTGCAGTGGTGGTCCTATCCCGAAGGTGACGTAACCGGATGTCGCGATCTTGTGCGGGCGTGGTCACACGAGGTCTGTCAGATCGTGGACGGTCACAAGTTGATCCATGTTGTTGGTGACGATTCCATAGTCTTGTGATGATGCTTGGGTGGACATTTACAGCTCTGGCAACATCTGATCGAGATTCGCCTGCTTCCATAGACCAATTGCGTTGTGCTTCTGTTAGTCTTGGCGCAACTGTATTGCGTGTCGGTGGCTTAACACTGAGCTATGGAAACCGAGAACCCGTCACTTTTATAGGGATGTTGCACTTGCAGAACATGCAGATCTCTCAAACAAATTTATTGGACACGAATGCGTTTTGGCGAAAAATCCGATGTTTTCCTCCGTTTTCAAAGTACACAGCTTTTATTGTCATTTTGGTCTGACAATCAGTGCCTTAACACTTGTAACATCACATACTCTGAGCTTGTAACGTTATTACATATATTTCTCTTTAAAATAAACAAAATATCCCTTTTGCGTTTCTTTTTTTGAAGAGTATATATATTTTAGTGTGTAGTAATGATAGTAAAAGCGGTGACATCTACATATAAGTGTGAAATAATTCTTTCCCTTTTTTAACATATATAGGTCTGACAAACCAACTGTTTCTTCAGACATTAGCGTGTATAGTCACGTGGACAGTACTGTGAAGAGATCGTTACCTTAGTAACAGGTGATTTCTTAGGAAACGGACGTTCACTAGCTATGATAGTGTCAACAGTTTACCAATCAAACATTTCTGGAGCGTTTGATTCTAAACCTTCTACGCCTGTCTCACTTAGTGTGTTTTTAAAACCTCAATGTAGAAATATATAAAAAAATCGTGCTTTCAAGTTCACTTTATTTAAAATAAAATATAAAATTCGGTTTACTGTAAATTCAAGATTGTCTATTAATAGAGCGATACAAAAATAAAACATTAATAATTAATAGAACGATAAGAAATAAAACAATAATTAATAGAACGATAAGAAATAAAACAATAATTAATAGAACAACACAAAAATAAAACTGATAATTATTAGAACGATAAAAAATAAGATATTAATAATTAATAGAACAACACAAAAATAAAACTGATAATTATTAGAACGATAAAAAATAAGATATTAATAATTAATAGAACAACACAAAAATAAAACTGATAATTATTAGAACGATAAAAAATAAGATATTAATAATTAATAGAACAACACAAAAATAAAACTGATGATTGATACAACGATACTAAAATAAAACATTAATAATTAACAGTTTGTTTGTTTATTTTGGAATTTCGCACAAAGCTACTCGAGGGCTATCTGTGTTAGCCGTCCCTAATTTAGCAGTGTAAGACTAGAGGGAAGGCAGCTAGTCATCACCACCCACCGCCAACTCTTAAGCTACTTTTTTACCAACGAATAATTAACAGAACGATAAAAATAAAACATTAATAATCAATAAAACGATAAAAACATAATACATGAGTAATTAATAGAACATTACAAAAATAAAACTGATAATTAATACAACGGTACAAAAATAAAATATTGATAATTAATAGAACGATATAAATAAAACTAAGAATTAATATAACGATACAAAAATAAAACTGATAATTAATACAACGATACAAAAATAAAACATTAGTAATTAATAAAACATTAATAATTAATAGAATGATAAAAAATAAAAATAATTAATAGAACAATACAAAAATAAAACTGATAATTAATACAACGATACAAAACTAAAACACCAATAATTGATAGAACAATAGAAAAATAAAACAATAATTATTGCATAGTGCGTTTCAATTTCATGGACGACAGCAGAAGTTCGGAAATATCTTTTAGAACGTCGTCTGCCCCGGCATGGCCAAGCGCGTAAGGCGTGCGCTCGTAATCCGAGAGTCGCAGGGTCGCGCCCACCTCGCGCTAAACATGCTCGCCCTCCCAGCCGTGGTGGCGTATAGTGTGACGTTCAATCCCACTATTCGTTGGTAAAAGAGTAGCCCAAGAGTTGGCGGTGGGTGGTGATGACTAGCTGCCTTCCCTCTACTCTTACACTGCTGAATTACGGACGGATAGCACAGATAGCCCTCGAATAGCTCTGTGCGAAATTCCAAAACAAACAAACAGAACGTCGTCACATATTATATTAACTAAATCATCAGATATTATATTAACTGAATAATGAGATATTATATTAATTAAATAATTAGATAGAATATTAACTGAATTATCAGATATTATATTAACTAAATAATTAAAAAAGTATTTTAACTGAATATTTTAAGAACCAACATCAAAATATTATTTGCGTGTGAAACAAAAACATTGTCTCGAAGCATCATTAACATTTTGTTTAATAATTGAATATTGAAACACTCTCGTCCCTTCATAAACAAACAGTAACTGGAAGGTAATTGAATATTGAAACACTCTCGTCCCTTCATAAACAAACACTAACTGATAGGTAATTGAATATTGAAACACTCTCGTCCCTTCATAAACAAACACTAACTGATAGGTAATTGAATATTGAAACACTCTCGTCCCTTTTTAAACAAACAGTAACTGATCGGTAATTGAATATTGAAACACTTTCGTCCTTCATAAACAAACAGTAACTGATAGGTAATTGAATACTGAAACACTCTAGTCTCTTTATAAACAAACAGTAACTGCAAAGTAAATGAATATTGAAACACTCTCGTCTCTTTATAAACAAGCAGTAACTGGTTGAAAATTGAATATTGAAACACTCGTTCCTTCATAAACAAACAGTAACTGGAAGGTAATTGAATATTAAAATACTCTCGTCCATTTATAAACAAACAGTAACTGGTCGGTACTTGAATATTAAAACACTCTCGTCCCTTTTTAAACAAACAGTAACTGGAAGGTAATTGAATATTGAAACACTCTCGTCCCTTTATAAACAAACAGTAACTGGAAAGTAAATGAATATTGAAACACTCTCGTCTCTTTATAAACAAACAGTAACTGGTCGGTAAATGAATATTGAAACACTCTCGTCCCTTTATAAACAAACAATAACTGATCAGTTATTGAATATTGAAACACTCTCGTTCCTTTATAAACAAACAGTAACTGGAAGGTAATTGAATATTGAAACACTCTCGTTCCTTTATAAACAAACAGTAACTGGAAGGTAATTGAATATTGAAACACTCTGGTCTTTTTATAAACAAACAGTAGCTGGAAAGTAAATGAATATTGAAACACTCTCGTCTCTTTATAAACAAGCAGTAACTGGTTGAAAATTGAATATTGAAACACTCTCGTTCCTTCATAAACAAACAGTAACTGGAAGGTAATTGAATATTAAAATACTCTCGTCCATTTATAAACAAACAGTAACTGGTCGGTACTTGAATATTAAAACACTCTCGTCCCTTTTTAAACAAACAGTAACTGAGAAGTAATTGAATCTTGAAACATTCAAGACCCTTTATAAACAAACAGTAACTGATAGGTAAATAAATATTGAAACACTTTCGTCCCTTTATAGATATGCAGTGAATGGTATGTATTGAAACATTCTGTTCCTTCCGTAAAGATAAAATTATAGGTAGATAGTCGTATACAGAAACCTTCTAGTACTTTTATAAACATACAGTTATAAGTAGGCAGTCGGATATTAAAACATTCTGGTCCTTTTGTAAAGAATAATTATATGTCTGTAGTCGAATATTCAAACATTCTTATCCTTTTGTAAAAATACAGTTATTCGTTGGTAATCGATTATTGAAACATTCTGATCTTTTTGTTAAGATGTTGTGATAAATAGGTAGACTACATAATGAAACATTCTGTTCCTTTTGTTAAGATGTTGTTGTAGGTATGTAGTCGATACATTGAAACATTCTGGTCCTTTTATAAACATACAGTAGTGAACAAATAGTCGAATTTTGAAACATTCTGGTATTTTTGTGAAGGATAATTACATGTCTGTAGTCGAATATTCAAACATTTTTATCCTTGTGTAAAAATACAGTTATTGGTTGGGAGTCGAATATTGAAACATTCTAATCTTTTTGTTAAAATGTAGCTATTAACCGAAACATTCTGATCCTTTGGTTAAAATGTTGTTACAGGTAGGTAGTCGATATAATGAAAAATTCTGATCCTTTTGTTAAAATGTAGTAATAGAGAGATAGTCGATATACTGAAACATTCTGATCCTTTTGTTAAGATGTTGTTGTAGGTATGTAGTCGATACATTGAAACATTCTGATCCTTTTGTTAAGATGTAGTTATTGGTAGGTGGTCGATATTTTGAAACATTCTGATTTTTTGTTAAGATATTGCTGAAGGTAAGCAGTCGATATATTGAAACATTCTGATCCTTTTGTCAAATGTAGTTATTGGTAGGTAGTCGATATAATTAAAAATTATGATCTTTTTGTTAAAATGTAGTAATAGGGAAGTAGTCGATACATTGAAACATTCTGATCCTTTTGTTAAGATGTAGTTACAGGTAGGTAGTCGATATACTGAAACATTCTTATCTTTTTGTTAAAATGTTGTTATAGGTAGGTAGTCCATATACTGCAAAATTCTGATCCTTTTGTTAAGATATTGTTAAGGGTATGTAGTCGATACAATAAAACATTCTGATCCTTTTGTTAAAATGTAGTTATAGGTAGGTAGTCGATAAATTAAACATTCTGATCTTTTTGTTGAAATATAGTTATAGTTAGGTAGTCGATATACTGAAATATTCTGATCCTTTTGTTAAGATGTGGCTATTGGTAGGTAGTCGATACATTGAAACATTCTGATCCTTTTGTTAAGATGTAGTTATAGGTAGGTAGTAGATATACTAAAACATTCAAATTTTTTTGTTAAGATGTAGTTCTTGGTAGGTATTCCATACATTGAAACATTCTGCTCGTTTTCTTAAGATGTAGTTATTGGTAGGTAGTCGATACATTGTAACATTCTGGTCCTTTTATATACATATAATTATAAATAGGCAGTCGAATATTGAAACATTCTGGTACTTTTATAAACACACAGTTGTAAACAGGTTGTCGAATATTGAAACATTCTGGTTTTTTTGAAAAAATAATTATATGTCTGGAGTCGAATATTCAAATATTTCTTTCCTTTTGTAAAAATACAATTATTGGTTGGTAATTTAATATTGAAACATTCTGATCCTTTGTTAAGATGTAGTTATAGGTAGGTTGTCGATATACTGAAACATTCTGATCCCTTTGTTAAGATGTTGTTATAGGTACGCAGTCGATATGCTGAAACATTCTGATCCTTTTTTAAGATGTAGTTATAAATAGGTAGTCGATACACTGAAACATTTTGATCCTTTTGTTAAGATGTAAATATTGCTATGTTGTCGATATATTGAAACATTTTGATACCTTTGTTCAGATGTTGTTATAGGTGTGTGGTCGATATACTGAAACATTCTTCTCCTTTTGTTAAAATGTAGTTATAGGTCGGTAGTCGATACATTGAAACATTCTGATCATTTTGTTAAGATGTAGTTATCGGTAGGTAGTCGATACAATAAAACATTCTGATCTTTTTGTTAAAATGTAGTAATAGGAAAGTAGTCCATACATTGAAACATTCTGATCCTTTTGTTAAGATGTAGTTATAGGTAGATAGTCGATACATTGAAACATTCTGATCATTTTGTTAAAATGTTGTTATAGGTAGGTAAACTATAAAATGAAACATTCTGATCCTTTTGTTAAGATGTAGTTATTGGAAGGTAGTCGATATATTGAAACATTCTTATTTTTTTGTTAAAATGTCGTTAAAGTTAGGTAGTCGATAAACTGAAACATTCTGATCCTTTTGTTAAAATGTTGTTATAGGTAGCTGGTCGATATTCTGAAACATTCTGATCCTTTTGTCATGATGTAGTTATAGATAGGTAGTCGATATATTCAAACATTCTGATCCTTTTGTTTAGATGTTGTCACAGGTAGGTAGACTATATTTTGAAACATTCTTATCCCTTTTTTAAGATGTAGTTATAAATAGATAGTCGATACATTGAAACATTCCGATCCTTTTGTTGAGATGTAGTTATTGGTAAATAGTCGATATATTGAAACATTCTGATCCTTTTGTTCAAATGGTAATATATTTTAGGTAGATCGTCGTTAAATGAAACATTTTCATGCTTTTGTTAAGATGTAGTTATAGGTAAGTTGTCGATACATTGAAACATTGTGATTTTTTGTTAAGATGTAGTTATTGGTAGGTTGTCGATATATTAAAACATTTTGATCTATTTGAGAAGATGTAGTTATAGATAGTGTTACGTATTTTTTACGTTTTAAGTTCTTCGTAGACTAAACGCAACAGAAAAACGCAGATAACAGCTTGTATAATTTATTACACTAAACTATTAACAAATATAACATATATAACATGAATTATATAATAATAGTGACAGATATTAAGTTATAACATTCGAAATTAATTACAAAACAAAATAATATTAGTTTCAAACTTCAAAATAAATCACAACACAAAACGGTACTGGCCTGTATCTAATGTAATGATCTAAAATTAAAGTCTCAAATTCCAGTCTAGGGTGTGAATTTGGTCCCACGAAGTAATTCCGAAACAGTTCACAGTTCAATGAAATCCCCGTCTCTCAGCTCAAGCAGTAATTCAGATGTATCGTAGAGATTGACGAAATAAAATCACAACTTCCGGAGATCTAACTTCAATCACAAATCCAAGTTGAATATTCACAGCAAACACTTAACCTTTCTCAAATAACTAAAACTGATGCCTGAATCTCACTCTTATTCTTCGAATAAAACTAATGGCTGAATCTATCTTCTTTTTTCGAATAAAAATTAATGACTGATGACTCATGATGATATCTGTCTCTTGTCACCGTCTTTTATACCGATAGGCCTATTTCTCGAACAATCTTGCAATTTCCATACAACTCCAGAGCTATCCACACATATCCGTTCTTGCACGAGACTACACATCTAGACAGGAAGTCACCAGCACTCATTTACAAACATGTGATTGGTCTACTTAATTCGAGAAAGTTCTAAAATGTTACCCTAAATAAATAACATATTTTAGTTTAAACTTCGAAACAATAATATCAATATGCAAAAAAAATGAATAATACAAATGAAAATTCAAACACAATACGACATGTTGTCGTTTACAAAATATTTACACATATACATAACACTCTCCCCCTTAAAAGTAAAAAAAAAAGTTTGAACTTGTGAAAACTTTTTTTGTTGTTTAACTTATTTGTCTTTTTAAACCAACTTAAAAGTGTTAAATCCAGTGGATTCTTTAATACTCTCATGAACAGCAAACAATGACAAGGGAACACCCCCATCCCAGTCCTTTGAGTGTTCGTGGCAGTAATTTGGTGGAAACGTTCAAGGACACCTTGTGATTCAGGATGGTATGAACTGGACGAAATTTGATGGATGTTTAATTCATGCATGGCTTGTTGAAATAGCTTGGACATAAAATTTGAGCCTTGATCTGATTGCACAACTTTTGGAATCCCGAACATGGTAAAGAATTTAACAAGAGCCTTAACAATGTTGGGAGCAGTGATTTTTCTCAAAGGGATTGCCTCAGAGAAACGTATAGAAGCACACATGATCGTCAAGAGGTATTCATTTCCTGCTTTGCTTTTTGGCATTGGGCCAACACAGTCGATAATGACCCTTGAGAACGGTTCTTCAAAGGCAGGAATAGGCTGCAGTGGTGCTTTTGGAATCCCCTGATTTGGTTTTCCTGTCATTTGGCAAGAATGGCATGTCTTACAAAAGTCAACAACATCTTGGCGCATCTTAGGCCAATAGAAATGTCGTCGGATACGATCTAGGGTCTTTCTTACACCTAAGTGTCCCGACAATACATGGTCATGAGCAAGACTAAGAATATCATTCCGATAGCATTTTGGAATGACGATTTGGTGAATAACATTCCACTCTTCATCAGCAGCAACGTCAGGAGGTCTGTATTTTCTCATTAGCACACCTGACTTCTGGTAGTAACAAATAGGGACAGTTCCTATTTCATTTTCATTAACAGCCAGTTGTAGAAGAGAACGAGTTTCAGGATCATTGTCCTGTTCCTCAACAAGTTTGTTTCGATTAAGAGAGTCGAAAAATGTCTTAGTGTCATCAGTAGAACTTAAAGTTGAGTCAGAAATCTCATCGATGTGAAACATGAATGTATCAGATAAAGAGAAATCCTCTTTGGACTCCTGAGAACGTGTCTGAGAACGAGTAACAGTAAAGGCGGGAAAAACATCAGGAAACTCTTCAACGAGTTGCTCTGTACTGGGACTAACAACAGGTGCTTCAACAACACGAACCTCTGGTACCACCTTACTACCAGCCAAATCATTCCCCAAAAGCATAGACACACCTTCAACAGGCAATGAAGCTTTAATACCCACAGTCACTGGGCCTGAAACTAAGTCCGAATGTAAATCCAATCTATGAAGAGGAATAGAAACGACGCCACCTTCTACACCAGAAATGAGCACATTGGCCCCCACGGATGACTTTTCAGAAAACGGAAGTACACTTTCCAAAATCAAACTCTGAAAAGCTCCAGTATCCCGCAGGATTTTAATTGGTTGTAGATGTGAATCGCCAACAAAAGAAACAAAACCTTCAGTCATGAAAGGCTTAAATTTGTCCTCAACAATATTTTCAGATACATCAATAATATTGGGCTTAGAATCCACAGTGGACTGGACAGGGTCAAAATCATTGGGAACCAATGATGTATCCAACGAGGGCGAAATGAAACTATGGGGTGATGGCTTGTTTTTTACCTTATAGCACTCAGAAATCAGATGGCCAGGTTTCTTACAATAAGCACACGTTTTGGATGAGAATGACACGTTTTTAGTAGATGATGAGCTTATAGAATAAGATGGAGTCTTCGTTTGAGAATTATAAGTTTGCTCTTTTTTGTCTCTGTCGACATTTGCATAATATTTGAATGAGTCAATGGGTTTCTTTGCTGTGTGATTTGTTTTGCTTTTATATGAGAAATCTTTGTGAGTCAAAGCATACTCGTCTGCCAAGACAGCAGCATCATGTATTTTGGAAGCTTTTTGTTCATCAATATAAGTTTTTAGCTCTACGGGAATACATCTTTTAAATTCTTCAACTAACATGAGTTCTCTGAGTTTTGTATAATCTTCTTTAATTTCTCTGGAATCACACCACCTGTCGAACAGAGTTTCTTTTTCACGAGCAAATTCGACATAAGTTTGGCTGTCAAACTTTTTGTAACCACGAAATTTTTGTCTGTATGCCTTTGGTACCAATTCATATGCATTCAAAATGCATTTTTTGACCTGCTCGTAATCATAACTTTGCTCGGCTGTGAGCTTGGAAAATACTTCCTGAGCTTTACCTTGAGAACACTCTGAAGTAATACTGTCCAATATTCGGTAGGCCATTTTAGCCTAAGGGCCAATTTTTCAAATTGCTGAAAATATGTATCTACAGCTTTTTCATTGAATGGAGATACTAAGCGAATCTGTTTGGAAGCATCAAAATTATCCAACTGCATTTGGACAACCTTTTCTTCTGTCTGTGCCTTTCTCATATTGATTTCTTTATCAGCTTTAATGCGTTCCATTTGTATTTCGGCATCAAGGCGTTTGTTTTCTTGTTCTGCCTCAAGAACAAGGCGTCTGTTTTCCTGTTCTGCCTCAAGAACAAGGCGTCTGTTTTCCTGTTCTGCCTCAAGTCGTTTGGTTTCTTTTTCTGCCTCAATACGTTTATTTTCAATTTCTAAACGAAATTTCATTTCCATTTCTATTTTTTTTATTCGAAATCTGGGTCAAAATGAGCGACAGGCAATTGTTGTGCAACTGTTTGAGGTAATACCTTTTGGCTGACCAAATGTTCAACAATAATTTGTTTAATATCTGCTTTCTTCATTGCTTGCTTCACTTCTAAATTAAAATGTTTACCAACATCAAGTAATTCAGATTTTTTTAATTCACTGATTAATTCGAAAGAGGGATTCCGATTAAATTCGTTTATAAAATCTTCAAGTTCGAATGCCATTTTAAATATACAAGCTGTCTATCTGTATAGAATATAAATCTTATTCTATAATAAAATTAACTTGTTTGTTCGATATCCCGGACGAGCCCCCAATTTTCTGTTACGTATTTTTTACGTTTTAAGTTCTTCGTAGACTAAACGCAACAGAAAAACGCAGATAACAGCTTGTATAATTTATTACACTAAACTATTAACAAATATAACATATATAACATGAATTATATAATAATAGTGACAGATATTAAGTTATAACATTCGAAATTAATTACAAAACAAAATAATATTAGTTTCAAACTTCAAAATAAATCACAACACAAAACGGTACTGGCCTGTATCTAATGTAATGATCTAAAATTAAAGTCTCAAATTCCAGTCTAGGGTGTGAATTTGGTCCCACGAAGTAATTCCGAAACAGTTCACAGTTCAATGAAATCCCCGTCTCTCAGCTCAAGCAGTAATTCAGATGTATCGTAGAGATTGACGAAATAAAATCACAACTTCCGGAGATCTAACTTCAATCACAAATCCAAGTTGAATATTCACAGCAAACACTTAATCTTTCTCAAATAACTAAAACTGATGCCTGAATCTCACTCTTATTCTTCAAATAAAACTAATGGCTGAATCTATCTTCTTTTTTCGAATAAAAATTAATGACTGATGACTCATGATGATATCTGTCTCTTGTCACCGTCTTTTATACCGATAGGCCTATTTCTCGAACAATCTTGCAATTTCCATACAACTCCAGAGCTATCCACGCATATCCGTTCTTGCACGAGACTACACATCTGGACAGGAAGTCACCAGCACTCATTTACAAACATGTGATTGGTCTACTTAATTCGAGAAAGTTCTAAAATGTTACCCTAAATAAATAACATATTTTAGTTTAAACTTCGAAACAATAATATCAATATGGAAAAAAAAAATGAATAATACAAATGAAAATTCAAACACAATACGACATGTTGTCGTTTACAAAATATTTACACATATACATAACAGATAGGTAGTCGATATATTGAAACATTCTGATCCTTTTGTTGAGATGTTGTTATAGGTAGGAAGTCGATACATTGAAACATTCTGATTTTTTTGTTGAAATGTAGTTATCTATATTATGAAATAATCTGATCCTTTTCTTAAAATGCAGTAATAGGTAGGTAGTCGATACATTGAAAAATTCTTATCCTTTTGTTAAAATGTTGTTATAGGTAGGTAGTCGATATATTGAAACATTCTGATCCTTTTGTTAAAATGTAGTTATAGGTAGGTAGTCGATATATTGAAACATTCTGATCCTTTTGTTAAGATGTAGTTATTGGTAGGTAGTCGATATATTGAATCATTCTGATCCTTTTGTTAAGATGTAGTTATTCGTAGGTAGTCGATATAATGAAAAATTCTGATCCTTTTGTTTAGATGTAGTTATTCGTAGGTAGTCGATATAATGAAAAATTCTGATCCTTTTGTTAAAATGTTGTTATAGGTAGGTAGTCGATATACCGACACATTCTTATCCTTTTGTTAAGTTGTTGTTATAGGTAGGTAGTCGATATACCGACACATTCTTATCCTTTTGTTAAGTTGTTGTTATAGGTAGGTAGTCGATATATTGAAACATTCTGATCCTTTTTTAAGATGTTTTTATGGGTAGGTAGTTGATATATTGAAACATTTTTATCCCTTTGTTAATGATGTAGTTATTGGTAGGTAGTCGATATATTGAATCATTCTGATCCTTTTGTTAAGATGTAGTTATTCGTAGGTAGTCGATATAATGAAAAATTCTGATCCTTTTGTTTAGATGTAGTTATTCGTAGGTAGTCGATATAATGAAAAATTCTGATCCTTTTGTTAAAATGTTGTTATAGGTAGGTAGTCGATATACCGACACATTCTTATCCTTTTGTTAAGTTGTTGTTATAGGTAGGTAGTCGATATACCGACACATTCTTATCCTTTTGTTAAGTTGTTGTTATAGGTAGGTAGTCGATATATTGAAACATTCTGATCCTTTTTTAAGATGTTTTTATGGGTAGGTAGTTGATATATTGAAACATTTTTATCCCTTTGTTAATGATGTAGTTATAGGTAGGTAGTTGATATGTTGAAACATTCTGATCCTTTTGTTAAAAAATTTTTATAGGTCGGTAGTCGATATACTGAAACCTTCTAATCTTTTTGTTAAGATGTAATTATAGGTAGGCAGACTATATAATGAAACATTCTGATCCTTTTGTTAAAATGTAGTAATTGGTAGGTAGTCGATATATTGAAACATTCTGATTATTTTGTTAAGATGCAGTTATAGGTAGGTAGTCGATACATTGAAACATTCTGATTTTTTGTTGAGATGTTGTTATAGGTAGGTAGTCGATATCCTAAAACATTCTGAAAATTTTGTTGAGATGTAGTTATAGGTAGGAAGTTGATATATTGTGATCCTTTTTGTAAAGATATAGTTGTTAATAGGTTGTGAAATTATTGTACTTATTTCTTATTTTTTTGTTAAAACTATTGTTATAAACATAATATCCGCTGGTGTATTTGTTATTTTTTCTCGTCCTTTTGTAAAACCTATTATTTTTTTACTTTTTAAAAAAAAATATTGACGTCATAAGACCTAAATATCACACCACGTTCGCAATTAGACGTTTTTAGTGTTGTAATAAACGCTGTGAAAGTTTCAAAGAAAGTACATCACGTTAACAATATCTCCTGGGCCCGTGATCATTAAACTTGGGAACAGCTGCTGTGGTTAATAATATTACTGCGCATGTGTGTTTAACATCATAAGAATCGATTGGTTAATTTCTTGTGACAAAGCGCCTAATGACTATGTAATAACAATGGCCACTTGAAACTTTGTTTTCTAACATAATTAGAGTTCTTCGAGAAAAATAAAATTTTGTGATTTAGCAACGAAACATTTGGAACGTGTCTGTGGTGTGATGACAACTATTATACATTCCTATGTTTCTCAGTGAAACATATTGCACACTGTAGTCATTTAATGTATAGAGTTGTTAGAATCGAACGAGGGTTAGCTGTCATGTGTCAACTACCAAGTCGCAGCATTATTGCCTTTCAGTTGATAAACTTAGCTTTCTAATCATAAGTCATAAAATGGCGTCGAATACTGTTTATAAAGCGCTAAACGTTATAACAGAATAAGAAAACTCAAACGTTTCATAATTAGAAATTATACACGAAACGTTTGAGTGACGTAACAAATACCACTCCACAAGACGCAAAACTATACATAATTTGGTAGTGTAAGTATTCACACCACATTGTCACTGACAAGTTATATGACGTTAAATGCAACAACTTTTAACTAACCTAAGAAATATTACAGAACATTGTTCTGTGCTTTACTAATAAACTGTTAATAACCAAACCGCCTGTCCTGAGGAACATTTTTACTTATAGTGGGATTCTCGTCATTTTGTCAGACAAGTTCTGTGACGTAAAACTACAACCATGACAACCAAGTCAGGAAGTATGTTTTTGTTTTTTTAATTAACCAATTTAAATATGACAAGTTTTACCACATAAAATAAACGTAACTTCGATGTGGCTAAAATTTAAACCACAGGTTTTGAGATGCAAGACAATCACACCTAATGCTGTTCTCACCTTCATTCTTAAATTCTACAATCTTCATATATTATTAGAAAGTTCTGACTAAACTACATAAATCATTACTAATAATTAACTGACAAACTAATGTAGTAGAGTGGTCCACCATTATCTTCACGGTAATAAACTACATATATCACTACTAATAAGTAACCTACGAAGTAATGTAGTAGAGTGGTCCACCATTATCTTCACGGTAATAAACTACATATATCACTACTAATAAGTAACCTACGAAGTAATGTAGTAGAGTGGTCCACCATTATCTTCACGGTAATAAACTACATATATCACTACTAATAAGTAACCTACGAAGTAATGTAGTAGAGTGGTCCACTATTTTCCACGTATTATGGTAATAGGCTAGATATATCACTACTAAGAAGTAACTTACGAATTAATGTAATATAGTTGTCCACCTTTATCCACAATTATCATTCCCAGCATGGTAGATTAGAGTTTTAGGCCCTTGTGACATTACAGTTCCACAAACCGATACCGAAGCACGTTGTTCGAAAGTTTGTTACTAGGTCGAACGAGAAGGTCAAAACTATCCATTAATTTAAGCGGCCCGGCATGGCCAAGCGTGTAAGGCGTGCGACTCGTAATCTGAGGGTCGCAGATTCGCGCCCGCATCGCGCTAAACATGTTCGCTCTCCCAACCGTGGGGTCGTATAATGTTACGATCAATCCCACTATTCGTTGGTAAAAAGAGTAGCCCAAGAGTTGGCGGTGGGTGGTGATGACTAGCTGCCTTCCCTTTCAGTCTTATACTGGTAAATTAGAGACGGCTAGCACAGATAACCCTCGAGTAGCTTTGTGCGCAATTCCAAAACAAACAAACAAACCATTAATTTAATTTTCATTATACACAAAATATTATTTTGATAAGTTACGTGTAACGTTGGGATATGAGTAAGTAAATTATTTCTTGTAAATCCTATAACGATATTGGTTTCTGGTCAACTCTCCTTAGTTTGAGTAATATATAAAACATTTTAAATACTTATATTATGTACTACAGCGACCTTTTGTGCACTCATGACTTATTTGTACGTCTATGTGAGTATAGTTCAATTTACAAAACCTATTTCTGTCACCAGTGGTGTGGAACTATGTCTGCGGACTTACATCACCAGTGGTGTGGAACTATGTCTGCGGACTTACATCACCAGTGGTGTGGAACTATGTCTGCGGACTTACATCACCAGTGGTGTGGAACTATGTCTGCGGACTTACATCACCAGTGGTGTGGAACTATGTCTGCGGACTTACATCACCAGTGGTGTGGAACTATGTCTGCGGACTTACATCACCAGTGGTGTGGAACTGTGTCTGCGGACTTACATCACCAGTGGTGTGGAACTATGTCTGCGGACTTACATCACCAGTGGTGTGGAACTATGTCTGCGGACTTACATCACCAGTGGTGTGGAACTGTGTCTGCGGACTTACATCACCAGTGGTGTGGAACTATGTCTGCGGACTTACAATGTTAAAAGTCAAATTCTGATACACATGGTAAGGGGAACACAGATAGACCCTGGTATTTAAACTAACTAATGAAAATATAAGTATTGAATTGCTCAATGTCAGCCTAACAAAATTCGACAGTACTATTATGTACTCCATTTGTAAAAAAAAAGGAAAAGTTTGAATAAATAAAAATTAATATTTCATCACCTTTAACCAAGTATTTGTAGACCATTCACAAGGTTTACACATAGTTATAGTCTAGTCCTAAATAAAATCATTAAAATAAACCTTAGGCTAAGTATTTATCCTACATAGTCATATCCATAAAATACTATTACGTAAAAGTTAGGTTGCCCTGACAACAAGCCTTCATTCACAGTTGTAATTCTGAAGACTTATAACGTTAAAATCGAGTTTTTATGCCCGTACCAAGATACTTTATTATTTAAATCTAACAATATTTTTGCATCTAAGAACGGTTTTTATAGGTATCAATACTTTTATTGATAAGCAGATGAAAGTTTGATGCAACGCCATCTACAATCCAGTACCCGTTTACACTCTCCTCAATTGCAAACTCTCTTTGTTAACCAGAAGATGACCAAGGAAGATCGAAACATTGTTTTCTGCTTTATTAGTAAAAGTGTTAATAGCAATATCAGCCGTTTCTTCTCATCAAGAATAACATTATTTTAGTAGAGAATTGTTACAAGCTTTCAATGTTACTTTCTGATACGTAAACAAATAAATTATCCAACATTATTATATCTTTATATATGTAAAAACGGTTGGTTGAGTTAAAAAAAAAAAAATGACGTAGAAGAGCGAACAACGTTTCGACCTACTTCGGTCAGTTTTATCTGGTGAACATAATTTTATGGCTGTGTTTATTTGGTTTCCTAGTATGTTGAGTTTTGGTTTTATTTAATGTGCTGAGTCCCAAGTTATGTAAGTCCAGTATGGGTGATTTTTTGGTGGATATCTGTTTTAAATTGTGTGTCGGTTTTTGTATTTTCGAGGTTAAGAAGTGATATTTGATTGCTTTCTTTCTGTTCACATGTGAAGTTAATGTTGGGATATATAGAGTTATGTGATAGAAAAAATTAAGTTTGTGTTCTGTAGATGTGAATCCCGCAATCGTGTCATATTTGTACCAGTATAGTGGTGGATGTAATGCTGTGTTAAATGCTTGTGTTTCAGCTCGTGTCATAAAAATATTGGTTAGAACTGGTGATACTGGGTTGCCATTGCTAGACCATTTGTTTGTATATAGTTGTGGTTGTTGAACATGAAGTTTGTTTTCATTATGGTGAATTCTGTGAGGGTTGCTGGGAATGTCTATTAATGAGTTATGAGTTAGGGTTTCAGACTATCTTGCAGACTAGAGCGGTTGGAACTTCTGTAAAGAAGAATACAACATCGAAACTGTCCATTAAGGTTGTATGATTAAGTTGATTTAAATTAGACTTGAAATTAAAGAAGTCTTTGATGAATGAGCTGGCTGATGTTACATATTTGGAGAACGCCCATGATATGACCGAAGAAGGTCGAAACGTTGTTCTCTCCACTACATAAAAATTTTGTCAACCCAAACGAGCCGTTTTTACATATATACTTTTCTCTACAAGTGGATTTTCTTGTCATCACTGATTATTATTCTATCTTTTTTATCGTCATAAAAATATTTTAATGGAGATTGTAAATAATTAGAATATCTGTTAAACGTATTTAACACCGAGTTTCTCAACAGCGAACTTTTAACTGCAAATTTCTTGGAAACGATTTTCACTGATATATTTGAAGTTTAGGTTATGTGTCTGAGAATTGTGGATAATAAATATAATCGATAATAGATGTTAGCACTGGGCTTATAAAGTTATCTCCATTCATATAGGGAAATAGATTAGTTATTAAATAACAAGTAGCTGGAGGGTAAAAGGCTTCATTAATTCAACCAAAACACAAACAAACAAAACCAGCTAAAGCATGGTTATAACTGTAATGTTAGAAACTGCAGGTTACAATAAACATCCTTCATGGACTTCGAAAACTCCTGTTCACGACTACCTAAGGATTCTCTTTTATTAACAATTAGAATATTGTCTTTCCTTCGTTGTGTATTTGCATTGTATCTGTAGTTATAGTTTAATTTCAAAAACTTAGAGAACAATTTAAAACGTCTTTAGATTTTCGTAAATATTCATTCAGAATTATAATTATATTGATTCTCTTTATGACATTTCTTAATAAAGCAATAATTTGACTCGAGTTCTTCAAAGCCTTTAATTTCTCTAACTACTCTTAGAGTAGTTAGATTGCAGGGTCAGTCTACACCAATTTGTTTTTAAACAAGAAGCTATTATTGCTGTTAATTTTAAATATATTCACGGATGGCGCCACCTACGCATACATAGGACAATAAATTATCAGTAACACAATATATACACAGTGCACATTTGAGACAGATATTTCTATTTTAATACTCTGTAAGGAAGAATACAGTAATAAATAAATTGTGTTGATATTTCTATTTTAACACTCTGTAAGGAAGAATACAGTAATAAACAAACTGAGTTGATGTTTGTATTTTAACAGTCTGTAAGGAAGAATACAGTAATAAATAAACTGTGTTGATGTTTCTATTTTAACATTCTGTAAGGAAGAATACAGTAATAAATAAACTGAGTTGATGTTTCTATTTTAACATTCTGTAAGGAAGAATACAGTAATAAATAAACTGTGTTGATGTTTCTATTTTAACGCACACCATAAGTTTGAGATAAAACGACGCTTCTTGAATTACACCCACTTCCTTGACACGTGACCTATAAACTTCGGCCCGTAAGACCCTTCTGCAGCCAATGACCGTCATTTAATTGATCACGTGAAGTACTATATAAGAACATCACAATTTGAACGTTGAAAGCGGATAAAAGAACTAAATAACATCTTTTCCCACAATCTAAACACCATAGTCATAGGAGATTTAAATAGTAAAAATGTTTCATTTGGATGCCGAAGCTCTAACTCAAATGGTAGAAAATTAATAAAATTTATTGATGATAATAATATAGCTCTATTAAACGATACTACCCCAACACATACATCCTATTCTACTAACTCTAGTGACATACTAGATCTGTGTATGTGTACATATAATTTAAGCCAGAAATTAGTAAAATTTCAAGTGGGAAAAGATGTAGATAGTGATCATCTCCCAATTTTTTGCGTCTTCGATCTCACCCCCTATAAAAATATAACATATAGGAAAGAAAAATTTAATTACAGAAAAGCAAATTGGCAATGCTATAAACAAGAATTAGATAATCTATTACCAAATGAAATTATTAAAGAAGTTAAAACGCAAGTCGAAATGGACAACTATTGTCAAACAATCACGGATTGCCTTCAGAAAGCAGCCAAAGTAACAATACCAAAACAACACCACAAAACAACAATCAACACATGGAAACCAACCACAGAAATAATCAACCTAATAAAAAAGCGCAGACAACTAAGAAGACAGTACATGATTACAAGAAACAGAGAAATTAAAACACAAATAAACAACATTAGAAATCACATCAGAACTCAAATAAAACAACAAAAGCAAAATAAATGGGACAATTACTGTAATAAACTAAACGACATAACTGACCCGAAAAAATTCTGGTCACATCTTAAAAGATTCACAAGTGAAAACACAAACACAAAGAAATATCCTCCACTTGAACATAATAACACCATTGCACGTACAAATAAAGAAATAGCCGAAGCTTTCAAGGATCAACTCCAAAATACATTTAAAACTCACACAGATCCAGATATGAATACAAACTTCTACAATAAAGTCACTAATCACATAGCAAACAATAAACATCAATATGAACCAATATTTCCAGTAAACATAACTGATACAAATACAAGTTCTAACACTGATTTTGAAAGCACATTACTAACAAAGGAAATATCCCTACATGAAATACTAGAAGCAATAAAAAACACCAAAAACAAAGCGCCAGGAGAAGACGAAATACAAGCTATTCTCCTAAAAAACGGCACTCCGAAATTGTTTGACCATCTAAGTTCTCTATTTAACTTATCGCTATCCTCAGGATATATCCCAGTTTCTTGGAAGCTAGCAAATATTTTAATGTTCCATAAGGAAGGAAAACCAGCGAATAAACCAAATAGCTATCGACCAATCAGTCTGACCAGTTGTGTAGGCAAAATTCTCGAAAGAATAATAAGTAATAGACTCTCCACATTCTTGGAGGTAACATCAAAATTACCAGAAGAACAGAATGGATTCAGAAAATTTAGACAAACGACAGATCATTTAATAAGATTAACCGAAACCATTATAGATAGTTTCAACAAAAAAGAATGTACAGTCGCTTGTTTCCTCGATATCGAGAAAGCATTCGACACCGTTTGGCACGATGGTCTAAGGTTCCGAATGAATGAAATGGAACTACCGCGAGGAATTATTCGCTGGTTATCTAACTTTCTGGAAAACAGAAAATGTAGAGTAAACGTAGAAGGAACTTTTTCCGAATACTTTACTCCACTAGCTGGTGTCCCGCAGGGAGGGGTGGTTAGCCCTATACTCTTCATCATGTATGTTAACAATATGCCATTGAAGGATCCAAATCATGGATTCTCATCACAGTTCGCCGATGATGTGGCAATCTGGAAAAGTGCTGCAACACCCACGATAGCAGCTACAAACATACAACCACAATTAAATAGAATTAGTGAATACTGTGAAAAATATAGAATTAAAATAAACACAGCAAAAACTCAGCTCGTACTCTTTACGAAATCGCCAAAACACAGAAAACAACAGTTAGAAATATATATGAATGGCACGTTGCTCCAGATTGCCCAATCAGCAAAATTTTTAGGTTTGACTTATGATTCAAAATTAACTTGGATCAATCATGTCAACGAAATTAAAAATAAAATTTGGCGAAGAACCAACTATGTTAGGAGTCTAACTGGTAAACACAGTGGAGCATCCACAGATAATATTTTGAAAATATACAAAACATATATTAGACCAGTAATAGACTATGCAGCTCCAGCATGGGTAACTGTAAGTAATGTAACAATCAAAACCAAACTACAAAAAATACAAAATGCACTTCTCACAACAGCATACAGAGTTCCGAGAGCAACATCATCTAAATTCATCCATAATTACTCGAACATACCAATAATATCAGATAGACTCCTAAATATTACAATTAGGTATTTTAACAAAAATTGGAAGAAAAATGATTTGTTATGCGAACTAGATAGGTACCTTATACATGATGAAGATATTCCTAAATACCTCTCCCCAATTAACATATATATTAAATATAAAGAAAAAAATAAATAAATTAAATTAAAATATGTATGTATATAAATTTTAAATCTTGTATTTATAGTTTACATACTTATGTATTTTAAAATAATAATAAGATTAAAAAAAAAAATGCCACCAGCAAGCTTGACTACTGTGAATAAGAGACTATAAATGGACATTGCCCTGAAAAGGACCTAACATAACATCACGAGTTAGGGAAAATATGTTAAGGAAGGAGGAAGAGGTCAAAGTGAACCTGACCCTCCAGGGCAAATACCCAAACACCATCGAAAAAAAAACAACAAAAAAAACGTATCTCTACAGCCGCCACCTCTTTTGACAGACTAACTATGACCTTTGCAAAATGTTTTTAATTCTTTAAATATGTACATATTGAGTTCTTAAAGCTTACATAAACATTTTGGTTAAGTAATAATTGATATTGTAATATGTTATAGACAAAATGTTTGAAAGCTAAGTTTTACATACCACCCACTCGGACAATGACCCGGACAAAGGTCGAGTACCACAGCTTGCACATTAATATTTTAACGAAAAATATATTTTACTGATTATATTTCGTTCATGAAATCGTGTTAATACGTCATCAATGTTGTAATTTTCACTTATATGTGTTAATATATGAGGGAGACAACCACGCTATTGTTTCTATTTTACAATAGTTAAAAAAAACAACACTTGATAGTACACGTGACTCCACCTAATATTTAACTGGATTTATAGGTTTCGTTTCTACATAAAAAACACCAGTGGGTGTTAAACAGATGTTACAAATATGTAATAATTAAATCACAAACCTTCAGTGATATCGAGAAACCCACTTTTTGAGAATTTTATATGCAAAAACGGCTCGTTTGGGTTGAAAAAATATTTTACATAGAAGAGCGAACAACGTTTTGACCTTCTTCGGTCATCAAAGAAAGAGGTAAACTGACCGGAAGCCGACCACATGTTTGGAAGGGGTTGTGTAACTGAGTGTCGCAACGTAGAGGGCGGTGTTAGATGTTTGAATATATAATTTTATCTATAATATAAATATAAGTATAATGGCGTTCCTTTATATTGGTTTATTTTGGGATTAAGTTGTTGTATAAGTAAGGCTTCTTTAATTTTGCGTTTGTTTATGTTTGTTTCTTATTTAGTATTTGAGTGTTTTCTATGGTTATGTTGTGTTTATTTGACTTGCAATGTTCGAAAACGTGTGAAGGTGACTTTTTGTGTTCTTTGAATCTGGTTTCCATTTTTCTACTTGTTTCTCCAATATAGAAGTCGTAACAGTTATCACAATGTATTTTATAAATAATATTGGTGTGGTGTTTGTCAGTGTAGTTCTTACATAGTATAGACCTCAGTTTTGTGCCTGGTTTTTGAATAAATTTGGTATTAACTGGAATGTCATATTTTGTTACTAGTTTTTGCTAAATGTTGGTTATTTGTTTGCTGATATCAGGAATATATGGTATACAACAGTATATGGTTTCGTGATTTTTTGATTCGTGAAATATATTTACTTTTGTTGGTTGATTTTGCTTTCTGTCTAGGTGTGTGCATATAATGTTTGTAGAGGAAACTTATTGATGTTGATGAAGTATTGTTTTATTTTGTCTAATTCATCGTTAATTATATCTGGTGAGCATAGTTTTATGGCTTTGTTTATTTGGTTTCTTAGTATGTTGAGTTTTTGTTTTGTTTCATGTGCTGAGTCCCAAGGAATATATAGTTCAGTATGGGTGATTTTTCGGTGGATTTCTGTTTTGAATTGTGTGTCGGTTCTTATAATTTTGAGGTTAAGAAATGATATTTGATTGCTTTCTTCCTGTTCACATGTGAAGTTAATGTTGGGATGAATAGAGTTAATGTAATTGAAAAAATTAAGTATGTGTTCTGTAGATTTGAATCCCGCAATCGTGTCATCAACATATCTATACCAGTATAGTGGTGGATGTAATGCTGTGTTAATTGCTTGTGTTTCAACTTGTGTCATAAAAATATTGGCTAGAACTGGCGATACTGGGTTGCCCATGCTTAGGCCATTTGTTTGTATATAGTTTTGGTTGTTGAACATGAAGTTTGTCTTTATTGTGGTGAATTCTATGAGGGTTGCTGACTAGTTACTGGGAATGTCTGTTGGTGGGTTAGGGTCTCGGATATAGAGTTCTAAGGCTATCTTGCAGGCTTCTGTTGTTGGAACTTCCGAAAAGAGGGATATAACATCGAAACTGTCCATTAAGGTTGTATGATTAAGTTGATTTAGATTAGACTTGAAATTAAAAGAATCTTTGACGAATGAGCTGACTAATGTTACATATTTGGAGAATGCCCATGCTATGTATTTACCAAGATTGTAATTAAACGATTCATATGTTCTTGACATTATTGGTCGTAATGGACAATCTTGTTCGCTCTTCTATGTAAAATATTTTTTTCAACCCAAACGAGCCGTTTTTGCATATAAAATAAATCACAAACCTAACGGGGCTAACACAAAAATTAACAAAACTCCAAGTATTAAGTACACTGAAACTGGTTGAAATAAATAACGTTTTTCAAATAATAACGCACAAAAACTTATTCTAACAGTCTGGCCAGTTCGTAGAATTGTGTTCTCAGTTCTTTAGTATGTCGTGTGATAAGAGAGAACTTTTCTATTAATAAATCATATTACAGTGAGTACATACTACAGTCAAATCAGATTACAGTCAGTACATACATACATACATACATAGTCAAATCTGATTACAGTCAGTACACACATACATACTACAGTTAGTAGCTTGATAAAGAGCTTCTATTCGGAACGTCGCCAAGTTAATACATTTTCAAAATAATTTTAAAGGTATTTTCTCTATAAAAGTTAATTTAGTATATATAACACATTCGTATTTTTTTATTTACTTTGTGTTATAGACGCGGTCAACAAAATTCTTATAACTGAAATGCTTTTATGCAGAATGTGGTACAGTAGCCATGACGAGTCGAACGTCTAAACATGACCTCTGACACTTGAAGAAACTATGATACAATGTTAGAAACAAAAGCTGAATTCGTATCGATCGATTTTTTATTTATAATTAATAAATAATTAATAAATTTTGCTTTTTTTATGATATTTCTCCGAAGAACGGACTAGTAACTTATTTTTCATACAGTAGGTGGTGCTAGTGTGTATGACTTAAAAATTTGTAAGTTCTGAGTAGTATTTTCACATATCTTACCAAACCATATTGAAATGTGAGTTTTATTATTATTATTTTTACATAATTAAAATATTTTAACTTTCTTTGTTCTAAAGCCATATGTTAAATATTCCTATACAATCAGCAAAGCTTTTTTACCACGTTAGCTGTCCCTAATTCAAAAGTGACGAAAAGTAAGCCAACTAGTAATAACCACCTCTACTAACATTGAGGCTACTCTTTTACTAAGAAATAGAGGGACTGAGTTTCATGTTATTACGCCCCGACGGTTGTAAGGGCGAAAATGTTTGGTAAGCTAGGCCTATGCATGCTGGACCTAGTGACACATAATACTGTCATTCAGTATTATAAAAATATTAAAAGAAAAATAAAAAACGTATGCCATTTTTATAACGTATAATCTTCTAATCGGAAATATCACGGACAGCCTCTCACGAGCGTTCGGTAAATCAATTTAACATATTCAGTGTGTAATAGTAATATCACATCTCAATAAACTAATCAGAACCCATATATAGAGTAAATGTGTCTTCACCAGAAATGATCCTGTGGTCACTGTAATGGAATTTCTTGTGGGTGACGATACGATTAAAATAAGTAACATTATATCTCATCACCTGTGATGTAAAAGAATGATTTTATGACGTCTATTTGCGAATTCATTTTAAATGTTTTAAAGTACAACAGTCCTATGAAGAACAGACAAAACCTTAAACTATACAAGTTATTACTGAGAGAGAAACTAATAGAAAAGGAAGGTTTTTAATTTACTGTTAGAATCAATACGTTAATATTTGTAGGTTTGACTCGTTGGATTATCGGTAAAGCTGACGCCATTTTGAAAGATATAACAGACTTTTACACTATAGATAAAGATGTCAGTTCAGTGATACAATATAGTAGATAATAAACCAATTGTAACAACCTTATACTGCTAAGCTTATATGATTCTAGAAAACAAATTTATTACGTGATATTCAACCCCCAACTTCATGAAATTTTATCCTGTGTCCATGTAGATTTGCTTGTGGGTTACGATATTTCTGTTTCGGCTCAGTTTCCTGTATGCCCGGAATGGCCAGGTGAGTTAAGGCTTTCCAAACGTAATCTTAGGGTCGCGGATTCAAATTCCTGTCGCACCAAACATGCTTGCATTTCAGCTGCACGGGCGTTATAATGTCCGATCAATTCCATTATTCGTTGGTAAAAGAGCGGCCCAAAAGTTGGCGGTGAGTAATGATGACTAGCTGCCTTTACTCTAGTCTTATACAACTAAATTAGGGACGACTAGCATATACAGCCCTTGTGGAGCTTTGCGCGAAACTAACACAAACGGTTTCCCCTCACAGGGAACTTTATTTTTGTCAATTTTCAGGAGGCTTATAAGACGCCATAAATACGTGACACGTGGATCTAATGCTCTGGCGCCATCTATATAAATATAATAATACCGTCTTCCCAAAGTAAATCTTCGCAGGGGGCGGATGGATCGTCACCAAAATTGGTATGAAAGTTTATTAAGTCCAAAATTATGGATTTTGCAGTTTTCATGAGTGTGTTTTTTTTTTACACTACTTCGCCCCTGTTTATCAATTTTCACCAAATACGAAATGAAAGTTTGTTGGGTCTCTGAGAAAATATATGAAACTTTGTTTTATATTTTATGTTTTCCTGTTGTTTTAATTATATATGTAAAAGAAAAACTTGTCATGTCCAAAGATAACCTTTCATTAATCATTAAGTTACATAACTTCCGTCCAGTTAGTTCATACTAATTGAATCTCCACGTTGTCCTAAAACAGATTTGTCCCGTGTTTAGCTTCATTGGTGTGCTCTGCTAAAGTTAAAATAGTAATATTATTATTTTTAAAGTTTATTTTGTGTTCATTCAATTTAAAGTTTTTCTAGTTATATTACATTCACGTTATATTCTGTCTATACCAATTTGTTTTCATTAAATCTATGACCGACATGGGTTACAACACTTCATTGTCGTCGAGGTTGTCAACAATAAAAGTTCCCTACTATCATCAACCGTCTGGCTATGATCACCAAATGGGAAACAATTCAACTCATTCAGCTGACAGTCCATGGCAAGGGGGTTATGGACTGGGAAATGATTGATTAAACTGTTTTGCCAAGAATAAATTTAGCACCAAGAGTCATAGGAGGGAAATTGTTGTGATGATGTAAAACGAAGAAAAGTTCACGGAGATGTAAATGCCACACATACTGTTCTACCTAGAGAAGAAAAACTTAACTAAAAAACTCTCCCCTGGTTTAAAAGACACAAAGACCATTGACCCCATATTTAAAAGAGAAAAAATCATTGTCTCGTGATTTAAAATACACAAGGATCACCGACCTACATTTGGAAGAGACAAAAATTAGACTCTAGGTTTAAGAGACACGAAGATCACTGTCTACTGATTTAGAAGACACAAACATCATTGACTTCAGGTCGGAAATACACAAAGACCACTGACCCCAAGTTTAAAAAAGAGAAAAATCATTGACTCCACGTTTAAACTACACGAATATCACTGATCCCACGTTCAAAAAATTCATTGACTTCTGGTTTAAAATTAACAAAGATCACTGACCTCAGATTTAGAAGAGACAAAAATCATTGACCAGATGTTTAAAAGACACGAAGATCATTGATCCTAGATATAAAAGAAACAAAAATCATTCACACCAAGTTTAAACTATACGAAGATCACTGGCCCTAAGTGTAAAAGAGACAAAAATCATTGACTTAAAGTTTTAAAGACACGAAGATCACTAAACTCAGATATAAAAGAGACAAACATCATTGAATCCAGGTTTACAATACACAAAGATCAGTAACCACAGATTTAAATGACAAAAATAATTTACTCTTGGTTTAAAATACACAAATATCACCGACCCACATTTAGAAGAGACAAAAATCATTGACTCAAAGTTTAAAAGACACGAAGATCACTGACCCCAAAATTAAAACAGACAAAAATCATTAATTTGAGGTTTAAAATACATCTTGTATAAAGAAAACTACTGAAAATGACTGTTTTGGAATTTTTCCTGTAAGGAAAGACACGTGGTATGATAGAAATTACCAAAGACTTTAATGTCCTCCAGATTAGAATGGAAACCTCGACAGTTACGCTGAATTAAAGTGGCCATTTTTACCGAGTTGGAGGAGAACTGGACAGAGTACTCTTCTGTTTAAGACCACGTTACTTTTCTTCATTAGAAGGCCTGTTATCATCCATGCATCCTATGCTGGCTCTAGTGGTTAGGTCTCTGTCAGTGGACATAGGCTCTAGCGATTAAGGACGTGAACAGATAATTGTTTTGCATCTTGAAGCCAAAGAGAAACTGGAGTGAAAAAGTGGGTCCCGACAGTCACTGGAAAGAATTGTAGGGTCAAAGTCAGGACCAGACATTTACTTGTCTATTCAATTGTCAATTGAGGTGAAAAGACTCTGAAATAGGTATAGAAAGCAATATCTGCACCCCCACTGTATTAGCGAAATGTGTTTGTTTAGAATTTCGCATAGTTACACGAGGGATATCTGTAATTTAGCAGTGTAAAACTAGAGGGAAGGCAGCTAGTAATCACTGCCCACCGCTAACTTTTGGGCTACTCTTTACCAACGAATAGTGGGATTGACCGTCACATTATGACGCCCCCACGGATAAAGGGGCAAGCGTTTTTGGTACGACGGGGATTTGAACTCACGACCCTCGGATTACGAGTCGAACGACTTAACCCACCTGGCCTAGTGGAATGTGGTAACCAGAATATGTCTGTGATGGAGTCGTGAACAACAACCATGAACCTCTTTCTCCTCCACCCACTAAGGGAAGATCAACACGGGTGAGACCCACTACAATCAACAAGTTGAGGCCTAGTTTGCACTCGTAGGTGTCGTGACATTTGCCACCAGAAGGAGCAGACGTCACAAAACCAGGACAAGGTGCCATCAAATGATTGATTTGCAATCACTGGAAACATATAAGAGGGTTGGGAATATATGGTCATATCTTCTATAACCTGCCTGGACAGTGGCAATGTAAACGTCAAAACAAGAATACTGGTAGATAGCATAATTCCGTCTTTACAAGTGGAGATATGTCACACTGCAGAAACTCCTTCGTTGGAGAAAACAGCGAGGATCTCCTCAGGGATGTTCTTCAAACTTCTATCAACAATTACTCCTCCTGAGGACTTCAAAGTAGCAAAGGGAAAACCTGAATGAATATATCCCCAATTGTCTTCGAATTCAAGAGGAGTTCACTATGTATTCGGGTAAATGTTTCCACCAAGATGTCTTCAGAAAGTAGCTTCTGGACTGAATTTTGAAATCCAGCAAGCCCATCTAATCCCTTCTGAATTAAAAAAGGAGACAAATGGGTTGTCTGAAAAGAATGTAGGATGAGAAAATGAGATAAAAGTACAGAAAGAGGTGGAGACTGATGTTCAGTCTTCAATACATGGTTGTTTACCAATAAGCTGTTTTAATATTTATTGAAACAAGGAGAAAGATTCAGTACCCACTGACCCTACACACTATGTATTCATACAATGGCAAGTATGGACACTGCAGCAATTCCAGGGTTTCATTAGCACTATACTCGAACACCAGCATCAGACACAATGTCCACAACACCCTTTTAGAAATTCCAACACTGATACTCAGTTGACCCTAGCTCAATGGGACTAGCCAATTGGCCCTAGGGGCCACCCATATACAAAAATTAAAGGCCAAATGGGTGTGTTGGAGTTGGACCACCCAACAATCAGGATCCCTGTTAGCCCTGTATATTTTAAATAGAAAGTACTTAGGTTATTTACCACTATCAATTATTTTATGGAGTGTAGGCAAGTGTCTGGCATCACCTGCCTCCACTTTCTTTTTACCTTTAGTTACCATGGTGTGAGAAACACAATAAATTACTAATCAGATTTTATCAATTTATGGTGCTGTTGGCTAATCAATAAACCAGTAGTCAAGATGCGTTATAACATTTCTATTGAGATTAACTGTGGTAGAAACTATAATAGAGAGATCTAACAGTGATTTAAATACTGAGGAGTTCTGTTCAGACACACATAAACAGAAAACACAACAGAACAGTGAGATGAACAACTACTGTTTATTATTCATTAATCGTCCATTTCGGTAAAAAAAAAGAAAAGAAATGTTTTCAAATGTATTTCAAGAAGTTCTCAAGTTATGCATATTTCAATTGAACTTGGAAGATCAGAATAAGAAAAACTTATCTTTCTTAAAGAACCTTGCATTCACTTGTACTGAAGGATATTCCATAAGGTAAACAGATGACAAAGTACAGTCTACACAGATGGTGTGAAGTATATGCAACTATGGAATACTTTATACATAACCTCCTAAAGTGTTTTAACAAACAGTTCTGCTAAACAGCATTCTCTATCATCTTTAACATTTAACTAACCAATTACTGAAACCATACTGTATTGAAAACACATACAGAATGAGTACACATTAGTTTACTGCAGAGACAAGATTTATATCCTGATTTGTAAAGGATAACATGCTTAGAACTCAGATTTATATTATAAAAATACCAATTTCCTGAAAACAATTTATGATACTCAAACAAAACAATAGCACCATAACTTTAAGTGAATTACCTTTATGGCCCACAATTTTAATATAATCCTATACAAAGGAAAGATCCTCTTAAATCAGTTATCCTATATACATATAAATTTTTAAAACCCACCTCAAATAAACTATTACAATATCAAACTCTCCAACAAAAATGCCTTAACAGAAAAATCTTACATTACTATCATATTTAACATAAACATAGATGTAATTTATATGATACTTCAAAGCATTATTGTAAATCAGAACTGTGTGATAACCTGTTGTATTAAACATTCCAAAACAAAATACAACTTACAAGTAACAAAGTTTACAGAGAAGACTTCCTACCAGTTAATATAACTGAACCAGAGTCAAGGTAACCAGGTTTGTTTGTAATAAGTAATATTGCTCTTCTCACTAAACCAGAATCAAGGTAACCAGGTGTGTTTGTAGTAAGTAATATTGCTTTTTCCACTAAACCAGAATCAAGGTCACCAGGTTTGTTTGTAATAACTAATGTTCCACTTCTCATTAAACCAGAATCAAGGTAACCAGGTTTGTTTGTAATAACTAATGTTCCACTTCTCACTAAACCAGAATCAAGATAAGCAGGTGTGTTTGTAATAACTAATGTTCCACTTCTCACTAAACCAGAATCAAGGTAAGCAGGTGTGTTTGTAATAAGTAATATTACTCTTCTCACTAAACCAGAGTCAAGGTAACCAGGTTTGTTTGTAATAAGTAATGTTGCTCTTCTCACTAAACCAGAATCAAGGTAACCAGGTGTGTTTGTAATAAGTAATGTTGCTCTTCTCACTAAACCAGAGTCAAGGTAACCAGGTGCGTTTTTAATAACTACTGTTGCACTTTGCAATAAACCAGCCAAGATAACCAGGTTTGATTGTAATAACTAATAATGTACTTCTCATTAAAACAAAATGAAGGTAACCAGGTTTGTTTTTAATAACTACCATTGCACTTCTCACTAAACCAGAACTGAGGTAACCAGGTTTGTTTGTAATAACTAATAATGTACTTCTCACTAAACCAGAACTGAGGTAACCAGGTTTGTTTGTAATACCTAATATTGCACTCAAATGTAAAGTCATTAATGACAAAGTAATGACAACAAGCAAACTCTTATGAATTGAAACTCACACAAACTCTCTTATTTTATTGGTAGTTTGAACTCATGGCCACTGCTTTATCTACTTTAATTTATTAAAGCACTTAAAATTTATAAGCGTATACTTATAACCTTGAGGTTGACGGTCCTTTGAGATTTACTTTGAACAAGAACTAACTGTAATATAAAGTATATTTTACTATGAAAAAGCTTTCACAATTTAAATATTTTATGTTTAATGTTATTATATTGGATTTATCCATATATCAAGAAACAGTCGTATCTGCTTAACTACTAATGTTCTGACAAAGATTTTTTCAACAAAGAGAGAACACTAATTTTGTCAAATATAAACATTTTAAATACAACACCTGTTGTTCAGAAAAGTAATATTCATTAGATATCGACCCTAATGTATAAAAATACAGCAATTTATAACATATACCATTACATTCAAACAGATCTACAATTTTTCAAAACACACCTTTATGTTTACATACACATGAGCAGCCTGTAAACACAGCATAAATTATCAACCTTCAAGCAAATGGGAATCTGAAAAGAAGTTATTCTGTTAAGGATTCACATATATGTGTGTTAAATAACACGATTAGCGGCAAGCGAACCTGTTCTCTAACAAACATTTCTTCACGTGGTCAACGTCATAAAATAACTTCAATCCTAGAATTTCTAAACTACTTACCGATACATCAGTAACAACCACTTGAAAAATAAGTAAACGTATTATAATGTCTCACGAGCAATGGTTTACAGTTTAAAACAGCTCCAAGAAATGAGCTAATGCTAAGCCACACACCAGATAAGAACTGGTAGACACTACATAAATATAGTAATAAGTACAGTGTTAAGCAAAATAATAAAACATCCAAAGCAATATGAAACCCTACAAATAAAGAAAACAAACAGCTGCTGTCCAAACCTCCACTATATATATTGTTCTAAGACTAATTTGAAGATGTTTTCAAACATCTACATCACCATCTTACAAATCCAACAGTATAAACAATAATGCAGTGTGTATGATACACAAATCAACATGATGAAATCGCGAACCAGCTAATGCTGTATATTGTAATGTAAACATGCTAGCTTTCAAACATCTGTAACGATGTTATGTTTGACTCCTTATATAAATAATTTTCTTCTACTAAAACTTTAATTTTACATTTTACACTGTTAAACAGGATGCATAATTATTACAGTAATCACAAAACCTACTCATGCCTTGTTGCATATCTTTCTAACAGCACCATAACAAAAAACAACTCGCACTCCACAGATGCTGTCAGTTACAAATGTTATAAACAAAAAGTTTTTACATCAGCACTCAGATACCAACAAAACAGCATTTAGACAAACACTAGTTAAACAGTTGTTACACCAGTACTCAGATGCCAACAAAACAGTATTCAGACAAACACTAGTTAAACAGTTGTTACACCAGTACTCAGATGCCAACAAAACAGCATTTAGACAAACACTAGTTAAACAGTTCTTACACCAGTACTCAGATGCCAACAAAACAGCATTTAGACAAACACTAGTTAAACAGTTGTTACACCAGTACTCAGATGCCAACAAAACAGTATTTAGACAAACACTAGTTAAACAGTTGTTACACCAGTATTCAGATGCCAACAAAACAGTATTTAGACAAACACTAGTTAAACAGTTGTTACACCAGTACTCAGATGCCAACAAAACAGTATTTAGACAAACACTAGTTAAACAGTTGTTACACCAGTACTCAGATGCCAACACAAACAGTATTTAGACAAACACTAGTTAAACAGTTGTTACACCAGTACTCAGATGCCAACAAAACAGTATTTAGACAAACACTAGTTAAACAGTTGTTACACCAGTACTCAGATGCCAACAAAACAGTATTTAGACAAACACTAGTTAAACAGTTGTTGCACCAGTACTCAGATGCCAACAAAACAGTATTTAGACAAACACTAGTTAAACAGTTGTTACACCAGTACTCAGATGCCAACAAAACAGTATTTAGACAAACACTAGTTAAACAGTTGTTACACCAGTACTCAGATGCCAACAAAACAGTATTTAGACAAACACTAGTTAAACAGTTGTTACACCAGTACTCAGATGCCAACAAAACAGCATTTAGACAAACACTAGTTAAACAGTTCTTACACCAGTACTCAGAGGCCAACAAAACAGTATTTAGACAAACACTAGTTAAACAGTTGTTACACCAGTACTCAGATGCCAACAAAACAGTATTTAGACAAACACTAGTTAAACAGTTGTTACACCTACTCAGATGCCAACAAAACAGTATTTAGACAAACACTAGTTAAACAGTTGTTGCACCAGTACTCAGATGCCAACAAAACAGTATTTAGACAAACACTAGTTAAACAGTTGTTACACCAGTACTCAGATGCCAACAAAACAGTATTTAGACAAACACTAGTTAAACAGTTGTTACACCAGTACTCAGATACCAACAAAACAGTATTTAGACAAACACTAGTTAAACAGTTGTTACACCAGTACTCAGATGCCAACAAAACAGTATTTAGACAAACACTAGTTAAACAGTTGTTACACCAGTACTCAGATGCCAACAAAACAGTATTTAGACAAACACTAGTTAAACAGTTGTTACACCAGTACTCAGATGCCAACAAAACAGCATTTAGACAAACACTAGTTAAACAGTTCTTACACCAGTACTCAGAGGCCAACAAAACAGTATTTAGACAAACACTAGTTAAACAGTTGTTACACCAGTACTCAGATGCCAACAAAACAGTATTTAGACAAACACTAGTTAAACAGTTGTTACACCAGTACTCAGATGCCAACAAAACAGTATTTAGACAAACACTAGTTAAACAGTTGTTGCACCAGTACTCAGATACCAACAAAACAGTATTGAGACAAACACTAGTTAAACAGTTGTTACACATCTTCAACAATAGTCCTTACACAAATAAGATGCACAAAGATAGAATTATACATACAAACTGTAACAAATGGATAGTTACAGTAATGAAACACAGTTTCTTGGTTTTAATGACACATCATGGGAAGACATGTGGGTTAAGTAAATCAGATTAACACAAATATACACTACCTGAGTACATTTGAAAAACAGACTTTTCCTATAGTTAATGTTCTTGATAAGGCTACACAACAGAGACTGGTATGATAACAATTGTAGAACCACACATAAAATAACATTAGCAGGTAATGGTCTACACCCACTAAACTATATGTCATCTGTCTTATTACTGACTACAGTATATGATACAAAGATCACTGGTATTAATGAGGTCTTTAACTGCACACATTTCTAACAATATTAAATTATTTTTACTGCAGTATAAATACAAATTATGTGTGTTTCAAGCTTCAAAGAAAACCAGAACGCTGACTAACCTTTAGGTATCAAATTATTCTTTTACTAATTGATGTTTAAATAAAGTCACATTAGAAAATCCAGCTTAAAACAACAAATGTAAATAACAGTTAAAAATCAGCCAGATTCAATACTGATTAGGAACACATTAAGATATCATAACAACTGAAAATAATAATGATAACAGACTCGTATAAAGCACAAGTTAACTTGAGCCTTGACAAGTTATCATTTATTCAGATGTTTAATTTTTAAGAATATTTAATTAACTTTTTTGTTGTAGCTCTTTAATCTCCAAGCTTGGATAAGTTTGATGGCAAAGTACAGTGAGAAGAGGTGTACTTGTGAGCTCAGTGTTATAAATATGTACCAGAGGACTGCCAGTGGATATCCCTGCCATTGTTCCAGGTTCGAACTGTCCCGAGTTTCTGCATACTCCCACATTTCACTGAAAAAATAAACTCCAGCTCCTACAATTGGACATAATCCGAAGAAGAAGGTTCCAACTGCATAAATCTTTATGGAAGAAAGTTTGTTACGTCGAGCAGCAGAAAGTCCAACAAAAGCAAAAACTATGCCACTTAGCCAGATCCATTCCCAAAGAAGAGGTTTGGGGATGAATAACTCCTCTATCTCCAAGATAAACACATCCAGCCGGTCCAGAACATCTTCCAAGAGTTTGGCACACATCACAAGAAAGAGCAGGGAATGCATAAAGATACAATACCGCAATCGCTGCTTGTAGAGGGCGCTGAAAATCAACAGAAAACTACAGTTTATTTCCCAAGATCCTCTGGATGATAAAAACATAGTACACCAAATAACCTATTGTTCACCAGTATTGTACACCAATACAATCACTTGAACCAGTTACTTTATGGCAAATGTTTACAGACTAAGTTACTTAAAACAATAGATATACGTACCCTTTCATATTTTAGCTTACTTAAACTTTTAACTTTATGTTCCCCTTCTTAATGTGTATTACTTAAACCAGATATAATACTTGCTTTCTAATAAAAACATGATATAGCCTGGTATAACAATGTTCAATTCATGGTATCTAGGTTATGGAGCTGAAGCCTATCACTGAACACACTCTTTCAATCATGACATGTTAAAATGTGACAGTCAATCCCACTATTTGTTGGTCAAGAATATATCAAAAGTTGGCAGAGTTGTAATCATAAACCACCTTCCCCGTTGTCTATTATTTCAAAATTAGATATTTATAATACAGATAGCCCTCACGTAACATTACATGAAATTCAACAAACAAAAAGCAAACATTTTATTAACCCATATAGTATAGTGTTGTCTTTCATGGCAGTAAAGAACATACAAAATACAACTAGTACTTAAATAACTGTATTACTCTCATATTTCTATAAACAGATCCTGGAATATCCATCAAGCAATACACTCGGAAGAAAATAGTTTACTGTTTTATGAAACAAAGCTAAGTTACTTTCTTTTCCCTGTGATAAGGACTTTTTCAATTTGAATGTTTGTTCAGAGGTATCATCCATGATGTTGAACTGATCATGACCAGACAACAGCACCTAATCTTGGGGTTCTGTTGTCTGAAGAAATAATGGGTACCTCTCTTGTAATAGAGTTCTCATGGCTACAAAGTGTAAAATCTTTCAATTCAGAGTCCAGACAAGTTAACAGGAATGTTCCTCTTAAACAAAAAAGATATTCCAAACCTTAAATATACAACTCCCCACTACTGAAATTCATTTTTCATATTGTGACCACTATTATCCAAGTCTCCCAGAACATCATATATTCAACGGAATTTGCATCATCCACAATATCTCTATCATCAGCAAATAAGATATTTGACGACAGTTAAAACAGTTTTACATTTCTAACAGTTTGAGCCAACGATTCCCTGATAATTTATATAGATTTAAATTTATAATCTTCAATAAAAGTTGAAATCATTCCTTATTGTTTACAGATTACATTACAACATTATCCAAATTATTGAAATACATAACATACTAGATCAAATTCAAAGAACAGACACTGAATGCCCTATTTTTCCAACCCCAAATTACTGTTCAGTCAACTCTATCAATACACAACTTAATAATGCTATTAATACTGTCAACTCTATCAATACACAACTTAATAATGCTATTAATACTGTCAACTCTATCAATACACAACTTAATAATGCTATTAATACTGTCAACTCTATCAATACACAACTTAATAATGCTATTAATACTATCAACTCTGTCAACTCTATCAATACACAACTTAATAATGCTATTAATACTATCAACTCTGGAACTGAGTGATTAGTTAAATTTATATAGTTGAATTAATCAGTTGAGTTCAACAACCTTAAAATAATCAAAAACAAAAGCAAGAAATTACTATAGTTGTATAGTTGGAATTAACAAAACCTATAATTTAATAAGTTAATTTACATGACTCTGGTGTAATTAACTTTAATCAACCAGTTCTAGTTCTGATATGGTTTAACAAAGAACCATTTTTCTTGTTAATTTTATCCTTCTGCACTATTTGAAGTCCACATCTTCATTTTGAGAAGTTTCTAGAAAAAATATTATCTATCCCAGTTTGTTCTTTAACAGAAAAATTAAATACTTTCTTATTTCATTTGTTTCAGGTTACTTTATAATAATTGAGTATAAAGCAACGTATTAGCATACGAGTAGTGATCGAGAAAGAACACATTCTAAATATGTCAATGGACTAACCCAGTCTTCATCAGGGCCTGAGTATAATAAGCATAACCTATTACACAAATAAAACTTGTTTTGTAACCTCTTAAAATATTAAAGCATAAGATAAATTTCAGTTTCAAGACTATTGGATTGTGTTCATGTTTAAAAGAAATTTGCAGCAGTATTACTTTATTGTACTCTCAAAGCTGGACACTTTATAATTTTTTAATTAATTTTTGCCAAGAATGAAATATTCCATTTCTACCAAAATAAAATATAGTAACTTTTAAAAGGCCTACATTCTACTCAATCTTAAATCTATTACTTATTTTTGGAAGCAATAACTTGTTTTAATTTAGATGACTTACATTGATAAATAAAGTTTTGGAACACAACGGTTTCAACAATCTACTAACATTACTAATCTATAGGCAGTGAATAAATAAGTAACTCAATGATTGAAAATCCAGTGTGTTGATGACTGAGAGAATACCAATCACGTAAATTCATTCACAATTAAAGCTTCTGATAGGCCAATCACAAAGTCAGCTAGTTTTGTTATCAACTGAGAAAAGTTCTGTTAAGTATTAATAGGGAACTAGGCCTACAATTGTTTTTGAGTTCATGTTTTAAAAGTTTGTAAACTACGGTCTGCTTTTTGCAGAAAAGCGAATAATATATCTTACTGCAATCCTCATAATAGAAACAAAACTAATTTGTTATTATTACATGGCCCAGACATAGCATTAATTTTATCAAATAATTCAAAATAACTCATACAATAATAGAACAAGTTACAATAATTTAAACCAGGTTTTCATTTCTTGATGACGAGAAAACCACTTGAAGTAAATATGTATCTCAGAACGGCTGATATGCGTATTAACACTTTTACTAATAAAACAGAGAACAACGTTTCGACCGTCCTAGGTCAACTTCAAGTTAACAAAGGCAGGTTAACAATGGGTTAATTTATTAAAGTTGAATACTTTTTTCTTGAGACAGCCCCCGTAATAGACAAATAATGAATTTATTTATATATATATTTATATATATATATATATACACACACACACATATATAATAATATAGTTCCATTAATATTACAGTTTCATGTTATATTCCAGTTAAACTATAAATCTATACTTGAAATACACTTATACTGTAGTTATAATTTATTACACTAATATTTATAGTTACACACCGCAAAAACAAAATGTTTTAACATGTGATTGTTTCCATGTTATAACTAATACCAGATTATTAGTTAATAAGTTTAAGGTTTTATCGGAGTCATGACTTGACGCCTCATACTGAGTTGACGTCATGCGAATAAAGCTAAAATTAAATAGATTAGTAGAATCAAAATAACATTTTTAGTGTTATTACACTATTAAAGTATCAGAAAAAATACTATGAAGGTCAGAGAAATGTGGAATTCATTATTCTTTAAAATATGTACAACTACAAATGGATTAGTACAATCGAGAAACAGCGACAGTTGAAAAATATTTTAAATTTCTATATCCAATTACGTTAAGTGAATAGTAAGCTTTACACTACAGATGCTAGGTTACTGGATTGATACGAGCTACTCTGAGATGAATTTTAGCACTATCTGGCAGTCTTAGCGCGCTCAATTTATCCATCACTACCTATATATAAAGAAAGATGTAACTTTTATAAACATACCTAACATGATAATGAGAAGCCACTTTCTGACGATGACTAAAATCGCTGCCATCAGTTCCAGTAACCCACGGACCTCCTCTTGAAGCCATTTTCGTCAACCGACTATCCAGATTTGTCCTTGTAAATACTACGTTTAATGCTCACTGGAGGGCACTGACAACATTCTTTGTTATTAGTTTGAACATATTTGTTAAATGCAACAAAAATGAAATATGGAATGTATTGCATTTTGAGATGTATTTTTCTTTAAATATACATTCCACCACGATATCTAATGTTAATAATGAACAGAAAAATTCTCTGAAACCGGTGTAGCACAGTGGCAAGTGATAAATCGAATAGTACAGGGTGGCCCTAAGTCCCTACCCATCCACATATCTTGTGTATCTGTGTGGTGCCACCAGTATTCTTGCGCTCATGTACCCACGTACTTGTCACAATACGCTCTTCAAGTGTAAATAGGCTTACGTCGACTATATTTCTCTGAAAAAAGAAACGAATTTATAATACATGCGTAATTGAATATAACATAATAACATATGGATGGGTAGGGACTTACTGGCCACCCTGTAGATTGGGCTTCAAGTTTAGTTTTTTAAAACGTACTGTTTATTAACAATTAGGCCTTCAAAATTGTTGTTGTTTTGAATTAAGCACAAAGCTACACAATGTGTATTGAAACCCGGTTGTTTGCATTGTAAGTCCATAGACATACCTTTGAGCCACTGATGGGGGGGGGCCTTTAAAATTGCTTTGTGAAGTTGTTTTGTTAAATGGATTTACCAAAAATAATAAATGTATTCAATAATCCACTTATTACTGTATTATATTTATCACAGGTTCATACATGTGTATGCACATATATCATCTTAGAAATTTTAAAATTTGATTAATTGTTTAATACACTTTTCTTAATGTTAAAGGTCTCCGGTGGTTCAGTGGTAACTATCCAGACTTAAAACACTAAAATCCGGGGTTTCATTAAGAAGTTCTGATAAATTATATATTTGTATCCCTGCAAAATAAATCCAATCCTAAGTTTGAAATGAAAATTAGTGAGGATGAAAATAAAGCTAGAAAAGCTATGTTTTAAAACAAATCATCAAACTTCAAAGTACAGTTCAAACAGTAGCTAAATAGCACGTAAAAACTACACAACACTATAAAATCCAAATGTAAAAAACTACACAACATTACAAAATCCAAATGTAAAAAACTACATAACATTACAAAATCCAAATGTAAAAAACTACACAACATTACAAAATCCAAGTGCTTCGCTTCTACTCGTTTTTGGGTTTTTGGTCTTATAGACGAGGGAAGGCCAGGTTCCCTTTTTTCTCCTGTCAGTGCTATCAACTTAACTGCTCTATAATGATGGTGGTGAATTTACATGCAGATCGGTAAAAAACAGTACCTGCTCTGATCGTTTTCAGGGTGAATATCCGTGTGTGTGATAGTGCTTTATGTAATGATAAATGTTAGAGGAATAAACTCTTTCTTAGTTGCTAAAATGTCAATGTTAAACTATTATTGGTTTTAAAGTCTGGTAATGGGTGAGTTTACGTCATTCTTGTTCCTAGATAGATATTAATAGCAGAGATATGCTTAAGTCTGTTCTTATCATACGTAAAGCGTTCAAGATTGATTAATAAATGATTTTTTGCTACTTTTTCTTGAAGTAATTTATAGAAAGATGAAAGAGTATCGGCTATGGTTTGAATATTTGTGCATGAATTTTGATGATGTACTGCGAGGGATTTGTATGTTATAGTAATAAACGAGTTGTATTGTCTGTATTTTATATGTTCAGGTACTATAGTTAACCATGGGCATGCATATTCTATGATAGGTCATCTATATGGTTTGAATCCGAAGGTCGTGATTTCGAATCTCCATCACACTATACTTGCTCGCCCTTTCATCCGTCGGGGTGCTATAATGTAATGTTTAATCCCACTATTCGATGGTAAAAGAGTAGCCCAAGAGTTGGCAGTGGGTGGTGATGACTATCTTCCTTACCTCTAGTCTTACACTGCTAAATTAGGGACGGCTAGTGCAGATAGCCCTCGTGTAGCTTTGCGCGAAATTCTAAACAAACCAAACCAAATATATGTTTTGAAGATTTTAATTATATTATCTGTTGAAGCTTTTTAGTTTTACCGGTTAGACCTTTTGTATAATTTGCGCATCTACAAATTCTGGTAAGTATATTATTTATATATTTAACTCACGTTATCTTCGTATCATAGATTAAACCAGGGAATTTTGCCGAAATAGTGGTCATATACAGTTTAGTTTCATGTTTCGTTTGTTTTGTAAATAATATTACTTGGTTTTTAGGTACGTTTATTTTTATTCGATATTTTTAAGAGTATTCTTCCAAGTTATTTAATAACTGTCGTAAATTTGCCGTTGCTGTGGATGGGGTCGGGGCATTCTTCCAGACTGCTATATCGTCCGCCAATTGTGACGCGTGCCCGTAATTTAGGTTTGGGTCTTTTAATACCATATTACTCACATACATGACGAATAAAATAGGGCTAACTACACAAGCCTCTGGTATAAATGGCTCATCTTACATTTATTTTACAGCTTCTATTTTCCAGAAAGTTGGATAGCCATTAAATAATTCCCTCGGGTAGTTCTATTTCTGTCATGTGGTACCAACAAATAGTAAGATTGATGGAAACATTTTAACGCCCCCATGGCTCAAGGGGCGAGCATGTTTGGTTTGACGGGGATTCGAACCCACGACCCTGATAGTACCAGTCAAGCGCCCTAACCACCTGGCCACGATAAACCCATAGTGTTGTGAAAAGTTACATCAACCTATACGTTCTGGAAAATTCCTCGAATATATCCAATAAAAGATTTTGTTTTTAAATTATATTTTTAACTGCTTACAATACATCTTGCAACATATTTTTCACGTCTTGCAGTTTTTCAATATCAAAATTTTGCCACTTGAAGGGAATTTAGTACTAAAGCTGTTAGAACTAGAATCCACTGTTAGTCGTGGACCGGCTCATTTCGCTTGTCATCCAAAACAGGTGATACAGTACAACAAACTAATTGTCTTGACACCCTCTCGCAAGCAAAGTTATAAATTCGAGCATATTATGGTCTTAACTTTTTTTTTCAAATGACAATACTGTTATAGTTGTTGACAGAAATATACAGTAGGTAAAGCTGCTGTCATCAGTTGATAACCCTATCGTGACATGCGCTAGTTCAAATTCTCCTGACTTCATTATTCTTATCTATGCCAACTTCAAATAATAAATGCTGCTTATTACTTCGGTGGTCTGACCTAAATAAAATATTCCTGTTTTATTACATTATGTAATTGTTTAGGATGCAAGAGATGTATTACTTTATAAATTACTCTATACAAATACATTTAATATACTTTTTTTTATAACTGTGCCTTTATCAAGAAAGTATTTGGGGTTTATATAATCATTTAATTTTTACAGTTTTCTTGTATCAGTTGGCCCAACATGGCCAGGCACTCGACTTGTAATCTGAGGTCGCGGGTTCGAATCCCTCTCACACTAAATATGCTCGCCCTTTCAGCTGTGGGGGCGTTATAATGTGACAGTCAATCACACTATTCGTTGGTAAAAGAGTAGCCCAAGAGCTGGCGGTGGGTGATGATGATATTATAACGCCCCCACGGCTGAAAGGACGAGCATATTTGGTACAACCGGGATTCGAACCCGCGACCCTCAGAATACAAGTTAAACGCCTCAACGCGTCTGACCATGCTGGGTCAACAACAAACAATGACGCCACGAAAACCCATCAGAAGAATAATACAAATTTATCTCATTCAAATATTTGAATTATTCTGGGTTTTATATTATACCTATTTGGTTCTCAACTATTTGCAAGTGGTTTTCTGTAGGGATCGCGATAATTCTCAAACTTATCCCCGTATAATAGATCTAAAGAAGTGTATTTCTACCTGCTCTTCGTTTTGTCCCAAGTTTCTTGTCGTGGACACAACAAAAGTTATTATGTCAAATATCCCTCAATCTTTTATTTGTTTTATTCATATATGTGACTGTTGGGTCGCCTTATCAATTTATTATACTGTTGGTCTTATTTACTTTCAACTGTTTTTTTTTCAAACTTCAAGCTGTCATTCATACATGATAGCGTATCGCTTTTACAATCTTTTTTTTTCTTCTGATTTCATCCGGTTTCTAGTACACTTTTTTATATCTACCAACTTCTCTATGTTTGCATTCATCGAAGTAAAACACATGAATTATCACTGGAATTTTCAGAATGGTGTGTAAAACATATAAAGTACACACACATTACTGCTGGATAGTTTTATTACCACCACTAATTACAGCTTTTAAAGTAAGATTAGCTTACTGAACACGTACAAATTTAATCACTGGTGTCATCATTATCATAAGTACACAAGTTTCTAGAGTAACAAAAGTTTTAATATTTAAATTTAAATTAAAAATCCAACAATGTATTTAAATTATAGAATTATTTGTGGTAAACCCGGGCTCCCTGCCCGGCGTGGGACACATATCTTTTGCCCCCCAGTGGCTCAGCAGTATGTCTGCGGACTTACACGCTAAAATCCGGGTTTCGATACCCGTGGTGGGCAGAGCACAGATAGCCCATTGTGTAGCTTTGTGCTTAATTCAAAACAACAACAAGTAGTTATTTATTCATGTTAAATCGACCAATCAACAACTTTGGCTTATGTGGAACGTTATTTTGAAATCTCACATTTGGTTTGCTCTATACGCCTATAATCTTGAATGACAAAATTAACAAGAATTTGTGAAAACCTAGAAAGTTGAACTGTGAAATCTGTAAATGTCTCATCAATATTACTGTCAATGGTTAAAACGTTTTTGTTTACTATTACATTACAGATGGTAATTTAGCAATAATGGCATATGAAGTTATTAGTTGCAAATAAATTGAAGACGGAATTAAAAGTTGTAAACTCAAAACATACCGACAATGCCCCAATATGCCCTAACTGTACGTTTCAGAACTTATTATAAAAGCTTATGTAAAGTTATTACGTCCAATTTATCATGTCATACAAGTGGCAGGTTGTTTACTAAACCTGTTTTCCCTCTAAGAAAATTAATTTTCACCAACGTGGAACGTTGTTTTCAAATCTAACATTAGGCCTATTCCATATGCCTATAATCTTGAATTGCAAAATTAACAAGAGTTTGTGGAAAAACCCGGAAAGTTGAACTGTAAATATTTCATAAATATTGCTGTCAATATTCTTATATATCAATGATACCATCGCAAAGGTGGCGGTGGCAAGAGAAATACAGGTTATGGTCAAAGGCTAGTAAAACATTGACAGCTCGCCCCACATAATGATGGTCAGAGGCTAGTAGTCTCTTACGTTTCTGTGTACGTTATATTTAATGTTGTTTTTTCACTAGGATGGTTCTGTTCCGTTATCTTTTGAAAACATGGACAGCTTCGCCTCACATAATGATAACAAATTAGTTTTGTTTCTTTTAGAATTTCGAGCAAAGCTATTCGAGAGTTATCTGCGCTAGCCGTCCCTAATTTAGCAGTGTAAGACTAGAGGGGAGGCAGCTAGTCATTACCACCCACCGCCAACTCTAGGCTACTCTTTTACCAACGAATAGTGGGATTGACTGTAACATTATAACGCCCCCGTGGCTGAAAAGGCGAGCATGTTTGGTGCGACGGGGATGCGAACCCGCAACCCTCAGATTACAAGTTGCACACCTTATCCCACCTGGCCATGCCGGGCCTAAAAATTAGTTTATTTATTCCTTATCCTTCAGGCTGCTATCCATTATACACGGATGTACTCGAAGGTCTCAGTCCACAAATATCATTTTTAATTTCAAATTCAACAGAAATACACTCACTACAATTAACCTACAGCTAGAATTATGTTACAATAAACATCCAGTGTCAAAATAGTTGATCTGCGGACTTAAACTGCTGGAAACCGGATTTCGATGCCCTTTATATAGCCTTTTGCTTAATAACAAGTAACAACAACACCATCAATCAAACGAATAACTGAATATATGCAAAAACTTACAATGATTTTACTCAAACTAAATAGTTTGCTGAATTATTGGTATTCTATTAACAGGAAAAACTCATTTAAGTTTTACTGATTCTTTTATTTATAATGTAATATTGTTTCTAGATACTTAATAAAGTCTCTCGATCACTAATATTTTCGGATATTCTAGGTATTCTCGGACTACACTTGCTAAACTTGATCTCAATATCATGCACTCTCTAACTAACACCTAAATTAAAATATTAAAAATATGGCTTACAACACTGCCCACTTCTTAGATAATCCTAATACGAAAAAAAATGTCTATTCACGAAGCCTTTTTGGTGGTTTTTCTCTTCCAAGAATGGCACTAATATGGGATGGACTTTTGTTATCAATGACTGTCCTGTCATTTGGGAACTTCATACCAGGTATGTGGTCTATTGAAACCACTGAAAACTTTATTCTTATTCATCCTCTGGTCTCACCAAGAACCTCGAAAGGTTGAAGTTTTGCTTACAAATGTTTCATTGAACCACTTTGTTGGTCATTCTCAACACATTTAACAATATTATCACAGTGGACGAAATTCAGCGAGGATCGTCTATCCTTAATTATTCCAGCCTTCTTTGTAAGTTTGTTCACTTTAAAATGACTCACGCAGTACCTTGTGGTCCCAGCATTCTTTGTAACTTTATTGATTTTCAAGTAACTGACGCAGAATTTTGTGTGTACAAACTTCTTTGTAACTTTATTTACTCTCAAGTAACTCACGCAGAGCCTTGTTGGTCCACCATTCATTGTAACTTTGTACACTTTCAAGAGACTCACACAGGTTCCTGCGAATCCAGCCTTCTTCGGAACAGTGTTCACTTTCAAGTGAGTAACACATAACTTTGTGCGCACAGCTATCTTTGTAACTTTGTTCACTTTCAAATGACTCAAGCAGTACCTTGTTGGTCCATGATTCTTTGTAACTTTGTTCCTTTTTAAGTAACTCAGGCAGATCCTGGAAACTATTGGCTTGTTTGTAACTTAGTTCACTTTGGAGTAACTCACGCACAACCTTGTGAGTCCTTCCTTCTTTATAAGTTTGTTCACTTTCAAGTAGTTTACGCAGAATGTTATGGGACAATTATCGATTGTAACTTTGTTCACTTTTCAGTAACTCACACAGAACGTTTTGGATACAGCCTTCTTTGTAGCTTTGTTCACTTTCAAGGCACTGACGCAGAACTTTGTGGGTCTACCAACCTTTGTAACTTTGTTCACTTTCAAGTGACTCACTGAAAGCCTTGTGGTTCCAGCATTCTTTGTAACTTTGTTCAATTGCTATAGATGTGAAGAACCTGAATATTAATACAGTGAGAAGTCAATGCTTATTATTAAACCAAAAATACAAAACCTAACTATATCAAAGAATGTAGAAACAAATATGTAGAGAAAACAGAAATTAGTTAAATTTATTAGGCAAAGTTCAGCTAGAAATACTCCACCTACCATGACTAAAAAAAAATTCACGATCTGAGGAAAATCGTCCAAGTGTCCACAGACTAACTGACGACAAATCTAGAAGTATACATATAGCCACTGGTTTTACAGCTGCATTCCAATTTGTTAATGACAGATGGGGAATTGTCCCCAGAAATTAAGTAAAATGTGGATTGATTTGAACAAGAGTCAGACATTAAACTTCAGCAAAAGAAAAACTGATAAGTTATTCTTAATTATGAAGTTTTTCTGTGTTGAATAATGTGTGGACAATTAACATTTAGGATGATTGAATTTTGAATACTGACTACATGCAAGATCAGGTTAGTTTCTATGACCGGAATATCACTACTACATTACAATTACTACTCTAGACATTGCACTTTCAGCGGGAAAAAGTTTAGCGGTTATTGAATTACCAAGAAGTGAAAAAATATCAGGAGATACCTGCAATAATTCTTCAGCTAATGACTAGTTCCCAGTAAAACCAAATACTTTTGCATGCCCCAATGAATTAGCGGTTAGAAAAAACACTTCTAGATATCAATAAAATGTAATACAGATGTTGCACTTCACTTAACCTAGAAGAGTTTGGTTTGTTTTGAATTTCGAGCAAAGCTGTACGAGGTCTATCTGGGCTATCATCCCCTAATTTAATAATGAACAACAATGAGTCGAACTATTGATTCTGTTTCCCTCTATTATTATTTTTTTTCATTTGAGCACTTACATTAAACCAGTTCCATACCTAAATGTCATTTTTTCATCTGAACTCTTTACTAGATGTATATTTCTCATATTATATTTCATTACATATACGTTTGAATATCTGATTCTACTAAGCGTTGTATTATAGTATAGCACAAGAGGACTTTTCTATTATGGCAAAAAATTGAGTGAAGAGAAGTGTTTATGACCACCTGAACAGTAAAGATTACTTTAATATTTATGGATTACCTTTTTAAACTTACCTCTTCTTTTAACGCTCCATGGAGAGTAGAGCACAGACACCACATTGTGTAGCTTTGTGCCAAATTATATCTAAGCAAAAATACTTTTAACGCTATTCGATCTCCAGTGAGAAACAAACTTTAAAAATAAAACACAGAAGATACCGATTACACCAGTATCTACGGCTGAATGAGTACGACTCAGCGGTACGTGTTTCTGTAAATAGTAACGATATTTAGGGTCGATTTTTTATTTATTAAAATAAATTACATATTTTATGTTTCAGTTTGTAAGATATATGATGAGAGAAAGTGTGATGCCAAATTTATCAGACTTATGTTTATTTTCATTTAAAAAGTAATTGAAAACAAAAATTTTATGCCGTTAGGAAACGATATGTCTATGTTGATAAACCATAACAATAATACGTCACACTCACCAGTACCATTACGCAAGGCGGAAAATGTCGAGGCAGGTGGGAAGCTAGGGGAATTCTTTCATAATCATTTAGATGTTTTTTTACGTATCTGAATAGAGTTTGGGGAGCGAAAAAACATTTTCACAAATATATTGTAGTATTTTATTGAAAATATTTGTGGCAAAGTGCTGATGCGACCTTTAGAAGTGGAAGTATGTCGTAAGTAATCCTATGTTGAAAATACGTCATAACCAAGGCCTACTATAATTACAAATAACTGAGTGTAACGTAACGTTATGATTCAGTATCCATTATAAGCAAGTTCATTATTTATACTAAATTATAAGAAATTAGTATCGATACAGTGTAACATTCATTAAATCTTAATCACAGTTTTAACTGAAAATAATTAACGATCTGTGTGTACAGGGTGGCCCGTAAGTCCTTACCCATCCATATATTTTATGTATCTATTGTATCTGTATACTGTCCCTCATTCTGACTGCATAATATTATGCGACGCCATATTCTGTGAGAAATTTTCCTCGAAATATTAGGGGTTATGGTTCCAAATGTCATGGTAACAGCTGCCTTCAACTTATCATTGGCATTATAACGTTTGGACACAATGGCCTTTATGTATCCTCAAAGAGAGTTATCACATGTTGTCAAGTCCAAACTTCTTGTAGATCATTTCATGGGTGTCCAGAATGTTGCAGAACCACAGCCTATCTATTTGTCTGGAAAAGTGTCATTAAGATAATCTTGAACAGTGAGGGCATAATAAGCCAGAGCACCATCTTGTTGAAACCAAACCTCCTCTCTGATTCCAAGTTCATTGAGTTTTGGTATAAACCATTACTGTAACATGTTTAGATATGAGGTTTGGTTTACTGGCCCGTCAAAGAAGTATGGTCCAATAACATGACATGGGAAGTGTTGTATTCAATTTCTTCATAACAATAAGGATTCTCCTTTGCCCAGAAGTAAACATTTTGTGTTTGACTCGAACAGTAAATTGCGCACTCATCGATAAACATCACCTTTCCTCGAGAAGGGATTGTATTGAAGATTTGCAGTCACTCATTACATGCCAGTTTCCTGTTTTCTCTATCAGCATCATTCACAGATGTGGGTCACCATGCTTTAACTCCTACATAAAGGTCTGCATGGTTGCTTGCGGGATACCAATTTCAGCTGATCTTTTCCTTGTCAAATTTAATGGTGAGTTAATTACTGACTATTCCACACCAGCACATGACTCTCTGCATTTAATTGGTCTTCCCGAACAAGGTGCATCCTTAATGTTGCCAGTTTCAAACAATTTGCTCTCCCAGTTTGACATTGTTTTTCGTGTTGGTGGATTCTTATTGAATTTTTCTCTAAATTTTACAAGTTATTATATCCAGGATGTCACCAGTATTCTTGCACTGATGTACCCACGTACTTGTCACAATACGCTCTTCAAGTGTAAATGGGCTTACATCGGCCATATTTCTCTGAAGAAAAGAAACAAATTAATAATACATGCATAATTGAATATAACATAATAACATGTGGATGGGTAGGGACTTACGAGGCACCCTGTATATTATTACTATTAGTAATGTGTATCGTATGATTAAAGATGGAGCTTAGCAGCCTGTCTAATAGTTTCTTATTGCCATTGTACCATTTAAATAAAATTTTGATATATGTGTTGGACATAGCACAAATAGCTTGTTGTGCTTAACTTTAAGCAAACTCAAACTATACTGAATATAATGAAATTATAACAGACAGCAAATAAAAACTGTGAACTACCGGTGATATTACCAGTACTATATAAAATATAGAGACAAAATCTATATTTATTTGCACCCTAACTCCTCCAAGTCTATTGGGCCACTCTCAACCAAGATTTCTAAATAAATATTATGAACTATAGGGAATTTTGTAAGAGTCACAGTTGAATTTAAACATTATTTTTATTTTTTGGTTAATTTAATAATTGCTTCTAGCCTGTTGAGTGAATCTCAAACAATCTTGGGAGGTTTGTCATTTAAACAATGTTCACAGATGAAAGTTACTGGATTGTTTCTTAAACAAGCATGTTTTAATGTTCACAGATGAAAGTTACTGGATTGTTTCTTAAACAAGCATGTTTTAATGTTCACAGATGAAAGTTACTGGATTGTTTCTTAAACAAGCATGTTTTAATGTTCACAGATGAAAGTTACTGGATTGTTTCTTAAACAAGAATGTTTTAATGTTCACAGATGAAAGTTACTGGATTGTTTCTTAAACAAGCATGTTTTAATGTTCACAGATGAAAGTTACTGGATTGTTTCTTAAACAAGCATGTTTTAATGTTCACAGATGAAAGTTACTGGATTGTTTCTTAAACAAGAATGTTTTAATGTTCACAGATGAAAGTTACTGGATTGTTTCTTAAACAAGCATGTTTTAATGTTCACAGATGAAAGTTACTGGATTGTTTCTTAAACAAGAATGTTTTAATGTTCACAGATGAAAGTTACTGGATTGTTTCTTAAACAAGAATGTTTTAATGTTCACAGATGAAAGTTACTGGATTGTTTCTTAAACAAGCATGTTTTAATGTTCACAGATGAAAGTTACTGGATTGTTTCTTAAACAAGCATGTTTTAATGTTCACAGATGAAAGTTACTGGATTGTTTCTTAAACAAGCATGTTTTAATGTTCACAGATGAAAGTTACTGGATTGTTTCTTAAACAAGCATGTTTTAATGTTCACAGATGAAAGTTACTGGATTGTTTCTTAAACAAGCATGTTTTAATGTTCACAGATGAAAGTTACTGGATTGTTTCTTAAACAAGCATGTTTTAATGTTCACAGATGAAAGTTACTGGATTGTTTCTTAAACAAGAATGTTTTAATGTTCACAGATGAAAGTTACTGGATTGTTATTTGAACGACCATGTTTGAATGTTCACAGATGAAAGCTGCTGGATTGTTTTTAAACAACCATGTTTTTTCAGGAAAAACGATTGGCTGAAAATATAAAACTAAACATTAAAACCTTAAATATATATATAAACCAGATAAAATGATTTTGGGATGACCTGATTATTGAATTTAGTTTTTTTTTCTTTAAACCTTACTAATGAAGATCTAAACATTATTTCTTATCCTGAACAAACTGATTGTGTTAATTATGTACATGTTAAGAAAATATTAAGTTGAAGGAATGATAAGGATTGGACATGTCACCTATTTGCTACTATTTGTTTAAAGTCCTTGAATAGTAGCCAGGTGTCAAAAAATTGGATGTTTATTGATGTTAGTCCAACACTTCAAGGGAAGTAAAAAATTGGTCTAATTATCATAGGTGTATTAGAGGTGGTGATAAGTGTTTTGTAGAGTTGTTTAACAAAGCTTAAGATAATCAACATGATGTCAGTAAGGAAGCATTTTGTCTTACCAATCACCTGGTACAATGAGGGGTCAATTTGGTGTAACTGTCTTTAGAAAACATTCAACATGATGTCATGTAAAAGGTTTGTTAAACTATTTTTTAGGTGGTTGGAGAGAGAACTAGCTGGATGGAACAAAGTAGGCATAAAGAATGATTGGTGAATTGTTAAACATGATAAGATTTTGGTTGCTGCTGTAGTGGGTGAGAATGCTACTGGTTTAAAGGATGATTTATATCATTTGGTGAGTCACATGAATATGCTACAGTGAATGTGACAATGCTACTGGTTTATAGGATGATTTATATCATTTGGTGAGTTACATGAATATGCTACAGTGAATGTAAGAATGGTACTGGTTTATAGGATGATTTATATCATTTGGTGAGTTACATGAATATGCTACAGTGAATGTGACAATGCTACTGGTTTATAGGATGATTTATATCATTTGGTGAGTTACATGAATATGCTACAGTGAATGTAAGAATGTTACTGGTTTATAGGATGATTTATATCATTTGGTGAGTTACATGAATATGCTACAGTGAATGTGAGAATGCTACTGGTTTATAGGATGATTTATATCATTTGGTGAGTTACATGAATATGCTACAGTGAATGTGACAATGCTACTGGTTTATAGGATGATTTATATCATTTGGTGAGTTACATGAATATGCTACAGTGAATGTAAGAATGGTACTGGTTTATAGGATGATTTATATCATTTGGTGAGTTACATGAATATGCTACAGTGAATGTGACAATGCTACTGGTTTATAGGATGATTTATATCATTTGGTGAGTTACATGAATATGCTACAGTGAATGTAAGAATGTTACTGGTTTATAGGATGATTTATATCATTTGGTGAGTTACATGAATATGCTACAGTGAATGTGAGAATGCTACTGGTTTATAGGATGATTTATATCATTTGGTGAGTTACATGAATATGCTACAGTGAATGTGAGAATGCTGCTGTTTTATAGAATGATTTATATCATTTGGTGAGTTACATGAATATGCTGCAGTGAATGTGAGAATGCTACTGGTTTATAGGATGATTTATATCATTTGGTGAGTTACATAAATATGCTGCAGTGAATGTGAGAATGCTACTGGTCTATAGGATGATTTATATCATTTGGTGAGTTACATGAATATGCTACAGTGAATGTAAGAATGCTACTGGTTTATAGGATTTATATCATTTTGTGAGTTACATGAATATGCTACAGTGAATGTGAGAATGCTACTGGTTAATAAAATGATTTATATCATTTGGTAGGTTACATGAATTTACTGCAGTGAATGTGAGAATGCAACTGGTTAGTAAAATGTTTTATATCATTTAGTGAGTTACATGAATATGATACAGTGAATGTGAGAATGCTACTGGTCTATAGGATGATTTATTTAATTTGGTGAGTTATGTGAACATGATGCGGTGAATGTGAGAATGGTACTGGTTTATAGGATGATTTATATCATTTGGTAAGTTACATGAATATGCCACAGTGATTGTGAGAATGCTACTGGTTTATAGGATGATTTATATCATTTGGTGAGTTACATGAATATACTGCAGTGAATGTGAGAATGCAACTGGTTTGTAAAATGTTTTATATCATTTAGTGAGTTATATGAATATGCTACAGTGAATGTGAGAATGGTACTGATTTATAGGATGATTTATATCATTTGGTGCGTTACATGAATATGCTACAGTGAATGTGAGAATGCTACTGGTCTATAGGATGATTTATATCATTTGGTGAGTTGCATGAATATGCTACAGTGATTGTGAGAATGCTACTGGTCTATAGGATGATTTATATCATTTGTTGAGTTACATGAATATGCTACAGTGAATGTGAGAATGCTGCAGGTTTGTAGGATGATTTATATCATTTGGTGTGTTATGTGAACATGCTGCAGTGAATGTGAGAATGCTGCTGTTTTATAGAATGGTTTATATCATTTGGTGAGTTACATGAATATGCTACAGTGAATGTGAGAATGCTACTGGTTTAAAGGATGATTTATATCATTTGGTGAGTTACATGAATATGCTACAGTGAATGTGAGAATGCTACTGGTGTATAGGATGATTTATATCATTTAGTGAGTTACATGAATATGCTGCAGTTAATGTGAGAATGCTGCTGTTTTATAGGATGATTTATATCATTTGGTGTGTTATGTGAATATGCTGCAGTGAATGTGAGAATGTTACTGGTTTATAGGATGATTTATATCATTTGGTGAGTTACATGAATATGCTGCAGTGAATGTGAGAATGTTACTGGTTTATAGGATGATTTATATCATTTGGTGAGTTACATGAATATGCTACAGTGAATGTGAGAATGCTACTGGTGTATAGGATGATTTATATCATTTAGTGAGTTACATGAATATGCTGCAGTGAATGTGAGAATGCTACTGGTTTATAGGATGATTTATATCATTTGGTGAGTTACATGAATATGCTACAGTGAATGTGAGAATGCTACTGGTTTATAGGATGATTTATATCATTTGGTGAGTTACATGAATATGCTACAGTGAATGTGAGAATGCTACTGGTGTATAGGATGATTTATATCATTTGGTGAGTTACATGAATATGCTGCAGTGAATGTGAGAATGCTGCTGTTTTATAGGATGATTTATATCATTTGGTGAGTTACATGAATATGCTGCAGTGAATGTGAGAATGTTACTGGTTTATAGGATGATTTATATCATTTGGTGAGTTACATGAATATGCTACAGTGAATGTGAGAATGGTACTGGTTTATAGGATGATTTATATCATTTGGTGAGTTACATGAATATGCTACAGTGAATGTGAGAATGCTACTGGTCTATAGGATGATTTATATCATTTGGTGAGTTACATGAATATGCCACAGTGAATGTGAGAATGCAACTGGTTTGTAAAATGTTTTATATCATTTAGTGAGTTATATGAATATGCTACAGTGAATGTGAGAATGGTACTGATTTATAGGATGATTTATATCATTTGGTGAGTTACATGAATATGCTACAGTGAATGTAAGAATGGTACTGGTTTATAGGATGATTTATATCATTTGGTGCATTACATGAATATGCTACAGTGAATGTGAGAATGCTACTGGTCTATAGGATGATTTATATCATTTGGTGAGTTGCATGAATATGCTACAGTGATTGTGAGAATGCTACTGGTCTATAAGATGATTTAAATCATTTGTTGAGTTACATGAATATGCTACAGTGAATGTGAGAATGCTGCAGGTTTGTAGGATGATTTATATCATTTGGTGTGTTATGTGAACATGCTGCAGTGAATGTGAGAATGCTGCTGTTTTATAGAATGGTTTATATCATTTGGTGAGTTACATGAATATGCTACAGTGAATGTGAGAATGCTACTGGTTTATAGGATGATTTATATCATTTGGTGAGTTACATGAATATGCTACAGTGAATGTGAGAATGCTGCTGTTTTATAGAATGATTTATATCATTTGGTGAGTTACATGAATATGCTGCAGTGAATGTGAGAATGCTACTGGTTTATAGGATGATTTATATCATTTGGTGAGTTACATAAATATGCTGCAGTGAATGTGAGAATGCTACTGGTCTATAGGATGATTATATCATTTGGTGAGTTACATGAATATGCTACAGTGAATGTAAGAATGCTACTGGTTTATAGGATTTATATCATTTGGTGAGTTACATGAATATGCTACAGTGAATGTGAGAATGCTACTGGTTAATAAAATGATTTATATCATTTGGTAGGTTACATGAATATACTGCAGTGAATGTGAGAATGCAACTGGTTAGTAAAATGTTTTATATCATTTCGTGAGTTACATGAATATGATACAGTGAATGTGAGAATGCTACTGGTCTATAGGATGATTTATTTAATTTGGTGAGTTATGTGAACATGATGCGGTGAATGTGAGAATGCTACTGGTTTGTAAAATGTTTTATATCATTTGGTGTGTTATGTGAACATGCTGCAGTGAATGTGAGAATGCTGCTGTTTTATAGAATGGTTTATATCATTTGGTGAGTTACATGAATATGCTACAGTGAATGTGAGAATGCTACTGGCTTAAAGGATGATTTATATCATTTGGTGAGTTACATGAATATGCTACAGTGAATGGTAGAATGCTACTGGTTTATAGGATTTATATCATTTTGTGAGTTACATGAATATGCTACAGTGAATGTGAGAATGCTACTGGTTAATAAAATGATTTATATCATTTGGTAGGTTACATGAATATACTGCAGTGAATGTGAGAATGCAACTGGTTAGTAAAATGTTTTATATCATTTCGTGAGTTACATGAATATGATACAGTGAATGTGAGAATGCTACTGGTCTATAGGATGATTTATTTAATTTGGTGAGTTATGTGAACATGATGCGGTGAATGTGAGAATGGTACTGGTTTATAGGATGATTTATATCATTTGGTAAGTTACATGAATATGCCACAGTGATTGTGAGAATGCTACTGGTTTATAGGATGATTTATATCATTTGGTGAGTTACATGAATATACTGCAGTGAATGTGAGAATGCAACTGGTTTGTAAAATGTTTTATATCATTTGGTGTGTTATGTGAACATGCTGCAGTGAATGTGAGAATGCTGCTGTTTTATAGAATGGTTTATATCATTTGGTGAGTTACATGAATATGCTACAGTGAATGTGAGAATGCTACTGGTGTATAGGATGATTTATATCATTTAGTGAGTTACATGAATATGCTGCAGTTAATGTGAGAATGCTGCTGTTTTATAGGATGATTTATATCATTTGGTGTGTTATGTGAATATGCTGCAGTGAATGTGAGAATGTTACTGGTTTATAGGATGATTTATATCATTTGGTGAGTTACATGAATATGCTGCAGTGAATGTGAGAATGTTACTGGTTTATAGGATGATTTATATCATTTGGTGAGTTACATGAATATGCTAAAGTGAATGTGAGAATGCTACTGGTGTATAGGATGATTTATATCATTTAGTGAGTTACATGAATATGCTGCAGTGAATGTGAGAATGCTACTGGTTTATAGGATGATTTATATCATTTGGTGAGTTACATGAATATGCTACAGTGAATGTGAGAATGCTACTGGTGTATAGGATGATTTATATCATTTGGTGAGTTACATGAATATGCTGCAGTGAATGTGAGAATGCTGCTGTTTTATAGGATGATTTATATCATATGGTGAGTTACATGAATATGCTGCAGTGAATGTGAGAATGTTACTGGTTTATAGGATGATTTATATCATTTGGTGAGTTACATGAATATGCTACAGTGAATGTGAGAATGCTACTGGTCTATAGGATGATTTATATCATTTGGTGAGTTACATGAATATGCCACAGTGATTGTGAGAATGCTACTGGTTTATAGGATGATTTATATCATTTGGTGAGTTACATGAATATACTGCAGTGAATGTGAGAATGCAACTGGTTTGTAAAATGTTTTATATCATTTAGTGAGTTATATGAATATGCTACAGTGAATGTGAGAATGGTACTGATTTATAGGATGATTTATATCATTTGGTGAGTTACATGAATATGCTACAGTGAATGTAAGAATGGTACTGGTTTATAGGATGATTTATATCATTTGGTGCATTACATGAATATGCTACAGTGAATGTGAGAATGCTACTGGTTTATAGGATGATTTATATCATTTGGTGAGTTACATAAATATGCTGCAGTGAATGTGAGAATGCTACTGGTCTATAGGATGATTTATATCATTTGGTGAGTTACATGAATATGCTACAGTGAATGTAAGAATGCTACTGGTTTATAGGATTTATATCATTTGGTGAGTTACATGAATATGCTACAGTGAATGTGAGAATGCTACTGGTTAATAAAATGATTTATATCATTTGGTAGGTTACATGAATATACTGCAGTGAATGTGAGAATGCAACTGGTTAGTAAAATGTTTTATATCATTTCGTGAGTTACATGAATATGATACAGTGAATGTGAGAATGCTACTGGTCTATAGGATGATTTATTTAATTTGGTGAGTTATGTGAACATGATGCGGTGAATGTGAGAATGCTACTGGTTTGTAAAATGTTTTATATCATTTGGTGTGTTATGTGAACATGCTGCAGTGAATGTGAGAATGCTGCTGTTTATAGAATGGTTTATATCATTTGGTGAGTTACATGAATATGCTACAGTGAATGTGAGAATGCTACTGGCTTAAAGGATGATTTATATCATTTGGTGAGTTACATGAATATGCTACAGTGAATGTGAGAATGCTACTGGTGTATAGGATGATTTATATCATTTCTTGAGTTACATGAATATGCTGCAGTTAATGTGAGAATGCTGCTGTTTTATAGGATGATTTATATCATTTGGTGTGTTATGTGAATATGCTGCAGTGAATGTGAGAATGTTACTGGTTTATAGGATGATTTATATCATTTGGTGAGTTACATGAATATGCTGCAGTGAATGTGAGAATGCTACTGGTTTATAGGATGATTTATATCATTTGGTGAGTTACAAAAATATGCTGCAGTGAATGTGAGAATGCTACTGGTCTATAGGATGATTTATATCATTTGGTGAGTTACATGAATATGCTACAGTGAATGGTAGAATGCTACTGGTTTATAGGATTTATATCATTTTGTGAGTTACATGAATATGCTACAGTGAATGTGAGAATGCTACTGGTTAATAAAATGATTTATATCATTTGGTAGGTTACATGAATATACTGCAGTGAATGTGAGAATGCAACTGGTTAGTAAAATGTTTTATATCATTTCGTGAGTTACATGAATATGATACAGTGAATGTGAGAATGCTATTAGTCTATAGGATGATTTATTTAATTTGGTGAGTTATGTGAACATGATGCGGTGAATGTGAGAATGGTTCTGGTTTATAGGATGATTTATATCATTTGGTAAGTTACATGAATATGCCACAGTGATTGTGAGAATGCTACTGGTTTATAGGATGATTTATATCATTTGGTGAGTTACATGAATATACTGCAGTGAATGTGAGAATGCAACTGGTTTGTAAAATGTTTTATATCATTTGGTGTGTTATGTGAACATGCTGCAGTGAATGTGAGAATGCTGCTGTTTTATAGAATGGTTTATATCATTTGGTGAGTTACATGAATATGCTACAGTGAATGTGAGAATGCTACTGGCTTAAAGGATGATTTATATCATTTGGTGAGTTACATGAATATGCTACAGTGAATGTGAGAATGCTACTGGTCTATAGGATGATTTATATCATTTGTTGAGTTACATGAATATGCTGCAGTTAATGTGAGAATGCTGCTGTTTTATAGGATGATTTATATCATTTGGTGTGTTATGTGAATATGCTGCAGTGAATGTGAGAATGTTACTGGTTTATAGGATGATTTATATCATTTGGTGAGTTACATGAATATGCTGCAGTGAATGTGAGAATGTTACTGGTTTATAGGATGATTTATATCATTTGGTGAGTTACATGAATATGCTACAGTGAATGTGAGAATGCTACTGGTGTATAGGATGATTTATATCATTTAGTGAGTTATATGAATATGCTACAGTGAATGTGAGAATGGTACTGATTTATAGGATGATTTATATCATTTGGTGAGTTACATGAATATGCTACAGTGAATGTAAGAATGGTACTGGTTTATAGGATGATTTATATCATTTGGTGCATTACATGAATATGCTACAGTGAATGTGAGAATGCTACTGGTCTATAGGATGATTTATATCATTTGGTGAGTTGCATGAATATGCTACAGTGATTGTGAGAATGCTACTGGTCTATAGGATGATTTAAATCATTGTTGAGTTACATGAATATGCTACAGTGAATGTGAGAATGCTGCAGGTTTGTAGGATGATTATATCATTTGGTGTGTTATGTGAACATGCTACAGTGAATGTGAGAATGCTACTGGTCTATAGGATGATTTATATCATTTGGTGAGTTGCATGAATATGCTACAGTGATTGTGAGAATGCTACTGGTCTATAGGATGATTTAAATCATTTGTTGAGTTACATGAATATGCTACAGTGAATGTGAGAATGCTGCAGGTTTGTAGGATGATTTATATCATTTGGTGTGTTATGTGAACATGCTGCAGTGAATGTGAGAATGCTGCTGTTTTATAGAATGGTTTATATCATTTGGTGAGTTACATGAATATGCTACAGTGAATGTGAGAATGCTACTGGTTTATAGGATGATTTATATCATTTGGTGAGTTACATGAATATGCTACAGTGAATGTGAGAATGCTGCTGTTTTATAGAATGATTTATATCATTTGGTGAGTTACATGAATATGCTGCAGTGAATGTGAGAATGCTACTGGTTTATAGGATGATTTATATCATTTGGTGAGTTACATAAATATGCTGCAGTGAATGTGAGAATGCTACTGGTCTATAGGATGATTTATATCATTTGGTGAGTTACATGAATATGCTACAGTGAATGTAAGAATGCTACTGGTTTATAGGATTTATATCATTTGGTGAGTTACATGAATATGCTACAGTGAATGTAAGAATGGTACTGGTTAATAAAATGATTTATATCATTTGGTAGGTTACATGAATATACTGCAGTGAATGTGAGAATGCAACTGGTTAGTAAAATGTTTTATATCATTTCGTGAGTTACATGAATATGATACAGTGAATGTGAGAATGCTACTGGTCTATAGGATGATTTATTTAATTTGGTGAGTTATGTGAACATGATGCGGTGAATGTGAGAATGGTACTGGTTTATAGGATGATTTATATCATTTGGTAAGTTACATGAATATGCCACAGTGATTGTGAGAATGCTACTGGTTTATAGGATGATTTATATCATTTGGTGAGTTACATGAATATACTGCAGTGAATGTGAGAATGCAACTGGTTTGTAAAATGTTTTATATCATTTGGTGTGTTATGTGAATATGCTGCAGTGAATGTGAGAATGCTGCTGTTTTATAGAATGGTTTATATCATTTGGTGAGTTACATGAATATGCTACAGTGAATGTGAGAATGCTACTGGCTTAAAGGATGATTTATATCATTTGGTGAGTTACATGAATATGCTACAGTGAATGTGAGAATGCTACTGGTGTATAGGATGATTTATATCATTTGTTGAGTTACATGAATATGCTGCAGTTAATGTTAGAATGCTGCTGTTTTATAGGATGATTTATATCATTTGGTGTGTTATGTGAATATGCTGCAGTGAATGTGAGAATGTTACTGGTTTATAGGATGATTTATATCATTTGGTGAGTTACATGAATATGCTGCAGTGAATGTGAGAATGCTACTGGTTTATAGGATGATTTATATCATTTGGTGAGTTACATAAATATGCTGCAGTGAATGTGAGAATGCTACTGGTCTATAGGATGATTTATATCATTTGGTGAGTTACATGAATATGCTACAGTGAATGGTAGAATGCTACTGGTTTATAGGATTTATATCATTTTGTGAGTTACATGAATATGCTACAGTGAATGTGAGAATGCTACTGGTTAATAAAATGATTTATATCATTTGGTAGGTTACATGAGAATACTGCAGTGAATGTGAGAATGCAACTGGTTTGTAAAATGTTTTATATCATTTAGTGAGTTATATGAATATGCTACAGTGAATGTGAGAATGGTACTGATTTATAGGATGATTTATATCATTTGGTGAGTTACATGAATATGCTACAGTGAATGTAAGAATGGTACTGGTTTATAGGATGATTTATATCATTTGGTGCATTACATGAATATGCTACAGTGAATGTGAGAATGCTACTGGTCTATAGGATGATTTATATCATTTGGTGAGTTGCATGAATATGCTACAGTGATTGTGAGAATGCTACTGGTCTATAGGAAGATTTAAATCATTTGTTGAGTTACATGAATATGCTACAGTGAATGTGAGAATGCTGCAGGTTTGTAGGATGATTTATATCATTTGGTGTGTTATGTGAACATGCTGCAGTGAATGTGAGAATGCTGCTGTTTTATAGAATGGTTTATATCATTTGGTGAGTTACATGAATATGCTACAGTGAATGTGAGAATGCTACTGGTTTATAGGATGATTTATATCATTTGGTGAGTTACATGAATATGCTACAGTGAATGTGAGAATGCTGCTGTTTTATAGAATGATTTATATCATTTGGTGAGTTACATGAATATGCTGCAGTGAATGTGAGAATGCTACTGGTTTATAGGATGATTTATATCATTTGGTGAGTTACATGAATATGCTACAGTGAATGTGAGAATGCTACTGGTTAATAAAATGATTTATATCATTTGGTAGGTTACATGAATATACTGCAGTGAATGTGAGAATGCAACTGGTTAGTAAAATGTTTTATATCATTTCGTGAGTTACATGAATATGATACAGTGAATGTGAGAATGCTACTGGTCTATAGGATGATTTATTTAATTTGGTGAGTTATGTGAACATGATGCGGTGAATGTGAGAATGCTACTGGTTTGTAAAATGTTTTATATCATTTGGTGTGTTATGTGAACATGCTGCAGTGAATGTGAGAATGCTGCTGTTTTATAGAATGGTTTATATCATTTGGTGAGTTACATGAATATGCTACAGTGAATGTGAGAATGCTACTGGCTTAAAGGATGATTTATATCATTTGGTGAGTTACATGAATATGCTACAGTGAATGTGAGAATGCTACTGGTGTATAGGATGATTTATATCATTTGTTGAGTTACATGAATATGCTGCAGTTAATGTGAGAATGCTGCTGTTTTATAGGATGATTTATATCATTTGGTGTGTTAAGTGAATATGCTGCAGTGAATGTGAGAATGTTACTGGTTTATAGGATGATTTATATCATTTGGTGAGTTACATGAATATGCTGCAGTGAATGTGAGAATGCTACTGGTTTATAGGATGATTTATATCATTTGGTGAGTTACATGAATATGCTACAGTGAATGTGAGAATGCTACTGGTTAATAAAATGATTTATATCATTTGGTAGGTTACATGAATATACTGCAGTGAATGTGAGAATGCAACTGGTTAGTAAAATGTTTTATATCATTTCGTGAGTTACATGAATATGATACAGTGAATGTGAGAATGCTACTGGTCTATAGGATGATTTATTTAATTTGGTGAGTTATGTGAACATGATGCGGTGAATGTGAGAATGGTACTGGTTTATAGGATGATTTATATCATTTGGTAAGTTACATGAATATGCCACAGTGATTGTGAGAATGCTACTGGTTTATAGGATGATTTATATCATTTGGTGAGTTACATGAATATACTGCAGTGAATGTGAGAATGCAACTGGTTTGTAAAATGTTTTATATCATTTGGTGTGTTATGTGAACATGCTGCAGTGAATGTGAGAATGCTGCTGTTTTATAGAATGGTTTATATCATTTGGTGAGTTACATGAATATGCTACAGTGAATGTGAGAATGCTACTGGTTAATAAAATGATTTATATCATTTGGTAGGTTACATGAATATACTGCAGTGAATGTGAGAATGCAACTGGTTAGTAAAATGTTTTATATCATTTCGTGAGTTACATTAATATGATACAGTGAATGTGAGAATGCTACTGGTCTATAGGATGATTTATTTAATTTGGTCAGTTATGTGAACATGATGCGGTGAATGTGAGAATGCTACTGGTTTATAGGATGATTTATATCATTTGGTGAGTTACATGAATATACTGCAGTGAATGTGAGAATGCAACTGGTTTGTAAAATGTTTTATATCATTTGGTGTGTTATGTGAACATGCTGCAGTGAATGTGAGAATGCTGCTGTTTTATAGAATGGTTTATATCATTTGGTGAGTTACATGAATATGCTACAGTGAATGTGAGAATGCTACTGGCTTAAAGGATGATTTATATCATTTGGTGAGTTACATGAATATGCTACAGTGAATGTGAGAATGCTACTGGTCTATAGGATGATTTATATCATTTGTTGAGTTACATGAATATGCTGCAGTTAATGTGAGAATGCTGCTGTTTTATAGGATGATTTATATCATTTGGTGTGTTATGTGAATATGCTGCAGTGAATGTGAGAATGTTACTGGTTTATAGGATGATTTATATCATTTGGTGAGTTACATGAATATGCTGCAGTGAATGTGAGAATGTTACTGGTTTATAGGATGATTTATATCATTTGGTGAGTTACATGAATATGCTACAGTGAATGTGAGAATGCTACTGGTGTATAGGATGATTTATATCATTTAGTGAGTTATATGAATATGCTACAGTGAATGTGAGAATGGTACTGATTTATAGGATGATTTATATCATTTGGTGAGTTACATGAATATGCTACAGTGAATGTAAGAATGGTACTGGTTTATAGGATGATTTATATCATTTGGTGCATTACATGAATATGCTACAGTGAATGTGAGAGTGCTACTGGTCTATAGGATGATTTATATCATTTGGTGAGTTGCATGAATATGCTACAGTGATTGTGAGAATGCTACTGGTCTATAGGATGATTTAAATCATTTGTTGAGTTACATGAATATGCTACAGTGAATGTGAGAATGCTGCAGGTTTGTAGGATGATTTATATCATTTGGTGTGTTATGTGAACATGCTACAGTGAATGTGAGAATGCTACTGGTCTATAGGATGATTTATATCATTTGGTGAGTTGCATGAATATGCTACAGTGATTGTGAGAATGCTACTGGTCTATAGGATGATTTAAATCATTTGTTGAGTTACATGAATATGCTACAGTGAATGTGAGAATGCTGCAGGTTTGTAGGATGATTTATATCATTTGGTGTGTTATGTGAACATGCTGCAGTGAATGTGAGAATGCTGCTGTTTTATAGAATGGTTTATATCATTTGGTGAGTTACATGAATATGCTACAGTGAATGTGAGAATGCTACTGGTTTATAGGATGATTTATATCATTTGGTGAGTTACATGAATATGCTACAGTGAATGTGAGAATGCTGCTGTTTTATAGAATGATTTATATCATTTGGTGAGTTACATAAATATGCTGCAGTGAATGTGAGAATGCTACTGGTCTATAGGATGATTTATATCATTTGGTGAGTTACATGAATATGCTACAGTGAATGTAAGAATGCTACTGGTTTATAGGATTTATATCATTTGGTGAGTTACATGAATATGCTACAGTGAATGTGAGAATGCTACTGGTTAATAAAATGATTTATATCATTTGGTAGGTTACATGAATATACTGCAGTGAATGTGAGAATGCAACTGGTTAGTAAAATGTTTTATATCATTTCGTGAGTTACATGAATATGATACAGTGAATGTGAGAATGCTGCTGGTCTATAGGATGATTTATTTAATTTGGTGAGTTATGTGAACATGATGCGGTGAATGTGAGAATGGTACTGGTTTATAGGATGATTTATATCATTTGGTAAGTTACATGAATATGCCACAGTGATTGTGAGAATGCTACTGGTTTATAGGATGATTTATATCATTTGGTGAGTTACATGAATGTACTGCAGTGAATGTGAGAATGCAACTGGTTTGTAAAATGTTTTATATCATTTGGTGTGTTATGTGAACATGCTGCAGTGAATGTGAGAATGCTGCTGTTTTATAGAATGGTTTATATCATTTGGTGAGTTACATGAATATGCTACAGTGAATGTGAGAATGCTACTGGCTTAAAGGATGATTTATATCATTTGGTGAGTTACATGAATATGCTACAGTGAATGTGAGAATGCTACTGGTGTATAGGATGATTTATATCATTTGTTGAGTTACATGAATATGCTGCAGTTAATGTGAGAATGCTGCTGTTTTATAGGATGATTTATATCATTTGGTGTGTTATGTGAATATGCTGCAGTGAATGTGAGAATGTTACTGGTTTATAGGATGATTTATATCATTTGGTGAGTTACATGAATATGCTGCAGTGAATGTGAGAATGCTACTGGTTTATAGGATGATTTATATCATTTGGTGCGTTACATAAATATGCTGCAGTGAATGTGAGAATGCTACTGGTCTATAGGATGATTTATATCATTTGGTGAGTTACATGAATATGCTACAGTGAATGGTAGAATGCTACTGGTTTATAGGATTTATATCATTTGGTGAGTTACATGAATATGCTACAGTGAATGTGAGAATGCTACTGGTTAATAAAATGATTTATATCATTTGGTAGGTTACATGAATATACTGCAGTGAATGTGAGAATGCAACTGGTTAGTAAAATGTTTTATATCATTTCGTGAGTTACATGAATATGATACAGTGAATGTGAGAATGCTACTGGTCTATAGGATGATTTATATCATTTGGTGAGTTACATAAATGTGCTGCAGTGAATGTGAGAATGCTACTGGTCTATAGGATGATTTATATCATTTGGTGAGTTACATGAATATGCTACAGTGAATGTAAGAATGCTACTGGTTTATAGGATTTATATCATTTTGTGAGTTACATGAATATGCTACAGTGAATGTGAGAATGCTACTGGTTAATAAAATGATTTATATCATTTGGTAGGTTACATGAATATACTGCAGTGAATGTGAGAATGCAACTGGTTAGTAAAATGTTTTATATCATTTCGTGAGTTACATGAATATGATACAGTGAATGTGAGAATGCTACTGGTCTATGGGATGATTTATTTAATTTGGTGAGTTATGTGAACATGATGCCGTGAATGTGAGAATGGTACTGGTTTATAGGATGATTTATATCATTTGGTAAGTTACATGAATATGCCACAGTGATTGTGAGAATGCTACTGGTTTGTAAAATGTTTTATATCATTTGGTGTGTTATGTGAACATGCTGCAGTGAATGTGAGAATGCTGCTGTTTTATAGAATGGTTTATATCATTTGGTGAGTTACATGAATATGCTACAGTGAATGTGAGAATGCTACTGGTCTATAGGATGATTTATATCATTTGGTGAGTTACATGAATATGCCACAGTTATTGTGAGAATGCTACTGGTTTATAGGATGATTTATATCATTTGGTGAGTTACATGAATATACTGCAGTGAATGTGAGAATGCAACTGGTTTGTAAAATGTTTTATATCATTTAGCTAGTTATATCAATATGCTACAGTGAATGTGAGAATGGTACTGATTTATAGGATGATTTATATCATTTGGTGAGTTACATGAATATGCTACAGTGAATGTAAGAATGGTACTGGTTTATAGGATGATTTATATCATTTGGTGCATTACATGAATATGCTACAGTGAATGTGAGAATGCTACTGGTCTATAGGATGATTTATATCATTTGGTGAGTTGCATGAATATGCTACAGTGATTGTGAGAATGCTACTGGTCAATAGGATGATTTATATCATTTGTTGAGTTACATGAATATGCTACAGTGAATGTGAGAATGCTGCAGGTTTGTAGGATGATTTATATCATTTGGTGTGTTATGTGAACATGCTGCAGTGAATGTGAGAATGCTGCTGTTTTATAGAATGGTTTATATCATTTGGTGAGTTACATGAATATGCTACAGTGAATGTGAGAATGCTACTGGTTTATAGGATGATTTATATCATTTGGTGAGTTACATGAATATGCTACAGTGAATGTGAGAATGCTACTGATGTATAGGATGATTTATATCATTTAGTGAGTTACATGAATATGCTGCAGTTAATGTGAGAATGCTGCTGTTTTATAGGATGATTTATATCATTTGGTGTGTTATGTGAATATGCTGCAGTGAATGTGAGAATGTTACTGGTTTATAGGATGATTTATATCATTTGGTGAGTTACATGAATATGCTGCAGTGAATGTGAGAATGTTACTGGTTTATAGGATGATTTATATCATTTGTTGAGTTACATGAATATGCTACAGTGAATGTGAGAATGCTACTGGTGTATAGGATGATTTATATCATTTAGTGAGTTACATGAATATGCTGCAGTGAATGTGAGAATGCTGCTGTTTTATAGAATGGTTTATATCATTTGTTGAGTTACATGAATATGCTACAGTGAATGTGAGAATGCTACTGGTGTATAGGATGATTTATATCATTTAGTGAGTTACATGAATATGCTGCAGTGAATGTGAGAATGCTGCTGTTTTATAGAATGGTTTATATCATTTGGTGAGTTACATGAATATGCTACAGTGAATGTGAGAATGGTACTGGTTTATAGGATGATTTATATCATTTGGTGAGTTACATGAATATGCTACAGTGAATGTGAGAATGGTACTGGTTTATAGGATGATTTATATCATTTGGTGAGTTACATGAATATGCTACAGTGAATGTGAGAATGCTACTGGTTAATAAAATGATTTATATCATTTGGTAGGTTACATGAATATACTGCAGTGAATGTGAGAATGCAACTGGTTAGTAAAATGTTTTATATCATTTCGTGAGTTACATGAATATGATACAGTGAATGTGAGAATGCTACTGGTCTATAGGATGATTTATTTAATTTGGTGAGTTATGTGAACATGATGCGGTGAATGTGAGAATGGTACTGGTTTATAGGATGATTTATATCATTTGGTAAGTTACATGAATATGCCACAGTGATTGTGAGAATGCTACTGGTTTATAGGATGATTTATATCATTTGGTGAGTTACATGAATATGCTACAGTGAATGTGAGAATGCTACTGGTCTATAGGATGATTTATATCATTTGGTGAGTTGCATGAATATGCTACAGTGATTGTGAGAATGCTACTGGTCAATAGGATGATTTATATCATTTGTTGAGTTACATGAATATGCTACAGTGAATGTGAGAATGCTGCAGGTTTGTAGGATGATTTATATCATTTGGTGTGTTATGTGAACATGCTGCAGTGAATGTGAGAATGCTGCTGTTTTATAGAATGGTTTATATCATTTGGTGAGTTACATGAATATGCTACAGTGAATGTGAGAATGCTACTGGTTTATAGGATGATTTATATCATTTGGTGAGTTACATGAATATGCTACAGTGAATGTGAGAATGCTACTGATGTATAGGATGATTTATATCATTTAGTGAGTTACATGAATATGCTGCAGTTAATGTGAGAATGCTGCTGTTTTATAGGATGATTTATATCATTTGGTGTGTTATGTGAATATGCTGCAGTGAATGTGAGAATGTTACTGGTTTATAGGATGATTTATATCATTTGGTGAGTTACATGAATATGCTGCAGTGAATGTGAGAATGTTACTGGTTTATAGGATGATTTATATCATTTGTTGAGTTACATGAATATGCTACAGTGAATGTGAGAATGCTACTGGTGTATAGGATGATTTATATCATTTAGTGAGTTACATGAATATGCTGCAGTGAATGTTAGAATGCTGCTGTTTTATAGAATGGTTTATATCATTTGTTGAGTTACATGAATATGCTACAGTGAATGTGAGAATGCTACTGGTGTATAGGATGATTTATATCATTTAGTGAGTTACATGAATATGCTGCAGTGAATGTGAGAATGCTGCTGTTTTATAGAATGGTTTATATCATTTGGTGAGTTACATGAATATGCTACAGTGAATGTGAGAATGCTACTGGTTTATAGGATGATTTATATCATTTGGTGAGTTACATGAATATGCTACAGTGAATGTGAGAATGGTACTGGTTTATAGGATGATTTATATCATTTGGTGAGTTACATGAATATGCTACAGTGAATGTGAGAATGCTACTGGTTAATAAAATGATTTATATCATTTGGTAGGTTACATGAATATACTGCAGTGAATGTGAGAATGCAACTGGTTAGTAAAATGTTTTATATCATTTCGTGAGTTACATGAATATGATACAGTGAATGTGAGAATGCTACTGGTCTATAGGATGATTTATTTAATTTGGTGAGTTATGTGAACATGATGCGGTGAATGTGAGAATGGTACTGGTTTATAGGATGATTTATATCATTTGGTAAGTTACATGAATATGCCACAGTGATTGTGAGAATGCTACTGGTTTATAGGATGATTTATATCATTTGGTGAGTTACATGAATATACTGCAGTGAATGTGAGAATGCAACTGGTTTGTAAAATGTTTTATATCATTTGGTGTGTTATGTGAACATGCTGCAGTGAATGTGAGAATGCTGCTGTTTTATAGAATGGTTTATATCATTTGGTGAGTTACATGAATATGCTACAGTGAATGTGAGAATGCTACTGGTCTATAGGATGATTTATATCATTTGGTGAGTTACATGAATATGCCACAGTGATTGTGAGAATGCTACTGGTTTATAGGATGATTTATATCATTTGGTGAGTTACATGAATATACTGCAGTGAATGTGAGAATGCAACTGGTTTGTAAAATGTTTTATATCATTTAGTGAGTTATATGAATATGCTACAGTGAATGTGAGAATGGTACTGATTTATAGGATGATTTATATCATTTGGTGAGTTACATGAATATGCTACAGTGAATGTAAGAATGGTACTGGTTTATAGGATGATTTATATCATTTGGTGCATTACATGAATATGCTACAGTGAATGTGAGAATGCTACTGGTCTATAGGATGATTTATATCATTTGGTGAGTTGCATGAATATGCTACAGTGATTGTGAGAATGCTACTGGTCTATAGGATGATTTAAATCATTTGTTGAGTTACATGAATATGCTACAGTGAATGTGAGAATGCTGCAGGTTTGAAGGATGATTTATATCATTTGGTGTGTTATGTGAACATGCTGCAGTGAATGTGAGAATGCTGCTGTTTTATAGAATGGTTTATATCATTTGGTGAGTTACATGAATATGCTACAGTGAATGTGAGAATGCTACTGGTTTATAGGATGATTTATATCATTTGGTGAGTTACATGAATATGCTACAGTGAATGTGAGAATGCTGCTGTTTTATAGAATGATTTATATCATTTGGTGAGTTACATGAATATGCTGCAGTGAATGTGAGAATGCTACTGGTTTATAGGATGATTTATATCATTTGGTGAGTTACATAAATATGCTGCAGTGAATGTGAGAATGCTACTGGTTTATAGGATTTATATCATTTGGTGAGTTACATGAATATGCTACAGTGAATGTGAGAATGCTACTGGTTAATAAAATGATTTATATCATTTGGTAGGTTACATGAATATACTGCAGTGAATGTGAGAATGCAACTGGTTAGTAAAATGTTTTATATCATTTAGTGAGTTACATGAATATGATACAGTGAATGTGAGAATGCTACTGGTCTATAGGATGATTTATTTAATTTGGTGAGTTATGTGAACATGCTGCGGTGAATGTGAGAATGGTACTGGTTTATAGGATGATTTATATCATTTGGTAAGTTACATGAATATGCCACAGTGATTGTGAGAATGCTACTGGTTTATAGGATGATTTATATCATTTGGTGAGTTACATGAATATACTGCAGTGAATGTGAGAATGCAACTGGTTGGTAAAATGTTTTATATCATTTAGTGAGTTATATGAATATGCTACAGTGAATGTGAGAATGGTACTGATTTATAGGATGATTTATATCATTTGGTGAGTTACATGAATATGCTACAGTGAATGTAAGAATGGTACTGGTTTATAGGATGATTTATATCATTTGGTGCATTACATGAATATGCTACAGTGAATGTGAGAATGCTACTGGTCTATAGGATGATTTATATCATTTGGTGAGTTGCATGAATATGCTACAGTGATTGTGAGAATGCTACTGGTCAATAGGATGATTTATATCATTTGTTGAGTTACATGAATATGCTACAGTGAATGTGAGAATGCTGCAGGTTTGTAGGATGATTTATATCATTTGGTGTGTTATGTGAACATGCTGCAGTGAATGTGAGAATGCTGCTGTTTTATAGAATGGTTTATATCATTTGGTGAGTTACATGAATATGCTACAGTGAATGTGAGAATGCTACTGGTTTATAGGATGATTCATATCATTTGGTGAGTTACATGAATATGCTACAGTGAATGTGAGAATGCTACTGATGTATAGGATGATTTATATCATTTAGTGAGTTACATGAATATGCTGCAGTTAATGTGAGAATGCTGCTGTTTTATAGGATGATTTATATCATTTGGTGTGTTATGTGAATATGCTGCAGTGAATGTGAGAATGTTACTGGTTTATAGGATGATTTATATCATTTGGTGAGTTACATGAATATGCTGCAGTGAATGTGAGAATGTTACTGGTTTATAGGATGATTTATATCATTTGTTGAGTTACATGAATATGCTACAGTGAATGTGAGAATGCTACTGGTGTATAGGATGATTTATATCATTTAGTGAGTTACATGAATATGCTGCAGTGAATGTGAGAATGCTGCTGTTTTATAGAATGGTTTATATCATTTGTTGAGTTACATGAATATGCTACAGTGAATGTGAGAATGCTACTGGTGTATAGGATGATTTATATCATTTAGTGAGTTACATGAATATGCTGCAGTGAATGTGAGAATGCTGCTGTTTTATAGAATGGTTTATATCATTTGGTGAGTTACATGAATATGCTACAGTGAATGTGAGAATGCTACTGGTTTATAGGATGATTTATATCATTTGGTGAGTTACATGAATATGCTACAGTGAATGTGAGAATGGTACTGGTTAATAAAATGATTTATATCATTTGGTGAGTTACATGAATATGCTACAGTGAATGTGAGAATGCTACTGGTTAATAAAATGATTTATATCATTTGGTAGGTTACATGAATATACTGCAGTGAATGTGAGAATGCAACTGGTTAGTAAAATGTTTTATATCATTTCGTGAGTTACATGAATATGATACAGTGAATGTGAGAATGCTACTGGTCTATAGGATGATTTATTTAATTTGGTGAGTTATGTGAACATGATGCGGTGAATGTGAGAATGGTACTGGTTTATAGGATGATTTATATCATTTGGTAAGTTACATGAATATGCCACAGTGATTGTGAGAATGCTACTGGTTTATAGGATGATTTATATCATTTGGTGAGTTACATGAATATACTGCAGTGAATGTGAGAATGCAACTGGTTTGTAAAATGTTTTATATCATTTGGTGTGTTATGTGAACATGCTGCAGTGAATGTGAGAATGCTGCTGTTTTATAGAATGGTTTATATCATTTGGTTAGTTACATGAATATGCTACAGTGAATGTGAGAATGCTATTGGTTAATAAAATTATTTATATCATTTGGTAGGTTACATGAATATACTGCAGTGAATGTGAGAATGCAACTGGTTAGTAAAATGTTTTATATCATTTCGTGAGTTACATGAATATGATACAGTGAATGTGAGAATGCTACTGGTCTATAGGATGATTTATTTAATTTGGTGAGTTATGTGTACATGATGCGGTGAATGTGAGAATGGTACTGGTTTATAGGATGATTTATATCATTTGGTAAGTTACATGAATATGCCACAGTGATTGTGAGAATGCTACTGGTTTATAGGATGATTTATATCATTTGGTGAGTTACATGAATATACTGCAGTGAATGTGAGAATGCAACTGGTTTGTAAAATGTTTTATATCATTTGGTGTGTTATGTGAACATGCTGCAGTGAATGTGAGAATGCTGCTGTTTTATAGAATGGTTTATATCATTTGGTGAGTTACATGAATATGCTACAGTGAATGTGAGAATGCTACTGGTTAATAAAATGATTTATATCATTTGGTAGGTTACATGAATATACTGCAGTGAATGTGAGAATGCAACTGGTTAGTAAAATGTTTTATATCATTTCGTGAGTTACATGAATATGATACAGTGAATGTGAGAATGCTACTGGTCTATAGGATGATTTATTTAATTTGGTGAGTTATGTGAACATGATGCGGTGAATGTGAGAATGGTACTGGTTTATAGGATGATTTATATCATTTGGTAAGTTACATGAATATGCCACAGTGATTGTGAGAATGCTACTGGTTTATAGGATGATTTATATCATTTGGTGAGTTACATGAATATACTGCAGTGAATGTGAGAATGCAACTGGTTTGTAAAATGTTTTATATCATTTGGTGTGTTATGTGAACATGCTGCAGTGAATGTGAGAATGCTGCTGTTTTATAGAATGGTTTATATCAATTGGTGAGTTACATGAATATACTACAGTGAATGTGAGAATGCTACTGGCTTAAAGGATGATTTATATCATTTGGTGAGTTACATGAATATGCTACAGTGAATGTGAGAATGCTACTGGTGTATAGGATGATTTATATCATTTGTTGAGTTACATGAATATGCTGCAGTTAATGTGAGAATGCTGCTGTTTTATAGGATGATTTATATCATTTGGTGTGTTATGTGAATATGCTGCAGTGAATGTGAGAATGTTACTGGTTTATAGGATGATTTATATCATTTGGTGAGTTACATGAATATGCTGCAGTGAATGTGAGAATGTTACTGGTTTATAGGATGATTTATATCATTTGGTGAGTTACGTGAATATGCTACAGTGAATGTGAGAATGCTACTGGTGTATAGGATGATTTATATCATTTAGTGAGTTACATGAATATGCTGCAGTGAATGTGAGAATGCTACTGGTTTATAGGATGATTTATATCATTTGGTGAGTTACATGAATATGCTACAGTGAATGTGAGAATGCTACTGGTTTATAGGATGATTTATATCATTTGGTGAGTTACATGAATATGCTACAGTGAATGTGAGAATGCTACTGGTGTATAGGATTATTTATATCATTTGGTGAGTTACATGAATATGCTGCAGTGAATGTGAGAATGCTGCTGTTTTATAGGATGATTTATATCATTTGGTGTGTTATGTGAATATGCTGCAGTGAATGTGAGAATGTTACTGGTTTATAGGATGATTTATATCATTTGGTGAGTTACATGAATATGCTACAGTGAATGTGAGAATGGTACTGGTTTATAGGATGATTTATATCATTTGGTGAGTTACATGAATATGCTGCAGTGAATGTGAGAATGCTACTGGTCTATAGGATGATTTATATCATTTGGTGAGTTTCATGAATATGCTGCAGTGAATGTGAGAATGCTACTGGTTAGTAAAATGATTTATATTATTTGGTGAGTTACATGAATATGCTACAGTGAATGTGAGAATGCTACTGGTTTATAGGATGATTTATATCATTTGGTGAGTTACATGAATATGCTGCAGTGAATGTGAGAATGTTACTGGTTAGTAAAATGACTTATATCATTTGGTGAGTTACATGAATATGCTTCAGTGAATGTGAGAATGCTACTGGTTTATAGGATGATTTATATCATTTGGTGAGTTGCATTAATATGCTACAGTGAATGTGAGAATGCTACTGGTTTATAGGATGATTTATATCATTTGGTGTGTTGCATGAATATGCTACAGTGAATGTGAGAATGCTACTGGTTTATAGGATGATTTACATCATTTGGTGAGTTGCATGAATATGCTACAGTGAATGTGAGAATGGTACTGATTTATAGGATGATTTATATCATTTGGTGAGTTACATGAATATGCTGCAGTGAATGTGAGAATGCTACTGGTTTATAGGATGTTTGGTACTTCCATATTAACTGGGGGCCATTAATTTCTTAATGTATTTTGTATGTGATTTAATATCGTTTTAAAGTAACAGTTTTTTAAAATTTTGTTTGGGGAGAAGTTTAGATATCTGAATTCGTTTTTCTTAAAAACGAACAGTTAGAGGGTATGTGAGATGTTTAAGATTATAAGTGGAATTGACAATCGGGCAATCAGTGACAAAGGGCTTCTGTTACCAAGTATTAAATCTTTATAAAACTACATAAAAAGTACTGATTTAAAATGTGTAGAATTTTAATTTAAACTGAATATTTATTGTTTTTGAAAAACAGAACATTTGTTTCCATGTGTTTCTAGCAAAGAAAACAAAACTTCCACTTTGATCTCTTCCCTTCACTTCCACTTACTTCTTTTTTGCTTATTGTTAGACTTCATGAACCCTAAAACTAAAATGCATAAATAAAATTTCATAGATTTTTATTTGTTTTCTCTTCAGTTCTAAAACATAAAAGATTCTTGAGAGCTAACTGGTGGTTGGATTTTAAAATCTATTTAAAATTCTCTTATTAGTTGTTTTCATTAACATGGTTCAGTGTTAGTGTTTTAAGTATTCATGTCAGTAACCTGGTTCAGTGACAGTGTTTTATTTAAGTATTCATGTCAGTGTTTTACTCAAGTACACTTTTCACAATACTACTGCAGTTCTGTTTTTAGTTACTAACTAGTGTGTTTCTGTAATTAACTATTTTTGTAATAATTTTACATTGTTGGTTATCATTACATCTTGTTCATTTCTTATTTTTGCATCTTTTAAGCTCAGATCATGAATTGGGAAGAAAAAATTGAAAAGACTTTATCACTTGCATAAAGCAAGATGACAGCTGTTCAATCATCTTCTGTGACAGTGGATAACCCCTTAACTGATGAGAAAAATAAACCCAGTAGAGGTCATTTTAATCGTGAAGAGGATCGTTTGAAAACCTTTGAAACTTGGCCAATTAATTTTCCAGTAGATAAGTTTTGTCTAGCAAAGGCTGGATTTTATTATTTGAACTGTGAGAAAGAAGTTGTTTGTTTTAGCTGTGGACTACATTTGAAAGACTGGGACTATGGAGACTCGCCAGCACTTAAGCATCGACAGTGCTCTCCAAGTTGCAGTTTTTTACTAGGTACATCAGCTAATGTTCCTCTGATCAGTAGTCAGAGAAGGAATAGCTCACTCTTATTGCATCAAGAAGTTCCAAATGAACCAAGAAATATTGAAAACACTAACATACAGCATGAACATGAGAACAAATTAAATGTTGTTCCACAAGAGAATGGTGTAAATACTACTTCACACCAGAGTAATGGCCATCAACGAAATGGTAACACCCAACAAATACAACAAAATGGAGATTTGATCAATTATCACAAAACAAGATTAAATGGTTTCAGTGACATGTTTGATGAAAGCAGGAGATTAAAAACTTTTAAGTATGGCTGGCCAGCGTCTTTCATAAAACCCCAAGAGTTGGCAAAGGCAGGCTTTTTTTATTTGGGAAGTCGGGATAGAGTTCAGTGCCCCTACTGTCTGGGTATTGTTTCCAGTTGGGAACAAGGAGACGACCCCATTGTTGAACACTTACGCCACTTTCCGCGTTGCCCTTTTATCTTGGAAAAAGCACATGCAGAAAAATCTGTTGCAAATCCCAGAATTTCATCTCTCTTATTTAAAGGAAATGATGAATGTGGTAAGTACAAAACAAGTGCCAGTGATGCTGAAAAAGCTATTCGAAGTTCAAAACTTATGGATGTGAATCAGGAGCATATTAAACTAGAAGATCTGGGTATAAATATTCACAGAGGGCCTAAACACTCATCTCAGGCAAGCTTAGCAGCAAGGTTAAGATCATTTGCTGCATGGCCAGAAGATGCCCCTGTTAGACCCGAGTTGTTGGCAGAAGCCGGGTTCTTCTACATAGGTGAGTCTGTAATGGCTCTTCCTTCTAATTTATAGTGTACAAAAGATTGGCAGTCAACTCAGTTCTAGATAACTGCAAGATTTACTCATTTATGTTGTGAAAGGCGAGTAAACCACTGTTATTCAACTTGTCACATGATGAAGTGAAGGTTGTGTTAAAGATGTGACTCATTACTGTAGAATGGGTACAAGGTACAGACTGGTGATCTTTTCCCCTTAGAGAGGTTTCTGTTGTTAATTGTTCTATAATGTAATTATTTATAACAACACTTTTTTAGGTGTACTTGGACATGACTTGTAACTTTAGTCATTGGGTGATAATATGCTTTCTATCTGGAAATTTCTAACAATCATTTATAGAAAGACACAAGTACTGTTCATATAACCATAAACACAAAATATTTGTACAGGTATAAGTGTGTAAAGAACAGTTACACTGTAGTATAAACATACACATACACTGAGTGGTTATACACTGATTTATATATATTAATGAACCAATAAAAGAATGTTTTAAACAATTCTGCCATGAAGAATGTATAACAGGTAAGGAAGATTTATATATACATATAGACAAACACACAGTGGTTGTATAGCATTACACACACAAAGAACAGTTATACAATGATTTTTATGTTTGTATACCTTTAGACAAACACACACAGAACAGTTATACAGCAATTTTTGTTTCTATACATGTAGACAAACACTGGTTATATAGTATCACACACATAAAGAACAGTTGTACAGTGTGATTTTTCTGTTTGTACACATATTGACAAACACACATAGGACAGTTATAGTGCAGTATAAACACACACAAAGTGGTTATATAAATACAGCATTACACACATAAAGAACAGTTATACAATGATTCTTGATGGCGAGAAACCCACTTGTATATTGCTGAGTGAAGCTATTTGTCTACTGATGTGATGAATGGAAACATGAGATGTGCCTCGTGTTTGTGATGGATTTTATTCCTGAAGTTATTATGAGTTTATTTCAAGTTTTTTCTATTTATATTTCTGTGTGTTCTTTATTAAAAGCTTGTCTTTCAAATCTTATTTTCTCAGAAAAAATGTTTTTTATATGTAATTTTTATTCAGGTTATTTAGAGTTGTTTAAAAACATTTGATTGTGAAAAATATTTCACACTAATTTTGTATGTGAAGAGTTTGCTGTGAATATATTGATTTTGTATTGTTTCAGGATAATTTATGTTTAAGTGTTTTTACGTCATGTTATCAGTGTTAAAAGATTATGGTTTTCAGTACACGAGGCCTTCAACCCTTTCTCCACAGGCAGGTCAGTGTGTTCATACTAAAACTTTTCAGAGTTACATTAAAAGTTAATTAAACTAATTTATTACAGATGAATAAATATGGCAAAAATTATACAATAAACCAAACTTTAACATAAGTTTTTACTTTTATAAAGAAACATTTTTCATATGTTCAGTCCCTCTTGGTATAAGAATTGTGACATTTTCTTTGTAATTATTTCATCTTTAATAAGTTTATAACCTGTAGTCTTAGTTATTTATGAAGCTGTACAGTAGAAAATTGGACCTGCTTGCCACACCTATCTATCACATATCGTCTTTCACAAACTGTCATAAGTTCTCTGATGTTTTATGCTACACTATTTGAAGTCAAAACTTTAGTCTGTTTCAACTTCTGTGTAAAATTTGTTCTCATAATGTGCATGTCAACAAACTGAATTTTTAATGACTTTTGTTTCGTAGTTATAGAAACACACTTTATGATACATGTATGGCTTTGTAGAAACATGCTATTGTGTGTTCTTTGATTAAATAAAATTTTAGTGTGGTATCACCATTAGAAGACAAAAAAGTAAACTTAAGTTTCATTGACAGTTGACAGTAAAACAACAGTTATCTAGTACTGTATTTTTTGTATTTCACTTGTATTCTTTGTTAATTATTATAAACATGACTAAAATGAAAGTCAAACTTATGTTTAGTTAGGTAATAAAGAAATGAATAATTCTTCATAATGTTTGTAAGCTCCTCAAGCCTTACACAATCACATACTATAATGTCAGAGGTACATTTGTTGAGTGATTTAAAACTTGTGTTGCAGAATTATCAATTAAACACAATTCAAAGAGTAATAAAAGAAAAATAAACAGATGTATAATGTTCAGGATTCTGAGCTATTTAGAGTAAACAGTTGTAGTTTCATATTACAATATGCCCCCTTGGAGTGGATTCCTGTACGTGGTGAGGGGACCTCCCAGGGAAGGTTCTGTTCTGTCTGGTTACCTTCTCTAGGATCTAAACATCCACCCACGTGTTTGCCGTGCGTGGCGACCCGTGAAGGGGAGGAGAGGATCCTGGTGGTTGAGGGGTCCAACCCTAACACACCACTTTGGCCTCGAATTCCTGTAGACGGGCGGCCCTTGGGTGGCCCCCCTTGGGTCAATCGGCTGGTCCACCTGGGCTAGAGCCAACCAAGTACCAGTGTTGGAAGTTCTCAACAGGTGTTGTGGACATTGTGCCTGATGCTGGTGTTTGGGTATAGTGCTCACGAAACCCTGGCGTTGCTGCATTGTCCTTGCATGACTTTGTAGTGCGTTCCCTTGTAGGGCTCCATGGTGGGTGGGGTCAGTGAGTACCAAAACTTTTTCTCTTTCCTATGGATCCTACAAAAAATTTAAATAAAATTGTAAAAAACAGTCAATTGGTGACCACGTCTTGAATACTCCGAACAGCAATCTCCAACATCAGTAACATACGTACCTCATTTTCTGATATTGCATTCTCTTTCAGAAAAACCTTTAGGGCAAATGTCCCCTTTTTTTATTTAAAAGGGGCTAGAGGGACTTGCTGGCTCTCCAAAGTCAGTAAAGAAGCTTCGATCTGGTGACATATTGGTTGAAACATCCACATCCCAACACAGTGAACTCCTCTTGAAATCAAAGGCAATTGGCGATATACCTATTGAGGTTACACCCCATGCTACTTTGAATACTTCACGAGGAGTTATTGTTGAAAGGGATTTGAAGAATGTTCCTGAATCAGAGATTCTCGCTGGTCTCTCCACTCAAGGAGTTTCTGCAGTGAGGCGCATCTCCACTTGCAAAGATGGAGTTACACTGCCAACAAATACCCTTGTTTTAACATTCACTTCACCACGTGCACCCACCACCATCAAAGCAGGTTATCTCATTTGCAGGGTTCGGCCATACATTCCAAACCCTCTTCGATGTTTTCAATGTCAGAGATTTGGCCACTCAAAGACATCTTGTCGTGGTTCCCTGACATGTGCTTGTTGTGGAGGCAAAGACCACGAGCCTATGATTGTGACATAAACCCACATTGCGTCAACTGCAATGGTTCTCACCCCTCTTACTTTCATTCTTGCCCAAAATGGTTGGAGGAAAAAGAGGTGCAGCGTTTGAAAACGACACATAACATTAGTTATCCTGAGGCTCGGAAATTGCTGTCCACAATCCCATCTCAGACATATGCTGCTGCACTCCATTCCACAACTACAGTGGAAGTGCAGACAGATCTCTCTGTGCCTCCAAGAGAATCGTTTTCAAAACAAATGAAAAGCCTTTTGACCTCCGTGGTGAAAAAAGTAGATGAATCGACTTCCACACATTCCTCCCATATCTTCCAACAAACCTCAAGATCCATGTTCTTCAATTTCAAATACAGGCATTTCTTCTGATACATCATTTTCTCCCACCACAATAAACAAAACAATTATTCGTCCGCGTCCTCAGTCACTGGATTCCTCTTCCAATAATAAAAACCTGCCCACTTGACCCAGAGCAGGATCCATGGAGGTTGATAGACCTCCTCCGAAGAAAGACAGTAAAGAAAAAAGACGAGGTCGTAAACCGAAGGGTTCTCCAGCCACTTTACCTGCCTGTCCTTAAAAATGGCCACCTTGATACAATGGAACTGTCGAGGTTTACGTTCTAATCTGGATGATATCAAAATGCTGATTGCTTCCTACCAGCCTGTTTCTCTACAAGAAACACTTCTCAAATCTGCTGATACAGTCTCCATTCGGCAGTTTTCTCTGTACAGAAATGACAAGTTGTGTGATGGTCAAGTATATGGATGGGTGGCACTGTTGGTTGATCAACATGTGCCCACCCTGTCTTTGTCACTCAACACACCCTTGGAGGCCGTAGCCATCCATATTTCCTTGGGTTGTACCATCACTATTTGTTCTCTGTACCTGTCCCCTGGAGAGACATATGATCAATCAGACCTGGATGCTCTCGTTGAACAGTTGCCATCTCCATTTCTAATCCTGGGGGATTTTAATGGACATCATCCCCTCTGGGGAAGTGCTGTTATTGATGGGAGGGGTCGATCTGTAGAGCAGATGCTCTCTGATCACAATCTTTCTCTTTTCAATACTGGTTCTTCCACTTACTTTCATGCACCAAGTCAGTCCTTCACCGCTATTGATCTCTCAGTTTGCTCCCCTTCATTATTCTCCCATTTTTCATGGAGGGTTGACAGTAATCCACTCGGCAGTGATCATTTTCCGATCGTTTTGAGAGAGACTGGCCGTGGTCGATGCCACCCTACCCGCGTGCCCCGGTGGAAGCTGGATCAGGCAGACTGGTCCACTTTCACTGCTCTCGCAGAACTTGATCCTGCCATCGTAGATCAGCCATCAATAGACGACTGTGTTGCAGCGGTAACTGATTGTATTATACATGCAGCTGCTCAGTGTATTCCTAAAACCTCGACACGTTTCCCACGATATCCTCGTCCATGGTGGAATTCTGCTTGCAACTTAGCACGGAAGGCTCAAAAACGGGCCTGGAATACTTTTCGTAGATATCCCACACTTGCAAATTGGGTTGCTTTCCAACGGGCCCGAGCACATGCTAGGTGGGTAAGACGTCAAAGCCAGAAGGAATCTGGGATTAAGTTCACAACCAGCATATCTTCTACCACCAGTTCCAAGATCATATGGGACAAGATTCGAAAGGTTAATGGGCACTACAATTCTGTTCCTCTCTCAATCTTACTCTCTGATGGTCAGGAGGTGACTGATGTCTGGAACATCGCTAACACTCTAGGTGAAAGCTTTTGCCGGGTATCTAGCACTTCTGCTTGTTCCTCCACCTTCCTGGCCATCAAGACTCGGGCAGAGCGATCACCTCTTTCCTTTCAAACTGACTGTTTCTTTGACTATAATAGTCCCTTTACCCTGGTGGAACTAAAAATGGCCCTTCATCGGTCTGCCAGTACATCTGTTGGACCTGATGATATTCATTATGACATGCTGCACCATCTATCTTCTGCTTCTTTTGATGTCCTTCTGATTATCTTCAACCGGATTTGGCAGGAGAATGTTTTTCCTGATGCCTGGTGCCAGGCTATTATTTTACCTTTCTCTAAGCCAGGGAAAGATCCGAAGATTCCTTCAAACTATCGTCCAATTGCACTGACAAGCTGTCTCTGTAAGACCTTAGAAAGGATGGTTAATGCTCGTCTTGTTTGGTTCCTTGAATCAAACAAACTCCTCTCGCCCACCCAGTGTGGGTTCCGTCGACAGCACTCCACCATAGACCACCTAATTCGTCTTGAAACATCTATCAGAGAGGCCTTTCTCAACCGCCAACACCTTGTATCGATATTCTTTGACATAAAGAAGGCTTACGACACAACATGGAGGTATGGCGTTTTGCGAGACCTCCATACATATGGGTTACGTGGCCATCTACCCATGTTTATTAAAAAATTTTTAATGGACAGGAGATTCCAAGTTCGTGTAGGTTCGGCACTTTCACATTCTTTTGTACAGGAACTTGGAATCCCTCAAGGCTGTATATTGTGTGTCACACTCTTCAGTATAAGGATAAATGCCATCACTGAACAACTCCCTCTCACCGTTACGAATGGGCTATATGTTGACGACTTTCACATCTCATGTCAGTCGTCAAACATGAGATATATTGAGCGGCAACTACAAACTGCCCTCAGTCGTGTACGGAAGTGGACTCTTGCGAATGGCTTTAATTTCTCTCTTTCCAAAACTGTATGCATGCACTTTTGCCATCGACGAGGTATTCACCCTGATCCTGAACTTCATATCAGTGAAGTTTTGCTGCCAGTGGTCCCAGAGACAAAGTTCTTGGGGCTTATCTTTGATCGTAAACTGACCTTTATACCACACTTAAAGCAGCTTCGGGTCAAATGCACAAGAGCACTGAACATCCTTCGTGTCCTCTCTTCTACCAGTTGGGGGGCAGATCGCCGTTCAATGTTAAAGATATATCGTGCACTTATTAGATCGAAACTTGACTATGGATCAGTGGTCTATGGCTCTGCCAGAGCCTCGGCCTTAAAGATGCCAGACCCCATTCATCACCAAGGACTTCGACTCTGCACTGGAGCTTTCCGTACCTCTTCAGTTCAAAGCATATACATTGAATCTCATGAACCTTCTCTACACCTTTGCCATTTGCAACTGTCTTTACAATATACTTCGAAACTTCGTTCCTTACCAAAGCATCCCACCTGGGAATGTGTTTTCCTTCCTCGGTGGGCAGTACTTTTTCAGAACAGATGATCTGTCATTGCTCGGTTTGGCCTTCGCATCCGAGCGCAATTGGATGAATTGGGTCTGTCCTTGGATAACATTGCAGATTCCACAGGTCGACGCATCCCACCATGGCTTATTACATCCCCCAAGTGTGACCTTTCTTTCAATCACCTAAAAAAGGCAGATACTCCAGACTGGAAGTACCGTCTTTTATTCAATGAATAACTTTCAAACAATCATTCAGTTCCCATTTATACAGATGGTTACAAATCAGGTAATTCAGTGGGCTCTGCTATGGTTTGCTATGGGTCAGTAGTTGCACGCAGAATCCCCTCTACAGCTTCTGTGTTCACTGCTGAACTGTATGCCATATCTCTTGCCCTTGATCATATTGCAGCTGAGCAGTACTCCAACTGCACTATTTATTCTGACTCGCTTAGTTCTATACTTGCCTTGGAATCGCTTCACATTAGCTCACATCCTATTCTCGCAGATATTCGAAACCGACTGGCCCATTTCTCATTACCAGCTACTTCAATCCAGTTTTTCTGGATACCAGGCCATGTTGGTATTCATGGGAAAGAGCTTGCAGACATGGCAGCTAAATATGTCTACTTCAGCACCATCACCCCTATGCCTATTCCGTACATGAACTATGGTGTTGTCTTCAAGGCTCGGCTCCGTGCCAGTTGGCAGTCTACTTGGAGTGAACAATAAACTTTTTCAAGTCAAACCCAAAATTGGAGTTTGGCCATCTAGCTTCCGTAAAGTTCGGAGGGAAGAAGTTGTTCTCACTAGGCTACGCATTGGTCACAGTTTTTTAACTCATCATTTTCTTTTATCTGGAAGTGATGCACCAATGTGTAGTTTGTGTAACACTCAAATCACTATCAGCCACGTTTTACTTCTTGCCATCGTTATAATTCTCAACGACGGCAATACTTTAAACATATTTTTTCCCAGGGTCAGTCTGTAACATTGGACAGAGTTATTGGTGATGGTGACTCTGTCCACCTTGATAACGTTTTTAATTTTTTAATGGCCATTAATCTTTTTAATCTCATTTAAGTGTGGTATATTTATTTATTACACCTTTTTAATTGTGGCTCCTTTTTTACAGTTTTATTCTCTCTCATTTAATGTGACATTAAACAATGGCCAGAACATTTAATAACTCGACACCAGGACTGGAAAGGCTAACTTCAGGTGACTAACGCTTCTGTTTGAACTACTCATTAGTCTTCCTGGCGAGTTACTATTATACTTTTGCTGCATATCATTTCACACTTTTACCACTTTACTTTTTAGTACTGGCCATATTAACTCATAACCCGGAACTAGGACTGGAAAGACTAACTTCAAGTGGCTGACGGTGGTTTATATACTACCTGTTAGTCTTCCTGGCAGGTTATGATCATTCCCATTCTGCTACAGGTTGTCCTTTACAACTTTGTTGACTGGATGTCGTCATTGGTTTTTGCACCATTTCCTGTTTTAATTGCCATTTTGCTTTTATCTTCAATTACCTTTACACATTTTACTCCATTTACTTGACTTTTATCTTTTTACTGGACATTTGGCTACTCTTTATTGCGATTTTGCTGAGTGTCTTTTAAAACTTTTATTCCATTACATTTTGATAATAGCTACTATGACACATAACCCGGAACCAGGACTGGAAAGGCCAACTTCATGTGACTGACGGTGGTTCTTGAACTTACTCGTTAGTCTTCCTGGCAGGTTATGATCATTATTATTATGCTAAAGTAAATAGTTTATAACTTTGAAGACTGAATGTCACCATTGGGTTTTACACCATTTTCTGTTTTAATTGCTGTTTTGTTATTACCTTCATTTACTTTTACAAATTTTACTCCATTTACATGACTTTTCTCTTTTTACTGAACATTTGGCTACTCATTGTTGTGATTTTACTGTGTGTCTTATAATACTTCTATTATTTTACATTTTGATACTGGTTGCTATGACACATAACCCAGAACCAGGACTGGAAAGACCAACTTCAGGTGACTGACGGTGGGTCTTGAACCTGCCTGTTAGTCTTCCTGGCAGGTTATGATTATTCCTTTTTGCTAGAGTAAATACCTTACAACTTTTTACACTCTGCCTTCTATCTTAACCTTGTAGACTAGGTGTCAACATTGGTTTTATACTTTTTGTTGTACCTTCATTTCCATTTTTGTCTTTTACTACATTTTTACCGGTTGTTTGGAGCATATAGCCTCGTTGCTTTGTCCCATAAAACACTAAAACAATCAATATTACAATATGCACTCACTGTAGAAAGAAAAATGGGTAATTTATATTTTTTAATGGTGTTTATTAGGTTAGTCAAACCTACAAGTTCATATAGGGGTAAGGTAGATACAGCACAAAATTTTTCTGTAAAACATACATTTGAAATTTATTTGAGAGGTTTTATAATTTGTTCAAGTGAAAGTTGACAGATTTTAATTTAAAAAATAGTTTTGATCTCAGTGTGAAAATCAAAATAGTTATGAACACTGACTGGAGATATTCACAGATAAAGTTTTAATACAAATACTGTATTAAGTAATGTGATTTTATGCGTAAGCACAAATTGTAATTTTCACCATGGATGTTTTTGAAGCCACAAAGGCTGACTTAGTTCTTGGCCAGCAAAGATCTCAAGTTTGTTAGTTATAGCTATTTGTTCTGTTTGGGTAAACCCAACAAAGGGAAGACAGGAGAGTGTCATACATCTATTTTCTGTGTTATGATTATTCTGTGTTCCGAATATGTACAGGTGTCACGTAACACAGGATCATGAAAGTTGAACTTGCTTCAAGTTATCTTTGTTTATTCTCAACATAATAACTGATAAGTAACAGTGTCCTTCTATAGTTGTTCAGATGATATTTTGAGATTATGGTCTCATGTTATGAGAAGTTTCAGTCACATTAAGGTAAATGTGAGGTTTCTTGGAAACCACTTTGTTTCAGCAACCTGGTCTGAAACTAGTGTTACTCAACAAAGATTTCAAACATTACAACTTGTTCAACATGAATGAATTAACTTTGGGCATTAGTATTTCTACAACGACATAAGATATCGTCCTCAGTAAAAGCTCACCCTTTGTAACTAGTTCAGGCCAATCAAGCTTGCTAGCTTAAGTGAGGTGTGACAGTACTAATTCAAATTAATTTGCTTGTCTTGGACCTGGACCATCCATGAAATATTCACTTCTAAACCAGATAGAAGATTCATATATAGTTTGTAAGTTGTACATAAACCGTCATTTGTAATAACTGTTAGTAGTAACTCGTGATGACGAGAAAACCCACTTGCAGAGAAAATTATGTAAAAATTGGCTGGTATGAGTAGAGAAAGCACTATATATATATATATAGGAGTGAACAACATTTCAACCTACTTTGGTCATTGTCAGGTTCACAAAGAAAGAGGTAACTGACTGATAGCTGACCACAGGTTTTAAAGCAGTTGTGTAACTGAGTGTAGGAATGTAGAGGGCATGCTTAGATATTGGATTATTTTTATTAATATAGCTATAAAGGTGTTTCTTTGTATTGGTTTATTTTGGGCTTGAGTTATTGTATAAGTAAGACTTCTTTCATTTGTTTGTTTATGTAATATTTAGGTGTTTTCTATGGTTATGTAGTGTTTATTTGATTTGCAGTGTTCGAAAATGTGTGAAGGTGACTTTTTGTGTTTTTTTTACTCTGGTTTCCAATTTTCTACTTGTTTCTCCAATACAGAAGTTGTGGCAGTTATCACATTGTACTTTATAAATAATGTTTGTGTTGTGTTTGTCAGTGTAGTTTTTACATACCGTATTTTCCGGTTAATAAGCCGAGGCCAATTTTCAGCTCTGAAAATGAGGGTTTTTGCTTATTACCGCCCAATAAGCCAAGGAGAGATGGAATCAATATGTCATTCGTTATTGGCTCCACTCACTGTAATTAGGTAACCAATGAAATTCCAGAATTTTTGCTCAGTAATTAAAATCACTAATCCAGGGTATAAATACCAGGGGTATGTAGTGGGAGTTTATCATTGTACTGTCAAAAGCCAAAGATGTCTACTTCTGCAAAACAAAGAATGCCTTATGATGCTGCTTTTAAACTGAAAGTAGTAGAGCTAGCCTTAAAAACCTCAAATATGAATGCCGCTCGCCATTACTGTGTGAATGAAAAACAGGTCCGTGAATGGAAGAAAGCAGAATGTGTGCTAAAAGAAATGTCGAAAACAAGTAAATGTAACCAGAAAAATCAACCGAAGTGGCCAAAACTGAAGAAGATGTAGCGACATGGGTGAATGAAAACCAGCAGAGTGGCCTGACTGTCACGCGTGCCCATAAAATCCATATTTTTGCTTTTAAGCGGGCTGGTCTAAATAAAGAAAATTCAAGAGACTTTAAGGCAACCAACGGTTGGTGTACCCACTTCATGAAGCGACACAGCCTTGTACTTTGAGAGAAAACGAAGATGATGAATTTGATGGATTTTAATAAATTTCTGAGATTAAAGTGTGTATTTTTATAAATTTTGTTATTTCTATGAATGCATGTTATTCGTAATGTATGGACCTTTTTGCATTAATAAATAAAGTTTATTCAACTGAAATAACTCTGCCGTAACTGTGAGAAAAAAAGGTATGATTTTGGGGCCTAATTTGGTCTTCGGTATTTTTTGGTCCAAAGCTGGTGATTGGCCAATAAGCCGACCCCCAAAAATCAGGTCCAAAATTTAGGGCCAGAAATTCAGCTTATTAGGTGGAAAATACGGTAGTACAGACCTTAGTTTTGTGCCTGATTTTGAATAAATTTGGTATTAACTGCAATGTCTTATTTTGTTACTAGTATTTGCCAAATGCATTTCCCTCTTTGCAGAAGTCCCAACCACTGAAGCCTACAAGATGGCCTTAGAACTCTGTATCTGCAACCCTAACCCATCAATAGACATTTCCAGCATCCAATTAGCAACCCTCATAGAATTCACCACAATGAAGACAAACTTAATGCTCAACAACCACAACTATATATATATAAACAAATGGGCAACCCAGTATCACCAGTTCTAGCCAATATTTTTTTTTATACAAGTTGAAATACAAGCAATTAACACAGCATTACATCCACTACTATACTGGTAAAGATATGTAGATGACACGATTGCAGGATTTACATTAACTATTTATCCCAACATTAACTTCATATGTGAACAGGAAGAAAGCAATCACATATCATTTCTTCACCTCAAAATTACAAGAAGTGATTCACACTTTAAAACAGAAATCCACCAAAAAAATTCACCCATACTGGACTATACATTTCTTGGGACTCAGCACATGAAATAGAAAGAAACTCAACATACTAAGAAACTGAGAAAATAAAGCCATAAAACTATGCTCACCAGATAAAATTAATGATGAATTAAACAAAATAAAACAATACTTCAACAACATTAAGTTTCCTCCACATAACATTATACACACACACACCTAGACAGAAAGCAAAATCAACCAACAAAAGTAAATATACCCCACAATTTAAAAAATCACGAAACCATATACTGCTGCATACCATATATTTCTGACTTCAGCAGAAAAATAACCAACATTTGGCAAAAACTAATAACAAAATAAGACATCCCAGTTAATACCAAATTTATTCAAAAACCAGACAGTTAATCAGTCTATACTGTGTAATAACTGCCACGACTTCTATATTGGAGAAACAAGTAGAGAATTAGAAACCAGAGTCAAAGAACACGGTCACCTTCACACATATGTCAAACACTGTAAGTCAAATAAACACAATATAACCATAGAAAACACCCAAATACTTACAAAACAAATATGTGTAAAATGAAAGAAGCCTTACTTGTACATCTCAAGCCTATAATAAACCAATACAAAGGAACATCTTTATACTTATATTCATAAATATAATCTAACATCTAAGCATGCCCTCTACATTCTTTCACTCAATTACACAACTGCCTTCAAACATGTGGTCAGCTATCAGTCAGTTACCTCTTTCTTTGTGAACCTGACAATGACCAAAGAAGGTTAAAATGTTGTTTGCTCCTCCATATAGTGCTTTCTCTATCCATATCAGCCATTTTTTACATAATTTGTTAGTAGTAACTGTTGTTATAAGTGTTATAATTGATATGTTTGTGTATTAAAATGTATTTGTGTTAAAAAACAAAAACTGTGTATTAATCTTGTTGACAAGTAGCATAAATATGTTACATAATAAATAGGAGACTCATCTTGGGTGGATATTCTGTTACTTAACAAACCTATGAGCTCTGTAAGTTATATCCTGACTGAATCTTCTGTCACTTAGCAGACCTATATCATATCTCTAGAAGATATGTTCACATGATTTTACCATATAAACACACAAACAGTATTTGTATGTGTATCAAGATAAAAGTTTTTGTTCTTGTTTTTATACAATATATTAAGAAATATAATTTTTTTAAATTTATATTTATTAGTATTTTAATAATTAAATTAGGAATTAAAGATCACACAAAGTGTTTCTACTGCGATGGAGGACTTTGCAGCTGGGACCCTGGAGATGACCCTTGGACTGAACACGCAAAATGGTTTTGCAATTGTGGTTTTGTTCGAATTAACAAGGGTGACGACTTTATAAAAAAGTGTTTCTCAGAATCAAAATATCTTCACAATGTGGTGAGTAATTTTAAAGGAGTTTGTTTCATACCTAATCATAACAACAGTATACTTATTTTTAAGAAGAGTTGAATTTAATTGAATAAATGCAAACATAGGTTTGTTTAATATGTTCTCTCAAAACCAAGGGGAAAATGTGTGCTTACTGATAAAAGAGACCTTAGAGAAGTGAATATTATAAATAGACACACACATTTTATATCACTTTGACGGAGGAAGGCAAAAAACATATTGAACGTGCTTTGCTAAACCTTGTAAGTATGTAGAGAAGGACATTATTTTACTCTGGTAGTTATCTGCATACAAACTGTTGATAGTATAAATTGACCAGTATAATAGTACTTTTGTTCATTTTTGTAGTTTTTTATTTTGTAGCCTCTAAAACCTCCTGAAGTTTTTTTAGTGTAAATACTTATTTTCTCCACCATATCACTAAATCTAGCTGTTATCAACGTACAATGCAATTAAGTAAACAATATTAGGAAACGGGAAAAAAGTTTCTATAGAATCTTTTAACTACAGGATAATATTTTAAGTTCAAAATTTCAGATCGTTTCTGATACAGTTAGTTTTTAATATTTTATTTTCCTTTCTTGTTCTTTACCATTTACTGCTCATCTCAAGTATTCAGTCTCTGAGACATATTATAGTTGTTGTTTTTTACACATCCTACCCTTTGGCAAAATGTTCATTCAGTGTGCATTACAATAAGCCACGAGAATGAAGTAATGTGATTATATTTAGAATTAACAAAATACAATAGTATGTCCTGAATACAATTTAAACTGTATCTCTAACTATAACATATTTAGGTAAGAAACAACCATAACTATAGTAAATCAGGCAGCCAAAACTATTCTAGTAAATTATGTGTAAATAGAGACAGCAACTGCTGATTAATTTAAAATCAACTGTTGTAAGATCATAATGAACTGTTTCTAATGGATATACACATGTGTGTAAAAATGTATCTCTGAATGGCTGTTATGGGTATTAATACTTTTACTAATAAAGCAGAGAACAACATTTCCACCTTCCTTGGTCATCTTCAGGTTAAAAAAAGTGTTAATACCCATACCAGCCTTTTGAGATACATTTTTACTTCAAGTGGGTTTGCTGTCATCAAGAATGTGTGTGTGTGTGTAATATCTACTTGTAAGCTATAAAGCTCAAACAAATCTGTTGAAAATGGGTGTGACAGCTGTCAGGGGTTGAAAAAATTTATTCAAAGAACATTGAAGTGAATGAACTAAAAGGTTAATAATTTGCTTGTCCAGATGTGCCTATCTAAATTCAACTACCATTGTATTGAAGCTACAGAGAACCAAAGTAGAAACATTTGCTTGCTTGTTGGTCACATGACATCTGAAGTTTTCAGTTCTCTGTTAAAAGTTTATTTTCACAGAACATCTTGGTTTACTGCTTGACCTAACTTGCAGGAGATCTTCCATTGTCTGTGTTTATTTAACAATGAATTTGGGACATGGAACTCAAGCAGATTTGATTATTTCAACAATATGCATAAGGAAATTAAAAGACATGAAAATTCCTCCAATCATGTATTTTTAACTCTAGGCTAGCTGGATTTGGAAAATCATGGATTGAATTCCAAGTAAATAACCAACATAAAATAAATTTGTAAATGCACATTGAAAAGTTGAAGAGGAATGGACTTTTTTTTAAATAATTGAAGTAGTATTATATTTGGATGAACAACAATTAACATTTAGAGGGCAGAATAAATCACTAGAGTCTTTTAACTGAGGCAGTTATGTGGAATTGGTAAATTTGTGCAAGAAATATGATCCATTACTGAAACTTCATTCAAAGAAATCAAGTGTTTTTCTCTGGCCCATCAAAGGATGAATTGTAAATAAAGACTGATAGTTTCTATGAAGATGTAATAAACATACTCGATCAAAATGAAAGGAGGTTAGAATTAACATAGAAACAAAGTAGCCAAATATTTCTTATGTTTATCTCGAATTGGAAATACTTAATCTGAAATATAATAATGACTGCAAGTAATTAATTTTGTCTTTATTGGTCGTACTGTACATATTTTCATTTTATTTTATAATCCACCATTATGCTTGTACTTTTCCATTAGGACAAATTACTGCATGCCTCTGATCAGTGTTGCTCTCGTCGTGTTTAACTTCCAAAAATAAAACAAGTGAATGAAATTGTTTAATGTGTGACAAGAACTTTCCTTAAAGTATGTAATTTCAGAACAATAAAAAATAAACCATTGTATGTAGTTAGTTGCACACAGATTCTGAATAGTTAACCTACAAGATGATTTTGATTCGGAGTAATTCTGAATAGTTAACCTGCAAGATGATTTTGATTCAGAGTGATTCTGAGTAGTTAACGTGCAAGATGGTTTTGATATGGAGTGATTCTGAATAGTTAACCTGCAAGATGGTTTTGATATGGAGTGATTCCGAATAGTCAACCTGCAAGATGGTTTTGATATGGATAGATTCTGAATAGTCAACCTGCAAGATGGTTTTGATGTGTAGTGATTCTGGATAGTTAACCTGCAAGATGGTTTGGATGTGGAGTGATTCTGAATAGTTAACCTATAAGATGGTTTGGATGTGGAGTGATTCTTAATAGTTAACTTGCAAGAAGATTTTGATTCAGAGTGATTCTGAATAGTTAACCTGCAAGATGGTTTTGATATGGAGCATTTTTGTTTTTAACATAAAATGTTTATTTTATTTTACATATCTTCTATATCATTAATTCCATCTATTGTCATCAACATACAATGCAATGAAATGTTTAACATTTAAAAATGAAAATATGTATATACCTTTTAACTTGTAGAAGTCTTTAGAAACTTGTTTTGTAATGGTAGTAGTTTCTTTATCATTTTACTGATAATTTATTTTTAACTTTCCTTTTCTGTTGTTTGTCTTTTTTATTATTTATACCAATACATCAACTGATGCCAGTAGGGCTTTATTATTGGTGAAACTTTATAGAATGGATGACAACTGCCTGTTGTGGAGACATAAGTGTAGAGGACAACGTTTCAAAAGTCTTCCGCCTTTCTTTTTTGTGAATACTCTGCCAAAACAATCTATCAAAGAATAGCTTTATTATTATTATATGATAACTCCCGTACAAAGGCTTTTTCACTGACATGTTAAGGAGAACATCTTGTACACTTTCACAATCTAGACAATAAATAAGTTAAACTTTTAGAAATAAATATACCATTCATTCACCTGTTATGATTTCTTAACACACAAATAATACATAATTAACTAAAATATAGAAGTGAGACCTAAATACAACCTCTCGTGGTGGATTCCTGTATATGGCGAGGGAACCTCCCAGAATATACCCACAGAGGTTACTCCCCATGCAACTTCGAATTCTTCCAGAAGAGTTAAAGTTGAGGGGGATTTAGATAACATTCCTGAGTCAGAAATCTTTGGTGGTTTCTCCAGCTTAGGTGTTACTATGATATGCCAAATCTTCACTCATAAAGACAGAATTATGGACCCTACCAATGTCCTGATACTAACGTTTACATCATCTTGTCCAATATTATATATTATAATGTTAACTTTATTCATATATATTCATAGTAAAGTAGTTTAAGTTTTAAATATAATTTCATGCAGTGTCCAGAAAGGAATTTAAAAAGGACCCAACAGAGGAAGTGTTAATAAACCAACCATAACATATTACAGCTGATGACCAATAAATACATGGCAAATAGCACAATATGAGTAAGAAGAGGAAGTGTTAATAAACCAACCATAACATATTACAGCTGATGACCAATAAATACATGGCAAATAGCACAATATGAGTAAGAAGAGGAAGTGTTAATAAACCAACCATAACATATTACAGCTGATGACCAATAAATACATGGCAAATAGCACAATATGAGTAAGAAGAGGAAGTGTTAATAAACCAACTATAACATATTACAGCTGATGACCAATAAATACATGGCAAATAGCACAATATGAGTAAGAAGACAAAGATTTAGAAACAGCTATATTAATGTTATTGAGTGTATGTCTTACTTTACTACTTAATTGTAACTGTTTACCTTTCCTGTCTGTGTAGAACTAAATCAAAACAAGAACCAGGTTCTGTTGTCACATGAGGACTTCTGTAATTCCATGGTGCTTTTTGTTATTATTACCCATTAACTTCCAGCAGTTTCTAAAAAGGTTGAGCTGTGGTCTAAGTATGTATTGATCTTCTGCTTTTGAAGGTATTCCTTCACCTGAAGCTATGAAATAACACCATAGTAGTCTCTTTAATACACATAGCATACATTTCCTATTTATTTCATGTTTACTATATAGAATGCATGTTTGCACCAAAGTGATCCGGAATTATTGGGTTAAACGAAGGTTTGAAATACTTGTCAATATTTACGTTGCCTTTCACAAAAGGCATGTGTCCCACACCATGGCCAAAGAAAAATCTCTGCAGATGCTTCATATTTGTATTGATACATGCTGGATAAAATTTCTCCAGACCAACATCACATGAAGTTTTTCCATGAGACAGTCAAGGTTCAACTTTGATTTACCTTCACATTACTTCCAGCTAGTACACATGCTCTTTGGGCCAGTTCTTCATATTACTGATTAACCAGTGTTTCTTTCTTGACCTGGTTACTGAGAGATTGTATAAGCTGATTGGTGTATGTTGTGAAAATGACCCCAGAAGGTTTGTGCCATTCTTTCATGAGATTTTTTGTTGTCTTTCTAGTACATACTGGCGATGTTTACATATTTTGATTTAAGTTAAAAGAACTTTTACACTGTAGGTAAATATAAAAGAATATATTTTTATTGAGACCAGCATTTTGCTTTCATGGCATCTTCAGAGTTAATATACATAACTGTTTTCTTACATAACTTTTCTCCTTATAATGATTTAGCCATAGAATACATAACTTGTAAATGTTTTAAAACATCACAAAAGATAATGCAGGATTAACCTTAATTGAGTAAGAATACCAAAATATATTTCACTTTGAATCTTATCTTTATTCCCACATATGTCAAACTGTAACTACAGTGAAAATTTAATGATTTTACCAAGCAGAAGATTGTAATGTTTAAGCTGTGTTCCCATTAGCATCTAATTGTTCTTTGTTCTGTCAATTCATAAATTGGAACAACTTAAACAGTTATCAGTTGTCTTTGATGTCTAGTTGGTTGATTTCTGATTTTCACCCTGGACAATTTAAATAAAGTTACCAGAACTCTGTTAATCTTAACTTGTTGGCTGTGGTGCATTTAAGTGGAAAATGTCATATTGAAAACAGTTTTGAAGTAAAATTTTATAAATATCAAATAAAGTGAAGAGAGTTTGTCACATATTTTTTCAATAGGTCAGACCCAGTTCTTCAAATGGAATTGTGTCTGAGAATGATATAATAGAGAGACTGATGCATTCTAGTATGATCAAGTCCATTCTGCAGGAAGGCCTGTTTGATGCTAGGGAAGTTCGACTCGCACTGAGCCACCAGGTGCAACAGACTGGAATGGGATTTTCAACTTTGGATGATTTGTGTGAAGCAGTCTTAAAATACAGACAGATACGTTCTGAGAAGTCAAGGTCAGTTTGTACTTGTTTATATAAAACAGATTCCTAAACCTTACAATATACAATCCCAAGGGATATGTATTGAAGTATTGACCACACCGTGGTCAAACTATAACACACATGGAACTATACTAGTAGCAAACACTGGGCATGGGCAGACTTGAGAGAAAGACACCTAGAACTAGAATAGCCTTGTGTACGTTTTAAATTTCAGTGATAACCAGGGCACGACTACAGCCTATCATTAACCGTGAGTACATTCTAAATTTGAGTGACAACCAGGGTACGACTGCTGTCTGTAGTTAACCATGAGTACATTCTAAATTTGAGTGACAACAAGGGTACGACTGCTGTCTGTAGTTAACCATAGGTACAGTCATGTGAAAAATTAGGACACCCTATGAGAGCCTGTGTATTTTTGTAACATTTTTGGATATAGAGATATTTAATCTCAATTTCAACAATACTGAGAGATTATAGGAATATAACTAAACAATTAAAAGTGAAGAAAAGACTTTTCAAGATCTGTAAATGTAATTCTACAAAAATGCATATTCTAACTGAGAAAAAAGTTAGGACACCCTACCCCTAATAGCTAGTGTTACCCCTTTTGGTTGAAATAACTGCAGTGAGACACTTTCTATAGCCATCTACCAGTCTCTGACATCGGTATGAAGAAAGTTTACCCCACTTCTCAATGCATAATTCTTTCAGCTGTGCAATGTTTGAGGGGTTTCTTGCACGTACACCCCGTTTCAAGTCACCCCACAGCATCTCATTAGGATTAAGATCTGGGCTTTGACTTGGCCATTCCAGGACTCACCATTTCTTAGTTTTCAACCGATCCTTGGTGGATTTACTGGTATGTTGTGGGTCATTGTCGTTTTGCAGGGTCCAGATCCACTTCAGCTTTAATTTTCTTACAGAAGGACTTACATGATCCTCAAGCACCCTGTGATACACAGTAGAATTCATGGTGGATTCTATGATTGTGAACTGTCCAGGTCCTGCTGGAACAAAGCAGCCCCAAACCATGACACTTCCACCTTCATGCTTCACAGTTGGTATGAGGTTCTTTTCCTGGAATGCTGTATGTGGTTTATGCCAAACATGTTCTCCGTTCTGGTGTCTAAATAATTCAGTTTTGGACTCATTTGTCCAAAGAACATTATTCTAGAAGTCTTGGTCTTTGTCTACATTCTCCATACTATTTTCCATACAGTGGAATGGCTAATTTCAAAATTTTGGGGATCTTTTTAAATCCCTTACCAGACTCATAAGCTGTTACAATTTTCTTCCTGAAGGCCTCACAGCTCCTTTGCTCTCACCATGGTGCTCAGTCTCACTTCAAACTAAATGTCTGAGGTTTAAATAGGGCAAGCCTCATTCAAAATGCTGAGTAACGATCTTCTGATCATGTGCACCTGGTGTGATACACCTGTGTGTGAGTTGAGCCATTTTGAGTGGGAATAAATATGGGGGTGTCCTAACTTTTTCCTCAGTTAGAATATCCATTTTTGTATAATTACATTTACAGAAGATCTTGAAAAGTATTTTCTTCAGTTTTAATTGTTTAGTTATATTCCCATAATCTCTCAGTATTGTTAAAATTGAGATTAAATATCTGTATATCCAAAAATGTAACAAAAATACACAAGTTTTATCAAGAGATAGTGTTACAAAACTAAATATGTTGTTCACTAGAAGGTGGACAGTTTTATCATGAGATAGTGTTGCAAATCTCAGTGGATTGTCAACTGGAAATTTCATAGTTTTACTGATTAATAAGGTTCTAAAACTTTATAAAGTGTAACATGAGTATGTCGATAACTGGAAGTTGTCAAGTAACAAGGTGGTAGTTCACTTGTCCACCACAACTTTTAACGTTATATATCAAAGCAGGTGATACAGCTGTTCTGGTTACTTACAAACCTGGTGAAAGCACTAATAGAGAAGCAAACAATGTTTCAACCTTCTTCGGTCATCGTTAGGTTCACAAAGAAAGAAAGGGTTACTGACCGGTAGGTGATCACATGTTTGTAGGCGGTTGTGTAATTGAGTGTAGGAAAGTAAAGGGTGTGCTGAGATGTTAAGTAAATTTATTAATATAGGTATAAAGGTGTTCCTTTGTATTGGTTCATTTTGGGCTTGAGTTATAAGTAAGGCTTCTTTAATTTTGCATTTGTTTATGTTTGTTTCTTTATTTAGTATTTAGGTGTTTTCTGTGCCTATGTTGTGTTTATTTGACTTGCAGTGTTCGAAAACGTGTGAAGGTGACTTTTTATGTTCTTTGAATCTGGTTTCCATTTTTCTACTTGTTTCTCCAATATAGAAGTCGTGGCAGTTATCACATTGTATTTTATAAATAATGTTGGTGTAGTGTTTGTCAGTGTAGTTCTTACATAGTATAGACCTTCGTTTTGTGCCTGGTTTTTGAATAAATTTGGTATTAACTGGAATGTCATATTTTGTTACTAGTTTTTGCTAAATGTTGGTTATTTTCCTGCTGATGTCAGGAATATATGGTATGCAGCAGTATATGGTTTCATGATTTTTTAAATCATGGGGTATATTTACTTTTATTAGTTGATTTTGCTTTTTGTCTAGCTGTGTGCATATAATGTTTTCTATGGTTTGTGGAGGAAACTTGTTGATGTTGTTGAAGTATTGTTTTATTTTGTCTAATTCGACATTAATTTTATCTGGTGAGCATAGTTTTATGGCTGTATTTATTTGGTTTCTTAGTATGTTGAGTTTTTGTTTTGTTTCATGTGCTGAGTCCCAAGGAATGTATAGTCCAGTATGGGTGATTTTTCAGTGGATTTCTGTTTTAAATTGTGAATCAGTTCTTGTAATTTTGAGGTGAAGAAATGATATTTGATTGCTTTCTTCCTGTTCACATGTGAAGTTTATGTTGGGATGTACAGAATTAATGTGATAGAAAAATTAAGTGTGTGTCCTGCAGATGTGAATCTTGCAATCATGTCGTCCACATATCTGTACCAATAAAGTGGTGGATGTAATGCTGTGTTAAATGCTTGTGTCATAAAAATATTGGCTAGAACTGGTGATACTGGGTTGCCCATTCTTAGGCCATTTGTTTGTCTTCATCGTGGTGAATTTTGTGAGGGTTGCTGGGAATGTCTGTTGATAGGTTAGGGTTTCAGATATAGAGTTCTAAGGATATCTTGCAGACTTCAGTGGTTGGGACTTCTGTAAAGAGGGATATGACATTGAAACTGGCCATTAAGGCTTTATGATTAAGTTGATTAAGGTTAGATTTTAAATTAAAGGAGTCTTTGATGAATGAGCTGGCTGATGTTACTTATTTGGAGAATGCCCATGCTGTGTATTTACAAAGATTGTAATTAAATGATTGATAAGTGGACATCATTGGTTATAATGACAATCTGGTTTATTAGGTTTGGGGATGCCATATATTTGTGGTGTGTGTGAGTCGGTCTCATGTAGGTAGGAATAAAGTGTTTTTGAAATTGTGTTGGCTTTTTTTCATTTTTAGTAGTATTTTGTTTAGTTGGATTTGTGTTTATTGGTTTAAATTTGTTTGTGTCTGATAGAATTTTTGCCATTTTTTGGATTATTCATTTGTGTTCCTTATGACTATAGCATTTCCTTTATCTGCTTTTAGAATTTTTATGTTTTTGTCTTGTTTTAGGTTTTTAATGGAATTAATGTCTCTTGTAAGGTTGTTTTCAGTTTTCTGTTTTGTGAAATTATGTTAATGGTTTTAGGTGTTTCTGGAAAATATTAATTTTTCATGGTAAATTTGGCTGTTGGATATCAGTAGAATTGTCGAAGTTGTATTCTTTCTGTTGATTCCTTTTGGTTATTTTTATTGTTTTCTGTGGAAAGTGTCACAAGTCTCCTGACAAGGTCTTCTAAACATGCTTTAATTTCTGATGTTGGAAAATGCCTAGGTGCTATTGTGAAGTTGAGTCCTTTGTTAAGTAGATGTATTTCTTCTGTGTTTAATTGTCGGTCGGATCTGTTAATTATGAGGTTAGACAACGGTTTGTTGTGTTGGTGTCTTTTCTGTTGTTTACATCTTAGTTTTTCTAGTTTTTTGTTGTGACAGATCTTTCATCATTCCTTGTGTTGATTTGGTTTATGTTTCGTTGTATAAGTCTGAATCTATGGTTTAATACAGCATGCCAGTTGATGGTCGAGATTCATTTTTTTGCTTCTGTAAGTCATGTAGTTTTTTTGTAAATATATCCCATGATTTAAAAAATCATGAAACCATATACTGCTGCATATCCTATATCATCAACATCAGCAGAAAAATAACCAACATTTGAGAAAAACTAGCAACAAAATATGACATCCCAGTTAACACCAAATTTATTCAAAAACCAGGCACAAAACTAAGGTCTATACAATTCAAAAACTACACTGATAAACACCACACCAACATTATTTATAAAATACAATGTGAAAACTGCCATGGCTTCTACATTGGAGAAACAAGTAGAAAAATGGAAACCAGATTCAAAGAACACAAAAAGTCACCTTCACACATTTTTGAACACTGCAAATCAAATAAACACAACATAACCACAGAAAACACCTAAATAAACAAACAAATTCAAAATGAAAGAAGTCTTACTTATACAACAACTCAAGCCCAAAATAAACCATTACAAAGGAACACCTTTATACCTATATTAATAAATATATTCAAGATCTAAGCACACCCTCTACATTCTTACACTCAATTACACAACTGCCTTCAAAATGTGGTTAGCTACCAGTCATTAACCTTTTCTTTCTCTGTGAATCTGACAATGACTGAAGAAGGTCAAAACATTGTTACAAACCTAGTTCACAACACCTTTTGACATCGGATATGAAAGTACATGACGTAGCTCTTCTGGTTACTTACAAACCCAGTCCCCACAACGTTTACCATTAGATATGAAAGTACATGACATAGCTCTTCTGGTTACTTACAAACCCAGTCCCCACAACTTTTACCATTAGATATGAAAGTACATGGCATAGCTCTTCTGGTTACTTACAAACCTAGTCCCCACAGCGTTTACCATTAGATATGAAAGTTGATGATACAGCATTTCTGGTTACTTATAAATTTGTTTCACAACAGTTTTTACCAGCTTTTCTGGTTACTTACCATTGTCGTCCCCAACATCTTTTACCATCAGATATCTAAGTGGATGATAGAGCTGTATTGGTTATTTACAGACTTGGTCAACAACATATTTTAATATCAGACATGAAAGTTTGGTTACTTATAAACTTGGTCTGCAACAACTTTTAACATGAAACATAGAAGTGGATGATACAGCTGTACTGGTTGATTACAAACCTTGTTCACAACATCTTTTGACATCAGAAATGAAAGTGTATGATACAGCTGTTTTGGTTACTTACAGTCTTGGTTCACAAAAACTTTTACCATCAGATATGAAAGTGTATGATACAGCTGATCTGGGTACTTACAGTCTTGGTTCACAAAAACTTTTACCATCAGATATGAAAGTGTATGATACAGCTGATCTGGGTACTTACAAACTTGGTCCACAACATCTTTTACCATCAGACATGAAAGTGGATAATAGTGCTGTTCTAGTTACTTGCAAATTTAGTCCACAATAAATTTTACTGTCATATATTAAAGTGGATGATACACCTGTTTTTGTTACTTACAAACTTGGTTAACAACAACTTCTAACATCAGACATGAAACTGGATGATACAGTTACTTACAAACTTGGTTCATTATAGTTGTTCTGGTTAGTTACAATCTCGGTCCACAACTTTTACCATCAGATTTGAAAGTGTATGATACAGCTTTTCTAGTTACTTTCCAACCATGTCCAAAACAGCTTTTAATATCATACATGAATGTGGATGATATAGCTGTTCTGGTCCACAACAATTTATAACATCAGATATGAACGTTCATGATACCCTTTCTGGTTACATAGAATCTCTTCAGCCAGAAGCAATGATTTCAAAACTGCCATTATGTTATTTCACATTAAGGTGCTACATAATTTATCTGTGGTAATTAGAGCTAGTCCTTGTTCTTATGGATTGGTCATCTGTGATTGGTGTATTGTAGAATTAGGTAAGCATAAAGAAACAGACAAGTTACAGTTTTCTCTGTGACTTCTATAGAGTAAGGTCCATGATGTGATGAATGAGCTGGACTATGTTAGTGTTATTTACCAAAACAATATTCTCATAACTTATGTTCAGTGGAGTACGTACTAGTGTTTACTGATGATACAAATTACCAATTTGTGCATCTAGTTATTGACCAATGCTGATGAGAAAATATACCTTCAAAATTAATTGGAAATGGGTGTAAGGGGACATTTAATTTTGAATTAAAGATGTTTTTAAACTTGCATATATTGATTAGTTTAAAGATGCTTGCTTTATTTACAAACTTAAGTTATAACTACATGTGGGACATGATGTGTCCTACTTGTTGATTGTGTTCACTCCATCAGTGATATGAATGAGACTGGTAGCTGTAAAGAAAAGTCTTCATCTTCTGGTTGGGGTTTTTCCTGTCATAAAGAGATGTCTGGAAAAGATGAAACACCAGCTCAGAAGGAGAGAAATGTGAACCTTCCCAAACCTAATGGTGGTGAGTTTAAATCATTTATTATTTTTAACACCAAGATTTTTCTTGAAATAACTTTAATTTTAGTGGAAGTTTAGAATTAATTTGTAGATACCATGGTGGAGTTCTGTTGGAATAACTTTAATTTTCGTGGAAGTTTAGAATTAATTTGTAGATACCATGATGGAGTTCTGTTGGCAGTAAACAAATTCATTTGATAAAATATTACAAATCTTATTTTAAATGGAATTTTCTTGTACAAGGTATTAAAAGTCATTTCATTTTTTATCTACATGGAATTGAACGTGTCATGAAACTGAACGTATTGTAAAGTTAGTTAGATAACTCATACTTCTAAAATATATCTTGCATTACTGTTAAAGTAGAGTTAATGTTAACTGCTGATGCTTCTTTTCTAGACGTCACTTTGGAAAAAGAAAATGAAAAGTTAAAGGACCAGCAGCTGTGTAAGATTTGCATGGATCGTGAGCTGGGGGCTGTTTTTTTACCGTGTGGACATCTTTTGACCTGCCCCCAGTGTGCCCCAGCTCTTGAGATCTGTCCACTCTGCCGGAGAGAAATAACAGGAATCGTTAGGACTTTTTTCTCGTAGAAAGATTTTTGTGTATGTATATATATAAGCAAAAGTAGATGGAAATTTAACTACTTGTCCAAATTAACTGAAACATATTAGTTGTGTGTGTTCACGTTGAAATAAAACTGTCTTACTCTAATAGAGAAACAATGCATGGTGATGAAAAACAAAAATATGGAATAAATTCAAACTTGTTCTAAAATTTAAAATAAACTTATAATTATTTTGAAATGGAATTTAAATAAACTTATAATTATTTTGAAATGGAATTTAAAAGTAACTGGTGGTCGTTGTTTTTATGATGGGAAATTGTTAGTGTTTCCATGTTTCAGTTTTTACTTCAGTTCTTAATTACTAGTTTGACATCCTGAATGCTATAAAATCTTATACTTTGGAATGCACATTAACACCACACAGGTTATGTTAAACCTGAAGATTGTATTTACCAGAAAGTAAATCTTGATTTTGCTCCAACTTAAGGTTCTTGTTACCAGGTGGATAGCATTATTTAAAAACAAATGCTGACTGAACAGTTTAAGTGAAAATCATCTGTTTAACTTGTGTTTTTAGTTCAATGTAAAACAAACTTAACTTGCTTTTATTGGTGTTAAATAAACTGATTTGACTCCAAAAGTTTGTGTAAACAAAACTAAAGTAGTCACTTCAAGTCTTCAACAAATCCAGTAATAATAAATTCTGTGTACACACATCAACTGTTGACAATTTGATAAATGTCTTTTCCTCCTTTCCATTTCTTGGTTTAAAATATTAGTCAAGAAACATTATTTATTTGAAGTTTGGCTTAATTGTTATTAAATTAGAACACTTAATTTTCATATTCTACAACTATTTCTTCATAAAATAAAATGACTGTTCTTAATAACAAAACCAACGTAAGTTCTGTGTGAATGTTCTAAAGAACTAAATCAACTCAGTCCGATACGAATGTTCTCGAACACCAAATGATCTTATGTACAGTATAAATGTTCTAAACAACCAACTTAAGTCCAGTGTATGAGGTCTAAACAACAAAACCAATATAAATACATTATGAATGTTATAAATACCTAATACACACAAGTCCTGTATAAATAGCCTAAACAGATATACCACTTTAAATCCAGTATAAATGTTCTAAACAACTACAGAACGTAGATCCACTTTGAATTTTCTTACCAATTAAACCTACGTATGTTCAGCATGAATGTTTTAAAGAAGTAAACCAAGGTATGGATGTTCTAACATTAGTCCAGTATAACAGTGATCAGCAACTGAATCAATGTAAGTCCAGTATAAATATTCTAAAGTACAAACTTACGGACATTCAGTATGAATATTACAGACAAAATAAACATTTAAGCCAACTAATAAAAATGTTCTAAACAACTACACCAATTGAAATTCAGTGTAAAGGTTTTAAAACAAACCTACGTAAGTCCAGTGTGAGTTATAAATAACTACACTGATGCGAGTCAGGTGTGAATGTTCTAAACAACTAACCCAACTTCAGTACGATATGAATGTTGAACACTAAATGAACTTACGTAGTTTAAATGTTCTAAACAACTATACAGTTGTATAGTATAAATGTTGTAAGCAACATCAAATAAGTTCAGTATGAATGTAGTAAACTAACCAACGCAAGTCTAGTATCAATATTTTAAAGAACTAAATCAATTTAAGATCAATATAAATGTTCTAAACAATTAAACCTACGTAAGTTCATTATCAATATCTAAACAACCAAACCAAAGTAAGTCGGCTGTGAATGTTCTATACAACTAAATCTATGCAAGTCCAGTATATGTATTCTAAACAACTAAACAAAGTCTGATACAAATGCTCTAATCAGTTTAAGCTTAGTATAAATGTTCGAAACAACTACACCAATTTAAGTCCACAATAAAAAAATAAACCAAGTCCAGTGTAAATGTTCTAAACAACTAAATCAGCATTAAATCCAGTATGAATATCAGAAACAAAAACACCAATGTAAGTCTGGTATAAATAACTAAACCAACTTAAGACTAATATAAATGTTTTAAAAAACAAAACGAATGTAAGTCCAGTATGAATGTTTTAAACAACTAAATCAAAGAAAGTTCAGAACAAATGTTCTAAACTACACTAACTTAAATTCACTGTGAATCTGCTAAACAACTAAGCCAACGTTCATTCAGTATCAATGTTGAAAAAAGTTAACAAACATTGGTATAGTGTGAATGTTCTAGACAACCAAATGAAGTGCAGTATAAATGTTTCAAAGAACTAAAACTTCTGTATGATATGAATGTTCTAATCAATTACACCAATGTAAGTCTAGTATGAATATTCTAAAGTAAATGAACTTTTGTCCAGCATAAATGTTCTAAACTACACCTACATAAGTTCAGTATCAATATTAAACAACAAAACCAAAATATGTCCAATGTGAATATTCTATAAAACTAAATCTACGTAAGGTCAGTACGAATGCTCTAAACAACCTAATCATTTTAAATTCAGGGTAAATGTTCTAAGCAACTACACCAACTTAAGTCCAGTTTAAATTTTCTACAGAAATAAACCACAGTAAGTCCAGTATCAAACTTCTAAACAACTATACCAACTAAAGTCCAGATGAATACTCTAAGCAACTTAAGCTCAGTATAAATATTCTAAACAATTACAACAAAATTGGTCCCTGAAATTTTAAGGTCCACCTATGGAAAGCTCTAAGGTTAGAGTTTGTTTCATTGTTATCAATACTTCTTCAACCTATGGATTTTTAGAACATCAAGTCTAGTATAAATGTTCTAAACAACTACACCAATGTAAAATCAGCAACATGATTGTTCAAACTTTGCTTGTAGCATATCTAACATTAACAATATTAAATTATTGTTCAAACCCTGGTTATGGTGTAACACCAACAATAATAAATTATTGTTCAAACTTCAACTAAGGTGTATGTAACATCAATGACACTAAATTATTGTCCAGATTTGTATGGATGTTTTCAACTCCAAGTTTGCATAATTTTCATTTGTTTTTAAAATAAGAAACCAAATGTTTTCAAATGTGGTGTTCATCTAGTGTTTATTTGAAATCAAATGATACATATCTGAAGTACAAAGTTCAGAATTAATAATTTAATGGACAGACATGAACTAACATATATTTTCACAAATTTAATTTTTACAATTTTTTTTTTTATAATCTAGCATCCAATCAACTTTGAACTTTCAAAAGTAACTGAATAACTAGTTAGGCGTAACATATGTCACTTTAATTTTCAAGTTATAGAAAAAATAATAATTGGTCCACAAAAAGATTTTATTGGTAACACTAGGTATTGGACAACTACCAGACTAGTCACATCACAGAAGCCCCTTGAATGAAAGCAAAAATCACACATCCTTATCAATCACTGAACGTTTGAAAGTTATGTTTATTTCTTCTAGCTGCTCATACTCACCACAAAACTAAATCATACACTACTTCTAATGGTTTTCTACCTACAATACACTCATCATATTGAACAATTCAAATCACACTATTAAAAAACAAAATCAAACCACAATCAACTTGACTAAAAGATCAAATTATATCCGCATTTGGTAAATGTTCACTTTAGATGTTTTCATAACTACATTTCTCTGTATTCTTTATTTCCTTTCACACATTAATAACTTAGTTTACATCCAAGAGTGTGTAACTTAACAGTCAACACTGACCTCATGCATAGTGAGGCCACACTATGTTCTACATACAATATGGCAACAGTTCATACAGCATTAAAATGTAAATTATAAATGTACAAACACATAACAGTCTAACTGTGGTGTGTTCTGTAATACGTAGGTCAAGAAACAGCTCGAATGTAACGTGTTCTGTAATACGTAGGTCAAGAAACAGCTCGAATGTAACGTGTTCTGTAATACGTAGATCAAGAAACAGCTCGAATGTAATGTGTTCTGTAATACGTAGGTCAAGAAACAGCTCGAATGTAACGTGTTCTGCAATACGTAGGTCAAGAAACAGCTCGAATGTAACGTGTTCTGCAATACGTAGGTCAAGAAACAGCTCGAATGTAACGTGTTCTGCAATACGTAGATCAAGAAACAGCTCGAATGTAACGTGTTCTGTAATACGTAGGTCAAGAAACAGCTCGAATGTAACGTGTTCTGTAATACGTAGGTCAAGAAACAGCTCGAATGTAACATGTTCTATAATGTATAGGTTACGAAATAACTTGATTGTAGTTTATTTCACACACTCCGAAATCAAGAGTTCATCTTTAAAATGGTTTGTTTACCAACTTAAGCTTCCAACAAAATGATTTAAACATAATTCTTGTGTGAACAAAAACTTTAAAAACAGCAACATTCAACAGAATTTGGTTGGAATTTCACTGGAAATCAAAATAACTATTATTTTCCTAAGTACAAGAACCCTCTGTTACAGCAACACTATAATGTATCTTTATAGTTACTTCAGTTACATTCAACAGAACCTTAAAAGCAACAAACCATTACAAATATATAACTGTATAATATTTCCACAAAGCACACTCAAACATGAAAATTTGTCACTATACCTTTGTAATTTCAATGGATTAATAGTTATGGTTGTCTTTATTGTAATATGAGTAAAACAGGAACTATAATAAAATCTGTGGGAGAACGATAAAGAAATTATACACAATCAAGTACTTAAAATAACTTTATTTAATTGGACGGTGTTATATCCTTATGAATAATTTATTATCTAAACATAATATAGATACATATGGTTTCACAGTGCTTAACAAAATGATGGCTGTTTCAAGTGTCACCAGATATTTTAACACCCTTTCTGTTTCATGTAGATGTTTAAAAACTATTACTAAAACATTAAAAAAAAAATTAATTATTTACTCGTAGAAAATACTGTAAACCTGATTTCTTATTGTTGCTGCCTTTAAACTGTTTACGACACTCTTAAAAAAAATCTTTGGTCTTCTCAAAGAACATTTCTTTTAATTACACGTTAGGAACTGTCTACAAACCCTAACTGTTTTGAGTGTAACACTTTCCAAAGTTTTAATTACTCGGTGATCTAACTAAACTACTACTTTCCACGGCACAATGCATCTTCTACATTCACAGAAATATCTACATGTTTGTGGAAAACACCAAAAAATTTCCTGATGCATTTCATAATATAAAAATATAAATGGTAGTTAAGGAAATGTGATATACCTTTTATTACTGTATGCTTGCCTCAAAATTATCACTGTTATATGACTTTAATAAACTAGGCATCTTTAATAGTAACTGGATACAACTAACATCAAAACTGTTAACTAAACACCTTCATACAACTAATATGAAGATTCATAACTACTAAACTAGTAAGACTATCTTTATTAGTCACTGGATACTGTTAAAGTAGTAAGATTATCTTTATTAACTAATATACCAGTACCCAAGAACAGGTATTACCTTGATAACTGATTCTATAAAGAAGCAAGTTTTATATCTATCAATAACTAAGCAATTTTTAATGTTATAGCAGTAAAAATTAGTTTTAAATTTCTCAAGCTAATTCCACAATACCCTGTCGCAGAGATCTTGTTAATATCCACTGAAACTTTGTTGAATCTGATGGCTTTAGTTTCTGTGTAATACATTTTACATTAAACTGTTAAATCTGACAGCTTTACTAAGAAGTGTAATATGTTTGACACAAAAAATCGTGCCTTTTTATTATTAAAGGAATGCAACACACAGTAACAAAGACCAGGAATAAATTATATTATCTTACTGTATTTATAAAATGTTAAAATAAAAATGTAACTCAAACAAACTTGTGAAAGTTTTCAATACATACTTTGTGACCAACATTACCTAACTACATTAACAAACAACGAATCAACTGAATCAGTTTGAAAGAAAACAAAACTGTATTTACAAATATCTTGCTCTTACAGGTATGTAACAGCTGCTGAACAAATAAAAATATGATTTATTCCATAATCAAAGTACTTTACAAAGTGTGGTAATTACTCTCAGTACGAGCCTTATAGAATTTGAACCCGACATACATAATGGCCAGAAACCCAAGTGACAAGACAATCCCACCAATGAAACTAGGAGCATCAAATCTCCGAGTAGACGATGGAGCTGCAGTTGGAAGCAAAGTAGAGCCAGTTGAGGATGAAGTCTTGTCAGTAGAGGTCTCTGATGACGAGGTGCTAACTATTTCTGTTGTGGTGGACTGAGAAGTGGTAGTTGAGCTGTTAGTTATCAATTCAGTTGTAGTTTCTTGAGGGTCATCAGTTCCAGACGCATTACTGTTAAGTGAAGTGAAGTTCTCTAACATCTCTGCAAAAAACATCAGTTACACCAGCATTAGATTGTCACCCAACAATTAGCTTAGCTTAGAAGTTACTTTACCAAAAGTTCTAAACTTAAAGTCTTTCATATACATCTATAATAACTGAATCTGAGTTTCTTACACCCAAAAACTATACATCTATACACATAAAAGCCACTCTGTAACATTCACTTTCTTGGTAACATTCTTACTGGCAAAGTGTCAGTCTTAAGCAGAAGTTCTGAAACTGTCACCAACACCCTGAAAGTTTGTACTGTTGTCTACCTCACACACAGCTGCCACTGACATTCTGAAAGTTTGTACTGTTGTCTACCTCACGCACAGCTGTCACTGACATTCTGAAAGTTTGTACTGTTGACTACCTCACACACAGCTGTCATTGACATTCTGAAAGTTTGTACTGTTGTCTGCCTCACATACAATTGTTACTGACATCCTGAAAGTTTATACTGTTGTCTGAGGAAGGACACAACCCCTGGTAGGATACTGTAGTGAGGATCAAAGATTGATAACTTAATACAGAGAAAGAGAAAGTTCATGGAAGTTAGTGAACAAACTCTGGACTGCATAAGTATGGAAAGCCCCCATTAAATTTGTAAATGATTTCATACGAAACCAAATTCAATTGTTCAAACTCAGCATAATAACATTAACTATGCAGGTCTAATAACATTTAACTGGCTTCATAGCTATCAAAATTAATTATTCACATCACTATGGTAACATTAAACATGCAGGTTCTCTCAATTTTGACTGATTTGATATGTGACCAAAATCAAAGCTTATCACACAATGCTGAGTACAGTAGGACCAGTGATAAAAGATGCTAAATGTAAGCTTCTGGGAGCTTGAAAATTGATTACAGTCTTGAAGTATCTTCCCCCATAAAATAAAAACTTGTTTTAAAAAAGTTTTGCCAAACAACCTTCAACTAACAGTGATAATAACCACCCTGCTGTACAGTTCTTTTAAAAACTTGAGCTACAAACTGATTCACTTGGCCTCAGTTCAAATGACAACAAAAACTAAAACCAGTCCACTTTTGTTGCATCGTACGAAAAATATAGTATGGAAGAGTACAAAAGTTTTCATATATAGCATATAACCTCATTTTTGTACTTATACTTGAGTTCAAATAAAATACACACATACATAATGTGAATTGATCATTTCTATGACACTACATGCAAATAGCCCAAACACAGGCATAACTCTCTAAGTAACACAAAACAGAACCAAAGATGCCACAAATCACAAATCTTGGAAGTATGTGTTTTTATCATGTTGTATAGTTGGATAATGGGGAAAAGGTCAAAGTTCGATAGGATCTGTTGAGATGCCTAACTGCACGTTGTATTAGTGTACCAAGTTTGAAGAAAGCTTTAAAAAAACAAAAATGTTCTTCTATAAAATGACATTTCTGTACTTTTGGTACGAAGAGAAAAGAAAAAGTGGGGAACAAGTTCAAATACTGTTTGAGATACCAAAAACAATCCAACACTGTTAACACAGTGTCCAACGCTTTACGTACACCACTGTTAACACAGTGTCCAACGCTTTACGTACACCACTGTTAACACAGTGTCCAACGCTTTACGTACACCACTGTTAACACAGTGTCCAACGCTTTACGTACACCACTGTTAACACAGTGTCCAATGCTTTACGTACACCACTGTTTATATGTACATAAACAAACAATTCCTTTCTCAATTGTTCTTATGTATTTTTTTGGTATATTTCAAAAACTGTAGTACATACTGAAGACATCTGCACATTTTAATAAAAGAAAAATAGCCTTTACATTTATCTGGAATATATCAGTTTTGCTTTGCAGTTGTTATGTTTATTATCCTCCCACTGTTGAAGAAGCCATGAAAAAAAATGTTGGTTTTAAAAATATTATTTTATAATTACCTGAAGTGTGAAGATAGTTTTTCATTACCTTTCATTACACTGCTCTGACACTATCACAATTAATATTACTTGTCTTGCTTTGATTGAATTATCTTGCCAAAACTAGCATCTTATGGTTAGTTAGAGAGAGAGAGAGAAGAACGACCATTTATCATATAAATAATAACACTATCAGAAAATATTTTTATTTCAAGTTACACGTTACAGCTCTATATTACCAGTACTCAAAACAGCATTATCCATTCATGAAACTGCAACAAAACAAGGGCTGAACTATAAAATATATATATATTGAGAGTAAATGTATTCTTTATAGAATATTCATGCAGAGTATTCATGATGAAACTTTGTAGAATGGACAGTAACTGCCTATTGTAGAGACACAAGTGTAGATGACGACGTTTTGAAAGTCTTTTGTATTTAAGTCAGTTAGAGATCAAATGTTTTTTCTAACTTTACCGTGTAAATGCCCAAATCCCTCCTATGCAATACAAATTATAAAACTAACTCGTGCTTCTTTAGGCCTTGCTCTTAGAATTAATATTAGTTTACACTTACCTTCATTAAAATTAGTTCCATCTTCACCATTCGGATAAATACCTAACTGTTCGTTCTCAGATTCATCAACAGTAAGAGCTTCCACGCTTTTCTCCACACAGATGAGAAGAAATATGCCAAAAACATTACAAAAAACCAATAAGGGCAAATTTATCTTCGTAAAATATTTCATTTCCGAAATAATGGTTTACTGCCAAATCCGATTACCACCTAACAATCACAACGTTACAGCACTATGAAGCAACCCAAAACAGCGTCATAAATTAATCCACGTTGCATTATGGTAGTACGACATCTAGAGAAAAAATAAAATTCATAAAATTATTTACGCGATTTGTTATTGATTTCATGAATTATAATATTAAATTGTTTTGTTTGTTTGTTTTAAATTTCGCACAAAGCTACTCGAGGGCTATCTGTGCTAGCCGTCCCTAATTTAGCAGTGTAAGACTAGAGGGTAGACAGCTAGTCATCACCATCCACCTCTTGGGCTACTCTTTTATCAACGAATTGCGGGATTAACCGTTACATTATAACGCCTCCACGGCTGAAAGGGCAAGCATGTTTGGCGCGACAGGGATGCGAATCCGTGACCCTTAGATTACGAGTCGTACGCCTTTACACGCTTGGCCATGACGGGCCATTAAATAGTAATTAAATACTGTAAAAGCCTTTCGTTTGGTCATCCGCTAGTACAGCGGTAAGTTCAAAGATTTTAACGCTAAAATCATGGTCTCGTTTTTTCTCGTTTGACGTAGCATATAGCCCGGTCTGGCTTTCCTGTGAAACATACACTTAATTTGATTTGTCTTATGCTGATTATAGGATTTTATAAAAAACAAATTCTTATTATCACGCTTTTTATTTATTATTAACATAACATTCAGCAATCTATAAACATATTTTCCAGACACCTATTTTCGAAGTCAAACTATCTGATATTTTGCATTTTTACAGCATTATAAGCTCATTTGTTAAGTTGTAATTAGATATTACTATTAGATAGATAAGCATAATCTTAAGATAAAAAGTTTACTGACAAAGCATTAAATGCTCTAAAAATAGACGTCAAAATTTTAGCGAATTTCTAATTTGAGCATAAACAGGAGATTTAGCTGTTTGTTTGTTTTGAATTTCGCACAAAGCTACTCGATGGCTATCTGTGCTAGCCGTCCCTAATTTAGTAGTGTAAGACTAGAGGGAAGGCTACTTGTCATCACCACCCACCGCCAACTCTTGGATTACTCTTTTACCAACGAATAGTGGGATTCACCGTCACATTATAACCCTCCACGGCTGATAAGGCGAGCATGTTTGGCGCGACGGAGATGCGAACCCGCGACCCTCAGATTACGAGTCGCACGCCTTAACACGCTTGGCCATGCCGGGCCATCAAGTTGCTTCTAGTCGTTAGAGTGAATCATACAGGATGTTTTTCTATCAGCTAGGTAGAATCGAGTTGCTTCTAGTCGTTGGAGTCAATCAGACAGAGTATTTTTCTGTCAGCTCGGTAAAATCATTTTGTGTTTCATTATCAGTAACTTGCTTGGTCGAAAATCCATGTTTTTCTTTAAAATAAGTTTCTTTTTGCAACAGTTTGGTGCAGTTAATGTGGTTGTAGACGTGGCATATAATGTACCACAGTGTTTAAGTTTATAAAAATTGTAATTCTGATTTATGTTAAACAAAGCTGCACAACAGGCACTCTGTATTCTGACCACCACGCATACAGAAACAAAATTTGGATTACTCTAAGCTTACAAACCCACCATTGAACAACAAGGGACAAATATGTTAAGAGAAAAATAAATTAATTTGTTATCGTTACGTGGATTTTGAATTATTTTCCTCAGTAATGTAAAATAATTTGTCCAACAAAAGAATAAAATTATTACGCTGGTGTCAAAAGTAAGTATTGTTTTAGTTTTAAAAAGATACCCTTATTATCCGAGATGATGAGATTAGCAAAAGCTCGGCATGGTCAGATGGTTAAGGCACTTGACTTGTAATATGAGGGTCGCGGGTTCGAATCCTCGTCTCATAAAACATGCTCACACTTTCAGCCGTGGGGGCGTTATAATGTGACAGTCAATTTCACTATTCGTTGGTATAATAGTATCCCAGAAGTTGGTAGTGTATTGCGATGAATAGCTGCCTTTCTTCTATTCTTACACTGCAAAAGTAGGAACGGCGAGCACAAATAGTCCTCGTATAACTTTATGCGAAATTAAAAAGGAAACAAATTATATAGAGGACATACAAAGAAAGATTGTGATCCAAGAACGATATAGAACGATCATTCCCATCAATATCAGCACCGCACCAGAGGGGATTATATCCAATAAAATCTCCCAGGACTGAAAATAAATATTGTATCTGTTTGATGAGGGCATCAAAGATCTCTTCAGGATAATGGTAGAGAGAACAAATAGTAATGTTAGGACCCAAAGAAACATAAATGGCTACAGTCTTCAGTGGGTGGGAGTGTATGACCGTACTTTAGAGTTCAGATAACCTGCCAAGGTCCACTGGGGCGAGTGGACATCGTGATGTAAATGTCAAAATGAGCATATTCGTAGGCATCATAATTCTGTCTTTGTAGGCAGAGGTTTAGCACACTGCAGAGCTGGAAAACCAGCTTCCTTTGAGCAGTAGTTCCTCTTGAGGAATCCAGGGTAACGTGGGGACATTAACAATGTACTTCAAACTCAGAAGTTTCGTGTGCTGTAGTGAAGATGTCTCCTAAAATATTTCATTCTGGAATGTCCAACCAGAGACAAAGTGTGAGGAGCAAAACAACTATTAGAACATAATCCCCAAGAACAATTCTATCAAGTCAAGACCTAAAGAAACCGCGCTTCTTGTGATGACGATCCATTGACAATCCCACTACATTCTCTCCATTACTGTTTAACTGGTGTGACAACGGATAATAGAACCCAGGAAATGGGGAGGTGACTCCAACATCAGATGGATACAGAGCAGGATGGACCAATGGAGATGTCATATCTCCCCCTCTACATAGTCCGATTTTCATGTACCACAAGTGGCATTTGACTAGACGCAGTTTTGTTTAATTTGGAATTATTTCAATCATAATTAAACCAAACATTCGATGTGCTGAAGTTTATATTTGTTCTCCTACATTTATATTTATTTCCCTTGTTACACTGTTTATGTTTATATTTGTTTCCCTTGTTACACTGTTTATGTTTATATTTGTTTCCCTTGTTACACGGTTTGTGTTTGTATTCGTTTCCCTTGTTAGACTGTTTATGAATTTTACTTTTCACAAATAATTTACTCGTGTACATTTTATATTTTGTCAACAAATATGTTGTTGGACAATGCCTGTAAAACAGATGTCAAAATGTTTCCTCCCGTAAATTTGGAGTGATCAATAATGTTGCTGACATTTAACTGCAAAAGATTCATTACCTTCTTAACGCTGTAATGTGAAAAATAAAATATTCACTCAGTAATAAATTGAAACGACAGTTTATTGTTTCTTCAGATACTGCCTAACATGCCAGTGTTCACGATAAACCTCACAGCTTTATTTTAAAAAAAATGGATCAAACCAGTGCATTATCATTTATGTTGTTTTGCTGTGGTCCATTTCTACTGATTGATTAATAATTATGCGTTAGCAACACCTAGGAAGAACTTTGTATAGTTTTATGCACGCACGCCCACATCCTACGTATGTATAATCACGTACATGTTAGATTTGAATTTTCATAGGTGACTCCATATATGTGTAGATTTTGAGTTCGAATTAAGCAGATGCACCATCCCAGTATTAAACAGTTTGGGCCTATTGTAATAGTCACGGCTCAGTATCATCTTAACACAAGCCGATCCTCTTACATTTATTTAAAGAACTCTTTGCTAACTCCACGCAAAACATTGTCTAATTTATCCCCTATTTTGGGTAGAGAAAAAATTGTAGAACATGGAAAAGTGAAATGTGTTTAATCGTACATGTGAGCAATTGGGACTTGAGTGTCACACAGACCACATGCTAGTGCATCAGTCTCCCATAAAAAGAAATGGTGAGTTAAAAATTGACCAACGTGTAGCCTAGTTAGGACAATTTCCTCTTTCTGATCTTAACGGAAATAAGGCAGCCAAAGTTCAATAGAAAGTTTTATCTTGAAAAGCTTGTTATCACGTTGCTCGCTTCAAGTCAACTGCCAACTGGTGCGGAGTCGAGCTTTAAATACAGCACAATAGTCCACGTATGAAACAAGAACAGCAGAGATAGCACCAGAGCAGATAGACTTTACTGTGGTGTTAGCGAACTCGTTTCCACGAATACCGACATGGTCTGGTACCTAGAAAAACTGGACAGAAGTAGATGATAAACAGAAGTGGGTCAGTCAGTTTTGAATATCGACGAAAACAAGGTGCTAACTAACGTTAAGCGATTCCAAGACCAATAGAGAACCAAGCGAGTCAGTATAAATCGTGCAATTCGAGCACTGCTCAGCTTCTACGTGAGCCACAGCGAGAGAAATGGCGTAAAATTTGGCAATGAATTCAAAAACTGTAGAGGGGAGTCTGTGTGCAATCACCAAACCACAACAAACCATGGAAGAGCCGACAGAGACACCTGATTTTGAATCATCCGTATGAATGGGAATGTAAGAATGGTTCGAAAGATGTTTGGCAAATAGAAAACGATATTTTCAACCAAGAGTATCCGCCTTTCTCAGGTGACCCTTGGGGATTGTAATAAGCCATAGTGGGATTGGTCGACCATTGGAGAGAGCAGCGTCATCCAAAGACAGACCCAATTTAGCTAGCTGCGTCTGGATATGAAGGTCGAAGTAAACACAGGCAGACTGGCTATTCAGAAAAAACTCTGGACTGGAGAATTGCAGACAGCCTCATGCAAAGCCAAAGTCCTGATGGTAAATGGGGTTCAGCATCTTTAAGGCTAAGGTCCTAGCAGAACCATAGTCCAGTCTTCTTTGAATGAGGGTACAATAGATTTTTAGCATATAACATCGATCTGTTCCCCAAGAGATGGAAGAGAGAACACAGAGGATATTTAGTGCTCTTGTACATTTGACTTATATCTACTTGATATGTGGTATAAAAGTCAGCTTACTCTCAAAGATAAGCTCCATGAACTTTGGGGGATCACAGGTAGCCGTTTGCTGTGGTTCACTTCAGTAAACGATTGAGGACAGTCTGTCACTTCTGCTCAATATGCCTCATGTTCGATGACTGACATGAGATATGATAGTCGTCGACATAGAGCCCGTTTGCAACAGTAAGAGGAAGTTGTTCAGTGATGGTATTAATCTTTATACTGAAAAGTGTGAAATTCAAGACACAGCCCTGAGGGACACAAAGTTCCTGTTGGAAAGAATGAGAAAATATCAAATCCACAAGAACTTGGAACTGCTGCTCCATTAAAAAACTTTTGATAAAAATTGGCAAATAGCGATGCAACCCATATGAATGAATGTCTCGCAAAATTCCATACCTCCATGCAGAATTGTAAGCCTTTTCAAGATCAGAGAACGTTGACACAAATGTTTTCGTTTGAGAAAGGCTTCTCTGATCGACGTTTCAAGTCAAATCAGGTGGTCCATGGTGGAGTACTGTTGTTTGAACCCACACCAGGTGGGCGAGAGAAGGATGTTTGATTATTTGAATCAAACAAGACAAGCATTGACAATCCTCTCTAATGGTCTTATAGAGAGAGCTCATCAAAACAAATGGACAGTAGTTTGAAGGAATATTGGGTCTGTTCCCAAGCTTAGAAAAGGGAGGAAAATAACCTGGTGACAAGCACCAGGAAAAGCATTCTCCTGTTAGATCTGATTAAAAACAACCAGAAGAATAGCAAGAAAAGCAGGAGTGAGATGGCGCAGCATCTTGTAGTGTATACTATAAGATATGACCAATGTACTGCCAGTCTGAAGAAGAGCAAGCTTGAGTTTCGTCAGTGTAAAGGAGAAATTACAGTCATAGAGACAATTAGCCTGAAAAGAGAGACAATCACTCTGCCTGAGTCTTGTTGGGTGGAAAGGTGAGGGATGAAGCAGAAGTGTTAGATACTCGGTAAAAGCGTTCGCCAAGAGTACTGGCAGTACTCTGGGCATCAGTAACGTCCTGGCCATCGGAGAGCAAGATCTAAAGGGAGACAGAAGTATACTGCCCACTGACTCTCCGAGTCTTGTTCTATATGACTTTTGATCTTGTGGTAGAAGATAAGCTAGTTGTGAATTTGATCCATGATTTTTTTTCTGGCTTTGATGTCGTACCTGCCAAGCATGTGCACGGGTCCATTGAAAAGCAATACAGTTCGAAAGTGTGGGATATATGTAAAGGGTATCTCAGACCTATTTTTGAGCCTTCTGTGCCATGTGGCGGCAGGATTCCACCATGGACGAGGATACAATGGAAAACGTGTAAAGGTTTAAGATATAGACTGAGCAGCTGCTTGAACAATACAGTCAGTCGCTACTGCCACACAGTCATCTATCAATGACTTACAGACAATGGAAGCATTAAGTTCCAAGAGAGCAGTGAAAGAGGCCCAGTTGGGCTGATACAGCTTCCACTCTTGCATGCTACTTGGGTGGCAATGACTAAGGATAGTCTTTCTCAAAAATGAATTCTGCCCTGTAGGTCACTGTTAACCCTCCATGAAAAGTGAAGGGGAGCAGATAGAACGATCAATAGTAGTTAAAGACTGACTAGGTGAATGAAAATAAGTATAAACACCAGTATTGAAGCGAGATAGGTTGTGAGTGTAAAGCACATCCTCCAGGAAGCAACTCCTCCCATCAATATGAACAGTTTCTCAGAAGAAGTTATGTCCATTTAAGTCCCTCAGGATTAAAAAGGGAGACCACAACTGTTCAATAACAGCATCAAGGTCTAATTGCTTATAAGTCTTTCCAGGAGTCGATAACACAGAACAAACAGTAATGGTACGACCCAAGGAAACACGAATAGCTACAGCCCCCAAGTGTGTATCAAGTGGCGAAAACAGAACGGGGACATGCTACTTGACCAGCAGTGCCACACTTCCATGCACACATCCTATCACTGTGGTATAAAGAAAACTGCCACGAGGTGACTATACCGGCAGGTTTCAAAAACATTTCCTTTAATTAAAGACACACAAGACAATAAGAATAAATCAGCGCCTTGATATAATCTGAATTAGAGTGAAAACCTTGACAGTTCCACTGCATCAATATAGCCGTTTTTATTTATGAAGAGAATTGAGAAGAAAGCCCTTCTGTTTTTGACCACTTTTTTATTTGAAGGAGGCCTATCAACATCAATGGGTCCTGCCTTGGGTCGAGTGGGCAGATGTCTGTTGTTAGAAGATTTCAGCAACTGAGAACGAGAACAAAGAATCATTCTGCATCTCGGGACTAGAGAAGATAAACCCAAGAAAATGTCCAAATCTGGAACCAAATAAGTAGATCCTGGGAGCTGCTGGAAGGAATAGTGGGGACAGAAATTGTTGTTGACGGGTAACTCGTCAACTTTCTTAACCACAGAGGGAAAAGACTTTTCACATTGTTTAAAATGACTTTATCAGAAGCATGGGGAGATCTGTTTGCACTCTCACTGTAGCTGTGGAATGGAGTGCAGCAGGATATGTCTGTGCCTCTGATATTGTTTATGGTCTTCAAGCATTACATGTATTTCTCCTTCACCCACTTAGGGCAAGACCGAGAGTAAGAGGAATGTAAAACTACATTTAACACAGTGCAGTCCAGTTCACACTTGTAGGCGTCATGGAATTTGCCACCACAATAATCACATGTTAAAGAACCACAACATGATGTCTTTGAGAGACTGAACCGCTGACACTTAAAACATCTGAAAGGGTTGGGAACGTATAGCTTATCCTTACAGTTCAGATAAACTGATTTAACATGGCAGGAGGACGTCAATATCAGAACATTAGTAGTCATCATAATTCTATCTTTGCGAGTGAAGATTCGGTGTACCGCAGAAACGACTTGACCAAACTAGGAAAGACTACAGTGTCCACAACATCCAAAACTGATACTTGGTTGACCATAGCCCAAGTAGATTAGCCTATTAACCCTGGAGGGCCTCCTCAATGTCGCCCGTCTGCAGAAATTCAAGGCCAAAGTTGCGTGTGAGGTCTGGACCTCCAAACCACCAGAATTGTTGCTTTTTCTTCACAGAAGACACGTGAATGTTTTATATCCCAGAGGATATTAACTGAAAGTTAATATCACCACATACAGGAAGTTTGAAAGACAATCATTGATGAACCATTTCAGGTTCTCTACCAAATAGTCTTAGGTAGAGGTTATAAATCGATTGTCTCACTGCATGGTATAAAAACGTTCTTGGATTAGAAAGCAAGAGTTGTTAAATTTGTTCAGTCGCTGGTGTCATAAACAAACTACTTTTCTCAGTCATACAAATTGTTAACTTACTATATCTTACATCTCGTTCAAGCTGTCTTAGTTAATGAAAATGATAGTTAATTCCAGGTATACCAATCTTGGATAACCACATGAACTATCTTACACCTACTGTGCTTTTCATCTGGCTCATCAAACAGACTTAGACAAGTATTTGCCACAGCTGTCTCCCTTTCATCAGACAAGTTGAGCCACTTCTCAACAGTATTACATTTTCCTTCATTTTATAAGTCTCAACCTCTGATTCTGGTTCATCTATAATGCAAGGCCATGTTTGTACATGTTTACAAGTACTCTATGAATGCTAGATATCACATGCCAGATAACTGACTTGCTAAACTACAGTCCCACCATGTCTCCTACATGTACCACAGTTACACCCAATCTTAAACTTTCTTTCTTCATTGAGATATTTTCTCACTGCTTTACTTCAGCTCTACAACTTTTTTTTTTTTAAATCTGGGATAGCAAAGCCATGCAGATATACCAGTGCAGTTAACACAATTTTCATACTTTAATGAACCACATCCACAAGAGGCATTTCAAGACCAAACATAAACACGTTAAGCTCACATCCAGACGATCTATTTTATGGTACGCAATCATGACGTAGGAAAAGTGTTCAAAACAATTGGTTCATATAAAGTAAATAAACAATGCAAGTATCAACTTGATAGCTTTAAACCACCAGACTGGAAGATATAAGTTGATGTACTTTACTTACCTCCAACACCGTGTACAATTAAGTAATAATATCCCACCCTTGTTACACACGAATACCTCCAGAGGTTCTAAAACACGCCCTACCAAAATATCAGTGACAACCTGTGCTAAAGTGTCAACTGAAGAATATATTCAGGCCCTATTACTGGCGTAATTATTAGCAAGTGTTATGTACTGAGAAACCAGCTTATTCAAAAGAAAGTGATTTCTTGAAGATGGTAGAAGACTTGTTGTGTAGTTAAGACAAATGTTTTATAAAATAAATCAAACTAGTTTTAAATATGTTAATTCCGACACAGTCTAGCAATGTTTCATTAAAAGTTCGATTATGTATAAAGTACAGAATATTAACTATACTAAAGAAAGAGTAGATTTCAAAATGGGTAAAGTAGAATTACTCAAAGATATTAAAAATTATTAATGTTACTTTACAGATTATCTGTGTTACTGAAGAGAAAGATTTATTAACAAACATCTAGACTCTCAAAATAAAGAAATCAATGATTAGAAGTAATGTTATCGCAAATCAACTTTTAGAGTTTCGATACAAATGCACATTTTAATAGTGTATAACTTATGTCACTTGTATTTCTGTGCGAGTTATTAATTCTATAAGAACATCTCTTCATGTTAGTGAGTTGCACAAAAAACGACTTCTAACAGCAAGACCACAAATACAAGCAAGTTCTTTTCCAATGAATTTAAGATCAAACCCAATAGTTAAGCAGTGGGTTGAACACACAGCATTTATATTACTCTAATAAAATAATTTAAACGTTATAAAAACTAAAATACAGAAAAAAAACTAGACTAACACAAAATAAACTAAATTAATAAGTAGGTACAAAACACGTGATTATATAACACAAAATAAAAAATTAAGAAGTAAATAGCACAGACATAATTAGACTCATACAAGGAAAACAAAATTTATAAGTAAATACAAGAGACATGATTATTCCAACACAAGAGTAGTAAGTAACAAAGACATGATTACTCTTACAAAGGAAGCACAAATTCAGTAAGTAGAACAGATGTGATTATTCTGACACAAGAAACAAAGTTAAGCTACTTCAACAGATGTAATTACTCTCATAAAAGGAAAATAAAATTAATAAGTATGTCGAACAGAGATGAGTAGTCTAACAAAAGAAATACAAAATTGATAAGTAAGTACAAGATATAAGATTAGTCTAAAACAAGAAATACAAAATTAATAACTACAACGGAAGTAATTAATTTAAAAGAAGAAACACAAAATTAATAATTAAGAACAGACATGATTAGTGCAACATAACATGTACAAAATTAACAAACAAGTAAAACAGATGTGATTAGTCTTATAAAAGGAACACAAAATTGAAAAGTAAATAGAAGAGACATGTTTACTCTTACACAATTAATACAAAATGAATATATAAGTACAACAAATGTGATTGTTCTTTAACAAGAAATACAAAATTAACAAGTAAGCACAACAGACATGTTTAGTCTAACAAAAGAAACAACTAATAACTACAACAGACATAATTAATCTAACAAAAGAAACATAACTAATAACTACAACAGACATGATTAATCTAACAAAAGATACACAAAAGTAAATTCAACAGACATAATTAGTCTAACACAAGAAATACAAAGTTAATAAGTAAGCACAACAGACATGATTTTTCTAACACAAGAAATAAATACAAAATAAATAAATACAACAGACGTCATTATTCTCAAAACAAGAAACACATAATTAAGCAGGAACTACAACAGATGTGACTACTCTTATAAAAGGAAAACAAAATTAACAAGTAAGCTGAACAGGAATTAGGCTAAAACAACAAATTCAAAATCAATAAAAAAAGTATTTGTTGTTTGTCAATTAAGCACAAAGCTACACAATGGGCTATCTATGCTCTGCCCATCACAGGTATCAAAACACAGATTTTAGCATTGTAAGTCTGCAGTTATACCACTGAGCTACTGGGGGGCAAATAAGTAAGTACAACTGATATGATTAGTCTTATAAAAGGAAAATAAAATTAATAATTAAATACAGCGGAAAGAGTAGTCAAACAAAAGAAATACAAAATTAATAAGTATAACAGACATGATTACTCTAACAAAAAAAATACATAATTAATAAGTATAATAGACATGATTACTCTAACAAAAAAAATACATAATTAATAAGTAGAACAGACATGATTCGTCCAACAAAAGAAATACAAAATTAATAAGGAAGTAAAACAGACATGATATTCTTATAAAAGGAACTCAAAATTGAAAAGTAAATAGAAGAGACATGATTACTCTTACACAATGAATACAAAGTGAATGCATAAGTACAACATACATGATTGTTCTTTAACAAGAAATACAAAATTAAGTAGTACAACAGACATAATAAATCTAACAAAAGAAATACAAAATTGATAAGTAACTACAAGACACATGATTAATCTAACAAGAAATTCAAAATTAATAAGCAAGTAGAAGAGACGTGATTCTTATAACAAAATATACAATATTGATAAGCAACTACAACAGACATGATTAGTTTCATACAAGGGAAACAAAACTAGTAAGTACAAAAGATATGATTAGTCTAACACAAGAAATTCAAAATATATAAGTACAACAGATATGATTAGTCTAACAAAAGAAATATTAATATAAATAAAATTAGTTTAATACATTGGTAAATAGATATGAAGAAAACGACTGAGTTACAACATATTCAAACCATTAGTTTTTAGACTTATTGTTTTTCTGATATTTAAGTTACTAGATACAATTATTAAATGTAATATTTCTAAATGTGAGACAAAACTTGACTCAATGTCAATGAGAAGTTACAGAAGTCTAATTGTTTAAATTATATTTTCTAATAATTTGATAAATACTATTGTTTTTTTTAATCAGATAAGTTCCAGAAGTCTGTTTGTTTAAATTATATTTCCTATTAATTGGATAAATACTATTGTGTTGTAATCAGATGTTTGATCGTTTTTCATGACTGAAGATAACTTTGTTGTTTAGTTTTAGAGAACAAAGTACTCAACTCTATACGAAAGAAATAAATTTTATTGACACCTTATATTCAGCATTCTTCTGAAAACTAGGACAAGGCCTCTTAAAGAAATCGTTGTTTATTTATAAATGTTGGACAATCAGATTTTCTTGTATACATGAAAAAAAAGCAAAGTCTGTTAAAAACTGACTTTATTTTATGAATTATAATGATGTATTTAATACTAAATAGTTCTTTTCTACAAACCATTTTGAGTTAATACTGAAAATATGTGAACATTTTCAACTTAAGTACCTGAGAAACAAAATAACCTACAGAAATTAAAACAAAGATGTTGTGTAGTCTCTTCAGGAATTCTTCATAATTATTAGATACACATGACTGTTCCAGTAGACTGACTGGCCTGTGATATTTTGAAACAACATTAATGCTTCTTCCTGTAATGACTCAATATGAGTAAACAAATATTCACTTATTTTAATATTTTGTAACTATCAACAGGGAATTTTGAAAATGCAATCACTTTTTAAGAAATGAATATTAAAAGTTAAGTTTTTATAAATAAACAGAGAGATCCTTGCTTTGTGAATTACCAGAGCTAAAGTACGTGCGCTCGAAATCAGTCACTGAACAAAGTATTTTCTTGGGCAACCAAAGAATGATTCTCTGGCAGCAAGAAAACACAGACTGGAAACAAGAAGAGCCAGTGTTTAGACTGGAAATAACATGAAAGTTACAGTATGCAGTGTAGCTGACATACAACACTACTTATATCACATTTTACACCAAAGCTTTATTTGATCAGCCTTGGAATTACAGAAATAAATAGCATTATTCTTTTGTACTTCAACGGTCGGGTAGTAACACCAAATCTAACAGTTCATTTTATACTGTGAATAAAATTCCTGAGGATATAAAATTAAAAAATCAAAAACCAAGTTTCACAAAATAATTATTTTTGATTATCTAGTGACAATTAGAGGGTTCAACAAAGATTACATTATTTAATTAATTCATACCCGCATAAAGTAGAATGATACAAATATCCTGCTTCTTTAGGTTAAACAATCCTAGCAACTTTCTACACTTGTTGTAATGTACTCACAAAAACTGCTTTAAGAAAAACAAAGTAATTAAAAGCTTTAGTGAAATCAGGTTGGCATTTGCAGATCTTTCAAAAGTGACCTTTAAGTAAAGCTTTACTTTCATTTTGCATTGTAGTCTAAATAAGACAGACCTTATTTATAGGAATGTTCTAATAGATTTTTTTCACTCAATCTTACAAAAGAAGTAGCTATCACAGTTAAACAGGACTAGAAGCCCTGAGGAAATCCTGCATTCCCTGAAGGTTGTGGGTTGTTCACTACTGAACTGAAAGGCATTGTGGGTTGGCTGTGTTGTACACCTCCAGCTAAGCCATTTGACTATGACAAGAAACAAAAATTGTACAAAGAAATATTTAAATCCCAAAATAATAAAATCATGCACTATATCACTTGTACGAGAAATATTAGTTAAACATTGTGTTAAGTGAAATATTAAAATCACACACTATATCATTTGTATGAGAAATATTAGCTGAACACTGTGTTAAGTGAAATATTAAAATCACACACTATATCACTTGTATGAGAAACATTAAACACTGTGTTAAGTGAAATATTAAAATCACACACTATATCATTTGTATTAGAAATATTAGTTAAACACTGTGTTAAGTGAAATATTAAAATCACACACTATATCACTTGTATGAGAAACATTAAACACTGTGTTAAGTGAAATATTAAAATCACACACTATATCACTTGTATGAGAAACATTAAACACTGTGTTAAGTGAAATATTAAAATCACACACTATATCACTTGTATGAGAAATATTAGTTAAACACTGTGTTAAGTGAAATATTAAAATCACACACTATATCACTTGTATGAGAAACATTAAACACTGTGTTAAGTGAAATATTAAAATCACACACAATATCACTTGTATGAGAAATATTAGTTAAACACTGTGTTAAGTGAAATATTAAAATCATACACTATATCATTTGTATTAGAAATATTAGTTAAACACTGTGTTAAGTGAAATATTAAAATCACACACTATATCACTTGTATGAGAAACATTAAACACTGTGTTAAGTGAAATATTAAAATCACACACTATATCATTTGTATTAGAAATATTAGTTAAACACTGTGTTAAGTGAAATATTAAAATCACACACTATATCACTTGTATGAGAAACATTAAACACTGTGTTAAGTGAAATATTAAAATCACACACTATATCATTTGTATGAGAAATATTATATAAGTGAAATATCAAAGTTATTCATCATGCAATTTGTATCAGAAATGTTGACATTTAAACTGTCATTGTTATAAGAAATGTTGACATTTAAATACACATGTAAAACTTTGTATCCCAGAATTCAAACCTAATTTAAGTTTTTATAAAAAGACTGCAGCTTCTAATCTAAAAAAATGAGCCATTTGGCAAAGAATTTATGTCCTAAAACTGAAAGATAGTCACATTTTTTAGACAGAAAAATCCAAAAATTAAAAAGTAATTGAACTCTTTGTTAGGAATATTTTATCACAAGAAGTATTTAATATTTTTTATAACAATATTGCATCTTAGAATATAAAAATAATCAGGTAACTTTTACAATATTGTATCCTAGAATGTGAAAATAATCAGGTAACTTTTACAATATTGTATCCTAGAATGTGAAAATAATCAGGTAACTTTTACAATATTGTATCCTAGAATGTGAAAATAATCAGCTAAGTTTTACAGTATTGAATCCTAGGATACAAATATAATCAGGTAAGTTTCACAATATTATATCCTCCTAAAATATAAAAATAATCAGGCACATTTTACAAAAATTAAGTTTATTTTGGATAAAAGTCAAGGTTAGTTTGGTTAATTTTAAAAATCAGAAAGATTGAGAGAAATATGTGCCCAATAATTTCTTTGATTAGAGTTTGAAAATACTTCTTTGCACTATTGAATTTTTTGTATATTTCAGATAAGTTCTGCTGTCCAACACAACAAATCTTACATGATTACTGCACCATACATTTTGGAACAACACACATAAGCAATGAAATCCTATTTTTGAGTTACTTGGAGGTTAATGTTTTCCTTTATTGAAAATATATAGATACTTACCTACTCTCACAAAATACCTTTTACCAATTAGTACTGTCCTCTAATGATGCCTTCCATCCCCTGCTTCTACATATCCATATTACCAATTAGTACTGTCCTCTAATGATGCCTTCCATCCCCTGCTTCTACATATCCATATGCAAATGGTTATAAAGTAGCTTTCCATCAATAGAGTGACAACACTCCTATCGTAACCAGTACCCTCTTCAATTTACACTGATAGTTGCTTCAAGACTGTTTATAAGTCCTACATCATGTATCACCAGAAGTGGGAAGGCTGGATGGAAGGCATGAGAAGAGGTAAGAATCTATTGGAAATACATTTTCAGTGCAAGTAAATATTAACTTCTTGCACAATATCTTAATTCCACTCACAAAACGACTAGAATCCCAATGAGCTGGTGGAGGACCAATGAAAAAATGACCCCACTCTAGGAAGTGTCCAAAGAGAGATCAGGAGGTGTGGATACATCACACCCCAACAGCAGACTATATCACACTTGGTCCAGTTTTATTCTTTTGTGACTGTATTGGAAACATAAAAGGGTAAAAAACATGAAAAAATAGAATATGTATGACTAATTACTAGGATTCCTGAGTGTTGAATGTACAACTGATTACAAGGATTCCTGGGTGTTGATTGATAGGGTACAACAAACCTCAGTGATAGTTTGATGTCACTCAGTAGCATGTGGTATCTTGAATGGTACATCAAATTTGCAATAGGAAGAGAATTGCCTACCTCTTTACCTTGAAACAGTAATTGGAGAGGAACAGAAACTTCCATACCAAAATCTACCTCCACCTGAGCACATCTGCAACACAATAAACACCAGATCTGCTAGCAAGCAACATCCAATGAAAATTTCTGACTGGATGAGACCTTCAGTCCAAAACCTGATGGCATTTAGTATGACAGTTCCAGTACACAGAAGAAGGGTATCCAGCCATACGTAACTGGGTGAAGCATATGCTATGTTTAGCTGCAACCCACACTAAACTCCACCAGGAACCAACATCCAGCATCTGTGGCCCAGAACCTGTCATCAAGTCCATATTATGAAGAAAGATACCTGGCATAGATGTGATGACTTAGTTAGCTAGACAATCTCCAAACAACCTCAAACCCACTAGGTTGTTTGGTTGAGTTAATGTTTCATTGCCATCTTTGAGTGAACAAACATCTGACACTGGAAACATCAGAGAGGGTTTAGAATGTGTGGCCGTACCCTGCATTTAAGATAACCTGCCTTGACAGTGGCAGATGCACGAGGTGATGTAAATGTCAGAACGAGGATATTAATCAGCAATGTAACTCCATCTTTGTGAATGGAGATATGCTTCTCTGCAGAAACTTCTTGAGTGGAGAAACAAGCAAGAATCTCTGACTCTGGGATGTTCTTCAAATCCCTCTCAACAATAACTCCTCTTGATGTATTCAAAGTAGCCTGTATAAATCAATATGTATATCCCCAATTACCTTTGAATTCAAGAAGAGTTCACTGTGTTGAGATGTGAATGTTTCCACTATTTGTCTCCAAATTGAAGCTTCTTTACTGACTTTGGAGAGCCAGTAAGTCCCTCCAGTCCCTTCTGAATAAAAAAGAGGGACATTTGCCCTTAAGGTTTTTCTGAGAACTTCCAACACTGGTACTTGGTTGACCCTAGTCCAACTGAACCAGCTGACTGACCCAAAGAAGGCCACCCAAAGGTTGCCCGTCGACAGGAATTCAAGGCCAAAGTGGTGTTTTAGGGTTGGACTACTCAACCACCAGGATCCTCTTCTTCCCTTCACGGGTTGTCACGCATGGCAAACACGTGGATGGATGTTTAGATCCCAGAGGAGGTTAACTGAAAGAACAGAACTTTCCTTGGGAGGTACCCTCAACACGTACAAGAATCAAACCCACTAGGAATGTATATCTGGAGAAGAATAGGTAAGGCCAACTGCAGTTATAGACACATAGTCGTGACATAGTGGAGTGCTTCAACCAAACCCTGGCAGTGGCTGTAATTAGATTTGTGATAAAAGTGCTGTATGCCATCAACACCTCAGAATGCCCCAGTCCCGTTCTCAAATGAGTGATATGTCTCATCATTCAAGAGGACAGACCTCCATAATCCACTGCTCCAGTGGTTAGAAACTGTTAAGTTGTACTGACTCAATACTCCACTAGAAGAAAGGAAGGAAGAAAAAAAATTACTTGAAGAGTCTGGAGTACTGCACTACTGGAGACAGTGCAGTAAGTGACCATAAAAACCTTATTTTGAAAAGCAGAGATACCATATGAATGATGTCATTCAACTAAAACCTGGTGGTATTTGTAACTGTACATCATGGTATTAAGAGTTTCAATGCTGCAGAGATGGGCAGCAATCTCTGTCTGGTTTTCTGTGTTAGTCCATGAGTGTACAGTCCAAAACATTAGTCACATGAAGCAAAAAACACACTAAAGAGGACTACTAGTGGTTCTACAGAACACCACATCTTGTAACCCAATCCTGTGAACTAACCGTTTAGGTATAGAAGACAACAGAATGGAGACATACAACCAACACCCGGTAGAATATGAAATTATTTAACAGACCCATCAACTGGTATCATGTATGGGCATATGATGGACAGTGTGGATATATATATATATGTATATACCTGGTCAGGTACCCCTTGCCACAGAGTGAGATCCACAATACACTAGCCAAAAAAGTAAGAAAAGTTGGGAATGGAAACCATTTACAACTACAAAATTAAATTTTTTACTCTTTATTTAAAATTTAAGTCTTTTAGTACGAAGAAAAACACTGAATTATCCACAAGCAAAAACCAGCCCACATGTACAGTACTGTTGAAAAAATATCAATGAGTATGAAATGGTGCTGGCTATGATAGGAGTTGTGTTGTGCTGCTACTGGTGAAGATCATTCACATGTAGGTATGCCAAAGGAAGGGGTGAAAGGCTACTGGTGAACATAAAAATTTGCACTGATAAAGAGCAGTGCTTATCGTGAAAAGCAAGCAGAGGTACGATATCTTATGAGAAACTATGGCCCAACTGAAACCAGTGTAACTGACCAACTACTTTTGATCTCGATATCTAAACTGTTAGACTTACATTAAAACAAAATATATGGCAACTGTTAAAGAATTCTTCTGCAACAAATATATCACTATAACCAGACTGGACAAAGAAAATACAGTTGCTGTCTTCAGTTATGTTAAAAAAGGCCATTCTTATGGAATGCAATACGTTCAAACTTAATAAGTTAAATACGGAGCTATTATCCCATACTTAAAGAAAAAAAACATTGTTTCTGACTGTATTCATAAGAATTTATATTCTACAGGCTCCAAAACCTAGAGTATTATATAGCCAGCCAAAAGTTCATTAGTCACATACTTTCTACCTTAAGTATTCATAGTTATAAATTAGCTAAAGCCAGTAATATTTAACTGTGCTCACACTCGCTATTACTCAACTTCTTCTGCTCATCTTGAATTTTTCTTGCATATTCCAGTGTATTATTCCCCACTTAAAGGCTCTTGGTGGTATTTGTCATGCGATATTCTCCACCTGTGTCAGTGGACCCTCTGTCCTAGTATTATATATAAACCCTTCATTCAGACAATATTATAATTTTCTCTCTACCTCTGGCTCTCAGTGGGGAGGAAGGGCAAGAGATAAGTATAATTAGAAATACTTCCAAAATATATCAACCTCTTCTCTCACAGTTAGAATCACAATCTGATAAGATGGAGGGGACATGTGAGGACATTATCCACACAGAATACATTTTTTTTAACCTGAAGATGACCTATGAAGGTCAAAACGATGTTCTGTACTTTATTTTAATCAAAGTGCTAATGCCCATACCAGCCGTCTCAAGAATACATTTTTACCTCAAGCAGGTTTCTCGTCATCACAAGCAGGGTAACCGCACTATATCCAGAACAGACATTCTCTTCATCAGAAACGTTAATTTATGTACTGCACATGGAATTTTTAAAGATTTATCCTACTGACCAGGCCCCAACTAGATATTCAAGGTTGCACTCCTCAAGGTTAGAATTAAAAGACAGTGGACCGATATCACTGGTTTACAAAAAAATATTTTTTGTCTGAGGCAAGAATGTGAATAGGTGTTTTTTACTAATTTGGGTGTGCTGAATTCAAATTTATAAACAGTTTTGCTCTATCACCTCTAGTTTTCTGGCTTTTAAATAGTCTCATTTTAGTACACACAGAGTATATACGTGCTTATTTCAACAGTTGCAGCAGCTTATTACAGATAAAACAGGATAGATAAAGAACATTGATGGAATAAATATACTTGGATGACACAATGTACACAATTCATAGTACCGCAGACAGATAGAAGTGTGTTTTCTTAGATGATCTGGTGTATTTTGCCTCCGGGATGTCACGCAAGAGCATCCAGCAGAAGTCTCCCATCATGCTGGGGTTCCACTTGCCTTGGTAGTTGCTCTCCACCTTCATAATGTCTTGGTCTTGCTCATCACTCACTGCTCCAAGGTTTGGAGGGAAGAAGTTGAGGTGGGAATGGAGAAAATTAATTTTGAGTGACATTAGGCATCCCATATCCTCATAAGTCTTTAGCAACTTCTCAATACAGGCTTGGTAATTTGGTACGCGTGTGTTACCAAAGAAGCCACTACAGACTGACTTAAATGCTTCCCATGCTCTCAGTTCCTTTATGGTAAGAAGCTCCCCAAAATCAGTATCCGTCAGCACTTCTCGGATTTGAGGTCCGACAAAGATGCCCTCTTTGAGCTTAGCAGCACTGAGACCTGGGAACACAGTAGACAAGTGTTGGAAGGCAGCACCATTTTTGTCCATGGCCTTCACGAAATTCTTCATCAAACCAAGCTTGATGTAAAGAGGAGGAAGAAGCACCTTCTTTATGTCAACCAGAGGATTCTCCTTGACGCTGTGTTTGCCAGGAATGAAAGTGCTTCTAGACCCCCAGTCTTTCTGCTTGTAATGCTGGGATACAGCTCGACTATCCCAGAGACAGAAGAAGCAACAGTACTTTGTGAAGCCTGCTTGCATACCCATAAGAAGACCAATGACCTTGAGGTCCCCACACAGACTCCACTGGTACTGGTTGTACTTAACAGCTTCTAAAAGAAGCTCCATAAAGTCATAGGACTCCTTTAGATGGACAGAGTGTGCAGTGGGAATGCTGGGATATTTATTCCCATTGTGCAGAAGCACAGCCTTGAGACTTCGCTTAGAAGAGTCTATGAAAAGACGCTAGTCTGAAGGATTATGTGGCAAACCAAGGAAAGTGAACAAGCCAGGTACATTTGTGCAGTAGCACAACTTGTTTTCCATGTCGAAAAATGAAGCAAGGTCTTTGTTCCAATTCCTGAAACTGGTGATCCTTACATCTTCCTGGACTAGGTTCCACTGTTTAAGCCGAGAAGCCAAGAGCTCTGACTGCTGTTTTGACAGATACAAATCACGAGCAAGGCCATTCAGGTCTTCTTGCGTGATCCAGTGTGGCTCGTTGCCACTTGTTCCTGAATAAGAAGAGTCAATATCTTCGGAAGAAATTGACTTGGCAGAATCTTCCCTTGGAGGGATTTCTTCATCTGATTTATTTGTATTTATTGCATAATAACTAAAAAAAGAAGACATAAGTCACACAATATTAGAAATTAACCCTGAATACAGTATGTGCACAAAATGTACAGTATGCATATCTAAAAAACTAGAGGTGATGAGTAAAAACGGATTTCAAATCTGAATTCAGCACCCCCAAATTAGGTTAAAACAGCTATTTTTGTGCTTGCCTCAATTTATTTGTGAACCAGTGTATCCTACATTAGCAGCTGTGGAAAGTGGATCATCATATATTATGCACTTGTGAGTGGATTTCAACCTATAGTCATAGAGCAATGCATTCCGAGCCACTGGAATTATGACAAGAAGATAAGTAACATCTTCACTTCAACCTGAAAAATCCCGAAAGGCAACACTCCAAAGTCAGAATGATAGGACAATGTAACCCATACTCAACCTGAAGAAACAGAACTCATTTGGTCTGGAGTAACGAACACTCATTTTTCACTCCCAAAGTGAGTGGGCAAAGTAAATTTCTTTTGTTTCTGGAATATTGGGAGATAAGGAACCCTCTTACATGAACAACATACTGAAACAATATTGATAAAAGAAAAAGGCCAAGCTCATCAATCCATCAGATAGCTGTGCATCAAAACTGAAATGATATTATCAGCAGGATCCCATGTAAGCTGATGCCTCTCCTACCAACGTCCGGGAAAAAAAAACATTAAGTGACCCCAACTTTGCCCTCTTCTCTCCAAGAGTGGAGTGGAGGATTTCACTCAAATACTGTGGAGAAACAACTTCTGTCCACTACATCAGTGACTGGAAACTAGCTCCACTAGTAGAATCTGGGAGGGTAATATGCACTGGGGAGTCATGAGGTATAGCACTTTGGAAACAGTGCAATAGATAAACCAAGCTACTCAAATTTTAAAAACCCAACCAACACCAATTCATTTATTCAATCTAGTGATTTGTGGGGACAGGCATGATCCCCTTACATTTTAAAGGAGGTGATGAAAAAAAAAATTGTACATTTCTGCAGAAAACAAATGGATGGTGATTTTAGTTCAAAGGTCACAGCCTTGAACTGCAGCACCTTATCCCTGTGAACAAAATGAATACAGTGATGAAACACTACCACTATTGAAATATACAGATTGGAGTTATCAACACAATCCCAGTGAAGAAAATGCTGAATCAGAGTGAGAAATAACTCATTTGTGAAGATCTAGGAAATTAATATAGATGAGAAAAACAGATGATTGGATGGCCACTTTCTTTCTTCTTGGGCCTAACAAACAGATGGGAATAAAATATTGGAATAAGTGGCATGACATTCCTTCCATGCTTCCAGACCAACAAAATGCTGACAGGAAGTTCCAAAATCCATAGATCTACAGGGAAAAAAAAATTACAACACAATAGGTGGATAATGGTGGTGAAAATGTGAACTGAATGACTAATCCTGACTTGAGGATCTTTAGTATCCACGAATCTATGGTTAAGGGCATACAATACTAGAGGTTACTCGCAGCATTCTGACTATGCTGCATAACTCTTAGATATGGGCAGAATCTGTTCTGAGTACCACTGGATCAAGAGGCTGATATTAGGATCCTAGAACAGGGGTGGAACAATGACCCCTTTCGGAGCCAAGGAAGGTCCAGATGCTGCCAATGAAACCAGTGAGTGTGTTAACAATGGTCCCAACTCATCATCGATGGATGTGGTAATCTTGACAATCCTCCAACAATATTTAGAGGTGAAATAAATAACTTTGTACTTTATATAGAGTGAGTTGAATCCAAGAAAGACTTGATGTATTCACATATTTAGTAGGCTAACTACAGATACTGCTCTAGAACCCTAAATTTCCAGAAGCAGTTGTATTCTTTGAGAGTTGGAATATGTTTCAACCTAACAATGGTAAGTTAAATCATATTGTTCTAACAACTGTGACTGGCAAAGTAAAACTGTCTCTTCACATAACTGAACAGTAAACCTATCTGCATGAACCCCAATATCAGTGGATGTAGGAAGAACTAATTGTTTGTTTCCAGTTATTTTATCCATCAAGAAAGGTGCAGGCTCAAAAGCAACTGGGGAAAGACTCAAAATATAACACACTCAATGGACCAACTGATGGAAAGGAGCCTGAGAAGTGACCTCTTGAGAAGCCAATAAAATAAATGAAGGCACAGAAAACTGCAAACCTAAACTCTCTGCAAAATGACCAAGACTGCTCTCACTTGTAGCCTCACAACCCCCTGACAGAATTCTCCTAAACCAAATACATATCTCCATCTCTGTAAAGAAGATCACTGACAGTCTCAATTGATAGTGTCACCAATTGATAAGAAAAGTTAGGTATCAGAGGTGGGATAGAAAAGACCTGACTTGCCTCTTTGCTTGAAATAACATGGGAATTGATACTGTATATCAGCTTGCTAAATAATATTTTAAAGTCAGCTAGGTAACATGAAAAATGCTCAAAGTATCTCCAATGATTATACTATAGAGAAATATGCAAGTGACTGCTTTGTAAATAAAAAAAAACTGATAACATTATCTGAATAATGTGTTTATATATAACATCAAAACAAAGGGTGCATCTGCACAGATGGAGACCTTCAAATGACTGGCATTTCCAAATGCAATTAAGTAAGAAATAAAAGATTGGAGCAAACAAAAACATTTCAGACAAAATGCTTAGATGGGAATGAACAGGAAACCCTGACAATCAAGTAACAGCTGTAGAATGACAAGATATAAGAATGTTTTGGAATTCCCTGTATCCATCACAGCACCTTTCACAAGGAATGAATTTTTCAACACCTGACTCCCTCCAAATTTCCAATGAAATGAGTACTCATCCATTAAAAAAAATCATGACTTGTTTCAGTATTACATCTCTTTCTTAATAATACTCCCTTGGACTAAACTATTAATACTGTAGTTTCTAATTTCTTTCCTAAAAACAATGAACTTTCCAAGTATGATCAACTCTGTGCTTAAACTCTTGACTAAAGACTGTTTTGTGCTCTTGATCAACAAGGTAGATACCATTACTCTGGGCTTCCCCTGGTCCAATACATGCCAACATTTTCCTCTGTTACCATGAACAGAATTGACAGCTGTATTTCAAGTTTCAAACAGAAGGAATGTTAATGATTACATCCTTTCTTGACTACTAATTCCCACTGCCCCTCTATACAATTTACTCACAAAACTTGAAACTCTTTCTTTCCTAAAAGTCCTTGTTAACCATGATACTAATAACTTCTCAAGTTATGTCTATTGTAAAGACACATTTATTGGTCTCTTCACTCAGTTTAACTCTCCTTTTAAATATAATCTTATTCTCTGTCTACTATATAGGATCTACAATCTAACCTATTCCTATCTAACATTTTGAATGGAAATTTCTTTCTTAAAAAGCATTCCTTTTAACAACAGCTACCCTAAACATTTCTTAAATAAATTAACTTACTAATTTTTAACTATTATGTTTCCTAAACCACCTAATATCCCATTGCACCCAACCTACTTTTTACACGTATGTTTGTGTTAAGAAAATTGTATCAGTCTTGTTGGCAAATATCATAAACTTCATACATACTGACACTGAATTAACTTCTGAATTAAAATAACATTTCAGACTATTTGAAATCATAATACATAACATAATAAATCTGAAACTTTTCTATGATAAATTACAACACGTAATAAAATTATGTTTTAATAAACATAAACTGTAACTATTATTAAAAGGTTAAAATAATTGAATACAATCTGTTTTTGTAGCTTGAAAGACTACTGAGATCATATTCACAGGTTTTACCTGATTAGTGGATGTTGTAGAAGTGGTGACAACAGGTGGAGCTATCCGAACACGTTTGGCACTTGGACCATGGTTGTTGTCTTGATTATTTGCTCCAGTAGTCTAAATAATAATTTTGATATGATGTCCTAAAGATATACACCTTTGTAATAGTAACAATCAATGTAATTTTATTTCAGTTGAAAAATTCAGTATTGGTTACAGAAAGTTACAGTTAAGCATACAAGAAATACAAGGAGGAAAGTTTTAAAGTGAATAAATATGTAAACATAATATTAGCTCTGGTAGCAATATCCTTCCACTGATTTCACTGGTTTAATTTACAAGAAATATAAATGGAAGTAAGCATGTTTAACTGTATTTGTGTTTATGTTGTAACCTTGTCCCACAAACAAGTTTAACTGTATTTGTGTTTGTGTTGTAACCTTGTCTCACAAACAAGTTTAACTGTATTTGTGTTTGTGTTGTAACCTTGGTCCCACAAACAAGTTTACTGTATTTGTGTTTTGTGTTGTAACCTTGTCCCACAACAAGTTTAACTGTATTTGTGTTTGTGTTGTAACCTTGTCTCACAAACAAGTTTAACTGTATTTGTGTTGTGTTGTAACCTTGTCTCACAACAAGTTTAACTGTATTTGTGTTTGTGTTGTAACCTTGTCTCACAAACAAGTTTAACTGTATTTGTGTTTGTGTTGTAACCTTGTCTCACAAACAAGTTTAACTGTATTTGTGTTTGTGTTGTAACCTTGTCCCACAAACAAGTTTAACTGTATTTGTGTTTGTGTTGTAACCTTGTCCCACAAACAAGTTTAACTGTATTTGTGTTTGTGTTGTAACCTTGTCCCACAAACAAGTTTAACTGTATTTGTGTTTGTGTTGTAACCTTGTCCCACAAACAAGTTTAACTGCATTTGTGTTTGTGTTGTAACCTTGTCCCACAAACAAGTTTAACTGCATTTGTGTTTGTGTTGTAACCTTGTCTCACAAACAAGTTTAACTGCATTTGTGTTTGTGTTGTAACCTTGTCTCACAAACAAGTTTAACTGCATTTGTGTTTGTGTTGTAACCTTGTCTCACAAACAAGTTTAACTGTATTTGTGCTTGTGTTGTAACCTTGTCTCACAAACAAGTTTAACTGTATTTGTGTTTGTGTTGTAACCTTGTCTCACAAACAAGTTTAACTGTATTTGTGTTTGTGTTGTAACCTTGTCTCACAAACAAGTTTAACTGTATTTGTGTTTGTGTTGTAACCTTGTCCTCACAAACAAGTTATAAACTGTATTTGTGTTTGTGTTGTAACCTTGTCTCACAAACAAGTTTAACTGTATTTGTGTTTGTGTTGTAACCTTGTCCCACAAACAAGTTTAACTGTATTTGTGTTTGTGTTGTAACCTTGTCTCACAAACAAGTTTAACTGTATTTGTGTTTGTGTTGTAACCTTGTCTCACAAACAAGTTTAACTGTATTTGTGTTTGTGTTGTTACCTTGTCTCACAAACAAGTTTAAATGTACTTGTGTTTGTGTTGTTACCTTGTCTCACAAACAAGTCTACTGTACGTACACTGGTGTTGTTACCTTGTCTCACAAACAAGTCTACTGTACTTGTGTTTGTGTTGTTACCTTGTCCCACAAACAAGTCTACTGTACGTACACTGGTGTTGTTTCTACAAGTCTACTGTACGTACACTGGTGTTGTTTCTACAAGTCTACTGTACGTACACTGGTGTTGTTTCTACAAGTCTACTGTACGTACACTGGTGTTGTTTCTACAAGTCTACTGTACGTAACACTGGTGTTGTTTCTACAAGTCTACTGTACGTAACACTGGTGTTGTTTCTACAAGTCTACTGTACGTACACTGGTGTTGTTTCTACAAGTCTACTGTACGTACACTGGTGTTGTTTCTACAAGTCTACTGTACGTACACTGGTGTTGTTTCTACAAGTCTACTGTACGTACACTGGTGTTGTTTCTACAAGTACTGTACGTACACTGGTGTTGTTTCTACAAGTCTACTGTACGTACACTGGTGTATGTACAAGTTCTACTGTATGTACACTGGTCTGTTTCTACAAGTCTACTGTACGTAACACTGGTGTTGTTCTACAAGTCTACTGTACGTAACACTGGTGTTGTTTCTACAAGTCTACTGTACATACACTGGTGTTGTTTCTACAAGTCTACTGTACATACACTGGTGTTGTTTCTACAAGTCTACTGTACGTAACACTGGTGTTGTTTCTACAAGTCTATCACACTTTGGTACCTACTTTACTTGCATCTGTTTTATCCTCTTGTTCCTCCTCTGTCAAAAACTCTCTTTTTGGATATGGGATCGGAAATCCAGCAAAAACACTATTTGTGATAAAATAACCAGGTGAAGCTAAGAGAATACTGCCAGTTTCAAAAGTTTTAAATGATATTTTGATATTTGAAGCAAAACTAACAAAATACTCAGATACAAAACACTTAGATATAACAGTATTAAATATTTAGATAAAATGCTTCTTTTATTATTTTATATGAAACTTAAAGACAACCTAGATACAGAAAGATTCAATATCATTGTACTGGTTCAACAAAGCAGGTTTATAATCAACTATATTAACTAGCTACCTAGACACATATAGTTTATAATCAACTATATTAACTAGCTACCTAGACATATATAGTTTATAATCAACTATATTAACTAGCTACCTAGACACATATAGTTTATAATCAACTATATTAACTAGCTACCTAGATACATATAGTTTATAATCAACTATATTAACTAGCTACCTAGACATATATAGTTTATAATCAACTATATTAACTAGCTACCTAGACACATATAGTTTATAATAAACTATATTAACTAGCTACCTAGATACATATAGTTTATAATAAACTATATTAACTAGCTACCTAGACATATATAGTTTATAATAAACTATATTAACTAGCTACCTAGACATATATAGTTTATAATAAACTATATTAACTAGCTACCTAGACATATATAGTTTATAATAAACTATATTAACTAGCTACCTAGACATATATAGTTTATAATCAACTATATTAACTAGCACCTAGACATATATAGTTTATAATCAACTATATTACTAGCTACCTAGACATATATAGTTTATAATCAACTATATTAACTAGCTACCTAGACATATATAGTTTATAATCAAACTATATTAACTAGCTAACCTAGACATATATAGTTTATAATCAACTATATTAATAGCTACCTAGACATAATAGTTTATAATCAACTATATTAACTAGCTACTAGACACAATAGTTTATAATCAACTATATTAACTAGCTACTAGACATATATAGTTTATAATAAACTATATTAACTAGCTACCTCGACATATATAGTTTATAATCAACTATATTAACTAGCTACCTAGACATATATAGTTTATAATAAACTATATTAACTAGCTACTAGACATATTAGTTTTATAATCAACTATATTAACTAGCTACCTAGACATATATAGTTTATAATCAACTATATTAATAGCTACCTAGACATACTATAGTTATAATCAACTATATTAACTAGCTACCTAGAACATTATATAGTTTATAATCAACTATATAACTAGCTACCTAGACATATATAGTTTATAATCAACTATATTAACTAGCTACCTAGACATATATAGTTTATAATAAACTATATTAACTAGCTACCTAGACATATATAGTTTATAATCAACTATATTAACTAGCTACCTAGACATATATAGTTTATAATCAACTATATTAACTAGCTACCTAGACACATATAGTTTATAATCACTATATTAACTAGCTACCTAGACACATATAGTTTATAATCAACTATATTACCTAGCTACCTAGACGCATAGAGTTTATAATCAACTATATTAACTAGCTACCCTAGACATATATAGTTATAATCAACTATATTAACTAGCTACCTAGACACATATAGTTTATAATCAACTATATTAACTAGCTACCTAGACACATATAGTTTATAATCAACTATATTAACTAGCTACCTAGACATATATAGTTTATAATCAACTATATTAACTAGCTACCTAGACATATATAGTTTATAATCAACTATATTAACTAGCTACCTAGACACATATAGTTTATAATCAACTATATTAACTAGCTACCTAGACATATATAGTTTATAATCAACTATATTAACTAGCTACCTAGACATATATAGTTTATAATCAACTATATTAACTAGCTACCTAGACACATATAGTTTATAATCAACTATATTAACTAGCTACCTAGACACATATAGTTTATAATCAACTATATTAACTAGCTACCTAGACACATATAGTTTATAATAAACTATATTAACTAGCTACCTAGACGCATATAGTTTATAATCAACTATATTAACTAGCTACCTAGACGCATATAGTTTATAATCAACTATATTAACTAGCTACCTAGACATATATAGTTTATAATCAACTATATTAACTAGCTACCTAGACACATATAGTTTATAATAAACTATATTAACTAGCTACCTAGACGCATATAGTTTATAATAAACTATATTAACTAGCTACCTAGACGCATATAGTTTATAATAAACTATATTAACTAGCTACCTAGACGCATATAGTTTATAATCAACTATATTAACTAGCTACCTAGACACATATAGTTTATAATAAACTATATTAACTAGCTACCTAGACGCATATAGTTTATAATCAACTATATTAACTAGCTACCTAGACACATATAGTTTATAATAAACTATATTAACTAGCTACCTAGACGCATATAGTTTATAATCAACTATATTAACTAGCTACCTAGACACATATAGTTTATAATCAACTATATTAACTAGCTACCTAGACATAAATAGTTTATAATAAACTATATTAACTAGCTACCTAGACATAAATAGTTTATAATAAACTATATTAACTAGCTACCTAGACACATATAGTTTATAATCAACTATATTAACTAGCTACCTAGATACATATAGTTTCCAGATAATTTTATTATGGTGCTATACAACAGGTTTATTGTTTATTTCCAAGTTCATTTAGACCATAAGGATAATAAAAACTGTCTCTATCCACTGTAACAATGTTTAGAATATGTATTTCATATTTAAATTAACTCTGTACATTGTTCCAACATAAACGTAATAATCTCATCATTTATCCAAAACACTGAATATTCTAGCAATTCAATTTATTGATACATTAAAAAAAATTATAAATCGAAGTTTATTTGCTATAAAAACCTTGTAGAAATGCAATGTACTGTTACATTATGTAACGATTTGTTGCCATGAAAACCTTGTAGTAACACAATGTACTGTTACATTACGTAAAGATTTGTTACTATTGAAACCTTGTAGTAAAGCAATGTACTGTTGTACTATGTATGTTGGTTACTACACATTAAAATATGTTATTCAATCTTAACTTACAGACATTACTATATCAAGAATTATTATTATTATAGTGATGTGAACACCTTTGTTCACCACACGTGTTTGGTACTACAGTTCTTGTTGCAACTATACACGTCATCAATAGGTACATATGGTTATATTATATAAATTACTGTATTAAGGTATATCATGTACTACATATCTTGTAGCAACCCACAGTATTGTTACGTAACAAGTTACTGTATCAACATCTATCAGTTCCTAAACTCTTTCAGCAATCCATAGTACTGTTACATCACATACATTATTGTAACTAGGTTTCAACATGTTTTGTTACAACTCAGTGTGCTGGTCACATGTTCAGGTTCATCTGATACTGGTAAGACTAATTAAACCAAACTTACTCATGAGTTGGAAGAGGATCTTCAAAGAAATAAGAATCCTGAAGACACTGCTCTGAAGTTATTCTCTTTGTAGGGTCCATGAGTAGCAGTTTCTGGAGCTAGAAAAAAATTTAACAAAACAAAAAACAGCAAGACTTTGACAACTGGATATCAACCACTGTCATGACAACAAATACTTTATGTCCTATGTTATTGTTGCTAACCTGCTGCCATCTTTAAGGAAGTCATGAGAAGGAAAACTTCTGTGAGAAGGAGAAGTTCATCTTGGTTTTGTTATCAGAAATGTATGAATTAATTAGTAAGTAAACAGTTACAAAAAACTAATAATTAGACTTGCATAATCATAGGCTAAGAACTACGATAACAAAAAGAACATCAGAACATTATCACCTAACTTAGCTTGTTTTATAATGTTAAATGCTGTTTCTCAAGTTTCTTACCTTGTGTTACTAAATGAGAAGATAAACTTACTTCTAATATATTTGTTTTCAGGTTTTATCAAACCTTAATTTCACAGATGAACATAAAGATTAAATTTATAGACCACTAAACCAACCTCATTTCTACACACAACTTTTCAGTATTACTTTAACGTTCATACCAGAACAAGGAATATCACGCCTATTTCTGAATGTTTTGTACAGTATTTAATATCGGTTGGACATTGTTCACATGAATATACTAGTAAATAGAAAGCAACAGTTATGTTCCTTTTAAGATCAAAAAATAAAAACAGCACAACTCAAAAGCATATGTGAAATTGGGTAATGTTTTTTTTTCAAATTACAATAAAACTAATTTTCTGTAGATATTGGAATGAGGCACCCAATGTTACAGTACAATAAATATTTAATGATATGGTATCCTCACACTCACCCAATGTTTCATTACAAGAGATAACTGATGATATAGTATCCTTACACTCACCCAATGTTTCAGTACAAGTTATATATAATGATATAGTATCCTTACACTCACCCAATGTTTCATTACAAGAGATATATAATGATACTGTATCCTTATACTCACCCAATGTTTCATTAAAAGAGATATATAATGATATAGTATCCTTACACTCACCCAATGTTTCATTACAAGAGATATATAATGATACTGTATCCTTATACTCACCCAATGTTTCAGTACAAGATATATATATATATATATAATGATATAGTATCCTTACACTCACCCAATGTTTCATTACAAGAGATATATAATGATACTGTATCCTTATACTCACCCAATGTTTCATTAAAAGAGATATATAATGATATAGTATCCTTACACTCACCCAATGTTTCATTACAAGAGATATATAATGATACTGTATCCTTATACTCACCCAATGTTTCAGTACAAGATATATATATATATATATAATGATATAGTATCCTTACACTCACCCAATGTTTCATTACAAGAGATATATAATGATACTGTATCCTTATACTCACCCAGTGTTTCATTACAAGATATATATATAATGATATAGTATCCTTATACTCACCCAATGTTTCATTACAAGATATATATAATGATACTGTATCCTTATACTCACCCAATGTTTCATTACAAGATATATATAATGATATAGTATCCTTATACTCACCCAATGTTTCATTACAAGATATATATAATGATATTGTATCCTTATATTCACCCAATGTTTCATTACAAGATATATATAATGATATAGTATCCTTATACTCACCCAATGTTTCATTACAAGATATATATAATGATACTGTATCCTTATACTCACCCAATGTTTCATTACAAGATATATATAATGATACTGTATCCTTATACTCACCCAATGTTTCATTACAAGATATATATAATGATACTGTATCCTTATACTCACCCAATGTTTCATTACAAGATATATATAATGATACTGTATCCTTATATTCACCCAATGTTTCATTACAAGATATATATAATGATATAGTATCCTTATACTCACCCAATGTTTCAGTACAAGAGATATATAATGATACTGTATCCTTATACTCACCCAATGTTTCAGTACAAGAGATATATAATGATACTGTATCCTTATACTCACCCAATGTTTCAGTACAAGAGATATATAATGATAGTGTCCTTATACTCACCCAATGTTTCAGTACAAGAGATATATAATGATATAGTATCCTTATACTCACCCAATGTTTCAGTACAAGAGATATATAATGATATAGTATCCTTATACTCACCCAATGTTTCAGTACAAGAGATATATAATGATACTGTATCCTTCTACTCACCCAATGTTTCAGTACAAGAGATATATAATGATATAGTGTCCTTATACTCACCCAATGTTTCAGTACAAGAGATATATAATGATATAGTATCCTTATACTCACCCAATGTTTCAGTACAAGAGATATATAATGATATAGTATCCTTATACTCACCCAATGTTTCAGTACAAGATATATATAATGATATAGTACCCTCACACACATATAGATTTATTTTCTTTTTTAAAACTTCACACATATAACATAATTTTAAATGATCAGGAGCAGATGCTCAAACTCTTAAGATCTTGTGTTTAAGCCACCATTTAAAGTAAGTTTGTTGTTCCTAGTGAAATAGAAAAGCAAAAACAAGACTATTGAAACTTCTTACTTTGAAAAGAGGAAACAGGGATCATTCAAAATGTAAAGAAGCAAGTTGAATCAAAGTGTAAAGGTTATACTTTAGTGCCCACAACTAGGGACTCTTAAAAAGTAAACAACAAGGCTAGAAATAGTGTCAACTTAAATTTTTATCTAATTACAAATCCCCATTCTGACTCCACTAAAATTGATAAGTATTGTGTAAATGGAGTTAAAAGAAATAGAAATGATCAGCCAAGGACACTTAAAGGTGATGGATCAGATGGGATGACACATATGGCAAGTGACAAGATTCAGCAGAAAGGGAGGAATACACAATATGGATAACCTGGAGAAACCAATCAGTAAGGGCACTAAATGCAGGGGAAAGCCACAGAAGGGTGCTGTGCATGATATGTAACACAATAAAGCAAGGACTAGAAACAGGAGACAATTCAGATTGGAGCAGAAGTATATATGGGATATGAAAAGAAGGCAAATAATCACAGAAGAAAACACATGGCAAAAATAAAGGGAGATGAAAGGGCCACTTGTAGCTCACGATGGTTGTAAGGACAAACAACTAAGTAAAGATGGATATCTAAAGAAGGGAAAAATCCACAGCTAACGAAGGAAAATTTTCCACTTACATTGAAATACAGATATCGATGAGTAACAGACAAATGAGACAACAGAGATATTACACATGGATAGTCTCAAAGCCCTTACAAGAGACTTTAAACAAACTACACTTGAAGCTGGCATATGGAAACAGATAGATTAAGAACCCCTGAATAAGATTACCAGAAGAGAGACTAGGAAAGAGGAACAGGTAATGCAAGTTGGTCCTGAAAAAGAAACAAACTACAGTTTGTGCCATCCAGAAAGGAGCCACTGGAAACATCTGACACAGAATGAACTGGAAGAGAGAAATTACTCAGGATAGAAAACAGATGCGTCAGTACGTATAAAAGCCCATTCAATCCTGGCTGAACGGATCCATGACCAAAGGATATAGAACTGGGGTCCAAAAGAGAGGAAACCTGGCATTCAAATGAGAGGCAAATGAACCCTGGTTGGATGTATCCAACTGAGAACATGGAACACATGAAGGTTGAGAAACTACTCTGTGAGTAGGATTTTGTCAGAAATAGACAGACAACATGCAACAATATTTGGAGTACTCAATACATAATAAACCAGCTAACAAATATGATGGCTGTGAGTCCAGAAGAAAGAAAATCTAGAAAGTAGGAACATAAGGATTGGAATCAAATCCCCATTGACTGGTGATGTAAAAAACAATCATCAAATTGACAGAATGAATCATAATTGTCATGCTCTGCAACAAGGAAAGAAAATGAGCTCCCACCTGATGAACAACAAAGAGTACTAGAAGACTGATGTGAATACATAACTTCTCCTGAGACCAACACCCCAAGATTTTCTGCTGATACAGCATACATCCCATCCTGACAATAAGACATCTATGAAGACATGGTCATCTGGAATGGTGGAAGGCACAGGCACATCCATTGTTGTGTTGTCGTTGTCTAACTACCAGAGGAAGTCAAATTGAAGAAAAACAGAAATAGATATCTGTAAATTCAGTAAAATCCCTTATGAGGTGCCACTTTTGTATCCACTGCAAGCAATGCATAAGAGCACAGCCCAGAGGGAAAAAAAGCCTCTAGTGATACCCATGTCCCCAAAATAAATACAGCCTTTCAAACGTACAAAGAAAGGTTCTAGTGCCCTATGAAATAAAAATTTCATGGATCACAGACAAAGAAAAGGTTAGGCTTGACTGAGAGAAGAGTTCAAAAACACCCCTAAATGACAAAAATATTGAACAGGATGGACAATAGACTTCTCCACATTGATGAATTAATCTGTTCAATCAGCTTTTTTGAGAATTTGGGTGTGTAAAGATGCTTTGAAGGATGGAGCCAGTTATCCATAAAATAGTGCAAATTGAGTGTACAAAAAATGATAACAAAATTTAGCAAACACCTAGAATGACCAACAAAAAAGAATAGGGAACTGATTCCAGCCCAAATGGAAGACTTTGCAATTTATAAATATAATTCTTGTAGACAAAATGTAGAAAACAAAGTGACATTTGAACTTGAAGATACTCATTAGCCATTCACTGATTATCATACAAACCCATCTGAAGTATAGGAATTCATGGTGAACCAAGGCATATTGTGGAAACAATTCAGGTAAGAGAGATCACTCACTGATTGACAATCCCTAGTCTTTTTGACATGACAAAGAAAAAAACTTGAGAAATGAACCCTGGAAACAGAGGAGAAACTGGCTGATGGCATCCTTGACAATGACTTGAACTGATTCTACGAGATACTGATGGGAATTAGGATCTTGATGGGGGAAGGAAGAGGAACTATACAGAGGTTAAGGTGGTAGGTAAAGAAGGGAGAATTTCTTACAAAACTCAAACGACCCAAGGATCAGTGATGAAAGACTCTCACACCTCCTAGAAACAAGCAAACCTGGTTAACACTGAAGTCATACAGGATGTCAGTGAATAAAATCATGAGAGACAGAGAAACTGGTAGAGGAAAGGAAGGAGAAGGAGGTTGGGAAAAGGGGGAGGAAAGTGTACAATCCAGTGGTTTCAACATGAGACTTCAATGTGTCTGATCATAGATTTCACAAAATATCTTGCAAAGAAGTTGGGAAGAGATACATCCCAACCCAAGAGATCCCAGCAACACAAGAGTCAACAATGAAAAGATAGGGGAGGTGAAGACAATCTGGAAAGTTGGTGAGAAGGAAGGTATGTGCTTCTCCGAAAAAAATCCTTAGTTGAACAATGGATAACAGGTAAGTAGATGAAAAATAAGAAAGCAGTGTTGTAAGAGAGAAACTGAGCTTAGAAAAATATGTTTCTGGAACCACAGAAGGGAAGAAGCAAATCAAGTTGTTGTCCATCGAGAATAGAATCTCTAAATGATGTTATGCATGCATATGAGACTCTGCAAGACATAAGGACATGGTGTACTAATCCCAGGAACATAACTGATCTGCACAAGACATGAGGACATGGTGTACTAATCCCAGGAATATAACTGATCTGCACAAGACATAAGGACATGGTGTACTAACCCCAGGCACATAAATGATCTGCACAAGACATAAGGACATGGTGTACTAATCCCAGGAACATAACTGATCTGCACAAGACATAAGGACATGGTGTACTAATCCCAGGAATATAACTGATCTGCACAAGACATAAGGACATGGTGTACTAATCCCAGGAACATAACTGATCTGCACAAGACATAAGGACATGGTGTACTAATCCCAGGAATATAACTGATCTGCACAAGACATAAGGACATGGTGTACTAATCCCAGGAACATAAGTGATCTGCACAAGACATAAGAACATGGTGTACTAATCCCAGGAACATAACTGATCTGCAAAACATTTGGCATGAAACCCCAATATCAGGTAAAGGGTACAAATACAACTCAAAACTAGATGTTGTAGGAGAGAAGGAAATCAACTAATTAGGTGACATATTTGTCTTATCAAGTCTTAACAATGTTGAATGAGGTGTACATTCTTCAACAGACTGAGAACATGCCTGCAAAGTAAAGGAAAATGAGGGAGTTGTCCAAGTCTGCATCACTTATTGAAAGTCCTAAGGTAATAGCAGTATTACTTGTCAATTGGGAGAGCCCTTGGCCAACATGAAAGAAGTCATCTTACAACAAACTACAGATGACACTTCCTCTAACAACTAACACACACCTGTAGCCACTGTCACAGGTTGTTGAATGTAGGTATCTTTGGTAGCCACTGTAATCATAATAATAAATTGTGAATTCACAATCAAATTGAAATATCCAGAACAACAGTGAATTATAAAAAAATGTTTTGAAATGCAAAAGTCAATAACTGAAACTTTTGAAAATACACAAAAGAAAAAAAATGTCTTTAGCTGTTGTGTCAAATTGAGTTGTGAAGATTAGGTTCAACTGCAAAGAGGGAGTCAGCTGTGACAGAGGGTGCATTGCACTCCAGTTGGTGAGTGAATGTAACCTGAAAGTAGTAGCAAACATAAGTATGACATTCATGAATATCCTTGGGTGTCATATTACAATTTTTTTTTTCTTTGTTGTTGTTTCAAATGTATCAATAATTTCATCACCTCAAGTTTCATATAAAATATAAGTACACAATTAGCCCACTTAAAACATCCAACTCTCTACACCATATTGACTCTGATGTATAAAATACCAATCTTTTCTTCATTAAGAAAGGTTTTTACTTGACAAACACTCTGGAATTTAAATCTTTTACACTTTCAACCTTAAGAAAGCCACACAGACACAAAAAAATATGTAAATATTCTAATTACAAATTTAAAGTTTATAAAAGTTGTTTTGATTTTAATATGTTTTCTGTAATTCTGTGATGCAGATTTTCAAAAATGTTGATTTTTTTCTTGTGTAAGGATTTTTTTTTTACAAATTGTGAAGCACAAAAATTTACCTAGTTCAAATTATTTTTTATTATTATGCTTGTTAACAAAAATACAAGCAAACTGAAGAAAATGAAAGACCCTTGATGTCAAACAAATAACCATCTTCATTCATCCTGGTTTTTGTGATATCTACATCTTTAATTGTGTATTGTGTCTGGAGCATCTCATTTCAATGACCAACAGATACTATCTATCATGCTGATGTTTCACATTCCCTCATACACCCTCTCCAGTTTCATCCTTGATGAAACCTTTTCCCTTCTTCTTTGCTGACAGCACCAAGATTTTCATAGAAAATAGTCAAGTGTAAGAAATGAACTTTCAAGCTTGTACTACAACTCAACTCTCTGAATTTATCAAGCATGTTACTGACATCTTAATAAAGTTGGGTTCTTGTTGCTACTGAAAATATCTTCATTAACATCCAAACCAATCCATGCTTCTTCTTCAACTTTCCTCATCATTCTTTCAAACTGTTCATTCAAAGTCAATTTCCTAATCTGAGGTCCAAGAAAAATTCCTTCTTGTTTCTATCTATGTGGGAAATTGCCCACATAGATACTGGAAACAGGACAAACAAGCTTTCCCATCTAATGTTTTTCAATCCTGGTATTAGACTGATAATGTGTGGTTATTACTTCTTTATCCAGTAATGATTTCATGCTCCACTGATCCATTCACACAAAAAACATGGAAACATTATATATTTTCCATACTGAATATTCACTTCCAACAGGTACTTACCTCCTCTCACAAGATTAGCTATACCTGTTTAGTGCTGCCCTCTATACAAACAATTTTTCTTTAGACATGCCACAAGACTATCACTTGCCCCTGTTAGATTTACACGATCCAAACATGTCTCTCATGCAAACCAAACCTTACTAATAGAAGCACGTGCCAAACTATCATTTCAAAGTTTGGCAGAAAACGTCAGCATAAAAGAAATGTGATAAGAAAGAGTGTAAAATGTGAGAGGAGGGTAAATACTTACCAGAAATACATTTTTAGTGTATGGAACTCATAACTTCAGTAACAGTACAATTTTAAAGTTGAAGAAAATTGGTCAGGCAGCACTTGCCACAAAGCAGGATCCATGTGATAGGCAAATAAAAAAAGAAAGAACAATTAAAAACTTACCAGTTAGATTCACACTGAAGTCTAAAGAATGGCCAAGGTGACAAGTAAAACTAGCCAACAAGGAAATGACTTGCCATGTGAAACCAGACTGCCTTGCCAGAGACCTAACAAAATCAAGACAAGAAAATGCATGATGTAAAAGTAGGAATGTGGGGCATATGATCAAGTGTAAAAGGGAGCAGACACTGTAACCATGGAAAATGAGGCTGAGCTGGCTAGCAAGGAGCAGTAAGTAGAGTGGACAAAATAAATCACTCAGTGAAGTAATTAGATGAGTGGGTTCTTGTGACCAATCCTAGCTGAAGATATATATTGCTAGAGTCTGTGAATGAGGTACAGATGATTAAAAGATATGCATCTTAGTTTTGAGGCCCATAGCAAAGACATCTATATGGGGAGAACTCACAAATGACAAAATCCTTAGATCCTTGAAAACAAGGAAATCTAATGCCTACTCCATAAAATATAGATGGTTAGGGCATGAAAGACAATCTGTAACTAAATTGAAATTACCTGTCCCTTGAAATGCAATAATGTGAATGTGATGTGCTTAAGCTCAGTATAATAGATTAAATGCTCAAAAACATAGATCTCAGGACCACATGCTCCCTTGGTAGTTAGTATGTGCTTTCACCATAGATTTATCTGAATAAACCATCACCAGACAGTGGCAAATGAGCAGAAGGAAGCATTGCAATGTTTGATGTATGGCTGGAAGTGCTAAAAGAACACTGATATGCAAAAAACTTTCATCAGCAGATCAATGGCCCAAACCCTCCTGGTGATTTAACCATGCCCCTATCCCTAAAGTGATACATCTGTGAAAAGATACAGATCTAGAGAAAGCAGCATGTAAAGATTTCATCCAGCCACCAATGAAGATTGTAATGTAAAGCAAAACAAAGAAAAATGTGGGTAGAAAGATCCCAAACAATGTTATATTGTTCATGAAGCACCTGCTGAAGACATATTGTACAGGCATGATTGAGAGGGACCAGTGATATAATGGAAGGCCACATCCCCATAAGTGAGAGAACCTCATGAGATAAAAGGATGTGGTAAACCAAAGATGCAATGAATGAAGTCATAAGGGAGAAGACAGTGCTCAACTGATATTAATGTTGAAAAAGATTCCCAATGAACAAGATATTCAGTGGTTCTGAAAAAGGGCTTTTCCAATTTGATAAACCAGCCTACCAGAGTAACTACAGATAGAAGCTGTCATATATCACGGGCTGATTCCTGTTCAGAATGACCCAGAAAATTCCAGTTGCCCACCTAATAATGAAATCACACCCCAGAGCATGGAGATGAAATACAATAACCCAAACTATTTCAAAACTCATGTAATGTGCTAAAACAAGTCCAAAGACTAGGGACCAAAATTGGTAAACTGCCCCAAGATGGACAAAGTAAAGATAATAACAAAACTGAGATGATATTAGTATATGTATATCAACATTGAAAATATCCATGAGTGAGTACAGGTACATCAGGTTCTTGAGCAACAGGTCTTACACCAGATTGGTGGAGTGAGTACAGGTGCATCAGGTTCTTGATCAACAGGTCTTACACCAGATTGGTGGAGTGAGTACAGGTGCATCAGGTTCTTGATCAACAGGTCTTACACCAGATTGGTGGAGTGAGTACAGGTGCATCAGGTTCTTGATCAACAGGTCTTACACCAGATTGGTGGAGTGAGTACAGGTGCATCAGGTTCTTGATCAACAGGTCTTACACCAGATTGGTGGAGTGAGTACAGGTGCATCAGGTTCTTGATCAACAGGTCTTACACCAGATTGGTGGAGTGAGTACAGGTACATCAGGTTCCTGAGCAACAGATCTTATAGCACACCAAAAGTTTGTATAAAAAATATCCTTTCTGTTTCAAAGCATTGTAGCCTTGAATATTACGAGGTAAAATAGCAGTAATTTCCGTGGTTTCTTCACTCATGGCAGGCTGCTATAATTCTAAAAGGCAAAAGCTTTTCCTTTCTTTTGGCCCATTGTTTCAGTTTTTTGATACAAACCTCATGTGCAGCCCATGATTTGTCTTGTTTCAGTACAAAATACCTATAATATACTTGTTTTGTTTTTTAACCACAAATATAACAGAATACGTTTGAGTAATTTAAACAACCTATTCCTGTCATAGCAGCAAATAAATAATATTGAAAAGAAAAAGTAATATTAAAGCATATACCCAAACAAATACTATCCAGAAACAATACACTGTGCAGCCAGTTAACCATTTATATACTAGTGGTGCATTTCTCGTGGATTCCAAAATGACTGATGAGACTCTCATGTCACAATCGGTTTACAGCCAGTGGTTGTCAACATTTTAAGCACAACAATACATCACCCAATTTCAATGAAAATTATTCAGTTTTGCCAAAGTACATGTGATATTTTGTGAAAAATCTGTAAGTAATGGAAACAAATAGATATTTTTGGATTTGGAATTACTGCAGAAAATAGAAATTTTAAGAAAATAAAACCATAAAAAAAAGATATTAGGTCCTTACATTCCAGTTCATAAGTGAAATGTGTATCACAACATACTCAAAAATGAAATGAGATTAGAAATAAACTATACTCTTCAAAAAAAGAAATGCAAAAGGAATATTTGTTTTATTTCAAAGAGAAATATATGTAATAACATTACAAGCTCAGAGTATGTGATGTTACACGTGTTAAGGCACTGATTGTCAAACCAAAATGAGAATAAAAGTTGTGCACTTTGAAAACCGAGGAAAACACCAGATTTCTCGCCAAAATGCATTCGTGTCCAATAAATTTGTTTGAGAGATCTGCATGTTCTGCAAGTGCTACATCCCTATAAAAGTGATGGGTTCTCGGTTTCCATAGCTCAGTGTTAAGCCACAGACACGCAATACAATTACACCAAGAATGACTGAAGCACAATGCAACAACGCCATTGATCGCTTGGGAGCAGGTGAATCTCGATCAGATGTTACCAGAGCTGTGAATGTCCACCCAAGCACCATCACAAAGCCATGGAATCATCACCAACAACATGGATCAACTCGTGACCGTCCACGATCTGGCAGACCTTGTGCAACCACGCCTGCACAAGATCGCTACATCCGGTTACATCACCTTCGGGATAGGACCACCACTGCAATGTCTACTGCCTCAACTATTCCAGGGCTGCGTAGGATTTCTGATCAGACCGTATGCAACCATCTATGAGATGCAGGAATCCAACCTCGACATACAGTCATAGGCGTCATCCTCACCCAGCAACATTGTCTAGCACGGTTGCAGTGGACTCAGGCACATCGGTTATGGCCTCATTGATGATGAAGGCATGTTTGGGTCAGCAATGAATCACGTTTTATGCTTTGTAGGCAGGATGGAAGGACCCGTGTTTACCATCACCGAGGTGAACGTTTTGCAGCAAAATGTGTGCAGGATGTTGACAGATATGGTGATGGCAGCGTCATGATGTAAGCTGCCATCACCTACAATGCCAGAACAGACCTTTTGCACATTTGAGGGAATCTTACGGCTCAATGATACGTCGATGAGATTCTTAGGCCCCATGTGCAACCCATCATGGTGAACGTCAACGATGTTTTTCAACATGACAATGCCCGTCCTCACACAGCCCAACTCACCACTGTCTTCTTGAGATACCACAACATCAACGTTCTTCCCTGGCCCTCCAGATCATCAAATTTAAACCCCATCGAACATCTTTGGGACGAGTTGGACCGACGTCTGCGATGGCAACAACCTCAACTGCAGACTCTACCTCAGTTTGCAGCAGCTTTGCAGGCTGAGTGGACAGCCATTCCACAGGATGTGATTCGTCATCTTATCGCTTACATGGGCAGGAAATGCCAAACAGTTATTGATACTCACAGGGGGCGTACTCGTTATTGACATTAAGTGACGTTAAACGTCAACTAGTGAGCGTGGGCTCTGCTTTTGCAGACTTTGTATGTTCAGCAGTGAATGTGCAAAGTTTCCCACATGTCATACAGAACTACCCAGAATAAACTTGTTAACAATCTGTCTCAAATTTTGCCTTTTGCATTTCTTTTTTTGAAGAGAATATTTTAAAGTAATTTTTAAACCAGTTTTTGCACTCTATGAGCATTGGTGAATGTTGATTGTTCTGGAACATTTTCAGCATTAACATTCAAAATGCTGAGAATAGTTTAACTAATATAAAGACAAACTTGGTCTGCTAAAACTAGTTGTCTCTTTTTGTATGTTGTTAAGCATTACTGCATTTGTATGATGGTGTGTTACTAATTTTTATGAATATTAATTTGCCAATAAGACATTAAATATTCTAGTTACATAACCACATGACAGCAAATATTAACTTACCAATAAGATCTTAATTATTCTAGTTATATAACCACAACGTAAAATATTAACTTACCAATAAAACATTTGATATTTCAGTTATATAACCACATGACACAAAATATTAAGTTACCAATAGGACATTAAATATTCTAGTTATATAACCATATGACAGAGAATATTATCTTACCAATAAAGGGTTAATTATTCTAGTTATGTAGTCATGCGACAAAAAATATTAACCTACCAATAACAGTTTAAATATTCTAGTTACATAATCACATGACCGAAAATATTAACTTATCAATAAGACGTTAACTATTATAGTTATATAACCACATGACAGAGAATATTAACTTACCAATAAGATGTTAAATACACTGCACAACAAAGTTTTTGCTTCTTGAACACTGTTGGGTGTTCCTTAAAGATTTTTGGCTGGTGATCACAAAAATCACATCCAAATTTGCCCATCATGTACCGTTTCATCAAAATCTTCAGTTTTGTCATGTTTTTTTCCAATATCTGTGTCCAAAAATTTTCGTTTCTGTAAGAGACCTATGAACAATGTTTTGTGCAGTCTGGGCATGTCCAGGCATGAAATCAGGCCATGTTTGAAGCTATTCTATGGAGGTATGCAGCCCAGACATGCCTGGGCAAGCTATAAAAATGGCTTGCATACACAGATGCTGCTCAATGCATTAATATAGACCTTATAGTGGTTACGTATTGTTTCAGAATATAGCTTTGTTTTAGTAACACCGTAACAAGTAAGTTAGACGTTATAGATGTTTCACAGGATGATTGGTGTCGGTTGATGTCATAACAGCTGTGATACATTCTGCTATATTTATGGTTAGTATAAGTTTTTTCATCAGAGACTGATGACTGCTCTTGTGAAGAAAGCATATCATCTGTACTTCGGATGTAAAATTGGTAATAAAGACCAGGAATGGGCACCTCAAATTTATTGTGTGACCTGTGCTGTCTGTCTGATAGCTCAGCTCAGAGGCATTAAAAAACAATGCCATTTGCTGTCCTGATGGTATGGTGAGAACAGAAAGACCACGTGACAGACTTTTACTTCTGTTTGACTAATGTGTATGATTTCTCTGACAAGGCCTGGCATGGCCGAGCGCGTTAAGGCGTGCACTCGTAATCCGAGGGTCGCGGGTTCGCGCCCGTGTCGCGCTAAACATGCTCACCCTCCCAGCCGTGGGGGTGTATAATGTGACGGTCAATCCCACTATTCGTTGGAAAAAGAGTAGCCCAAGAGTTGGCAGTGGGTGGTGATGACTAGCTGCCTTCCCTCTAGTCTTACACTGCAAAATTAGGGACGGCTAGCACAGATAGCCCTCGAGTAGCTTTGTGCGAAATTCCAAAAACAAATTCTCTGACAAAAACAAAAAGTCAATTAAATACCCTAATGAACCTTCAGCAATGAGACCCGTGCCACATGACGACAGTCTTCCAATTCTGAAACCACCAGAGGAATGGACCTTAGACGAACCAGATGAAGTAACTGCAATGCAGGAAACTGGCAGTGACATTGATCTGGATTTTAAGCCCTGCTCTTCAAGCGATTTATATCTCATAACACAGTCAGAATTACACGATCTGGTCAGATATTTGGGTCTGTCAAAAGCAAAAGCCGAATTGCTGGTTCGAGACTGCAGGAATGATGTTTGCTGTCACCAAGTACGAAAATTTCTTTTTTTCGAAGCCATCAAGATGATATAACCAAATTCTTTGCACAAGTTGACTATCTCTGTTTTTGTGTTCATATGAAAGGATTGTTCTCTGCTTTGGGTTGTGACTGTGACTTGCAAAAGTGGCATCTCTTTCTTGATTCATCACCGTTAAATCTCAAAGCTGTTCTGTTACACAATGACAACATTTAACCTCCAATACCTGTTGGCTCTACAGCACACATGTAAGAAACCTACGAGAACATGGAAATGTTGCTGAAGCACATCCAGTACAGCTGGAATGTCTGTGGAGATCTGGAAGTTGTTGGCATATTATTGGGACTGCAGCTCAGTTACACAAAGTACTGTTGTTTTATCTGTGAATGGGACAGTCGTGCCAAAGGGTCACTTTATTCTAGACACAGCTGGCCACTCTGTAAAAAGTTAGTTCCAGGACAAAAAAATGTGGTGCATAAACGACTTGTCAACCCATCAAAGATTTTTTTGTCTCCTTTTCACATAAAATTTCTTCCCTGCAAATCTCAGTGCTGTCAGTAACAAGCACGGTGAAAGGTTTCACCAAGACATTTCTACAATGGAAAAATGATATCGAGACAAAAGGAATCCATCAATGCTTGCTAAATACTGTTGGACACTGAAACATGATGAAACTGAACATTGAATACAAACGGAAATCAGGAGCAAAATACTTTTAATTATGTTGAACTTAGAAACATAAATGCAGTTAAACATGTTACTGCTTGTAAACAGTTAACTGTGTATTTCTCAGAGTTCATACTCGATGAATCAAAACCAAAACTATATATGTGCATACCCACCAGGTTCCTGTGACAATCAGAAAAAACTTTTCAAAAAAATTGTTGTGTAGTGATACTCTAGTTATATAACTGCATGGAAAAAAATATTAACTGACCAGTAAGACACATTAAATATTCTAGTTTTATAATCACATGACAGAAAAATTAACTTACCAATAAGAAAGCTTTGGAGTCTTGTTTAACTTTGTGTTTGTCCATATACTTAACCAGAGAACAGCTAGAATATCTAAAGAAAAAAGTGTTTCCTGGAACATTTAAATTCATGGTTCTTATAAAAAAAACAATCTTTTTAAATTACAGCTACACACTCTATAGTATTACTAATAATTAGTTAAGTTATATATTACACGTTAGTTGCATAAACTGTATTGAATTAAAACCCTTAAAATAATAAGCTAATCACTGACACATTTACATAACATATAAGGCAATATGATACAATTCTGAAGAAAACCTTAACACATTAGAAAATTTAGACTGCTCTAAAATTATTTACTTCTTCAGAAACTATTCCACTGATTAGTAATATTTCTCTCAACAAAACTGTTAATTACACTGTATTAAATAGTTTTAATGAAACAAGTTTTGAAACTTACTGTGATTTTTTGAAATCTTTTAACAGAGTTCCGTGTTCTGGCATTTTCTTAATATCCTCCCATTCTTTTTCTTGACAAAAACACAAAAGTTACTTTAAAACAAATTTTAATTTTTAAGTATAATGATGTGATTTCCTGTATATTTCCTAGTTCTTTTCCAATAGAGATTGTCTGTAACAAATTCTATTTAGAATAAATTCAAGACATTTCCACAAACTCAAACTCTGAAAAACCTAAATATAGAAAATCATCACCCACTCTGTTCTGAAATATTGAAAAGTATGTTATAAATTTTGACAATATATTACAGAACGAATCTTGAGAAAACCCCATGACACTGAGCAATAAAGTAGAGAACAAACCTTGAGGAAATCCCATGACACTGAATATTCTATCAAGTTGATCATGATGATATGGGTTACTAGTTTTGATATCTTCTTGTCGACAGTGAAATATTGGTTCAGAAGTCAGAAGTTCAGCAAATATACAACCTATAGCCCATATATCTGAGAAAAAAGTTCCATATTACTAACAGGCTAAAAATTATGAAAAGTATAGATTTCAAATATTTAAGAAAAGTTGCTGTATCCGTCATGATGTTATTACTATTTTTACAATAAAGCAACTAATAACACCTCGGCACAATTATGTCACTAATAAAAGTTTCTGAATAAACATTATTTTGAAGCAATTTTTGTTCATTAAAACTTGAAAAACATTTGTACAATTATAAGATTAAAGTGGTAGATATTTAAAACTTACTAATTACAATCTTCTCCTAAAGAACTTGACACACAGAAATATTATAAATTGAAATATACTTAAACAAGCAAATCTCTTTCAATCATTTTCACGCTAAATGTTATTACTTTCTAATAACCAGACACAAACATAAAAACCACCAGCTAATTGTTTTATAAGTCTTTAAAATGTTTAACTGAGGAATTTATACCTGAATACAATAAACTATAGTAATAAACTGACACAAGTAAAAACAATTATCCAATATCTAAGTATGTATGTAAAGTACAACAGCTAAACTGCAAAAAAAATGCATGCAGAATTATATACATAACAATAAGAATAACAACTCACAATGAAAGATATAACATCCACACAATGATAAAATAAATTACAATAATATACATGAAGAATAACAACTCACAATGAAAGATATAACATCTACACAATGATAAAATAAATTACAATAATATGCATCAAGAATAACATCTCACAATGAAAGGTATATCATCTACACAATGATAAAATAAATTACAATAATATACATCAAGAATAACATCTCACAATGAAAGGTATATCATCTACACAATGATAAAATAAATTACAATAATATACATCAAGAATAACATCTCACAATGAAAGGTATATCATCTACACAATGATGAAATAAATTATAATAATGTACAGTTACAAACAGAAAGTATTTGTACCCCTGCATCATGGGTAGTTTTTTCCTCACAACTTAAAAAGTATCATAATTAGTACAATGAAAGTAGAGTACATTATACATATCATATTAACTCAAATCTACACACATTTTTATGCAAATTGAACAAAAAAAAAACTGTTTATAAACAAATAACCAAACAAAGGGGGGGCAGAAAGTGTTCGTATGTTTACTTTAAAGGTCAGTTGTGTAGCCTTTCAGGTGAATTACTTGGCACAATCTCTCCTCATAGTCCTCCATGATCGTTCTACAGTACTTGACTGGTGTTTTCTTCCATTCTTCTTTACAGAAGGCCTCCAACTCTTGCAAGTTTTTCGGATGACGCTGATGAACCCTGGTCTTCAACTTGTACTAAATGTTTTCAATTGGGTTGAGATCGGGTGACTGTGATGGCCTTTCCAGAAAGCTTATATGGTTTCTCTGCAACCATGATTGCACATATTTCGATGTGTGCTTAAGGTCATTGTCGTGCTGGAAGATCCAACGACACCCAAGCTGCAAGTTCCGAGCATCATTCTTGATATAAGTGCCTAATATATCAACATACTCTTCTTTTTTCACGATTCCATTGATGCGGTAAAGACTGCCTACACCACAAGAGCTGAAGGAACCCCACAGCATGATCAAACCACCTCGGTGTTTAACTGTAGGTAAGGTGTTCTTTGGAAGATTTTGTTCCTTCTTCTTACGGAAAAATATAGTGAACATCATTGTGGCCGAAAAGCTCGATTTCAGTCTCATCTGACCAAAAAATACTCTTCCAACAGGCAAAGGGTTTATCTACATGCTATTTTGCACACTTCATTGTGCTTCTAAATGAACAGGCTTTAAATATGGAGTTCTACGAGGGTGGGATGCTTTGAAGCCTGAAATGCATAACAGGATCGTAAGTATAGAAGTGCTTACTTTAGCCCCAGATTCCCTTACCAGTTTCTACATGCCACTGTGTGTTAAGCAAGGGTTTCTACTAGCCTCTCTGAGAACTTTCCTATTGGTTCTCTCAGGAATTTTTGTGGGGCATCCAGAATGAGGGAGGTTATCAGTTGATCCTGTTAGCTCAAACTTGGCAATTATGCTTTGAACAGTAGATTTCGACACATTGCGTTGAGTAGCATAACAGAAAGAGACACACAAGACTTGTACTTTACAATAATTTGGTTTTTTAAATCACTGGACAGTTGTTTCCTGTTCTCCATGATGACCAAGCAGATAATGATGAAGGTGACACTAAACTGCCAGAAGTACATTTTTTGCTGGCTAAATTCCAATAATTATGAACCTAGTGTCTAGTTCTGGAATGGTATATTGTAGTTTATTCATCAAACTAAACAAAATTTTTATGGGAATATCAGTTTTTTCAGACGTTCTGAACTGTACGAACACTTTCTGCTCCTCCTATTTTAGGTTATTTGTTTATAAACAGATTTTTTTCATTTAATTTAAATAAAAATTTATGTAGATGTGTGTTAGTATAATATTTATAATATATCATACTTCTATTCACCTGCTCATGATACTTTTTAGGTTATGAGCAAAATTCACTTGGGACGCAGGGATACGAACACTTTCTATTGTAACTGTACATCAAGAATAACATCTCACAATGAAAGGAATATCATCTACACAATGAGAAAATAAATTATAATAAAATACATCGAGAATTATATTTCAAAAAATTAACACAGGTATATCTAGATACTGCCATTAAACCATTTCATGTGTTTATTTGTGTAACAAACAAATCTTTAATTTTCCTCAACCTTTACTGAATACTCATTTTTTTATAGAAGTTTTACTGATGGAATGCATTCATATTATTAATTAAACATTATAACTTTTAATTAATGTTTAACAAACCTTTACCTATTGCTAACTTAAGACAGATTAATAGATCTTTACCTATTGCTTTGGTGTAATGCCTTGCTCCAAGCAGAAGTTCAGGAGCTCTGTACCAGAATGTCACGACGACAGGATCAAGGTCAGCAAGAGGTTTCAGGGGAGAATTGAAGAGCCTTGCAAATCCCATATCAGCTGTGAAAAGATTCAGTAACAGCTTATCAGAAATTATTTAATTAACAATAATAAGAATGAGATATAATGATAATGCAAAGAGCAAATTACGATAGAGGAAAAAGACATACCTACAGAAACATTTCAACACTACCAATTAAATCAATTCCTACACAAGCTTTCAAATACACTATTCATTAAACGGTTCCTACAACAGCTTTCGAACACACTATTCGTTTAACAGTTCCTATACAAGCTTTCAAACACACTAGTTGTTTGACAGCTCTTACACCAGCTTTCAAACACACTAGTCGTTTGACAGTTCCTACACCAGCTTTCAAACACACTAGTCGTTTAACAGTTCCTACACCAGCTTTCAAACACACTAGTCGTTTAACAGTTCCTGCACCAGCTTTCAAACACACTAGTCGTTTAACAGTTCCTACACCAGCTTTCAAACACACTAGTCGTTTAACAGTTCCTACACCAGCTTTCAAACACACTAGTCGTTTAACAGTTCCTACACCAGTTTTCAAACACACTAGTCGTTTAACAGTTCCTACACCAGCTTTCAAACACACTAGTCGTTTAACAGTTCCTACACCAGCTTTCAAACACACTAGTCGTTTAACAGTTCCTACACCAGCTTTCAAACACACTAGTCGTTTAACAGTTCCTACACCAGCTTTCAAACACACTAGTCGTTTAACAGTTCCTACACCAGCTTTCAAACACACTAATTGTTTAACAGTTCCTACACCAGCTTTGAAACACACTAGTCGTTTAACAGTTCCTACACCAGCTTTCAAACACATCGTCGTTTAACAGTTCCTACAATACACTTCCTTTACTTCACAAGTCACAAGATTTTATAGTTACATTAATTTAAATGAACTACTTTCTTTTATTTATATTATACCATAAATTGTAGATAATAGTCCATACTTTACAAGTTGTTAATTTCATAAAGCAATATTTTTAAAAATCCTAAAATCCCCTTGTTGTGAGAAATGTAATATATTTTTCTTTATGAATCCATCTATTTTTTTCACAACTATTTCAGTAACTACAAAATTTACTGTAAATTAGTCACTATAAAATCGTCATTGCTCAGACAATCCATAATTTTATAAAATTCAAATTTTTTTGGTTACAGAGCCAGCGAACAGAATACGAGATTCTTCACACTACATACACCGATCACATCCTCTCTTTCAGGATAAACAGTTAAAACTATATTTTGTATAACCAAGATTTTCATCTATCAAATGATGTATTATATTACACTGTTTAATGAACAGCGAGAAAGCCAGAGAAACTGTGATACTTAGGGAAAATTGTCTGCTTTTTGTATGTTATTATTTTATGTTCTTTGGTGCATTAATTAATTAAGTAAAATTTATTTAGTGCATTACTACCATTAGTAAAAATAAAATAGGGTAAAATGTAATGAACATTTTAAAGCAAAAATACATGAATAAGTACTTTGTTCCTTGCTTTTCATCTATATTCTTTATTTTCTATTATAAAAATAACAAATTTGAAAAAAGGATCTCCTTAGGCTAGTTAAAACTACATCAGGTGAAACAAATAACAACAAAAAGATTTCACATGAGCAGCTCCAAGTAGCCCATAGGTAATGTCATAGGGTTATGCAAGTTGTACTTTATCCAAATGATTGACAATTTTTAATACTGCAAACTTTTATTTTCTTGATTTGGTGGTACAAGGTCGATTGAATTGATTGACCTCGTATAGAGTTAGAGTACAGAAAATAACAGACAAAATATAAAGTTTTTGAAAACAAGCAACTGAAATATGCAAATAAAATTTAAGATTTTTTCAAATGAAGAAAAGTATTTTTTGTGTTAACATAAAAACCATTTTGCAAACACACACACGAGTCAAAAAATACTCATTATATAGAGGGACAAATATTTATTATTTTTTCACTCCAGACTAAAAAGCATCTCCTCCCTCTTCAAAACGCATGTGTATCAGCAACTTTTACACACCCTATGTAATACATAGTTCTTTCACAAACATAGTCCAATATAGTCTTAAAATATGTTTCACTAATTTATAAAGCTGTAAGTATACCAATTTTCACTCTTCCTCTTTCAGGACCTTCACCCATTACTAGAATGTTTGCTGGTTTCTGAAAATAACAACACCATGTAAGTACCAAAACATTCAGATACTACAAAACATGAGATAACCCGTTACACACACAAATATTAGCCTAAAATTAAAATTTACTACACAGTATATATACGTTTGTTGGTAAACAGTAAAGATATTCATTATTTTGATAAAATCATGTCTGTGGGTATACTAGTTGATTACACTGGCAAGTGTACTGAGAATACTTACCTGGTCTTATGAAGACTCTATATTGACAACATTCAATAATTGCCATTATTTTCATAAGTTAAATTTAAAAGATATTTTGGTAAAAGTTGTAGTCAGATGTACTGTCTTTAAAACCTTTTAGCTATCATATAATAATAATAATAATAATAACAACCATATGAAGTTTGTTTGTTCAAAATGAATCAATCAAAATTCTTCGACAGAATTATTAAATTTTCAAATTTGTGTGCGGCTTTTTCCCCAACTGTTTTAACATAGAGAACCAATCTTGAAAGAGCTCATAACTCACCAAATCACGATGGAGTACCCAGTTAGCATGGAGATAATGAATCCCATCAAGGATTTGGAACAAAAGGGATTTTACCATTCCTCTTGGAGAAGCTACTGGCTTTTTATTGGCTTTTGCTGCTCGGTGAAACTTAATTATGTGCTTAACAAAAATATAAAAAAATGTATCACAAAAAAATCTTATTTTAAGATTGACATGAATTGTGATAAAAGCACGCCACCTACACAAATCAACTACCTTTAAACTTCATGCATTATAAGATGTATTTATGAAAATATTTTCAAATATGTTTATGTTCCACCATATGTTTTAATCCTATTTGAACAACGAATATTAAACCAATCTTGGAATTATGAAACTTAGTACTAAATCTCTGCATTTACAAAGCATATCTTTACAAACTTTACCAGACTTCTAGTAAACATTACAAATGTAAAAACCTACAAGTTTTATTTTACTATTTTCACTTCTCCTGTTGAGAACAGATGTAGTTCTCGCCACATTACAATATTCATATTTCATTTGCTTAACCTCTAGAACTTCCAAAGTCAGGATAAAAAAATGTGTTTTTGGTAGAACTTTGTATCTTATCTGTTACAAGATATATTATCACTATAAATAATCTTATCCTCAATCAGATACATCCAAAGTCTTCTTTCAACAAGAGATAACAACTTCAGACAATTTATCTTGTCCTTGTATGTCAAACTTCCAATCTTCCTTCTCTGAACCCTTTACAATTCAATATCCTTCTTCTAGTGAGAAGCCAAAGAATAAACACAATAATCCAAATCTCAACTTACAAGTGACTTGTGCAATGTACAATTGTACAATTTTTGTACTCAATATTTCTGTGGATAAAACTTGAAATAACTGACTTTCATTGCTTAGAATTTACAATTCTTTTGAGAAAGAATTTTTTACTGATGTCCAAAATAAGTGAAAATTTAATGGATAAAACTATACAGGGGAAGATTTTTTTTTTTTAAATTGGTATAAAGTTTACCAGTACTATAGTTTTCTTTTCCAAATATGATTATACATAATTGACCTAATTTATAATTTTACTTGCAAATTTGATTTTTTTTTTCATATCAATCACTTTATTAGAAATAAAGATATAACTTTCAAAATCACTCCATCATAACCTAATTATTTACATAACACATTAACATTATTTTAATTTTGTTTGTCTTATTTAGGTTACTTAAGGACTGTAAGTTTTAGACTGATTAATCCAAGCTGCTATGTTTACAAATCTGCTGGTTCACAAGTTCAAATGAGAAAAGCAATAAATCAGTAAACATGTTCAAATAAATAATCTGATGTTTAGAGAAAAATTAGGATCACCAAATTATTTATTTTAACACTGTAACTATTTCAAGTTTATTAAACTTTGTGTTTGTGTTATGCTGATTAAAATAGCATAAAATATAAGATAATTCATATTGAATAGTATACAAGTTTTAAATTCTTAATTGTATGAGGCAATGTTTTGAAAAATTCTGTATTTTCCATAGTGTGACACAATTTTCCGTAGCGCGAAACGTTTTTTTCTTCACATATCATCTCTACTTTATCCACCACCATGTGAAAAGTACAAAATTAAATGTAAATTACTCACTGAAGAACTGTCATTGTTCAGACACAACACACACAGTCTTGCATTTTGTTTGGTTACAAAGTTACTAAGTAGCAAACCAGAAACATCCTGCTACACCCAACTGTTACATTCTGTCTTTCATAATTAATTAACACCTTTCTTAGGTTTAATTATATATTACCTACAACCAATAGTAACTCAAGGTTGCCATCTGCCAAATGAAATACTGTATAACGTTATGTTCTGAACAGTTATATATCAATTTCACTCAGTGTACCAACATCACTACTATGGTGAAGTCAATGGATTAATAACCCTTGTCACAGAGTTAGAAAGCCAAAAATATTTTGAAAGGTAAGGAAATTTGCCTAATTTTGGCATGTTATTAGTCTATATTATTTGGTGCATTATTTAATTAAATACATATTAAGTGCGTTACTATGGGTAGTATAAAAAAAATAACTCTTTTTGACAATTGAGAGTAATAAAAAAGAAGATTGGGTAAATATTTTATTTCTTGTTTTTCCCATTTATTCTTTATATATATAATTATAAAAGTAACTAATGTACAAATAGGAACCTTCATAAATTATTTAGGATAAGATTAAGTAAAATGAATAATAATAATACAATTAAAATGTTTCATTAGGCATGCTTGAACTAGTTCGTTACAGTAGCTCATGAGTAATGTAATTCTATAGCATAACACGAGCTGCATGTGCCTTGTGGTTTACAACTTATAAATCATTCCAGAAAGCTAGAAAGGGTAATTCAGATTTATTTCGATTTTTGTTGTTGATGAGGTTGGTCAAACTTACTGATTCCATTTTGAGATAGGGTAGAGAAAATATCAGATGAAGTACAGAGTTTTACCAAAAAAAATGTCAAATGCAATTAGGAGGTCCCAGGGATAACACAAAGGTAATTTGAGATTTTTTTGAGATGAGGAAAAGTATTTTTAATTTTAACATGAAAATTACATTTCACATGGACTATCCAAAACAAATACTAAATATATTCATGGAATTTTTTTTTAAATACTTCACTAAAAAATATGATATTCTTTTGTATGTTAAAAAATTATAACATTAAATGAAAGATTGCCAAATTTTGTAAAGATTGAAAGTTAGAGGAATTAACTCTAAAAAAAACTAAATGAATACAAACAGGCCACACAGTTGGTCATAGAGACCAAGGTCTTCTTAAGAGTTAAAAACTGAAAAATATATATGAAAGTTAAGCTTTACTTAGTAGACTTATATGACCTTCCAATTCTGCATAATTATAAGTAAAGCAAGAAGGTTCAGTGAAAGAATGGAGGACCATGTTAATATTCCAATCCAGAAGAGCAGGTCAACAAATACAGAAAAAATGGATTAACATGGTAAGGATGGCTGAGATAAAAACTCTGGGGTAATGGAAAAGATGAAAGGTATGGGATAAGGCTGCCTGATAATTCAAATTCAAGGATACCAAAGATCCATAACTAAAAAGCTATGTAAGAAACTGAAAGACACCAGCACAGTAGGACGAGCAGCAGAACATCTCCCAGCCAGGGTCCAACTGTGAAAGACCCATGCTTTCGCTGATACATTTCCATGGAGGAAAGAAAGACAGATTGAATCAAATGAAAAGCTATACAACAGGAACAACCATATCTACTTTCTGATAGCTAGAGAAAAACAAGGCATGAAGTGTGTGATGCCAAACTGGTGACTCAAATTGACAAAGGAGGTTAAGTAACAAGGAAAGTAGTAAACAAAAGAATAATTGTGGTGGGAGTAAACAAGGAAATCATGGTTGAGCCATCTAGTAGGGAGAGATCGGAAGGATCCAACACAGAGTGGTATGGCTATGTAAAACTACCTCCTGAAACAATCAGAAAGGAGGATAAATAGATAGGAATTTGTGGGACCAATCCTGGATGAAGGCATTTGTAGCCAAAACTTGAGGATGAGGTATTGGAAACCAGAAGAGGAGTAACTGATTAGAGAGGGTGGTAGCAAATGCATCTATATGAATAAAACCATAAAGATTGTAAAACAACCTGAAAACATCAAGTAAGTCTTGTAGGGGCAAAAAAGTCAATAAACCACAATGGTGAAAGCACCTGACATATAACATGCAATTAAACAAATCTATTGTGCAAGGGCCCAATATAGGAGATCCATTGCATAAAAACAGAAGGATCTTGGACGGGTGCTGCCTTAGTGATGGACATCAGCCACCACTGTGGAATTGTCGGAATGGATCATCACCAGACATCTGCCAATGGGAAAAAAAAATATCCAAAGCTCAACAGACAATTAGGAGCTCTTGGATGTTGATATGGAAAGGGAATTCACTGACAGACAAATAACTTGAAGACTCCTGGTGATTGACCCATGCACTCCATCCCTGAAGGGATGTGTTTGTATTCAGGGATGTGTTTGTAAACAGATGTAAATTTTGATAAGGAGGAAGAAGCAGGACACCCACCAATGTGCAAATCTTGTCCACATGCCAAAGGAGATTGTGTGCAAGGGAAGGAGGAATAGTGTTGGGAGCATCCAAGGGATTTTGAACAAGGTTCTGTTGCTCATGCATAGTTCACTGAAGGGAACACGTGCATGGCCAAGGGGGATGATCAGTGTCATAGAAGATCACATCCAAAAAAAAGAACCTCACTTGCAAGAATGAGGGACTACATAGGGCATGGCAAACTGACAATTCCATAGAACAGTCAGAAAGGAGAATGTTGATTGTGATTGAGACAAGTGTTGAAAAATACACCCAAATTGTGGTATTGGGTAGAAAGTAAGAACTCTCTAATTTTATCAACCAGCCTACCCAAGCAGCTTCGAAAAGTAGCTGAAAAGTACATTTAGCCAATTCCTGTTCAGAATGGGTCAGAAGTAGCCATTCATCTATGCAAAAAACACAGCCTCAGGGTATGAAGATCAAAGACTCTCACTATTCAATAAAGTACATAAGGAGCAGAAGCCAGCTTGAAGGGCAGAGCACAAAATTTCTGCACTACTTCTTGGCGAACAATCAGAAGATAAAGATGAGATCGTACCAATAAGGGAATGTGCAGATAACTGTTGGAGAAGTCCATCTTGATCATTCACAAACTTGGAGAAAATGATTATCAAAGAGTGAGGTAGGATTCCATGGTGACACATGGAAGATGAACAAAATGATTAAGGTGGGACAGATCAATAACAAGCCATCTTTTTTAAAATCACAAATAAATGTGAGTAAAACCCCGGTGAATGATGTGGAACACATTCAATTGCTTGTTGGGTAAGGAAGTCCTATATCACTTCTAAAAGACACTAGCAAGTTATGGAATTCAAGAAGAAGGAAAGAAAACAGGTACCTGGGGCAAGTGAAATGGGGAAGAAGTGGAATTTTGAGTCCTTCTGACAACCTTGAAAACCCAAACACTGGTGGTGAAATGATGCCACTGATGAATGAAGGCCACAAGTTGAGTTCTCACCAGGCACAAACCTGCTAGATAGTCACTGGAACTGTTGGTCGCATATTGTGTGTCATTGAAAAAAACAATGAACAAGAACACCACAAGAAGGAGGGACAGGTAAGGGCTGGAAATAAGAAGGGTGATAAACCAAAATCAGCTCCATACTTGGCTCCAGCTGAGATGAATGGCAACTAGATGTGAAAGGATAGATTACTGCTGGACAGATGCCACCAAAAACTCCAAGGGTCCCAAAACCATATCAAAAACAAAGTGTGTTAGTAATTGAACCATATGCAAATGGTACTGTGTGCTTATATATTATCAAAATGAAGGTAATGTAGTAGGAGACGAAAATAGCTAACGGCAAATATCTCTTGTTGTTTGTAAAATGTTAAAAGTGCTCCTTGCATATTTTCATGTGCAGAATTTATGAATAAAAATGTAACTTAATTTTAGTTGTCCTGTCTAAAGACCAAAATTCCTCTGACCTTTCATATTTTTTGCTGCTTTAAAAATTACTTTAAAATATACATTTATCAAGTTAATTTTAATGTCAATTCTAATGATAGTTCAACATTTTTAACTGAAAAGCACACTAAAACTGATATTTAATTAAAATAATTCATAATTAAACAGATATTTAGTTAAACTGACATTTAATTAAACAGATATTTACTTAAACTGATATTTAATTAAACAGATATTAAGTTAAACTGATATTTAATTAAGATAATTCATAAATAAACAAATATTTAGTTAAACTGATATTTAATTAAGATAATTCATAATTAAATAGATATTTAAGTAAACAGATATTAAGTTAAACTAATATTTAATTAAGATAATTCATAAAAAGAAATGTTTAAAATGTTCACATTTTCATTTTTACAAACTTGGCTATAAATAAAAACAAATGTACAAGTAGATTTGTTTTCAGACTTTATCCTGCCACTCTCAAAGAATAATTTATTTTTACTAAACACCTAACACCCCTTGAAAATATAGTATCCATTTCTCTAGTTTTTATAAATGCAGTGGCTTAAACCTTGTAATACTGCATATGCGAACAGAAACCTACACAAAAAAATCTATCTACACTATACATCATTATATTAATTGTGCTCTAAGTTGGCACCACTACTTCTTACATTGTTGCTTTAGTTGTGGCCTGTTTTGGCATCACTACTTCTTACACTGTTACTGTAATCATGGCCTGTTTTGGCACTACTGCTTCTTACATTGTTGCTTTAGTTGTGGCCTGTTTTGGCACCACTACTTCTTACATTGTTGCTTTGGTTGTGGCCTGTTTTGGCACCACTACTTCTTACATTGTTGCTTTAGTTGTGGCCTGTTTTTCCATCACTACTTCTTACATTGTTGCTTTAGTTGTGGCCTGTTTTTGCACCACTACTTCTTACACTGTTACTGTAATCGTGGCCTGTTTTGGCACTACTGCTTCTTACATTGTTGCTTTAGTTGTGGCCTGTTTTGGCACCACTACTTCTTACATTGTTGCTTTAGTTGTGGCCTGTTTTGGCACCACTACTTCTTACATTGTTGCTTTAGTTGTGGCCTGTTTTTGCACCACTACTTCTTACACTGTTACTGTAATCGTGGCCTGTTTTGGCACTACTGCTTCTTACATTGTTGCTTTAGTTGTGGCCTGTTTTGGCACCACTACTTCTTACATTGTTGCTTTAGTTGTGGCCTGTTTTGGCACCACTACTTCTTACATTGTTGCTTTAGTTGTGGCCTGTTTTGGCAACACTACTTCTTACATTGTTGCTTTAGTTGTGGCCTGTTTTGGCAACACTACTTCTTACATTGTTACGAGGAAATGAGATACTACCAATATATCTTCATTCATGAATAAATAAAAAAGGAAAATCATTAATAAAAGGATAAATATAGGACAATTAAGCTAAAAACTGAAGAAGGTATTAAGTAAATGTGCACTCACCCAAAGGTCATGTTCAGCATAATCAAATAGTAACCATACTTTACGATCTACATGAGACAAAAACACACCCTGGAGGTGGATGACGTTCGAATGTCTTAGTTCTCTTAATAGCTGTAAATGTAAATCAAACACTTAAGTAAAATTATCAAAATATTTATGATGAGTCTTAATATGATAAACAAAACACAAAATTTCATTCTAATGAAAATAAACCAGTTAATTTGATCAAACACAAAACTATGATATGAAAAATAAATTTATTGCATTTTGTCTTTGGACAGGATCCAAACACCAGTACTGATATGTTGACAATGTGATTTGTTTTTGGATAGGACCCAAACATCAACCTAGTAATCTTTTAAGTTGTTTTTTTTTAATGCACAAACAAATTTATTAAATTTTATATGAAATTTGGCAAAAATGGAGACACAAGGTCCCTTGATGGAACCATTATGCATGAGGCTGAAGCAAGGTGAGAAGACCATTCCATGGACAGTCTGGCTGAGAAGGTTGATCCACAATCAGAATCATAGCTCCTGACAAATAGTAAGCAATGACATGAACCCATACAGAAATGACTCAATGAAAAATGTCCTAGGTTTGAAAGCAGAGTCCTGGATCAAATACCCCCTTTGTGGTTGATATGCAAAAATGCCACAGAGTTCTTGGAATGAATCACAACTAAATGATTTACAAAAAGGAATAAGAAATAGGAGCATGCCAGACAAATAACCAAAGGTTTCAGCATGCTGATATGTAGAAAGGGCTCTTTCAAAGTCCACATGACCAAAGTGAGATTGTCATTCAGATATTTGACATGTGGAGAGGACACAACCTAAGTCCACATAAATAAAGTGAGATTGTCATTCAAAGATGCTTCCCAATCAATGGTGGAGGCATTGGTGAAGAGATGCAAGTTCAGTCAGAACTTGAGTCGAAGTGAGAACGAGTGAACCATTAAAGCCAAAGGTTCCTGCAAATTACTCCACTAGTCTCAAAGGGATCACTGACCAAAGGGATGAGTAATTCCAATAAAGTCATGGTCCTATAAAAGTGAAGAACTTCTCACACACTATGAGTAAGAAATGAGAGATAGTTCCATAATTTGCAGGCAGCTAGAAGAAAGATGAAAATGGCTGATAAAATAGTTCAACAAAACTCCCAGGTAACCATAATATTGTGTGGTAGTGAGAAAAGATTTGGAAATGGTGGCAAACCAACCATAATTAGTGGCTTCCCACAGAATAAGGTAGCTATGAAGGGAAGACTTCTTAGAAATGAGATAGGATAATTCAATAATTTATCTAGAAATGGCTTGATTGCTTGTTTGAAGTTAAGCACAAAGCTACACAATGGGCTACCCATGCTCTGCCCACCATGGGTGTTGAAACCTGGATTCTTGCATTGTAAGTCCACATACATAGTGCTGCACCACAGGTGGACATCTAGAAATGTAGTCATACTCCTAGTTCATGAGCACAAGTCCTGACCATAAGGATGGAGATATAAGGGGCCAGCACAATGCTAAATGGAAGAACTCAGATATGACCTAAGTGAATGAAGCATAGAAAATGTCACGAGGATATTCCAATGTAGATATACAGGAACACATTCTGAAACACTGAACTTGGTTATCCACAGTCTAGGAGAAAAGACCCAAGTGAGAGAAAAGAAATATTCCATATGAAAGTTTAGTATAACTAAGAAACAACTGAGTGAGAAGAAGTTGACAATTGAATGCCGGTCCCCAATCTTTGGGGAAACCACAAAGAGGTAAGAATGAACCCTAATAGAGTCATCTCTCTTTATAGTAAGTTTATCCAAAGTATCTGTTTCTTTCCCCAAACAAAGCACAGAGATGGGATCTGATGAAAGAAAAAAGGAAGATGGATAAGAAGAAGAAGACAAATGAATCTGAAAGTTCAAACCAACTGCCTGTCAAAAAATGTGCTCATGGGTATGCAATCCATGAGAGATAAGCCCCCCAGGGTCCACGAAACATTCTGACATCAAATTGATGTCAGACAGGTAGAAAAGAATGATCACAATGTGGGAATAGACAGATGGAAAACAGAGGAACCAGGACAAGTCACAGAGGTGGAGGGTTGAGTTTAAGAAACCATGTACAACAAGTCAGAGTGAAGGGTTGGGTTCGAGAAACCATGTACAGCAAGTTACAGAAGTGGAGGGTTGGGTTTGAAAAGATAAATAATTGATTGATGATGGAGAACCTGCAGCAGACACAACAGAATCAACAATTCTCTCCAAAACTTCATAACAAAAAAATGGGGCAAAATGATTGTGGAGAGAAAGAAGGAAGTGAAACCTGCAAAATGAGAATACCAAACAAGTCCCAGCAAAAAAGGGATTAAGTGAATAAGGAGAGGAGAGAAGCAGAACCAGCCATAGAAGGAAATGAAACAAAACTGCCTATTAATCTATTAAATTCTCTTGAAACCCACCAGGATGCCTTAGACATGAAGTTCAGAAAGAAGAGGTAAATAAGTACAAGAAGAAGAATCAATCAATGTCAAAAGTGAAACCAATCAATGTTGAGCAGTGGAAAGTGAAACCAATGCCAAAGAATCTGTTCCAAATTTTGGGAATCAAGAAAGGGAAGTTCAGAAGGACTGCAAGACATGATATAAGAATGAAACAGATGAAGAGAGAAAGTCATGAGATGATGAGAAGAATGTAGTTAGTTAAGGAAAAATTGGCATGAATGCCAATAAAGGAGGGACTAAGAAGAGTCAAACCATACAAAGGACATATAGAGAGTGAGTGGTACACACACCTGTGGTATTCTGACCTAGTAACGACACAAAGAGAGTGGTACACACACCTGTGATATTGAGTCCCAGTAACGACATAGAGTTTACACACACACCTGTGGTATTCAGTCCTAGTTATGACATAGAGAGAGTGGTAAACACACCTGTGGTATTCAGTCCTAGTTACAACATAGAGAGAGAGTGGTACACACACCTGTGGTATTCAGTCCTAGTTACAACATAGAGAGAGAGTGGTACACACACCTGTGGTATTCAGTCCTAGTTACAACATAGAGAGAGTGGTACACACACCTGTGGTATTCAGTCCTAATAACGTGAGAAAATCTGCCAATTCTTTTAAAAAGGGAGAGACATTCAGTAGCATAACCAGAAAGAAGAAACAGATGATCAAATTCATCCTCTTCAACTTTTCTCTCAAAAGGTCCTGGCTGTATAACGGAACCCACCATTTCATCCTCAATCAACAAACCTGCAGAAGCAATAGTTGATAAATGGCCATCTTCAACTACACAAGTAGTAGTAAATGTGACACAAACCAGTATGTTCATAGTTTGTAGAGACTAAGAAACAAATTAGTGCTTCAACAGTGCAAATTTCATTAAATCAAAACAGGAAAAATACATCTTACGTGTTCAGTTCCAAGCAACACAATGAAGATTTGACTGCACATGCATAAGAGAACTTAATTCACTAGATGCATCACCTTCCTATATGCACAATTCATGAGAACAAAAGATTAGGTACACTTCAATACAGGTTAAAGACACAGAAAAGTGGAAATTATTTCTCAGTGAACTTAATCTGTTATTTAAAAAGTTTACTACTTACTGCAATTTCTCTACAAGCAGACATTGAAATTCCAGTTCCCTCTATTTGTTTTAAGGCATAATCTTTCGAATCTGACCTACAAATAAACATACAGTAATATTACAGAAATATTTAAAATACAAAAGTTGGAATCAGACCTATAAATAAACATACAGTATTATTATAAAAATATTTAGTGCACAATAAAATTTATATCTGACCAACAAATAAACATACAGCATAATTCCAAAAATATTTAATATACAAAAGTTGGAATCTGACCTATAAATAAACATTCAGTATAATTACAGAATTATTTAGTACACAAAAGTTAGAATCTGACCTACAAATATATATACAGTATTATCATAGAAATATTTAGAATAAAAAAGTTTTTTAATTGAGGAAAAAGATGCCTTTTTCAATCACAAATTTAAAACAGAAATTATATTTTTGATAAATAAGAAGTAATATAATTATGTTTAGCACATTGGTTAAGTTTTAGAACACTATCACAGATAAAGAAAAAAAATTGTTAAACAGTATGTAAGTGAAATCCCACACCTTCTGGTTAGACAAATAGAACTCAAATGTCATGTGAAAATAATTCACATTTCATTTACGTGGATTCTATAAAAGTATCCTACTCGCCCTCAAACTGCTTTTGGTACAATGTAGACATACTTGAGAGCTAATTACCATTAAAAATAAAAAAACAAAACACAGTCTTTTATTTCAAAACAATGCAAGCAAACAAAATATTTAGAAATGGCAAGTTTGTTATATAATTGAGAACCAAATTTCTTAGGGCATACACAATCTGCACATATTCTATTTTGAAAACACTCACTTAGTGCTTCTACGAGCTTTGTACACATGACCATAAGTCCCTCTCCCTACTTTACAACCTTCATATTCAAATAAATCTTCAACTTTTGTTCGCTCAGCAATAGCCTTCATTTTGAAGTCATAGTCCATTTTTGGCTAAAGAGAAATAGAGAAGTAAACAATGTAAATACTTATGTCAACCAGTGTTCCAATATACAGTTCTCATAACATGCAATCAAAAAGGATCTGATGAGGAAACATAAGTCTGCTTAAATTAAATAAAAACCTAGTTGTGCTTGCTACCACATTCCTTCAGTAAAATATTCTTACACATAATAAGTGCATTAAAAAATATCCAACTGTAGAATTTTCAGAAGGATACAATGAATGATTTCATGATCGTATACTAGTATCAATTTTCCAAAAAACAAATGACCTCTAAAGATAAGATGAGATGACAGTTTTTACTGAAATCTATTTGAAGAAGATTACTCAAGCCAATTAATTATTCTTAGAGCAAAATGTATATGAGAACATTTACAAAAATTAAAATTTTATTTTAAAATTTGTCAGTGTGTTTTGTTTGTCCTTGAATTTCATATGAAGTTATTCAAGGGCTATCTGTACTAGCCATCACTAATTTTGAGGTGTTAAACTCAACAAAAGGCAGCTAGGCAACACCAACCACCACTAATGTTTTAGCTACACTTTACCAATTAACAGTGGGAATCACCATCATGTTATAATGATCCCACAGCTAAAACTGTGTGATTCACATGATAAAAATTTGGGTCACACTTGTTAAGAACTTCAGTATTATGTTGTCTAATTGTGTTTATGCTCGTAATGTTCTTTTAAAATGAGATTACTATTTAGAACTTTGAAGAAACAAGGTTTACACCACAGTTAGATACCAAAATATTAATTGTTGTCATTTTCTCCGAATTAATATATACTTTGAGAAACAAACAAAACCATGTAAAACTTCCAACTAAAAACACTATTTTGTTCACCGTTACTACCACAACACTAAGTTCCTGTCATAAGAAAAGTGTACACATTTCTAGAACTTCCATATAAAAATTAAAGGCCAGGCATTTTGATAATTAATGAGCTGCAATTAACTAAGATTTTAAAGAACTTATTTCACAAGTAAACAAAACATCATCCAATAACTCTTGATAACACATCAATTTTTCAATTCATGATACAAACTGCTTTCAAATCTATACTGGGTAATTTATAAACTTTAGTCTTAACAGTTCCACAATCAAATACTATTACTGGTAGAACAGACTGCTGGACATTATTATACCACCTGTTGATTAAAAGGCATAAACAGAGGTACGTTGTAAGTCAAACCACTGAACACAACATAGAGTTAACTACGAGTATACACATATTTTAGTATATACATACATACTATTGTGTGTACAAATGCACATCGTTTCAGTCAATGCTATTCTTCACACCACTAAATGAGCGGTAACTCCTTTCATTTACAGATTTACTGTTCAATTAGTGATACGTTATTACGGGTTTTCCCCGAAATGTTCTATTCACAATAGTTATATTATATATATGTAGTTAGCTCCTTTGACCCATAAGTACAGCATACTTATTAAAAATTATACTAACTCAAGTTACAAAAGTTAATATTATTTAATAATTACTAGCGTCGCTAAAGTCATACATTTATTTCGCAGTAATAACAAACAATTGTTAACTATTTTTCTATCACATATATAGTTACTTTGATATACCTTTCTGTGTTTTAGGTGAGTTTAAAACTAACTTCAAAATAAAGTACAGTTTATATCCGACCCGCATCCTTCGTGGTCTACTATTTCAAGACCTACCTTTGTAGTTCAAACGTTTATCATTAGGTGGATATTCAGCTGTGTGTTTATATATATATATATAGTTCGTAAAGTATTAGAATTTTGATATTTGTTAGAGAGATATAAGTTGAGTACAATCTTATGAAAAAATAATACACTATGCCACAGATTAGGAAACACAAAGTGTAATTTTACAATTTCAGTTAAATTGCGTGCCTTGAAGAAACATTTCATGTATAAATTGTCTATTTCATAGTTCTTTCTTCCCTGCTTCCAGATAAAATTATGAAGCTCTTTGCCTGTTCATAAATGTTACCTGTATTTGTATTATTTTTCTCATAGCAAAACCATACTGAGCTGTCTGCTGTATCTGATTTTAACGTAAAGTTACCGCTATTTAAGAGGGAACCAGCATTTGTAAATTAATTAATTAGCTAAGAAACATGCTCATTGATTTATTAAATAACAATTTTCAGTATAATTTTCGATTTGTGAAATTGCCTGTTTATTTATGACATTTGTACGACAATTTTAGTAAACTGCTTGTTTGTTTTTGAATTTCGTGCAAAGCTACTCGAGGGTTATCTGCGTTAGCCGTCCTTAATTTAGCAGCGTGAGAGTAGAGGAAAGGCAGCTAAATACTAAATAAAGAAACAAACTCAAAATTAAAGAAGCCTTACTTATACAACAACTTATGCCCAAAATAAACCAACATAACGGAACACCTTTATATCTATGTTTCAAAATAATATAATAAATAATAATAATAAAATAATCATATAAAATTATATATTCAAAAATCTAAGCCCGCCCTCTACATTCCGACACTCAGTTACACAACTCTTTTCGAACATGTGGTCAGCTTCCGGTCAGTTACCTCTCTCTTTCTTTGTGAACCTGACGATAACCGAAGAAGGTCGAAACGTTGCTCACTCCTCTACTAAAAAAATTTTCTCAACCCAAACGAGACGTTTTTACAAATATAGTACCTTTCAGTTTCAGCAGATGAAATGACATCATTTGGCACATCACTTAGCAAAGAAAATCTGTTTGTGCATCTCTCCTCTTCTTCTCATGTGGGTTTCTAGGTTATCAACAATTATGTAAAAGGTAGTGATATGAAATTTATCTCTGGCATTCAGATCTACTTCTCGTGCATTTGCATCATTGAGTACCTTCTTTCCGGCATGTTTGCGAGTTTGAGCTGCATTGTAATCAACATCTGGTAGCATTTCCTTTGCAACTACAGGTAAACATCGATATAAGACGCATCAATGATGCGCGATAATTAGTTGGGCGCGATGGAGTCTTAGGCCCCAAATTTTTTTGGGTTTCTCCAGAGGCTGCCGCTTAAAATTACCTCTGCTTAATGTAATCAAAAACCAAATCCACTTCAATCTGTTTTATGGTTTTTACGCCGCATATTGTGATCAGGCCGCTGGTTAATATGATCAAACCCTGGTCTGCATGTAATAATTCCTGGCGCTGTCAACTGCAGTAAAGTACACAATCTGCCAGTCATAGGATAGCTTTCAATGCATAGGCAAGAAGTATCAAAACTTTATTTTCATTAAAACCACAAGTCAACCTTGATCGACCGATGGATGACGAGGGATGAGTCATATACACCAGTGGCAGTGGCATGAAGTGCTGCAAGTGATAGCGTAAATGCTCAGGCCATATGTATATTTCTAAGAAACAGCTCGCTCCCCAGAAGCTTTCAGACGAAGGGGAAATCTGTGACGTCAGCTATTCCATTTTATTCTAACACCACCGAATAACTGAAAGGTCTTGTAACACTGGCTCGTAGGCAGAATTTCGTCGACCGCATCAATTTTGTCGTGTGTATGTGGGATAGTGACCCATAGTGTCGATGGCGACAGACTGCGATTTTCATATTTTTTCAACATACAGCGTATTTATACCCATGGAGAAGAGAGGCCCCAAGAGGAAAGCTTACACAGTACAAGAGAAGATACAGATTGTGCAGCGAACGGGGAAACAAGGACCAGGATTATGAAAGAAATAGGAACTCCAGAGTCTACACTTCGAGGTTGGCTAAAGGATGAAGATCAACTGAGAGAATTCTGCAACCAGGTGGATAGAAAGACAGGACTACAGAGGAAGAAAACCAAGACAGCAGCAGACTCAGCAGTGGACAAGGAAGTTTATGATTGGCGCAATCAGATACAACGCGGTCGAATTTTTTGGACCCCAACTAGCGCCTTATATCGATGTTTGACTGTACTTCAAATCATTCAAAGTCATCTTTTAATGTGCGTAGTTGGTTAGTTAATGACCTATACAGATCAGCACGTGTTTTTAAGTTTACATTCTCATTTTGCAGAAATTGACTTGCTTTATGAAACTTTTGCAAAATTTCATCCCACATGATCAACATAAATTATAGCTCTCGCATCTTATTTGTAATATCGCCTACTTTAAGAATTTCTTACCTGCTGGTTGAGGCTGATAAAATGTATACAGGATATAAATTGTAGAGAAAAATTAAGTGCCATTTGACAGCAGTCAACAGCACTTCTGCCGACCACGTTTAGTGAATGGACTGCACAGGGAACATATATGGTAAACTTATTTTCTTCTTAAATCTTTTGCTGCATCCCCTTATAGCGCCCATACATGTTAGCAGCATTGTTGTAAGACTGACCCCTACATTTCGAAAAATTAAGTTTGCAAACTATACGTAGGTACTAAAATACATGGCTTGCTATTTTCTCACCGGTATGACTTTTCAGTTCCAGAAAGGTAAAAAAACGTTCAGTAAGCTGCCAATCTTTTAAGTATCAAAGTACAACATTTAACTGATCTATATGTGATAGATCTGGCGTTAAGTCAACTGACAAACTAAAATAATCAGAATAATTTTCTTCATCAACAATGAATGCGTGGATCTCTGAGTTGTTGATCCAATGAGTTTTTCACAGGTGGTTTTGGACAAATAAGAAGGATTTCCTTTTCCAAAATTTTCATATTTCGAAATGTGTCCTGCTAAAAACGGATCAAACTGACTCAAGCAGCTCTAAAACTTTCCTATTCTTCAGTTGAAACAAGTTTTTCATCTATTCCTCGAATTGCCAGCTAATGTACGAAAAACAGTTATTACACGCTCTGAGCCAAAGAAAACGTTAACAATGTAAAGTGAAACAAGGAAGATAAGGAGATTTACAAATAAATCGATTAAAGTTGAGTGTTGCTGTTAAATAATTAAGGGCATGATAGCTATAAATAAAAACTCTGTGGTGTCTTAAGTACATGCTAATTTTGCTCTGACATTTGAATTATGTGTTTGAGCGTATACAACGAATTACATGAATTTGATACGACAAGGTTGTGCTTTACAGTGGAATGCTGGATAAAAGTACACCATCCAACGAAAATCATATTTCCCAGATTATCATCACCCAGATATACACCATCACCAACTCAGTGGAAACTGATAGAGTTGGTCAGGATGCTTTGGCTAAAGACATTTGCAAGACCCTTGCGATTTCGTAATGTAAAATTGTAGCCCTCGGATGAAATGGGAAACTTGCAATTTGAAAGGGGGGGAGCGGAGGAAGGAAGAGGAGAATTTACATTTTTAATTGAATGAGAAAACTGTTCAGTTGTGTATTAATTAATGAACCTTTTCTATTTCAAAACTGCTTTATGCAAAGGACGAAATTGTTTGCTAATTCAAGTGGAAGATATTGCTTCGAAGTATCAAGTAAAAAGCTTAGTTAGCTACACGCCCTCACTTTAGTACAGACAGCTTTTCACACAGTTTGCTTGAACGTGATTGTAGTTTATTACCGTCGCAAATAGAGTAAATTTTTATAAGCAAGATTTAACCCAATCGTTTCTTCTGATTTTCTTAATTTTGAGATGTTTGATGTTTTGTAGTTGTTGGTTTCATTCACCGAATCAACGCCAAAATATCCTCGAATTGAAGAACAAAATAAACAGGGCTATTTTGCCAGGAATAATACAATAATGCGGCCTGGTTCTATAAAACAGTATGGCAGAACAATTTACATCAGAAAATACAGTTAAGTGGACCGTAAATTTTACTCAAATTACAGTTTAAATTCATTTTAAAGTTATTCTGATGCAGTGATAACTGTAGAAACAGTTCCTGTGAGATATTTTATACACTGGAATTGACTTATTTTACACCCATTTTACAACAACAATGGGATACTATAAATTATTCATCTTCAAAAATGATCCCTTACGAACGAAACGGCATTATTATGATAGAAGCCCCGACGTAATTAGTTTTTAAATATGGATCATTAATAACGCAAAAAAGCTCTGTTAACAGTCTCCTAAGAGTCTTGAAACTTACTGACTTTTTTTAATGCATTTGGATTAAGCTTGGGAGAATTCATGAAGATTGATTACTTAATTAGTTTCACTTTCTACTTTGGATAAAAACATATAAATAGGTCCATTTTAAAAATATTTGAAATTAATTATATTCATTTTGCAACAGCAAAAAACGAAAAAACTCTGCCATATACGGGAGGAACGGTTTAAACCATCTCCCAAATTGTTCGTTTTATTTTATAAGGATTATTTAAACCGAAGAAAGCCATGTCAAGAATTTCGGCATCGTATTAAATTTTTTGTTTATTTTTTGTACATTCTTTATTCTTTTAATATTTACTTTTTTACATTTTTGTTTCTGTACTTTGTGATTTTTCTTTTGTTATGTCATTTCTTTTCAATATCTGGTACATTTTTCTCAGTGTCACCATTTCTGTCATTATTTCATTTTGCTTTTTGCACAGTTCCCTGTTTATAAGAAGCACAAAGTTTCAACATGATCCTCATACCTTTTCATTTTATTTTGAAGTATTTAATAGACTTGATGGATCATGAAAGTTATCACGACAGGCTTTAACAGTGGGCTTAAAACTCTAAATACTAAATAAAATCAACATGGTTTGGTATAATCATCAGCCACTCAATTCCTTAAGGAACATAGGGCCGCAATCACTGCGGTTTCCCTAACAGGTTTTTAAGTGAGTAAGTTGTTAACCCACTGCAACTAGCCGTCCCTAATTTTACAATGTAAGACTAGAGGGAAGGCAGCTAGTCATCACCACCCACCGCCAACTCTTGGGCTACTCTTTTACCAACGAATAGTGGGATCGACCATAACATTATAACGTCCCCACGGCTGGGAGGGCGAGCATGTTTAGCGCGACCCTCATATTGCGAGTCGCATGCCTTAACGCGCTAGACCATTGAGCTACTCTTTTACCAAAGAATAATGGGATTGAAATCACGTTATTACGCCCACACGGATGAAAGGGCGAGTGTGTTTGGTGTGACGGGGATTAGAACCTGTGATCCTCAGATTACAGGCCGCGTACCTTAACCACCTGGTCATGCCGTGCCGTATTACAGTTAGATGTTATGTTATGAATTAGTTTAGATATAAAGGTTTTCCTATATATAAAGTTCTTTACATCATCATTAGTACATCATAAGATCTCCCACCACCGCCTTATTTGCTTTGAGATTTTCCTTTCTTGTTACAGGGATAGTGCTGTCATACTACGTTATCCTCAATCTTACAAACATTAATTCTGGTCGTTTTCACTGGATTACAAGAAATAAGGCTTATTGTTCATTTTGAAACTATTCCAAAATTAGATTGATATGGTACCTTTATAGTCTGTAGGTTACTTAGTTTAGCAATGTTGTTGAATTGGAAAGCTAAGTTATGGAAATGCATGAATTGTGCGATGCAACAATTCTCTTCAGTAATACATGGTTATGTAAATCATAACTGTTCTAATAATCCATATTTTGTAGTATATGATCAGATTTGTGAATAGATGCAGAACCTTCTTCATTGTTCGCTTCTCTGCGTAAAAAAATTCTCAACCCAAACGAGCCGTTTATACATATATTTTTATCTACAAGGAGTTTTCTCGGCATCACCGAGATGCAGAAACTGGAGACACTATTTCCATATCTAGTTACTGCATTTGAGCATTTACCAATTCATTTTCAAAATGGTTAATTTTATCACTAACTTTAGTTTCTACCCCAACAATCTTTTTTATACTTTGAATTTTGTCATTGCTTCTTCAATCTCATTGTTTTATTTCTTCATTGCATCATCAATAGTTTCTTAATTTTTAGCCCCCAGTGGCTCAGCGGTATGTCTGCGAACTTACACGCTAAAATCCCGGTTTCGATACCCGTGGTGGGCAGAGCACAGATAGCCCATTGTGTAGCTTTGTGCTTAATTCAAAACAACAACTTAATTTTTCTTCAATCATATTTATTGTTGTTTCTAGTTCTTTAATTGCTACATCCTCTATTTAACCCATTTCTTAAATTTATGTCTTTTTCTTATACTTATTTTTTTTTCCCCTTCTGTTTGTCTTTCAACTTTCTGTGGAAAATATTTGACAGGTATATTGTTCCATGAAAGCAAGTTTTCTTGGAATACTCCCAATTCCTTCAAAACAAAATTTATGGTATTTGGATCGAATGATTCCATCCACCCAGTGACTCTGAGTACAGGAATGAGATTCATCATCTTCTTTACATATATGTTAGATTTCCAGCCTCAACCTTTTCTCTGCCTGTAGACAATTTTAATGTTTCTCACATGTAACTTATGCAGTAATAAAAGTTTCTCCACTTGAATCTGAACTGAGTGAAGCAGAATAACTAAATATCTGATTACACCAGTATGTGAAAGTTTCTTTTCCTTGAAAACTAAATTCCTGCTCTTAATTTTTCTTTTCCAAGAATATTTTGTGATATTATGTGGATTCGAAACTGGTTCATCACTTGCAAAACCCAGAGTAAACCTATTTCTCACATTAACACAAGTAAGCTTCATCCCTCAATTACCATTGGTTAAAACAAGAAACCAACATAGTGTTACTTATTCTTATGAAATGAAGTTACATTTCAGTTGCTTTTTACACAATTTTGTAGAAATTAATCAAAACTACAAAGGATAAAACTGAATTCTTAAAGAAAAGTTTTAGTATTATTATGCATTTAAAATTCTAAGTACATATATGAAAGAAATATTGTCAAATATCTAGCAATTTGTCTTGTTTAAATTACTAATAAGAAAATAAGGCCACTAAAAAATTTGGTTTGGTGATCTCAAATTTTGAGATGAATTTCCTTTCTTTGGCCATTGTCAGATCATGAGAAACAGAGACAAGATGAGGGAAAATAAAATATTTTATTAATGATTCTCACAACTTACAAAATAGTGAACAATGCACCACAACTCAATACAATAAACAACTGATCAATGACCACAGCTATGAATACTTAAAAATAAATTTCTTTGTTAGTTCTTGTATTTTATTTCCTTTTAATTTAACTAAAAAACAAAGCAACAAGGCTGAACTAAACAATTCTATGTTAGTATAGAAAATAAGCTATAAAACAGTGTCAAAATATTCAAGGTCCTACTTGGAGTTCACTGCAGAGCTCCAAACTGTATAGGTGTAGTAACCATCATGCCACACAACTTCAGCATTGCCTTCAAGCAAACTTTCTAATGGATGTTTGGAAAAAGTAGCTAAACGGGAGTTAGACTGATTATAAAAGCATTCCAGGCATATGATTGTCTGAAGAAGTTAGATTTAAGAACTGGTAGGCCAGTGTACACAATCACTGTATACAAGAATGTTGTAGTTCTGGAAACCATAGAGCAACCGAATGTGACAAGAGAAGACTGCTATACAAAATGTGTGCAAGTTATTGTGTTCATTTGACTAGAAGAAAATTCATCAATCTATTCATTCAAATTTAAAACTCAGAAGTGTATAAATGGTCTGAATATTTTCACAGATGTTTTTCATCTGCATCGTAAACTATCCTGTGATATCTACAGCAAAACAAAAAGATACACTTGAGGATGAATTCACTGAGGCACCACTTGAGTGTAAGGAGCAAACTCATCTAAACTCAAGTAATTTCTGTGGTACTAAGAAATACAGTAAGCAAGGCTTTTGGTTTTGGATAATTGCTCAACAAATCCATTGGAGACACCAGCAGATAGTAAATGCTGTAATAAAACAGACCAAGAAAACTAATAGAGTAAAAGTTGACCTGGCATTCAACTATAGGGAGCATGGCAAAACCAATTGTGGCCAGTTCATCTCTCCTTCTAGGTAAGGTGTAGCTTGTTACCTACCTGTTACAGTTGCCCCAAAGTCTTGTGTGGAAATGACTGGATTTTCAGCAGGACAATGCTGCAATTCACAATGCCCAAAGGACAAAGGACTTTTTCATGGTAAATAATGTGATTCTTTTGGACCATTCGTAGTGTTCTCCTGAACTGAACCTCATTGAAAATGTTGGGGGCGTATGACAAGGGAAATCTAAAGAAATGGACATCAATTCCAAACAGTGCATGATCTTCGTGAAGTCATCTTCTACATTTAGAACAGCATTTCAGCCAATCTTCCATAAATGCTTATATTGATCATACCAAAGCAAATATTTGAAAATATTTGCAATGATGGCTATGCAACTCACTACTGAGACCACTTGTTGGGCATTTCCTACCCTGTTTAGGACTTCTTTTGGTATGGTCTTAAACTTTTGACCAGCTAGTATTTAGGCAAATTTCACAGTGTTCACATTTTCCCTATTAAATGTTTAAAAAAGTTTTTTTTTATTTTTATTTTCCCTTTTCTTATTTTCATCTTTCAAAGCTCTACTCAAATAAGTGATTGAGTCTAACAGTGCAAAATGCACACTTTTTCTTTATGTTTATTGGCCTTAAGATTTTGGCCATCATTGTATCTTGTCAACATTAATACCCGTACATACCTTACACATCCTGTGAAACATTAATATTTGTATATAACTTACATCTTTTTTGGAACATTAGTATCTGTTTACAACTTGCATGTCTTTTGAAACATTAATATCTGTATATAAATTATATATTTTGTGGAACATTATATCTGTATATACAGTCATGTGAAAAAGTTAGAACACCCAATGAAATCCTGTATATTTGTGTAACATTTTCAATGTATAAATATTTAATCTCAATTTCAACAATACTGAGAGACAAAAGGAATATAACTAAACAATTATAACAAAAACTTTCAAGATCTTCTCTAAATGTAATTCTACAAAAATACTTATTCTAACTGAGGAAAAGGTTAGGACACCCTACCCCTAATAGCTAGTTGCCCCCTTTTGCTGAAAATAACTGCAGTGAGACGCTTCTTGTAGCCATCTACCAGTCTCTGACATCAGCCTCAGAAAAGTTTGCCCCACTCCTTAATGCAGAATTCTTTCAGCTGTGAGATGTTTGAGGGGTTTTTTGCATGTACAGCCCATTTCAAGTCACTCCACAGCATCTTATTGAGATCTGGGTTTTGACTCGGCCATTCCAGGACTCTCAATTTCTTAGTTTTCAGCCAGTCCTTGGTGGGTTTATTGGTATGTTTTGAGTCATTGTCGTGTTGCAGCATCCAGTTCAGCTTTAATTTTCTTACAGATGGTCTGACATGATCCTCAAACACCCTCTTGATACACAGTAGAATTCATGGTGGATTCTATAATTGTGATGTGTCCAGGTCCTGCTGCAGCAAAATTCAAAAAAGGAAAGGAAGGTAAAACAAATCATTGAAAAACAGAAAAAGCATAAAACCAATGTTGACATCGAGTTTACAATGGTAAGAGAAAAAGCAGAGTAAAAGAAGTTGTTAAGTACCTACTCTAGCAAAATGGTAATGATCATAACCCACCAGGAAGACTAATATGCAAGTTCAAGAACCACCGTTAGTCACCTGAAGTTGGCCTTTCTAGTCCTGGTTCCGGGTTATGTGTCATAGCAGCCATTATCAAAATGTAAAATAATAGAATTTTTAAACGACATATGGCAAAATCGTAATAATGAGTAGCCAAATGTCCAGTAAAAAGGTAAAAGTAAAGTAAATGTAGTAAAATTAGTAAAAGTAAACGAAGGTAAAAACAAAACAGCAATTAAAAGCAGAAACTTGCATAAAATCGATGTTGACATCCAATCTATAAAGGTGTATAGAACTTCTGTAGCAAAATGGTAATGATCATAACCCACCAGGAAGACTAACAGGCAAATACCAGAACCACCATCAGTCACCTGAAGTTGGTCTTTCCAGTCCTGGTTCCAGGTTATGTGTTATTATGACCAGTGCCAAAGGGTAAAGTAATAAAAGTTTAAAAGACATGCAGCAAAATTGGAATAACAACTCACCAGGACGACTAACGGGTAGTTCAACAGCAGTGTTAGTCACCTGAAGTTGACCTTTCCAGTTCTGGTGTGAAGTTATTTAATGTTCTGGCCATTTTTCAATGTCAAATTGAACTAGAGAGAATGAAACTGTGAAAAGGGAACCACAATAAAAAAGGTGTAATGAATAAATATCAAACACTTAAATGAGATTAAAAAGATTAATGGCCATTAAAAAACTAAACACTTTATCAAGGTGGATAGTGTCACCATCACCAATAACACTGTCCAATGTTACAGATAAATCCTGGGAAAAAAAACATGTTTAAAATAGTGCTGTCGTTGAGAATTGTAACGATGGCAAGAAAATAAAATATGGCTGATAGTAATTTAGTGTTACACAAACTACACATTAGTGCATCAGTTCCAGATAAAAGAAAACAATGAGTTAAAAAACTGTGACCAATGCGTAGTCAAGTTAACATGTCCTCTGTTCTGGTGTCCAAATAATTCAATTTTAGACTCATCTGTCCAAAGAACATTATTCCAGAAGTCCTGGTCTTTGTCTACATTCTCTCTGGCAAACTTCAGTCTGGCCTTGATGTTTATCTTAGAGAGCGAAGGTTTCCTCCTTGCACACCTCCCATGCAAGTTAAACTTGTGCAGTCTTTTTCTGATTGCAGACATGCACATTCACATGAACAGTAGCCAGAGCCTGCTGTAGGTCCTGTGATGACATGTTAGGGTGTTAGGAAACCTCTTGTAGTATCTTGCAGTCTGCTCTAGGGGTGAACTTGCTTGGACGACCATATCTGGGCATGTTGGCACTTGTTTTGAAAGCCCTCCACTTGTTGACTATTTTCCACACAGTAGAATGGTTGATTTCAAAATATTTTGGAATCATTTTAAATCCCTTACCAGACTCATAATTTGCTACAATTTTGTTTCTGAAAGCCTCAGACAGTTCTTTTGCTCTCACCATGGAGCACACCAAACTAAATGTCTAAGGTTTAAATAGGGCAAGCCTCATTCAGAATGCTGAGTAACGACCTTCTAATCATGTGCACCTGTGTGTAAGTTGAGGCATTTTAAGTGGGAATAAATGTGGGGATTTCCTAAATTTTTCCTCAGAATATGCATTTTTGTAGAATTACATTTACAGAAGATCTTGACAAGCTTTTTCTTCAGTTTTAATTGTTTAGCTATATTCCTATATTTTCTCAGTGTTGTTGAAATTGAGATTAAATATCTATATATCCAAAATGTTAAAATACACCGGCTTTCATAGGGTGTCCTAACTTTTTCACATGACTGTTAAGTTTTATATCTTGTGGAACATTAATATCTGTATATAACTTACATGACTTGTGGAACATCAGTATCTGTTGTGGAACATTATATCTGTATATAACTTACATGACTTGTGGAACATTAATATCTGCATGTAATTTGCGTATCTCGAGGAACATTAATATCTGTACAAAACTTGCATTTCTTGTGGAACATTACTACCTGTACATAACTTATCTTGTGGAATGTTAATATCTGTAAATAACGTATATTTCTTGTGGAAAATTATATCTCTCAATGAGTTACATATCTTGTGGAACACTAGTATTTGTAAATAACTAACATATATTGTGAACATGAACACTTGTACATACCATATATATTTTGTGGAACACAAATATCTGTATATAAGTTACATATCTTATGAAACATTAATATCTGTATATCATAGAAAAACTAATGTCAGTGTCATAATACAAGCAACATCCTCAAAATAAAGATCACAAGTCTAAAGGTGCATTAAAATTTTAAATGTTACAAATAAACTATGTGATAGAATAAATAATAAACAAAACCATAAACTAATAAGATTCACTCTCTTAACTTACAGAATAAAAATTCTATAAACTGAAAAAATAAATATTTGTAGTTGGGGTCTTCATAAAACTTGCTACTCTTACCATTATGGTAGGAAGTTTAACTGTCTAGATAAATCATGAAACATACAGAATAAAAATTCTATAAACTGAAAAAATAAATATTTGTAGTTGGGGTCTTCATAAAACTCGCTACTCTTACCATTATGGTAGGAAGTTCAACTGTCTAGATAAATCATGAAACATACAGAATAAAAATTCTATAAACTGAAAAAATAAATATTTGTAGTTGGGGTCTTCATAAAACTCGCTACTCTTACCATTATGGTAGGAAGTTCAGCTGTCTAGATAAATCATGAAATGGTTAGTGAGTTTCTGGAAACTACAATAACATGTTGGATTAAAATATTTCAAGAATAGGACTTAAATCATAAAACTAACTGTCTGGTGAGACCATGGATTGTCATGATCCTGGACACAATTTAAACCATATTAACATTAAGTCGTGCAATGTGTAATGAACTGCTTTCGAAATTGTGGAATTATTCTTGATAATGGCGGAAATTGTGGAGAAGATGTTTGTTATGACGATTCAAGTGAAATCCAAACTCTGATTGAGAAGATTGATGCAGATGATTCTGTGAACGCTGAAATTTTTGTAAACATTGACAAAAATGTGTTAACAGAAACTGATGAAATTGATTTAAAATCTATAATAGAATCGCAAAAAGATAACAGTGTGAGAGATTCAGAAGATGAACATAATGGAAAAGATAGTGAGGAAATAAAAATTCCTACTTCATTGCAAGTGTTAAGTTATATTAATGCTATCAAATGGTATGCAAAAATGAAGGGAAAAAACGAACTTTATGAAAAGGCCATAGAACTGATGTTCTCTTTCAACAGCATAAGAAAGCCCATTAAAAAAAAAAGAAGTTGAAATTGGACATTTCTGTAAATAAATTTAAGATTTTGTGTACTTATGTATATTTTGAATGTCTATCTTTGTTCTTATTCTAATAAATATAACATAAATGGTATAATAACTTTATTCACTAATGTCTTACTTCCCTTGAGTTAAGCAAGTATAACATTCCACTCAAAAATTATGCATAATTAAAGATATGCATGTTTACTGTCTGAGCTGGGAATCCTGCTTAAGGCAGAAATTTTACTTGGTCCTTTGCAATTCTGCCTTAGACAGGTTTTAGTGTATTTTATTAGTGGGTGAAAACAGAACAAGAAAATTCAATCAGAAATTTAGTGCATACAGAAGAAATAGACATGAACTAAAATATAACCAAAACCATGACATGTCAATATATTGGTGCCAGCTAAAGACATTACTTACATTTACTTTGATTACTCATTAATGTACTCGTTTAAAACAAGTTGTACATAAAAAGCCAAGATATTAGGAAGTTCCATACTGTGTTATCAGTAAGTGATTAAAGTAAAGCTGTCAATATTTGTAAATATAAATTGTGAACTTGAGGCTACAAACAGGATGCTTCAAAACAAGTTTTTATTCCTCCAAACACATGCAGATACATTTTTGTTAACTTACATACTTGTTAACTGTTCTTGGTTTCATTGGTTTCTGTTTTCAAACATGCTATATTCTAAATGTTCTTTCATTAAATAAAGCTACTTGAGATAACAAACAAATTATAGAATATAAAACACTTTGGTAAATAAAATATACAAAACAAATATTTCTTTATGTGAGCAGTGTCAGTGTTGATTAACAGCTTTAACTTTCGTCAAGTTATAGAAACAAGTACCTCTAACCCTGTAACTACTATCATGATGTAGAGACTAGTACCTCTAACCCTGTAACTACTATCATGATGTAGAGACTAGTACCTCTAACCCTGTAATTAATATGATGGTGTAGAGATTAGTACCTCTAATCCTGTAATTAATATCATGATGTAGAGACTAGTACCTCTAACCCAGTTAGTCTTACCAAGTTGTAGACTACTACCTGTAATCCTTTAACTTCTGGCAAGTTGTAACTGTGTAACTTCTGCCAAATTGAAAAGAACACTACATCTAACATTATAAAATAAATCCATATGAAATATCACAAGAATTAAAATGATACAATGCTTTTTTATGTATAGTGGTTTGATACACTGCACATTCTTTCTGTCTAATTCTTTAAATACAGGATAATTTTCCCAAAATAAGTCATATCTGTATTATTTGGCACATACTTTTCAATGTTAACACTGTGTGAAAATAAAATAAATAAATATACAATGTACAGAACAAAAGTTTGACTAATTCATGAATAAATTTTACTCTTTAAGAGGTTTAACTTACAAAATGATATTTTTTTAAAAGCAGTCAACCATCTTGTGATGTAAGTACCTGAAAAGCCTTATTGAGATTAGCAGTGATTTATTCATCTGAGCTGACATCATCACTTATTTGTCTTGGTGAAAGTTTGCAACCTTTAGATAAATAGTAGCTTAGCTTATCACATGATGCTAAGATAAGACCTAAGTATGGAGGAGAAGGTTGTAGAGGACTGGAAATGTACTCTGGGTGGAACTGAACTCCTACGAAATATGGATGACCTAGAAGAAACAGCACGAGTCATTACATAAAAAAAATTACAGTAAGATGTGTTCACATTCATTCATGTCAAATGAAAGTCTTTATGTTCACAAATCAGATCACTTGCCTGTCTCCTTGAATCATAGGTGCTAGAAGAGAAACAATTTTCACTCCTTAAATCATTTTACCTCATTCAGACTGAGTGAAGGTGAAAGGAAACTTACATGTTCATTTGTTAGCTCATTGTTCCTCATCCAGACCTCAAAAAAGATGAAAAATATTAAAACAGTTGAACATTTCACTTGAAAAGAAGCTGCAGGAAAACTCAAGTGTTATTCTTATACATAAAGTTCTGAGAAATACAAGCCCTCCAACACAAAAAATATCACAGAAATAAAAGCTTTAAAAGGCCTTGCTTTACTGAAAATGTTAAAAAAAATCACAATAGAAAAAAAATAAAACTTCCATCCTCAAAACACTTGATGTGATCAAAAAAGAAAGTGGTAGAGACAGATCAACAAATTCATAAACGTTATCACAAAACTGGTAAAGACAGATCAACACGTTTTTAACATTATTACAAAACTGGTAGACAGATCAACAAATTTATGACAAAACATGTAGAGAAATCAACAAATTTATAAACATGGTGAAAAAACTGTAGAGGCATAAATTTTATGCAAAAACTGGTAGTGACAGAACAAAAAATTTGTAAAATTTATGACAAAACTGGTACAGAAAATTTATAAATTCTTGTTTGAAATAATGTAAATTTCAACACTGTGGTAATGCTTCACTGATCCCTGGTGACAATTGAATAAATTAGGGTGAGAATATGTAGTCTTCAAAATTATAATATACTTGTACAAAGGTCATGTCATGAGTATTCTGCTTGAATGAACATACCAGTGAGATTTATCATATGAAATAACTGTTTTAACTATAAAGGAAAAAGTTAGAATATGGTAGAGGTATATACCAGAAAAAATAATTTTAATAGCATTCCACAAGCAAACTTTGATAAAAAAAAATGTTTAATACAAAACAAAGTTTTATTTTCATGCCATGGCCTTAAAAACGTAGAAAACTATCAGTAAAAGAAAAAGTTCATTTAAAAATCATTTCACGATACTCCTCAAACACTGGCAAGTGTAATGAAGATGAATGACACCAGGAAAGATATGAAAATAGGAAAGGAAGAGGCAGAACACCTAAACTCAATGACATTAATGTTTATTATCTTTGTTTATGTAGCCTTTGAGACAGAAGAAAGATTGCCACTGATCTCAACCATGAGATAAACAACCATATACCAAATGACAGAAAAGTGTTCAGATCCACAGTGTCAAGAAGACTCAACAAGAATGAAACGTGGTTATTCAGCCACTATAGAACTTTTATCTCAGTCTCCAAACATTGCCAAGAGTACAAAAACTGGAATGTCGATGATTGGAAGAATATTATCTCAGTGAAAGCACTCACCATGAAGAATGGAAGAAACAATATGATGGTGTGGGGGATGTTTTTCTGCTGAGAGGACAGAAGATATTTGCAAAATAGATGGAATAATGGAGCAGTGCAAGTATCATCAAATACTGACTTGTCATGGTGTACCCAGTGTTTTCCATATTACTGGTAAAGGATTCTACTGCTAGGCAGATAATGACCCCAAAAACTCATCCAACCAATGCAAAAATTAATAGACTTCTGGGATCATTCAAATGATGTAATGGCTGCCACAGATCCCTGGCCTCAATCCAATTTAACAGATCTTGGATTTTATAGATAAAAAACTGAAAAACCAAAAGTAACTTCCAAAGAAACTTTATGGAAATGTATTAGAGACATTTAGGGTAAAATATAAAGAAACACTTTGATTAAATAAGTTGCAACAATGCCTGAAAGACAGTCTGCAGTTATTAAAACAGATGGGGATACACAAAGTATGAACTGTTTACCGAATTTCTGTTGTACTAAGTATGTAGATTAATAATCTTTTGATGTTTCATCTGTGATATATCTATCATTGTTCTTTGAAAATAGCCTGATATCTATAATTTTTTTACTTTGTCCTAATACTGTTACACAATATTGTAGATTAAGAGATTTATAAAGATTATGTTTAATTTTTTACTTTGTCCTAACACTTTCACACAATATTGTAAATTAAGAGATTTATAAAGGTTATGTATAATTTTTTTACTTTGTCCTTATACTGTTACACAATATTGTAGATTAAGAGACTTATAAAGGTTATGCTAAAGTTGGAAATATTCTTATCAAAAGTTACACATTTTAAAATGACTATTTTCGTCTCAAAATCATATTGAGATTCTTTATTTTGGTGACTGTGAATAACAGATTTTTCTACCTTGTAGTTCCATGATTTCCATTCTCTCTCCATTTACATCTTGGCCGATAAATTTCATGCCTGAAGTTTCAAGGTCAGGAACAAAAGCTGGATTTACCTCATAGCGGTGTCGATGTCTTTCTTCTATGTATTGTTGACCTTTATAAAGTTTGCCTGTGCAAAACATTCAACAATAATATCGATAGAAACAAATTATTGAAATCTTTTCATGAGTTTATTATAATGATTACTTCATTTTAGATCAGAAAGAAAACAGTATTCTTAAAAGATACAGTACTATTTTTAAGATTTAACAAGTTTTAGAAGAAACTTACTCATACTGTATATTTCAGATGTAACAGATTTACTAATGCATATTTATTTTGATATCTATGCTTGTTTCAGTTTATTGTATATTTAGAAATGCTTGTAATTTAGCATCACATATGTGTTGCAAAAGTCTCGCTCTAATCTTTAAATTTGTGGAGGATTCTCGAGTGTAAGAATCAATAATGTTCTGTGTGTATGTTAATATCAGTATTGTTGCCAAATGAACTTTTGAAAACCTCATCTTAAGGTTTATAAATTGCAACACTTGGACAGATAGGCTATTATTATTTGTGATACAGCTAATATACTATAAGCCTCGGAAAATACAATTATGATTAATACTTATCAATCAGAAAAGTGCAGATACTTCAGTAGGAATGTTTATAGATTTAAAACATTACAACTGCTTGACTTCAGTTAATTAACTTACAACTTAAATATTTCTACTAGGACAGTTCCTTTTTTTCGTTTGTTAAAATCTTGTGTGAGCAGTGAGAGATAGCTTACCTGTTACATGAACTGATATCAACATAGAATTAATTCAATTGTCATGAACTGTGAATAAAATATTTAGTTTCAAAGCATATAAAAATCCAGTATTATTTGTGAAACTTTTGTAAATATTTGTAACAATAGTTATTATAAACTGTATTTTTGGTTGTACATTGAAATACATGTGTTAAGATTGTGTATATCAATCTTATTGGCAAATATCATAAATTTGATAGACATATCTACATTCAGTTAACTTCTAAATTAAAATTCCCAGCTATTGTGTTGCATACATAATATAGGAAATCAGAGACTCGTCAGAGATAAATTATAATATGTAACAGATTAAAATACAAGTATCATACTGCTCTCCTCAACTGTCCCTAATGCAAATAATGTTTCACTCCATAACCAGTAGGAGCAAGACATTCTTATATGATGCATGTGGCTCCCTCTACACTCCTCTAATAAACTATTACTTTAAAGTTTGATGGAAGATGTATCAAATAAATGTGGGGAGGAATTTTGAGAGAGATAAGTAACTCCCACAAGATTAACTAGAACCCCATACTGATGAGGGGGAATGGCAGAAGTATCGCGAAGGATACCCCTGGAATTGAAAGAATCAGAAAAGGAGAGCTCCACCACTTCTGATTCAGGTATCTTCTTCATCTAAATGTGGAAAGTGTGAAATATACGAGTGGAAATGAGAGGAGCACATCTAAGTGTGAGAGTATGTGGTAGAAACAAACTGTAAATCAATCCCACAATGAGAAATGTGGATAAACAAAGGATTTGTCTCTAGGTGCAGAGTGACTAGGGCATATCAGACCATAAGTGGTAAGTCCACTACATGAAATACCTTTTCATGAGTTACCAACTTTCATTCATGCAAGAATAAAATGAGGATCATACTATCTACACCTAAAAACTAAGAATTGGGGATTATACCTCAGATCAATTCCTTGGTATGATGCAAAGATTATCTATGATCTTTCGATTTGGGAATTGACATCAATATTAACTCACACAAATGTAGCACAAACCAGGACCATCCAAAGGCAATAACATCTCTGTAAAAAAAGAAAAATTACCAAGGATAAAACCAAATCCATCCCATGTACCACTATTGTGATCAACACACACAAAGTAACTGGAGGAGGAAAATAAACAATCTGAACTCATGTGAGGACATATGCTGATTAGTTAATTTTAATCCAGAATCTCCTTGCAGGGTACTGACATTCAGACAAGGAAAGAATGAGGGTTCCCAACTGAAAGGGTGAACTGCAATTTTGACAGCTCCACTCCAGTAATCGTGTCAATGGTATTAGGAGATATCATCTAGTAAGGTAATGATCAACTCCTATTGAGGCTATGTCTCATCTACACCAGTAGGAAACCACTACTCTACTCTCAACTGAATGGTTATAGCCATCCTTTTGTCAAACCCATTCAAGAGCTAACTCAGTGGCTTGGAACTAGAAAGTGAGGACTACCATACTCCACTTCAGGAAAGGAGGGTGCTAATGGAATGGAGAGTTTGGAGGAACATTATTACTAGATACAGTGCAATGGGTGGCCACAAAACTTTATTTTGTGGAGAAAACTATACTGAGTTATTCATTCAAGGCATGGCAGAGATAGGCAACAATCCCATTCTGCTTTACCCATGGGTGGTATGGTACAGGATGGGCACACTTATAAAGCAAAATTTTGTAAAGTTAATAATTGTCAAGTGGTTTTGTGGAACATCCTATCTCCACAGTGAGTGTGCAAATACATGGAAGAAAAAGTGCAAGTCAGCATGAGTGCAGAAAGTGCAGATATGGAATTAAAGAAAGCCTGGTCGAGCACCACTCTCCAATGAGTATAATCCATGTGATAAAAGTAGAAAAAGGCTTCTAAAAGAAAGAATGTATGAATAAAGACCTTATGAGTTACAGTTGCACCAAAGTTTTGTGGTAGATGAAACCCCAACAAAGAAGAAACCACAATATGATGAAAACAATGGATGATGAACAAATTGAGAGTGGTCCATATACCAGATTGTTGAATATCCTCCATGAAATGACAAAGATGAGAAGCAAGGAAAAAAGTGAGGTGTTGGAAATGATGGGGGGAGGAATAGGCCAGTTGAACCAAAAGGCAGACTCAACTGATAAGTACAGAAGGTGAAAGATCAGAAATGTGGAGGACGAAAGTTCAGGAACGTGTACCCCAAAAGGTAGCAAAACAGGCGATATAACAATGAAGGGTCCAGATTGAACATAGAAGCCTATCCTAATCCAGTCAAGCATAAAGATGAGATATATAGAAGGAGGGGAAATAGGAGAAAAAAAGAACAACTCTCCTGAGCAGAGGAGAGGGGAATGACCCAGATGATGAAGAAAAAGATAGGTATGGTGAGAAAGAATACATGAGACACCACTAGCAAACAACTCCTACTACTGATGTCCATGGACTAGTGGAAGAATGAAATATGAAGATGGGGAATGTGATTTAAAAAAAGGTAAAGGAATGTAGGACCAACCTAATGTCTCAATCTGGAAGGGCAGGATAACTGTGAAGGTGTTGTAACTAGAAGAAATGTATGAGCATCTAGGAAAATGGGATGTAAAAACTCTATATTATGGAGAAAAAATGAAAAACACGATAAAGCCAATTAATATCTGGAAGACAAGGAGACAGAAGACCCCCTGTTGAAAAGCCAAGGGTGAAATTCTCCCACATGAGCCATAACAGGCCTATTTAAAGGAAATCTACTGGTAGTAGAACAACAACAGAAGGCTTTTTATTGGCACTGGTATACTTCTAAGAAAGATGGCCACATGGAACTAGTTAACAAGAAAAAGACTCAACATGTGAAACCATATCATCTCACCAAGAACCAAACAAAAGCAAGGAGTAAAGAAGCAGAATATGTAGGTCAGGATGGAGAATATAGGATTGAGAAAGAAGGGAGAAAGTGGAAAGAGACGGGTGAGGATAAAAGTAGTCATCAATATAACTTTGGTAAACAAAGTTGAACTGGTGAATAGGTAGAAATCTGGAGGAACCAACAAGGAGTGGAGTGGAGTGGACAAGAGAAATCACTTGATGAGGAAATTGGATGGGAGGGTACAAAAATATACTTGTGTGACCACTCCTGGCTGAAAGCTTAGACTAGCAAAGCCTGAAGATGCACAACATGTGATAAACAGAGGGGTAATTTGATACTGAGGTCCCTTGCAAAGGTATCCACTTGGAGAGAACCACACCAATGACAAAGATCCCTAAAAATGAATGGATGTAATGCCCACTAAATTGGATACATCCAACTGGAATGTGAAAAAAATAATCTGTGACTAGATTGAAAGCACCCAGCACAAAACATCTCATAATTTGAATATAATATGCTTTGGCCCAGTATAATAAATCCATTCCAATGCCCCAAAACACTGTCTGAATGAACTATTACAAGACAATAACAGGTAAAATTAAGGAAATGATGTATTACAAAATGTACAGGCAGAGAATAAAACACATGTTGATATAACCCAAGAAGTGATAACATGAACTTTGGAATCCAATACACAAGGTTTATGAAATAAAGCAACAAGATTAAATTGATAAACATTAATATATGAATTGGTGGAATAAGTAAAAACAGTCTTTGTGGGAAGAAATACATTTGTCACACTAGGAGCACTAGGCACACAAAAGAGTATGTTTTAACTCAAACGCTGCCAAAAAGAGAAGTATAAAGGGAGCCATGTGCATCACCTGAGCACGTCTTGCTTATACTGATTAGGAAGTAAAACATGATTCTTTACATGACAGACATGTTGAGATCTTCTGATTGCAATTTGAAAGGAGCAGAATATTTATGACATGCTTAAAGAAAATGTTTGTATTTAGAGTGAAACAGTGAATGAGAACAGCTAATCTTGTGAAAGAAGGTATCATATCAGAACTTACTACCAGTCTTTTAGCCCAAACTTACATGTATAAGTAGTTTTTCTCCATAATAAAGAAACATTTGGGAATAGTTTATAATTACAGTTGAAGAGTGTCAGTATTAGTACAACATAGAGACTTCACATTTCATTAAATATTAGAACTTATGGTAACTTACTCAACACACTATCCCCATTTTGAAAAACAGTCTTACGTTTACCAAGACGCATTGTTCCTCCCATATGATCAGGGTTGTATTCAGGCATATCAATGACCTTAATAATTAAACAAAAAACATCAATTACAAAGAAATTTATAATGTTTGATAGAATCCTGCACTTTTCATGTTTATACACACATGAAGAATTGAACATTTACAGGTCTTTGTAAAAACATCAAACCATTTTCTTTAAAGACATGCTAAAACAGTGTCACGTTTCACGTACAAGTCCACAAAGATAATCAAAACATTATTAAACTAATATACAACTAGTTCTAAATGTCATTTCTTAATCATAACTTAAATTGTTTAACACTGTGAAAATATTATCCATGGAATTCTTAAAAAAAACTTCTGAGAACAAACATTAATTAAAATTATTATGTTGTTCATATCATCTGAAGTTTTTTATCCTTTGTTTTCTTAAATTTAAGTTTAATATTCTTCAGTATTATTCTTTTCCCTTCCCTGTCAAAATCATGAACTTGACTGAAAGCTGATGCCTTTTCATTGTTCTTGATTTATTAAATCGGATGTAGTCTACACAAGCTCTTTACACTGTTCACATACCACAGGATAGGGAGTATCAGGGTTAACCTCAGTGGAATTAGCATCTTTCCAACCCAGAACGTTGCGAGCAAATTCTATCACAGCACATTGAAAGCCAAGACAAACACCTGAAGAAAGATGAAATTGTATCTATGAATAAAGAAAACTTTGTTTGATTGAGATCATAAAATATTAAGAAAATAAAAAAAAGGAAAAAATTGTTGATCAAGTGCAAAATATAAATTTTATTAAAGTAATTTTGTCAGTATATAAGAATTACTGTATGTACAAATTATCACATGTAAGAATTACTACATGTAAGAATAACTATGTGCAGGAATTTGTGGAATCACTATATGTAAGGATTTGCAGAATTATTACATGTGAGGATTGGTGGAATTACTATTTGTAAGATATACTAGGTGTAAGATATGTGTAGCAATTACTATATGTAAGAATTACCATGTGAAAGAATTAGTATATGTCAAAATTTGTCGAATTACTATACACGAGAATTTGTGGAATTATGATATGTAATAATTACTGTGTGTAAGGATTAGTGGAATTACTACATGAATGTATTTGTGAAATAAATAAATGTAAGGATTTGTAAATATACTGTGTGTAAGAAGTAATATGTAAAAATTACAACATGTAAAAGAGAATTACAATGTGGGAGAATTACTATATGTAAGAATTTGAAACAACGTTAGTAATATAGACAGTAAATTACAAACAAGACTGTCAAACTTTGAAACAATGTTAGTAATATACATAACAAACTACAAACAACACTGTCAAACTTTGTAACAATGTTAGTAATATACATAACAAATTACAGACAAGACTGTCAAACTTTGTAACAATGTTAGTAATATACATAACAAATTAGCAAAAAGACGGTCAAAGTCAAACTTTGTAACAATGTTAGTAATATACATAACAAATTACAAACAAGACTGTCAAACTTTGTAACAATGTTAGTAATATACATAACAAACTACAAACAAGACTGTCAAACTTTGAAACAATGTTAGTAATATACATAACAAATTACAAACAAGACTGTCAAACTTTGAAACAATGTTAGTTATATACATAACAAATTACAAACAAGACTGTCAAACTTTGTAACAATGTTAGTAATATACATAACAAATTACAACAAACCAAGACTGTTCAAAAACTTTGGTAAAAGTGTTAGTAATATACATAACAAATTACAAACAAGACTGTCAAACTTTGTAACAATGTTAGTAATATACATAACAAATTACAAACAAGACTGTCAAACTTTGTAACAATGTTAGTAATATACATAACAAATTACAAACAAGACTGTCAAACTTTGTAACAATGTTAGTAATATACATAACAAATTACAAACAAGAAACCTGTCAAACTTTGAAACAATGTTAAGTTATATACCATAACAAATTACAAAAAGACTGTCAAACTTTGAATAACAATGTAGTAAAATATACATAACACATTACAAACAGACTGTAAACCTTTGTAACAATGTTAGTTAATATACATAACAAATTACAAACCAAGACTGTCAAACTTTGAAACAATGTTAGTTATATACATAACAAATTACAAACAAGACTGTCAAACTGTGAAACAATTGTTAAGTTATATACATACAAGACTGTCAACTTAAGTACTAAAATTACAACAGACTGGCAAACTTGTAACAATGTTAGTAATATACATACAAATTACAACAAGACTGTCAAACTTGTAACAATGTTAGTATATACATAACAAATTACAACATTCTACTTGTCATAGTAGTGGATGTTTGATTTGGATATGAATTTTGAAGTTTGATGCACATCACAAGTATTTATACACATTTATTCTTAACACAGTTTCCAGTGTTAGGCTTAACTTTAAGGCTTACCTTCATCACATTTCAATTTCTACACAATGATTTTTCCTTCATCAGTTAGTTTTAATTTTCTCAAATTATATGTTTAAAAAAGATTTATCTGTACTAATAATAATTGGCTTTTTTATCAGATTACTTTTTTATAGAAATATTTAGCCCTTTCAAAAGACTTATTTTGAAAAACACTGAGCTGTTTTATCAAATCATTGTGTTTCATGTTGTTTTTTGAAGAATAATCTTTTTTGTAACATCACTTTTTTTTCAGAAGTATCTAGCCTGCTTTATCAGATTATTTCATTCAGAAACATCAGTTACAAATCAGTGCAAGCTGTGTAATTAGAAAAGAACAAGTCAACTGGTATAGCTAATTAAATATACATACTTTCATTGTGACTCATTTTCTGTTTTTTTCTATTTTTAAGGTGATATGTATTCATGATGTCCCAACAATCTACCATGTACCATTGCTTATGCATAATCAAGGGCTTACAAAGCTTTTTATTGAAAGACTGCAGCTGAATCTTCCTGAAAAACGACCCCAGCAAATTCTGTCCAAATGGCAAGACCTCGTGGATCGTGTTGACCATTTAGTAAAAGAAGTGACAATAACTCTTGTTGGGAAGTATACCCAGCTAAAAGATTCATATGCTTCAGTGAACAAGGCTCTGCACCATGCATCATTAACATGCAACTATAAGTTAAACCTAAATGTATGAATATTTTAAGTTGAAACATAAGTGAACAAGGTCATACACCATCTTTCATTAACATACAACAATAAGTTGAACACAAATCAGACTAAAAACACAATATTATCTAACATGTCCCAGCACCTTCAAAACAACACAAGTCAGACAAATAACATTTAAGGTTAATTTCAATCATGTTCCAACAGAATAAAAACTACAAATTTTCTATATCCTTATCACAGTGTTATTTTTAATACCAGGTTTAAAATGTCAATTTTATAATAGTGTGTATCCACTAACTTTTAAATAGTAAGAGGCAACACTGATATCCATTGAATTTTTTTTATTTTTTTCTCAGCGAAAATGCTCAACTAAACTCAAGAAACTTGTGACATAACTCACTGGTGTCTATTTACTAAACTGAAGAAACTTTTCACATTACTCACTAGTGGCTGTTTGCTAAACTGAATAAACTTGTGACATTATTCACTGGTCTCTATTTACTAGACTGAAGAAACTTGTGACATTACTCACTGGTGACTATTTACTAGACTGAAGAAATTTGTGACATTACTCACTGGTGACTATTTACTAAACTGAAGAAACTTTTCACATTACTCACTAGTGGCTGTTTGCTAAACTGAATAAACTTGTGACATTATTCACTGGTCTCTATTTACTAGACTGAAGAAACTTGTGACATTACTCACTGGTGACTATTTACTAGACTGAAGAAACTTGTGACATTACTCACTGGTGTCTATTTACTAGACTGAAGAAACTTGTGACATTACTCACTGGTGTCTATTTACTAGACTGAAGAAACTTGTGACATTACTCACTGGTGTCTATTTACTAGACTGAAGAAACTTGTGACATTACTCACTGGTGTCTATTTACTAGACTGAAGAAACTTGTGACATTACTCACTGGTGTCTATTTACTAAACTGAAGAAACTTTTCACATTGCTCAATAGTGGCTGTTTGCTAAACTGAATAAACTTGTGACATTATTCACTGGTCTCTATTTACTAGACTGAAGAAACTTGTGACATTACTCACTGGTGTCTATTTACTAGACTGAAGAAACTTGTGACATTACTCACTGGTGACTATTTACTAAACTGAAGAAACTTTTCACATTACTCACTAGTGGCTGTTTGCTGAACTGAATAAACTTGTGACATTATTCACTGGTCTCTATTTACTAGACTGAAGAAACTTGTGACATTACTCACTGGTGACTATTTACTAGACTGAAGAAACTTGTGACATTACTCACTGGTGACTATTTACTAGACTGAAGAAACTTGTGACATTACTCACTGGTGTCTATTTACTAGACTGAAGAAACTTGTGACATTACTCACTGGTGTCTATTTACTAGACTGAAGAAACTTGTGACATTACTCACTGGTGTCTATTTACTAGACTGAAGAAACTTGTGATATTACTCACTAGTGTCTATTTACTAGACTGAAGAAACTTGTGACATTACTCACTGGTGTCTATTTACTAAACTGAAGAAACTTGTGATACTACTCACTGGTGTCTATTTACTAGACTGAAGAAACTTGTGACATTACTCACTGGTGTCTATTTACTAGACTGAAGAAACTTGTGACATTACTCACTGGTGTCTATTTACTAGACTGAAGAAACTTGTGACATTACTCACTGGTGTCTATTTACTAAACTGAAGAAACTTGTGATACTACTCACTGGTGTCTATTTACTAGACTGAAGAAACTTGTGACATTACTCACTGGTGTCTATTTACTAGACTGAAGAAACTTGTGACATTACTCACTGGTGTCTATTTACTACACTGAAGAAACTTGTGACATTACTCACTGGTGTCTATTTACTAGACTGAAGAAACTTGTGACATTACTCACTGGTGTCTATTTACTAAACTGAAGAAACTTGTGATACTACTCACTGGTGTCTATTTACTAAACTGAAGAAACTTGTGACATTACTCACTGGTGTCTATTTACTAAACTGAAGAAACTTGTGACATTACTCACTTGTGTCTATTTACTAAACTGAAGAAACTTGTGACATTACTCACTGGTGTCTATTTACTAAATTGAAGAAACTTTTCACATTACTCACTGGTGTCTGTTTACTAAATTGAAGAAACTTTTCACATTTCTCACTGGTGTCTATTTACTAGACTGAAGAAACTTTTCACATTACTCACTGGTGTCTATTTACTAAATTGAAGAAACTTTTCACATTACTCACTGGTGTCTATTTACTAGACTGAAGAAACTTGTGACATTACTCACTGGTGTCTATTTACTAAACTGAAGAAACTTGTGATACTATTCACTGGTGTCTATTTACTAAACTGAAGAAACTTGTGATACTACTCACTAGTGTCTATTTACTAGACTGAAGAAACTTGTGATACTACTCACTAGTGTCTGTTTACTAAACTGAAGAAACTTGTGATACTACTCACTGGTGTCTGTTTACTAAACTGAAGAAACTTGTGATATTACTCACTAGTGTCTATTTACTAGACTGAAGAAACTTGTGACATTACTCACTGGTGTCTGTTTACTAAACTGAAGAAACTTGTGATACTACTCACTGGTGTCTGTTTACTAAACTGAAGAAACTTGTGATATTACTCACTAGTGTCTATTTACTAGACTGAAGAAACTTGTGACATTACTCACTGGTGTCTATTTACTAAACTTAAGAAACTTGTGATACTACTCACTGGTGTCTATTTACTAGACTGAAGAAACTTGTGATATTACTCACTGGTGTCTATTTACTAGACTGAAGAAACTTGTGACATTACTCACTGGTGTCTATTTACTAAACTGAAGAAACTTGTGATACTACTCACTGGTGTCTATTTACTAGAGTGAAGAAACTTGTGATATTACTCACTGGTGTCTGTTTACTAAACTGAAGAAACTTGTGATACTACTCACTGGTGTCTGTTTACTAAACTGACGAAACTTGTGATATTACTCACTAGTGTCTATTTACTAGACTGAAGAAACTTTTGACATTACTCACTGGTGTCTATTTACTAGACTGAAGAAACTTGTGATATTACTCACTAGTGTCTATTTACTAGACTGAAGAAACTTTTCACATTACTCACTGGTGTCTATTTACTAGACTGAAGAAACTTGTGACACTACTCACTGGTGTCTATTTACTAGACTGAAGAAACTTGTGATACTACTCACTGGTGTCTATTTACTAAACTGAAGAAACTTGTGATATTACTCACTAGTGTCTCTTTACTAGAGTGAAGAAACTTGTGATATTACTCACTGGTGTCTGTTTACTAAACTGAAGAAACTTGTGATACTACTCACTGGTGTCTGTTTACTAAACTGACGAAACTTGTGATATTACTCACTAGTGTCTATTTACTAGACTGAAGAAACTTTTGACATTACTCACTGGTGTCTATTTACTAGACTGAAGAAACTTGTGATATTACTCACTGGTGTCTATTTACTAGACTGAAGAAACTTGTGACATTACTCACTGGTGTCTATTTACTAGACTGAAGAAACTTGTGATACTATTCACTGGTGTCTATTTACTAAACTGAAGAAACTTGTGATACTACTCACTGGTGTCTATTTACTAGCCTGAAGAAACTTGTGATACTACTCACTGGTGTCTATTTACTAGACTGAAGAAACTTGTGATACTACTCACTGGTGTCTATTTACTAGACTGAAGAAACTTGTGATACTACTCACTGGTGTCTGTTTACTAAACTGAAGAAACTTGTGATATTACTCACTAGTGTCTATTTACTAGACTGAAGAAACTTGTGACATTACTCACTGGTGTCTATTTACTAAACTTAAGAAACTTGTGATACTACTCACTGGTGTCTATTTACTAGAGTGAAGAAACTTGTGATATTACTCACTGGTGTCTGTTTACTAGACTGAAGAAACTTGTGATATTACTCACTAGTGTCTATTTACTAGACTGAAGAAACTTTTCACATTACTCACTGGTGTCTATTTACTAGACTGAAGAAACTTGTGACACTACTCACTGGTGTCTATTTACTAGACTGAAGAAACTTGTGATACTACTCACTGGTGTCTATTTACTAAACTGAAGAAACTTGTGATATTACTCACTAGTGTCTGTTTACTAGAGTGAAGAAACTTGTGATATTACTCACTGGTGTCTGTTTACTAAACTGAAGAAACTTGTGATACTACTCACTGGTGTCTGTTTACTAAACTGACGAAACTTGTGATATTACTCACTAGTGTCTATTTACTAGACTGAACAAACTTTTGACATTACTCACTGGTGTCTATTTACTAGACTGAAGAAACTTTTGATATTACTCACTGGTGTCTATTTACTAGACTGAAGAAACTTGTGACATTACTCACTGGTGTCTATTTACTAGACTGAAGAAACTTGTGATACTATTCACTGGTGTCTATTTACTAAACTGAAGAAACTTGTGATACTACTCACTGGTGTCTATTTACTAGCCTGAAGAAACTTGTGATACTACTCACTGGTGTCTATTTACTAGACTGAAGAAACTTGTGATACTACTCACTGGTGTCTGTTTACTAAACTGACGAAACTTGTAATATTACTCACTAGTGTCTATTTACTAGACTGAAGAAACTTTTGACATTACTCACTGGTGTCTATTTACTAGACTGAAGAAACTTGTGACATTACTCACTGGTGTCTATTTACTAGACTGAAGAAACTTGTGATACTACTCACTGGTGTCTATTTACTAGACTGAAGAAACTTGTGATACTACTCACTGGTGTCTATTTACTAAACTGAAGAAACTTGTGATATTACTCACTAGTGTCTGTTTACTAAACTGAAGAAACTTGTGATATTACTCACTGGTGTCTGTTTACTAAACTGAAGAAACTTGTGATACTACTCACTGGTGTCTGTTTACTAAACTGACGAAACTTGTGATATTACTCACTAGTGTCTATTTACTAGACTGAAGAAACTTTTGACATTACTTACTGGTGTCTATTTACTAGACTGAAGAAACTTGTGATATTACTCACTGGTGTCTATTTACTAGACTGAAGAAACTTGTGACATTACTCTCTGGTGTCTATTTACTAGACTGAAGAAACTTGTGATACTATTCACTGGTGTCTATTTACTAAACTGAAGAAACTTGTGATACTACTCACTGGTGTCTATTTACTAGCCTGAAGAAACTTGTGATACTACTCACTGGTGTCTATTTACTAGACTGAAGAAACTTGTGATACTACTCACTGGTGTCTATTTACTAGACTGAAGAAACTTGTGATACTACTCACTGGTGTCTATTTACTAAACTGAAGAAACTTGTGACATTACTCACTGGTGTCTATTTACTGAACTGAAGAAACTTTTCACATAACTCACTGGTGTCTATTTACTAGACTGAAGAAACTTTTCACATTACTCACTGGTGTCTATTTACTAAATTGAAGAAACTTTTCACATTACTCACTGGTGTCTATTTACTAAACTGAAGAAACTTGTGATATTACTCACTAGTGTCTGTTTACTAGAGTGAAGAAACTTGTGATATTACTCACTGGTGTCTGTTTACTAAACTGAAGAAACTTGTGATACTACTCACTGGTGTCTGTTTACTAAACTGACGAAACTTGTGATATTACTCACTAGTGTCTATTTACTAGACTGAACAAACTTTTGACATTACTCACTGGTGTCTATTTACTAGACTGAAGAAACTTGTGATATTACTCACTAGTGTCTATTTACTAGACTGAAGAAACTTTTGACATTACTCACTGGTGTCTATTTACTAAACTGAAGAAACTTGTGATATTACTCACTAGTGTCTGTTTACTAAACTGAAGAAACTTGTGACATTACTCACTGGTGTCTATTTACTAACTGAAGAAACTTGTGATACTACTCACTGGTGTCTATTTACTAGACTGAAGAAACTTGTGATACTACTCACTGGTGTCTATTTACTACCTGAAGAAACTTGTGATACTACTCACTGTGTCTATTTACTAAACTGAAGAAACTTGTGATACTACTCACTGGTGTCTATTTACTAGACTGAAGAAACTTGTGATACTACTCACTGGTGTCTGTTTACTAAACTGAAGAAACTTGTGATATTACTCACTAGTGTCTATTTACTAGACTGAAGAAACTTGTGACATTACTCACTGGTGTCTATTTACTAAACTGAAGAAACTTGTGATACTACTCACTGGTGTCTATTTACTAAACTGAAGAAACTTGTGATATTACTCACTAGTGTCTGTTTACTAAACTGAAGAAACTTGTGATATTACTCACTAGTGTCTATTTACTAGACTGAAGAAACTTGTGACATTACTCACTGGTGTCTATTTACTAGACTGAAGAAACTTGTGACATTACTCACTGGTGTCTATTTACTAGACTGAAGAAACTTGTGATACTACTCACTGGTGTCTATTTACTAAACTGAAGAAACTTGTGATATTACTCACTAGTGTCTATTTACTAGACTGAAGAAACTTGTGATATTACTCACTGGTGTCTGTTTACTAACTGAAGAAACTTGTGATACTACTCACTGGTGTCTGTTTACTAAACTGAGAAACTTGTGATATTACTCACTAGTGTCTATTTACTAGACTGAAAAACTTTTGACATTACTCACTGGTGTCTATTTACTAACTGAAGAAACTTGTGATATTACTCACTGGTGTCTATTTACTAACTGAAGAAACTTGTGACATTACTCACTGGTGTCTATTTACTAACTGAAGAAACTTGTGATACTATTCACTGGTGTCTATTTACTAAACTGAAGAAACTTGTGATACTACTCACTGGTGTCTATTTACTACCTGAAGAAACTTGTGATACTACTCACTGGTGTCTATTACTAACTGAAGAAACTTGTGATACTACTCACTGGTGTCTGTTTACTAAACTGAGAAACTTGTGATATTACTCACTAGTGTCTATTTACTAACTGAAGAAACTTTTGACATTACTCACTGGTGTCTATTTACTAACTGAAGAAACTTGTGACATTACTCACTGGTGTCTATTTACTAACTGAAGAAACTTGTGATACTACTCACTGGTGTCTGTTTACTAAACTGAAGAAACTTGTGATACTACTCACTGGTGTCTATTTACTAAACTGAAGAAACTTGTGATATTACTCACTAGTGTCTGTTTACTAATGAAGAAACTTGTGATATTACTCACTGGTGTCTTTTACTAAACTGAAGAAACTTGTGATACTACTCACTGGTGTCTTTTACTAAACTGAGAAACTTGTGATATTACTCACTAGTGTCTATTTACTAACTGAAGAAACTTTGACATTACTCACTGGTGTCTATTTACTAACTGAAGAAACTTGTGATATTACTCACTAGTGTCTATTTACTAACTGAAGAAACTTGTGACATTACTCACTGGTGTCTATTTACTAACTGAAGAAACTTGTGATACTACTCACTGGTGTCTATTTACTAACTGAAGAAACTTGTGATATTACTTACTGGTGTCTATTTACTAAACTGAGAAACTTGTGATATTACTTACTAGTGTATATTTACTAAACTGAAGAAACTTGTGATATTACTCACTCATGATTATTTACTAAACTGAAGAAACTTGTGATACTACTCACTGGTGTCTATTTACTAGACTGAAGAAACTTGTGACATTACTCACTGGTGTCTATTTACTAGACTGAAGAAACTTGTGACATTACTCACTGGTGTCTATTTACTAGACTGAAGAAACTTGTGATACTATTCACTGGTGTCTATTTACTAAACTGAAGAAACTTGTGATACTACTCACTGGTGTCTATTTACTAAACTGAAGAAACTTGTGATATTACTCACTGGTGTCTATTTACTAGACTGAAGAAACTTGTGACATTACTCACTGGTGTCTATTTACTAGACTGAAGAAACTTGTGACATTACTCACTGGTGTCTATTTACTAGACTGAAGAAACTTGTGACATTACTTACTGGTGTCTATTCACTAGACTGGAGAAACTTGTGATACTACTCACTGGTGTCTGTTTACTAAACTGAAGAAACTTGTGATATTACTCACTCATGATTATTTACTAAACTGGAGAAACTTGTGATATTACTTACAATTGGCTGTTTAGTAAATTGAAGGAACTTGTGACATTACTCATTCGTGTCTATTTACTAAACTGAAGAAATTTGTGATATTACTCACTCGTGTCTATTTACTAAACTGAAGGAACTTGCGATATTATCTACTGGTGTCTATTTACTAGACTGAAGAAACTTGTGATACTACTCACTGGTGTCTGTTTACTAAACTGAAGAAACTTGTGATACTACTCACTGGTGTCTGTTTACTAAACTGAAGAAACTTGTGATACTACTCACTGGTGTCTATTTACTAAACTGAAGAAACTTGTGATACTACTCACTGGTGTCTGTTTACTAAACTGAAGAAACTTGTGATACTACTCACTGGTGTCTATTTACTAACTGAAGAAACTTGTGATATTACTCACTGGTGTCTGTTTACTAAACTGACGAAACTTGTGATATTACTCACTAGTGTCTATTTACTAGACTGAAGGAACTTTTGACATTACTCACTGGTGTCTATTTACTAGACTGAAAAAACTTGTGATATTACTCACTGGTGTCTATTTACTACACTGAAGAAACTTGTGACATTACTTACTGGTGTCTATTTACTAGACTGAAGAAACTTTTCACATTACTCACTGGTGTCTATTTACTAGACTGAAGAAACTTGTGACACTACTCACTGGTGTCTATTTACTAGACTGAAGAAACTTGTGATACTACTCACTGGTGTCTATTTACTAAACTGAAGAAACTTGTGATATTACTCACTAGTGTCTGTTTACTAGAGTGAAGAAACTTGTGATATTACTCACTGGTGTCTGTTTACTAAACTGAAGAAACTTGTGATACTACTCACTGGTGTCTGTTTACTAAACTGACGAAACTTGTGATATTACTCACTAGTGTCTATTTACTAACTGAAAAACTTTTGACATTACTCACTGGTGTCTATTACTAACTGAAGAAACTTGTGATATTACTCACTGGTGTCTATTTACTAACTGAAGAAACTTGTGACATTACTCACTGGTGTCTATTTACTAACTGAAGAAACTTGTGATACTATTCACTGGTGTCTATTTACTAAACTGAAGAAACTTGTGATACTACTCACTGGTGTCTATTTACTACCTGAAGAAACTTGTGATACTACTCACTGGTGTCTATTACTAACTGAAGAAACTTGTGATACTACTCACTGGTGTCTGTTTACTAAACTGACGAAACTTGTGATATTACTCACTAGTGTCTATTTACTAGACTGAAGAAACTTTTGACATTACTCACTGGTGTCTATTTACTAGACTGAAGAAACTTGTGACATTACTCACTGGTGTCTATTTACTAGACTGAAGAAACTTGTGATACTACTCACTGGTGTCTTTTTACTAGACTGAAGAAACTTGTGATACTACTCACTGGTGTCTATTTACTAAACTGAAGAAACTTGTGATATTACTCACTAGTGTCTTTTACTAATGAAGAACTTGTGATATTACTCACTGGTGTCTGTTTACTAAACTGAAGAAACTTGTGATACTACTCACTGGTGTCTGTTTACTAAACTGACGAAACTTGTGATATTACTCACTAGTGTCTATTTACTAGACTGAAGAAACTTTTGACATTACTCACTGGTGTCTATTTACTAGACTGAAGAAACTTGTGATATTACTCACTAGTGTCTATTTACTAGACTGAAGAAACTTGTGACATTACTCACTGGTGTCTATTTACTAGACTGAAGAAACTTGTGATACTACTCACTGGTGTCTATTTACTAGACTGAAGAAACTTGTGACATTACTTACTGGTGTCTATTCATTAGACTGGAGAAACTTGTGATACTACTCACTGGTGTCTGTTTACTAAACTGAAGAAACTTGTGATATTATTCACTCATGATTATTTACTAAACTGAAGAAACTTGTGATACTATTCACTGGTGTCTATTTACTAGACTGAAGAAACTTGTGACATTACTCACTGGTGTCTATTTACTAGACTGAAGAAACTTGTGACATTACTCACTGGTATCTATTTACTAGACTGAAGAAACTTGTGATACTATTCACTGGTGTCTATTTACTAAACTGAAGAAACTTGTGATACTACTCACTGGTGTCTATTTACTAAACTGAAGAAACTTGTGATATTACTCACTGGTGTCTATTTACTAGACTGAAGAAACTTGTGACATTACTCACTGGTGTCTATTTACTAGACTGAAGAAACTTGTGACATTACTCACTGGTGTCTATTTACTAGACTGAAGAAACTTGTGACTTACTTACTGGTGTCTATTACTAGACTGGAGAACTTGTGATATACTCACTGTGTCTGTTTACTAAACTGAAGAAACTTGTGATATTACTCACTATGTTATTTACTAAACTGGAGAAACTTGTGATATTACTTACAATTGGCTATTTAGTAAATTGAAGGAACTTGTGACATTACTCATTCGTGTCTATTTACTAAACTGAAGAAATTTGTGATATTACTCACTCGTGTCTATTTACTAAACTGAAGAACTTGCGATATTATCTACTGGTGTCTATTTACTAGACTGAAGAAACTTGTGATACTACTCACTGGTGTCTGTTTACTAAACTGAAGAAACTTGTGATACTATTCACTGGTGTCTGTTTACTAAACTGAAGAAACTTGTGATACTACTCACTGGTGTCTATTTACTAAACTGAAGAAACTTGTGATACTACTCACTGGTGTCTGTTTACTAAACTGAAGAAACTTGTGATACTACTCACTGGTGTCTATTTACTAGACTGAAGAAACTTGTGATATTACTCACTGGTGTCTGTTTACTAAACTGACGAAACTTGTGATATTACTCACTAGTGTCTATTTACTAGACTGAAGGAACTTTTGACATTACTCACTGGTGTCTATTTACTAGACTGAAAAAACTTGTGATATTACTCACTGGTGTCTCTTTACTAGACTGAAGAAACTTGTGATACTACTCACTGGTGTCTATTTACTAGACTGAAGAAACTTGTGATACTACTCACTGGTGTCTATTTACTAAACTGAAGAAACTTGTGACATTACTCACTGGTGTCTATTTACTAAACTGAAGAAACTTTTCACATAACTCACTGGTGTCTATTTACTAGACTGAAGAAACTTTTCACATTACCCACTGGTGTCTATTTACTAAATTGAAGAAACTTTTCACATTACTCACTGGTGTCTATATACCAAATTGAAGAAACTTTTCACATTACTCACTGGTGTCTATTTACTAAATTGAAGAAACTTTTCACATTACTCACTGGTGTCTATTTACTAAATTGAAGAAACTTTTCACATTACTCACTGGTGTCTATTTACTAGACTGAAGAAACTTTTCACATTACTCACTGGTGTCTATTTACTAAATTGAAGAAACTTTTCACATTACTCACTGGTGTCTATTTACTAGACTGAAGAAACTTGTGACATTACTCACTGGTGTCTATTTACTAAACTGAAGAAACTTGTGATACTACTCACTGGTGTCTATTTACTAAACTGAAGAAACTTGTGATACTACTCACTAGTGTCTATTTACTAAACTGAAGAAACTTGTGATACTACTCACTGGTGTCTATTTACTAAACTGAAGAAACTTGTGATACTACTCACTAGTGTCTATTTACTAGACTGAAGAAACTTGTGATACTACTCACTGGTGTCTATTTACTAGACTGAAGAAACTTGTGACATTACTCACTGGTGTCTATTTACTAAACTGAAGAAACTTGTGATACTACTCACTGGTGTCTATTTACTAAACTGAAGAAACTTGTGATACTACTCACTAGTGTCTATTTACTAGACTGAAAAAACTTGTGACATTACTCACTGGTGTCTATTTACTAAACTTAAGAAACTTGTGATACTACTCACTGGTGTCTATTTACTAAACTGAAGAAACTTGTGATACTACTCACTGGTGTCTATTTACTAGAGTGAAGAAACTTGTGATATTACTCACTGGTGTCTGTTTACTAAACTGAAGAAACTTGTGATACTACTCACTGGTGTCTGTTTACTAAACTGACGAAACTTGTGATATTACTCACTAGTGTCTATTTACTAGACTGAAGAAACTTTTGACAGTACTCACTGGTGTCTTTTTACTAGACTGAAGAAACTTGTGATATTACTCACTAGTGTCTATTTACTAGACTGAAGAAACTTGTGACATTACTCACTGGTGTCTATTTACTAGACTGAAGAAACTTGTGATACTACTCACTGGTGTCTATTTACTAGACTGAAGAAACTTGTGACATTACTTACTGGTGTCTATTTACTAGACTGGAGAAACTTGTGATACTACTCACTGGTGTCTGTTTACTAAACTGAAGAAACTTGTGATATTATTCACTCATGATTATTTACTAAACTGAAGAAACTTGTGATACTATTCACTGGTGTCTATTTACTAGACTGAAGAAACTTGTGACATTACTCACTGGTGTCTATTTACTAGACTGAAGAAACTTGTGACATTACTCACTGGTATCTATTTACTAGACTGAAGAAACTTGT